>CM056053.1:126701849-127901849 GCA_029574335.1 Rana kukunoris
TCTCCTTTTCACTAAGCTACTTCCCACCACTCAAGGCGGGAGCAGTTGCCCTCAAGGAGCGAGGTCTGGCCCAGGAAGAAAACCTCATAGGCTTCCCTAACCTCAGGATCCTCCAGTAGCGACCCATTCAGGCGCCACAACCCCTCCCTTTCTGAGGAGTGTCAGCGACATTCAGGGCCACAGATACCATACAGTGATCGGAGAAACTCTACCGACTGCAGCTCAGGAGCCGAGCAGACAGAGTCCTCCTTTAAAAAAAACCTATCTAATCTACTCTTACTACTACCTCGGGAAAATGTGAAACCAGTGAGGTTGGGGAGGTGACGAACGTGCACATCCACCAACCTGGCCTCCCTCACTACGTTATTCAAAAAAATACTATCATATCCCAGAGGGTTGGCGGCACCTGCCCGGTCTTTGGGCCTAGTGATCATATTGAAATCGCCACCAAAATCACCTGCTGGGACGTAAAAAGATAAGGCTTAACCGCCGTAGGAGGCTCCTCCTCTCCCTCCTAGTTTGAGGCCCATAAAAATTTATGAGCCGGAGGAATTGCCCCCTCACGACAGCGTCCACCACCAGACATCTACCGATCTCCACTTCAATCACTCGCCGGCAAGCCACCGGACCAGTCTTAAAAAGGACCGCAACCCCACTGCAGGGCTCGGCCGCAAGAGACCAGAGGGAGGGCCACATCTCCACTCCCTCTTTGCTAGATGCATCTCTGCCACAGATGCCAGCCAGGTCTCCTGCAAAAACAAAATGTCAGCTTCAACACGGCTGAGAAAATCGAAGGCCATAAAACGAGCTCCCGCAGAACGAATACTTGCGACATTAATGGTCGCAAGCCGTATTGGAGAGGGTACCGCCATCAGAATGATTGAAAGTGGTCATGTTCTCCTTCATACTACAAACACAAAAACATATTTACATATCTACACTTCCTCCTCCTCTGAGCCCGAGGAGGAGGAGAAGATACCAAACGGGTTCCCCAGGGACACCCCACTTCGTGCCCCTGGGGGAACCCCACCCTTCACTGGGGACTTCCCGCCCCCAGATCTGGCAGCCTTCCCCTTCTTCTTTTTGCGTCTCACCTGCTCCCACTCCTGCCACCTCCCTCCTCGGACCCGCTGCTCGAGATTTCCCTCTTGGATGAGGCTCGAGCAGCTTCCATCTCCATGGCCACAGGGCCAGAGGAGACTCTGGGTCCAGAAGGGGGGGGAATGGAAGAGGCAGGAGGGGGGCCAGAGACAGGGGAGAGGACAGGGGGGGGACCAGACTTAGCTGGACGGGAAGAAGAAGGGGAGGGGGGGACGGGACTTGGGAGGGGGGGGACGAGGGGGGGGGGTACGAGGAGGGGAAGATGAGGGAGGAGGGCATGGGGAAACAGATGGAGGGCCAGGTGGAGGGGAGGGGCAATGGTGAGGAGGGGGAGGGGAAGGGGGATGGGGATCGGCCCTGCAACATTAGGAGGGGAAGGCCCTGGCCCCGGACCCTCAGGCCCGGGACCCCCAGGCCTCCCCGACTCCTCCCCACCGGCTCCGCCCTCCGGAGGATCGGGAGCCTCCTGGCCAACCGAGCCCGTGTCCCCCGGGGGGGGAGCCCCACGCCCACGCCTGCTCCGCCTTCTTTGAGGCAATGGGCCTGTTGGTCCCTCCGGAGTAGTACTAGGGGCTCCAGGATCCCCACCCCCCCGGCCATCACTCGCCGGGGGGGCTTCGGCCGCTCCCGGCCCGGGAGGTCCCCCCCCTGAGGAAGAACCCCGATATGCTTTGGGACACCTGCTAAATGGGTGCCCCATCTCACCACACAAGTTGCAGCATATCTTCCCACATGACTCGGACTGGTGGCCAAACTCGTGGCACCGGCCACATCTGACCACCGTGCAGTCCGAGCTCATGTGGGTCGGGCTGCCGCACTTGAAGCAACGACGGGGCTGTCCCGGGTAGAACGCCAGGATCCGGTCTCTGCCTAGAAAGGCGCTGCCAGGGAGGTGGGCAACACTGTTGCCCTCCCTCTTGAGCCGGATCCTGGTCAACCAAGCCCCGGTCCAGACCCCGCGCTCATCAAGGTTCTTCCTCAGGGGGGTCTGCAACTGCCCGTACCTCCCGAGCCAGGTGGCAATGTCCTCCGGAGGGAGCGACTCATTCCTCACCAGGATGGTGATGTTCTTAACCTCCTCCTGCCTGGAGATGGGAATGAGCCTGTACCTCTTCCAAGGGTCAACGCCCCTCACCAACCCAAAGCCGGTGATAAAGCGTTCCATACACACGGGAGTGACAAAACTTATATCAAACTCCCGTGTGTTGGTGGGATGGATGACAGCAAAAAGGTCATCCACCCCAAAACCCAAGGAGAGTACCAGGCCCACCACCTCACCTCGAGCGGGGCAGGGGTCCGGACCCTCGTACCGAAGCTGGACAACATTCCTACGCCTCCTCTCTGGACCACCTGTACCCCTCGTCCACGCCGACCCCTGCGTCCTCTCCTGGTCAGCAGGGGGGGCGCGGAAATTCTGGGCGCCAAACCGGCTGTACAGGTGGTCCAGAGGGGCACGAGAGCCCAACACCTGGGCGAAAGAGCGACCCCCCTTTAGGGCAGACAATAAGTTGGCCTCCGGAGACCCCCGAAAGATGTTCTCCGGAAGTGGGGCACCCCCCTCAGCACCCCCAGAAGTGGGGGGGGACGGGGGGGCCCCCATCCCTGCGGTGGTGTTGCACCCACCCCGCTGATATACCCTGACCACCCTGACCCACCACCTTTGGCCTGACTACAGGCTCCCCCCCCCCCGGGACCACAGCAGAGGGGGGTACCACCCCACCAAACTCCCCCACCCAGACCCCTCCGCGACCACACCAGCCCCTTGGGACTCCACCTGTACTGGGGGGAGCCCCCCTGGGACCCCTCCAACTGCCGGATATAATCATATGCTATACAGTCCACTGGGAGGGGTCCCACCTGACTTTCCCCCCACCCCGCCTGTGCTGCAGGGAGCCCCTCGGGGCCTGTGGCAGTGTCCATGGGGACCTGGGGGGGTGGCAGCTTACCGTCCAATTTACCGTCCTCACCGTCTCTGTCCATCTCCTGCCGGGGGTGCCTGGAGGTGCCTGCTGCAGCGTCCGGGGTCCGGGGCTGGGCACCCCTGCACCCCCGGCCTCTCATCCCCCAGGTCCCCTGAGCCCCCACCGACCACCGCAAACTCGCGGGGGGCACTTCCGGTCGCGGGACGGGCACTTCCGGTTCGGTATGGTCACTTCCGGTTTCGGTCTGGTCACTTCCGGTTCCGGCTGGGGCACTTCCGGTTCCGGCTGGGCACTTCCGGGTCTGGCACTTCCGGTTCTTGGGCGGTCACTTCCGGGTCCCGGTCTACTCCACCCCCAACAGCCGGCGCCATCTTGGCCACACTGCACACAAGCTGTTTACCTCCAGATGACCGCAGCACAATGCCTCCACCATGTGTCTGCCTCTCTCCCGATGACATAGCAGCCGCAGGAGCAGTCCCTGGCCTTTCCATGGCCAGATCCTCCCGCTCCACTGCAAGCTGAGGGGTCATGGAAGCCGACACATGGCGGGCTTCAGCTGTGGCAGTGCGACCATCCTGGGGGAGCCTGGGTATGCTGACCTGAAGATGGCGGGGGGGTACCGCCGGCGGCACCTGGGCCCGGCGACCTCCTGGATCACTGGACTCCCCGGACTTCGCCAACCCCCCAGTCCCTTCCACGGACCGAGGGATCGGCTCCCGGGAACCCTCCCCAGGTTTTATGGCCATACTGGGCCCTGCACCACCGGCACTCGCCCCCCCCACTGCACCCAGGCTCCCCTGACTCTCCTGGCTGTTTGGGGGGTTGGGACCCCTTCTTAGACCGCCCGCTCCTCCTCGCTGCCTGGCTCCCTTCCCGGTTGGCCTGCTGGAGGGTCCTCCGGAGCTCCTCTAGGAAGTTCATCTCTCCAGCCCCACGTTGGCAAAAGCCCCCAGGTATTCCCATATTTCTTTTACTTCTAGTCCTAGGGTGGTGATGGCCCCTTGAATTCAGATCTCTTATTACTGGAGCACCTGTCCCTCTTTTCCCTCAGGCCTGCGAGAGTAGTCATCTTTTCCACGCAGGCCTGAGATATCCTCACCAGCAGGGATTTGATTTTATCCCGCCTCTTCCTGGTTCTTGCTTCATTCTCACCTGGCTGAGGGGCTGTCCAGTCTGAGAGACCCTCCTGGGTCTCCAGGAAGAGACGGTCCTCCCTGCTGATGGTGGTGGCGGTGGTCTGGCTGGAGGGCAGGTGCTGTTGACTCCTCCGGAGGCCGGAAGCCGGTCCACCTCCGGGGCTGAGGGAGGCCATCCCACCCCTCTTCCGGGGCAGGGGGCTGGGGGCTGGAGGCTGGTCCTGGTAGGCTGGAACACAGGAGCTCTGGAAGACAGGTCTTCTCTCCTCTCCAGCAGGAAGCAGAATGAGCTCTGTGGGAGGAGCCGGAACTACTGCCAGTGGGAGGAGCTGCACTGAGACCGAGGAGGGGTAATTTTTTATTTATAAAACTACGACCAAAAGGTTAACAAATATATAAAATAAACAAAATAACTAAATAAACCAAATAACACAAAAACAAACAACAAAACACAAACCATCAAATCACCGACCTCCACCCACCAAGAAATAACTATAAAGAAAAAAAAAAAAAAAATAGCACCAGAACAGGTATTTACAACAGGCTCACTGGTACAAGAGAAAGTCTTTATAGTCCATCAGAAAAGCTTGCCCAGATCATTGCCAAAAAAAAAAAAAAAAACACTTAAAACGGCTCACTGGTACAGTAGGGAGATATTAAAGTCCATAGAAACCACTACTGTCCAGATCATCGCCAACCCACAACACACCCCACCATCACAACAACAAATACCTACAACCCACGTATGAGCAAGAACATGATAGTCAGACATGTCTGTAGCCTTATTTCAAAAAAAATACCATAAACAAAATCTAAGGGGGTGAAAAAGGATAGATGCCCCTACCCATGGAGAGGGGCAGAGCCGTGACCTAAGGGGGCTGGAAGAGGAACCCCCTCCATAAATGGGCACACCTCTCAGGCCCGACCCTGCTCCTTTCCAGATCCCGCACCTTCACCAACTCCCGAAAGATACCGCCCACCACCTCATGCACAGGCAGGATTTTGTCCCTAGTGGACACCAAACACCGAGCGTGCCAAGTGTAATAAAGCACAACTAGGCTGACTAAATAAAGTGACGATAACTCAAATCCCCTGCGGACCCCAAAATCACCATACACTCGCTCAGCATAGGTCAGGGCGGAAGGGGCGGGGGTAGCCAATGGCACCCCCTACCTTCGTAAGAACCTCCATGTTGAAGGGACATTGGACCAGAAAATGGTCCATGGTCTCCAATGTCCCACCACATTCCTGACGGGGGCAGTCCCTGTCCCCCAGGTTCCTGTATTTGAGATTCGCACGGACATAGAGTCGTCCATGGAACGACCTCCATGCGAGATCCCAAAACTTACTTGGAATTCTAGAAGAATTCAAGAGGGCTAGCCCCTCCGTGAGGACCCTCTCAGGGCAGTCCCTCAAAGACAGGGGCTTCAAAATGTCCGAGGCCATGACCCTCAGGTACAGCTCCGCCGACCCAAAGAGCCCACCTCCAGGGCAGTTATCCGCCACTGCCTCAGTACCTTTAATGCCAGGGGGACATAGGAAGGGAGATACCCATGCGATCTCCTCAGATCGCCGGGCCTCCCCCCCCACCCCCACAGCCACAAGAACAGCAAGAGCCAGTCCTTGCATGAACACTCCCACCAGGAAGGCTCGTCCACAAATATGGACTGCAAATTGTATTTAACAAAGATGGTGACAAAGAACACCACCGGGTTGACCATGTCCAACCCACCTTGCCGTCGCTGGCGGTATGTGACCTCCCTCTTGATCAGGTTCAGTCTGCTTCCCCACAACAGCAGGAAGAACAGACCATAGACCCGAGCATAGAGAGATGCTGGCAAAAGACACACATAGCTTACAAAGAGAAACTCAGGCAATAAGTACGTCTTGACCAAGCTTACCCTTTCCCTCAGGGAAAGTTTCCAACCTTTCCAGGCCTTCACCTTCCGAGTGGCACTCACCAGCCTGCGCTCCCAGTTTAGCTTGGGATAATCACCCGGGCCGAAATGAATGCCAAGAACTCGAATCTCTGGTACGGGCGTGGGGAACACGTCCGGAAGGGGGAACTGCTCCCCCTCCTTCCCCAACCAGAAAACTTCACTCTTGTCCCAATTGACCAGCGAGCCTGACGCCTCAGAGTAGCACCCGATCTGGGACTCCACATAATGGGCCTCCTCACGACCAGATACCACCACCGAGACGTCGTCCGCATAGGCCACAACCCTCACCGCCGAAACCGGACCCCCGACAGGTCCCACCGGAACCCCCCCCAGACGCCCGCAGTCTAGCCTCCTTACGAAGGGGTCGACCGCAAAGATGTACAGGAGGGGGCTCAGCGGGCACCCCTGCCGGACGCCAGAGTCCACGGCAAAGGCCCGGCCCACCCAACCGTTGACAAGAGGGAAGCTCTCAGCTCCCTATACAATACCTGCAGCCAATCACCGAATTGATCAGGCAGACCGTATCTCCTCAGAAGCAGCCAAAGGTTACTCGTGGTTCACCCGATTCAAACGCCTTAGCCTGATCCAATGCAAGCAGATACCGCTCGCTGCCATCAGCCCTGCACCTTTCCACAGCCTCCCGGACGCTCAGGACGGCACTAAAAGTGCCCCGGCCAGGAATTGTGCAGTGCTGAGAGGGAGACAGCATCCTGCCCGCCAAAGCAGACAGACGTGTAAACAAGATCTTTGCCAGTATCTTCCTATCTGTGGTAAGAAGGGCGATCGGACGCCAATTCTCCACCACAGACGGATCTTTCCCCTTTGACAGTAGGATCAGAGCTGACCTTCTCATTGAGGGAGGCAGCAGGCCATAGGCCAAACATTCACTAAACACGTCCCTCAGATGAGGAGCCAAGAGGCTCTTAAAGGTTTTGTAGAACTCGGCCGTGAGCCCATCGGGCCCAGGTGACTTTTTAGAAGCTAAAGAGCTAATAGCCTGCTCAACTTCAGCTACCGAGATCTCTTCTGTCAGAGAGTCAGGAAGGTCAGACCCCACTTCCAGGGGGGTCTCATCAAGGAATTCCCTGACTTTCTCCATGTCTAGAGGCCGCTTCTTCAGGAGGTCCGAAAAGTGGTCTCTGACGACACCCAGGATCCCGATCTGGACCGGACCAGAGATCCTGAGGCATCCTTCAGGCCATGTACGACCTTTCGACCTCGCCACCTCACCACAGCTCCTGTAGGGATCAGGAGAGATAAACTTCCATAATCCCTCTCAAAAACCAGGGAGGCGAGACGGTCGTACTGACACTCCTTCATCTGCGCCTTCAGACGGATATCTGTTCCTGAGAGCCCCAGAGGACACCAGGCGGTCAAGCTGCCTGCGTAGTCTCTGGTAAGCCTTGGTACTTGGAAGCTGCCCTGTACCCAGAGATTTCCCGGAAAAAAGTCGCCAGACCTCTTTTTAACTACTTCCCACCACTCAAGGCGGGAGCAGTTGCCCTCAAGGAGCGAGGTCTGGCCCAGGAAGAAAACCTCATAGGCTTCCCTAACCTCAGGATCCTCCAGTAGCGACCCATTCAGGCGCCACAAACCCCTCCCTTTCTGAGGAGTGTCAGCGACATTCAGGGCCACAGATACCATACAGTGATCGGAGAACTCTACCGACTGCAGCTCAGGAGCCGAGCAGACAGAGTCCTCCTTTAAAAAAAACCTATCTAATCTACTCTTACTACTACCTCGGGAAAATGTGAAACCAGTGAGGTTGGGGAGGTGACGAACGTGCACATCCACCAACCTGGCCTCCCTCACTACGTTATTCAAAAAAATACTATCATATCCCAGAGGGTTGGCGGCACCTGCCCGGTCTTTGGGCCTAGTGATCATATTGAAATCGCCACCAAAAAATCACCTGCTGGGACGTAAAAAGATAAGGCTTAACCGCCGTAAGGAGGCTCCTCCTCTCCCTCCTAGTTTGAGGCCCATAAAAATTTATGAGCGGAGGAATTGCCCCCTCACGACAGCGTCCACCACCAGACATCTACCGATCTCCACTTCAATCACTCGCCGGCAAGCCACCGGACCAGTCTTAAAAAGGACCGCAACCCCACTGCAGGGCTCCGGCCGCAAGAGACCAGAGGGAGGGCCCACATCTCCACTCCCTCTTTGCTAGATGCATCTCTGCCACAGATGCCAGCCAGGTCTCCTGCAAAAACAAAATGTCAGCTTCAACACGGCTGAGAAAATCGAAGGCCATAAAACGAGCTCCCGCAGAACGAATACTTGCGACATTAATGGTCGCAAGCCGTATTGGAGAGGGTACCGCCATCAGAATGATTGAAAGTGGTCATGTTCTCCTTCATACTACAAACACAAAAACATATTTACATATCTACACTTCCTCCTCCTCTGAGCCCGAGGAGGAGGAGAAGATACCAAACGGGTTCCCCAGGGACACCCCACTTCGTGCCCCTGGGGGAACCCCACCCTTCACTGGGGACTTCCCGCCCCCAGATCTGGCAGCCTTCCCCTTCTTCTTTTTGCGTCTCACCTGCTCCCACTCCTGCCACCTCTCCGAGATGACTACACCACCCCCCTCCTCGGACCGCTGCTCGAGATTTCCCTCTTGGATGAGGCTCGAGCAGCTTCCATCTCCATGGCCACAGGGCCAGAGGAGACTCTGGGTCCAGAAGGGGGGGGAATGGAAGAGGCAGGAGGGGGGCCAGAGACAGGGGAGAGGACAGGGGGGGGACCAGACTTAGCTGGACGGGAAGAAGAAGGGGAAGGGGGGGGGGGCGGGACTTGGGAGGGGGGGGACGAGGGGGGGGGGGTACGAGGAGGGGAAGATGAGGGAGGAGGGCATGGGGAAACAGATGGAGGGCCAGGTGGAGGGGAGGGGCAATGGTGAGGAGGGGGAAGGGAAGGGGGGGATGGGGATCGGCCCTGCAACATTAGGAGAGGAAGGCCCTGGCCCCGGACCCTCAGGCCCGGGACCCCCAGGCCTCCCCGACTCCTCCCCACCGGCTCCGCCCTCCGGAGGATCGGGAGCCTCCTGGCCAACCGAGCCCGTGTCCCCCGGGGGGGGAGCCCCACGCCCACGCCTGCTCCGCCTTCTTTGAGGCAATGGGCCTGTTGGTCCCTCCGGAGTAGTACTAGGGGCTCCAGGATCCCCACCCCCCCGCCCCGCCATCACTCGCCGGGGGGGCTTCGGCCGCTCCCGGCCCGGGAGGTCCCCCCCCTGAGGAAGAACCCCGATATGCTTTGGGACACCTGCTAAATGGGTGCCCCATCTCACCACCACACAAGTTGCAGCATATCTTCCCACATGACTCGGACTGGTGGCCAAACTCGTGGCACCGGCCACATCTGACCACCGTGCAGTCCGAGCTCATGTGGGTCGGGCTGCCGCACTTGAAGCAACGACGGGGCTGTCCCGGGTAGAACGCCAGGATCCGGTCTCTGCCTAGAAAGGCGCTGCCAGGGAGGTGGGCAACACTGTTGCCCTCCCTCTTGAGCCGGATCCTGGTCAACCAAGCCCCGGTCCAGACCCCGCGCTCATCAAGGTTCTTCCTCAGGGGGGTCTGCAACTGCCCGTACCTCCCGAGCCAGGTGGCAATGTCCTCCGGAGGGAGCGACTCATTCCTCACCAGGATGGTGATGTTCTTAACCTCCTCCTGCCTGGAGATGGGAATGAGCCTGTACCTCTTCCAAGGGTCAACGCCCCTCACCAACCCAAAGCCGGTGATAAAGCGTTCCATACACACGGGAGTGACAAAACTTATATCAAACTCCCGTGTGTTGGTGGGATGGATGACAGCAAAAAGGTCATCCACCCCAAAACCCAAGGAGAGTACCAGGCCCACCACCTCACCTCGAGCGGGGCAGGGGTCCGGACCCTCGTACCGAAGCTGGACAACATTCCTACGCCTCCTCTCTGGACCACCTGTACCCCTCGTCCACGCCGACCCCCTGCGTCCTCTCCTGGTCAGCAGGGGGGGCGCGGAAATTCTGGGCGCCAAACCGGCTGTACAGGTGGTCCAGAGGGGCACGAGAGCCCAACACCTGGGCGAAAGAGCGACCCCCCCCCTTTAGGGCAGACAATAAGTTGGCCTCCGGAGACCCCCGAAAGATGTTCTCCGGAAGTGGGGCACCCCCCTCAGCACCCCCAGAAGTGGGGGGGGACGGGGGGGCCCCCATCCCTGCCGGTGGTGTTGCACCCACCCCCGCTGATATACCCTGACCACCCTGACCCACCACCTTTGGCCTGACTACAGGCTCCCCCCCTCCCCCCCCCCCCGGGACCACAGCAGAGGGGGGTACCACCCCCACCAAACTCCCCCCACCCAGACCCCTCCGCGACCACACCAGCCCCTTGGGACTCCACCTGTACTGGGGGGGAGCCCCCCTGGGACCCCTCCAACTGCCGGATATAATCGTATGCTATACAGTCCACTGGGAGGGGTCCCACCTGACTTTCCCCCCCCCCACCCCGCCTGTGCTGCAGGGAGCCCCTCGGGGCCTGTGGCAGTGTCCATGGGGACCTGGGGGGGTGGCAGCTTACCGTCCAATTTACCGTCCTCAACGTCTCTGTCCATCTCCTGCCGGGGGTGCCTGGAGGTGCCTGCTGCAGCGTCCGGGGCTGGGCACCCCTGTACCCCCCGGCCTCTCATCCCCCAGGTCCCCTGAGCCCCCACCGACCACCGCAAACTCGCGGGGGGGCACTTCCGGTCGCGGGACGGGCACTTCCGGTTTCGGTATGGTCACTTCCGGTTTCGGTCTGGTCACTCGGTCGTCACTTCCGTCCGGCTGGGGCACTTCCGGTTCCGGCTGGGGCACTTCCGGTTCTTGGGCGGTCACTTCCGGGTCCCGGTCTACTCCACCCCCAACAGCCGGCGCCATCTTGGCCACACTGCACACAAGCTGTTTACCTCCAGATGACCGCAGCACAATGCCTCCACCATGTGTCTGCCTCTCTCCCGATGACATAGCAGCCGCAGGAGCAGTCCCTGGCCTTTCCATGGCCAGATCCTCCCGCTCCTCTGCAAGCTGAGGGGTCATGGAAGCCGACACATGGCGGGCTTCAGCTGTGGCAGTGCGACCATCCTGGGGGAGCCTGGGTATGCTGACCTGAAGATGGCGGGGGGGGTACCGCCGGCGGCACCTGGGCCCGGCGACCTCCTGGATCACTGGACTCCCCGGACTTCGCCAACCCCTCAGTCCCTTCCACGGACCGAGGGATCGGCTCCCGGGAACCCTCCCCAGGTTTTATGGCCATACTGGGCCCTGCACCACCGGCACTCGCCCCCCCCCCCCCCACTGCACCCAGGCTCCCCTGACTCTCCTGGCTGTTTGGGGGGTTGGGACCCCTTCTTAGACCGCCCACCTCCTCCTTGCTGCCTGGCTCCCTTCCCGGTTGGCCTGCTGGAGGGTCCTCCGGAGCTCCTCTAGGAAGTTCGCCTCTCCAGCCCCACGTTGGCAAAAGCCCCCCAGGTATTCCCATATTTCTTTTACTTCTAGTCCTAGGGTGGTGATGGCCCCCTTGAATTCAGATCTTTTATTACTGGAGCACCTGTCCCTCTTTTCCCTCAGGCCTGCGAGAGTAGTCATCTTTTCCACGCAGGCCTGAGATATCCTCACCAGCAGGGATTTGATTTTATCCCGCCTCCTCCTGGTTCTTGCTTCATTCTCACCTGGCTGAGGGGCTGTCCAGTCTGAGAGACCCACCTGGGTCTCCAGGAAGAGACGGTCCTCCCTGCTGATGGTGGTGGCGGTGGTCTGGCTGGAGGGCAGGTGCTGTTGACTCCTCCGGAGGCCGGAAGCCGGTCCACCTCCGGGGCTGAGGGAGGCCATCCCACCCCTCTTCCGGGGCAGGGGGCTGGGGGCTGGAGGCTGGTCCTGGTAGGCTGGAACACAGGAGCTCTGGAAGACAGGTCTTCTCTCCTCTCCAGCAGGAAGCAGAATGAGCTCTGTGGGAGGAGCCGGAACTACTGCCAGTGGGAGGAGCTGCACTGAGACCGAGGAGGGGTTTCGCCCCCGTTGTTCTCCGCCATTTCCGCCGGCCCCCCCCGGATGTAAAAGAGCTTGATTTGGGGTAGGGGGCCTGGCCGAACATGGCCGAGAGCATCGGTGGGTGTCCCCCCCCGGCGGAAGGCGGCGGCGAAGACCGGTGCGGGGCTGGAGCCCCCCCGGCAGAAAACGTCTGGAAGACCGAGGGGCTCCGCCCCCGTTGTTCTCTGCTTTTTTCGGCCGGCCCCCCCCGAATGTGAAAGAGCTTATTTTGGGGTGGGGGCCTGGCTGGACATGGCGGAGATCATCGGTGGGTGTCCCCCCCCGGCAGAAGACGGCGAAGCCCGGGGCCCAATGGGCTGGTGGTGGGGGGTCCCGGCAGAAGACCCCCGGAGCTGACTAATAAATTATTTTTTTCTGTGTGTTTTTTTTTGTGTTTACACTTTTCCACCCGGTGAATGGGTAGGGGTACGATGTACCCCATACTCATTCACATAGGGTGGGGGGCCAGAATCTGGGGGCCCCCTTAATATAGGGGGCTCTCAGATTCTGATAAGCCCCCCGCCCGCATACCCCGACAACCAACGGCCAGGGTTGTCGGGAAGAGGCTCTTGTCCCGATCGACATGGGGACAAGAGTGCTTTGGGGTGGGGGGGCAGTGCCCCCCTCCCCCACAGCACACACTCCCCCATGTCGAGGGCATGTGGTCTGGTACGGCTCAGGAGGGGGGGGGGCGCTCGCTCGTCCCCACCCCCATTCCTGTCCGGCCAGACTGCGTGCCTGGGAGAAGGGTTTGGTCTGGATCTGAGGGGGAACCCCACGCCGTTTTTTGGCGTGGGTTTAACCCCTTATGTTCCAGATCAAATCTAAGAGCCTGTTGTGCACCTGAAGGGGGACCCCCACGCCGTTTTTTTTTTGTAATTTGGGGTGGAGTTCCCCTTTATCCCGGTCCTGTCAGGGGGGGGGGGAATGCCTGCTCGTCTGTCCCTACAATGTATGAACAGCGATCTGTCATTTCCCCTACACAGTCCCACCCCCTTTACAGTTAGAACACACCCAGGTAACATATTCAACCCCTTCCGCGCCCCTAGTGTTAACCCCTTCCCTGCCAGTGTCATTTTTATAGTAAGCAATGCATTTATATACCATTGCTCGCTACAAAAATGCCAAATCTCACAAAAATGTGTCCGCCACAATGTCGCATTAGACAGAAAAAACAATGATAGCCACCATTACTAGTAAAACAAAAAATTATTCCAAAAAAAACCCATAAGACCAACCCCTACTTAGAACTTTTGCCCAAACCAATCAAACGCTTATTGTGATTTTTTGCAACCAAAAAGATGTCCAAGAATACTTATCGGCCTAAACTGAGGGCAAACATTTTTTGAATATATTTTGGGGGAGATTTATTATAGCAAACAGTAAAAAAGATGTTTTTTTAGTTACCAAATTGTCGCTATATTTTTGGGTCAAGCAAAAATAAGAAAAAAACGCAGAGGTGATCAAATACCACCAACAAAAAAAAAAAAAAAAATTTTTAGGGGGGGGGGGGGGGGGGGGGATGAGGACGCCCAATTTTTTTGGGGGCCACGTCGCACAACCACGCAATTGTCAGTCAAAATGACGCAGTGTTGAAATGCAAAAAATGGCCCCGTCAGTGACCAGTAATATGCTCTGGGGCTCAAGTGGTTACAAATTAAGAATACACTAAAGTTAGCCCAATTTATGGCCATAATGTGAAAGATGATGTTACACCGAGTAAATAGATACCCAACATGTTACACTTTAATATTGCACACACTCATGGAATGGCGCCAAACTTCAGTACTTGAAAATACCCATAGGCAACGCTTTTTTATGTGTTTCAGGTTACCAGTTTAGATTTACAGAGGAGGTCTAGTGCTAAAAGTATTGCTCTCGCTCTAACGTACGCTATGATACCTCACATGTGGGGTTTGAACGGGGGTTCAATATGTGGGCGGGGCTTACACATTTAAGGCCCGCCCCCATATATGGAAACATTCTTCAAACCACACATGTGAGGTATCATAGCGTGCGTAACAGCAAGAGGAATATTTATAGCACTAGACCTCATCTGTAAATCTAAACTGGTAACCGGAAACAATAAAAATGCTGCTTGTTCGCTTCTGACTGCGAGCTACTAGGGACAGGGGCTTTTAAATTATTACTATTTAGGTTTGTTACGTAAAAATTCTATAAGACCTCCCGTTCAGCTTGTAAAGCATCACTTCATGGGGACCAAAAAAAATTTAACACCTCTAATGCTTTCATCCGCCATTGCAGATTTGATTCTGGTACTGCATTTCGAGTGAACTGGGCATGCTCGAACAGTTAGAAAAAGAAGTTGGAAGTTTCATCCTGAAAATGACTTGCATCTTTCTGAGCATGCTCAGAAAGCTCTTTTTTTGGCTTAGTAATTTAAGGACATCCTTAACAGGTGTAAGCAGTTCCAAGTGCACACAAACTAGAGGCTGACATTTCTTCATGTGTTTCCAATTGGTTCATTAGCACACATGTTATAAAAAGCGTGGATACTGCACGTGTCAGCTGCCCCTCAGAGGGGGCAGATTTGCTGGCTGGAAGGAATGGCGGAGTGAAACAGAGATGTTTTGGAGCAAGTTTTGTATTTTTTGATGTTTTCTCTGCTACATAATTTTGCTAAATGTTTCTCAAGATGTTAATGACTAATGTTTTAATCCTGTGGGTCTATCCTGTTATTTCAAAAGCATGATTTATTTTCCAATGACTGTGAAATAAACGTTGGTCTTTTTTGTTTTTAGGTGTTTTTATATATTTTTGGTGTGTTTATTTGTAATTTTTTGTTTTGCTTTCCTTGTTTTGTGGACCAATAAAATTACTTTCAAATTTTGAAGTTTGTTTTGTGATATTTTTTTCCTGCTATGGATTTCAACCGCTGCAGCTGAACTAGTTTGGGCCTAAACCATCAAGTGTGATTTGTCTCTAAGCTCTTTCCTGGTGTGTATGCATGAAATGTTTAGTCACCAGAAAAGGAAGGACAAAGCGGTAAGTATTGTTTCCTAGAACTGATGTCCAGACTGACTTTTTAAAGCACATGTGCAAGATGTAGGAAAAGCTGCAAACAGGGCCTGTTGGAGGGGGGGGGGGGGGGGGTGTGTATTGGTGGACAGGCTTGAAGTGCTGATTTACAGCGCTGTGCTTGAAACTAGCACAAGACAATCCTATTCTAATTGTGGGTTGTTTGAGGGAAGCCAATTGAGTGTTAGAACCCCTGCTAGTGTTTTTAGGTTGGGCTTTGTGTCCCTTTTCCTAAAATTGGCTTCACTTCCTGTCACACAGCTGAACAGGAAGTGAGGTTAAAACCCTACCAATGGTCTTTTCTTTGGGACACAGGTCAATCTAACTAGTGTCACCATTAAGCAAATTGCACTGCAGTGTACACCCCAAATGATTAGTTATTTTGGGGTTTAGTAAAGGCAAAGCCGCTCTGCAGTAGAAGCGTAGGCAATGAAAATCAGAAGGGAAGCACTGATGGTTTTTACTTCCAATCCCGCCAAGTTTTGAGTTTTCTTCCTTGCTTGTCCACTTGTAGTGCAAAGTGGATTTGCCTTTAGTAAATGGACCCCAAAGTCCAAGATTCCTACTAATTTGGGGTGTACACAGCAAAATGCCATTTCCAAAATGGGAAACTATTTATATTGATCTGTGTGTCCCCAACAAAACATTACTCAGGTGTTTCCCTCACTTCCTGTTTGGCTGTGTGGCAGGAAGTGAATGAATTAAGTAGAAAGTGACAACATTTGTGAGGTGTCTTTACCCTATCAGGGGTGCAGGCATCCCCAAAACAAACAAGAAAATAGTTGATTTAACATTGGGTGGTGTTTGTGGGGGTCCCTAACACACATTCATACATATTAGCAACGCTGGATCCTGGCCTATTGGCATGGTTATATTTTCTTAAGCCTCTCAATAAAATGATCTGAAATTTGGGGTTAAACTGGAACAATAATCATCACTTTTATTTTTTGGATTTCTTTCATTTTGGATAGAGTTGGGGGGGGGGGGGGGGTTAGAAGCTCTGTCAGTTTATTTTGTATTATCCCTGTCCGTTTGGGGAGATTGGCCTTCACTTCCTGCCCCATAGCCAAACAGGAAGTGATCGAAAAACTAGGCAAATTAAGGGCCCCCCCCCCCCCCCCCCCACAGAACTTGTGTGTGTCCCCTGAAAATTCCTGGGTGGGTCATAAAAAAACAGGGTGTGGCCTTGACAGGAAGGGTGGGTCATTTTTCTATTAGGGGGGTGCCAAAATTTGGTCAGGCCTAGGGCAGCACAAAACCTAAATATCCTACTGCATATTAGGGCTTATTTAGACAGGATCCAATTTACAGCATGTTTTTAGATTGTGGGAGGAAACCCGCACAGGGAGAACATGCAAACTCCAGGCAGATAGTGTCACGGGCGGGATTCGAACCAGCAACCCTTTTGCTGCTAGGTGAACATGCTACACACTACGCTACTGTGCTGAACGAACATGATTGCAGCTGAAAGCATGAGATGTTTTTTTTTTTACCAATTCCATGCTTTCCAGCCTGGAGGACAGATGTGGGGTCTAATTGACCCCGCCTTTCTCTATAAAGAGGACCTGTCACACACTAGTCCTATTACAAGGGATGTTTACATTCCTTGTAATAGGAAGAAAAGTGAAAAATAATACAAACAAAGGGACAAACAAGTGCAAAAATTAAAATATTAAGTAAAAAAATAAAATAACAAAGGAATTTAAATGCTCCTGTCCCTAGTAGCTCGCACTCAGAAGCGAACACGCATGCAAGTCCCACCCACATATGTAAACATCCTTCAAACCCCACATGTGAGGTATCATAGCGTGCGTTAGAGCGAGAGCAATAATTTTAGCACTAGACCTCCTCTGTAACTCAAAAGTGGTAACCTGAGAAAAAAAGTCAAGCGTTGCCTATGGAGATTTTTAATAACGAAGTTTAGCGCCATTCCATGAGTGTGCGCAATATGAAAGCGTGACAAGTTAGGTATCTATTTACTCGGGGGAACATCATCTTTTACCTTATCCCTAAAAATTGGGCTAGCTTTACTGCTTTCTTATTTTGTCATTCATGAAACAGGTTTTTTTTTTGAAAGCCAAAAAAAAAAAAAAACGTTTGAAAATTTTTGGCACAAATACTGTTGGAAATGTGTCCGAAAAAATGGCCGCCACTTTATTCCCTAGGGTGTTTGTTAATAAAATATATATAATGTTTGGGGGTCCTGAGTAAGTTTCAAGGAAGAAAATATAATTGTTACATGAAGGAGAGAAGTGCCAGAATAGGCGCGGTATGGAAGTGGTTAAAGTGCACCAATAAAAGTGAAAAATTCCTTGAAATTTCGTACCATGGGGGGGGGGGAGGCAATTAGGGGCGCCATCAGGAATTATGGGGCCCCTTACACAGCTTCAGGCATGGGCCCCCTGGAGCAGAGAATAGGGGGGGGGGTGCCGCCTGATATTAAGAAGGGGGGGGGCTGCCGCAATTTGATAAGCGGGGGGTTCCTTTACCAAAAAATACATATAGAAAAATATATATTAAAAAGGGTGGTAGCCATCCGGGGGCCCTGGGGACCACTGGGCCCTTTAATAAAAAGAAACTTCTGGGCTCTTTAATGAAAAATAAATTACAATATCTACATATATAAAATAATAAAAAAGGGGGTTGCCTTGGGAGCTCTGGGCCCTTTATAAAAAATAACTACCAAAAATCTAAAAAAAAAATAACATTGGGTGGGAGCTGTGGTGGCTCAACGTGAATGGCACTGCGCTGACAAGCCGTTCACCTCTGCAGCCAAGGGTTCGGATCCCGGTCTCGGCTACATGTGAATTGAGTTTGGTCTCAGCCCGGTGGGGTGTGCTATGCAAGGTACGCCTGTGCTTAGTATGCCCACCCCCCCCCCCCCAAAAAAAAAACACCACACTTGCACACACTTTGGCCATGAGGTCTCCTAAAATAAAGGGAGGCGAAGGACCTACAGGGCTGGCTGGGTGGGCTACACTCCTTCATAGGGGGAGTCCCTCTGTCCCATCGGGGACAGGCCCCCCTCACACCCACCATTGCCACCGGGGGCATGGAGAAGGATGGCGATTGCAAGTCCAGCTCCTCTCTCTCGACTTCACGCACAAAATACACTTTAAAAAAGAAATTAAAGTAAAAAGTAACAAACCTGGGGAAAATGTTTATAACATTTTTAGAAGCAAAAAGGTTGTCATCTGGGGCCCTCTGGGAGCTTTCAAAATTATATTATATATATATATATGTTTAAAAAATAACCAAAAAATATATAATTTTTTTTTTTTTGTTTTTTTTTGTAAAGGTGGGGGGTTGTCATCTGGAGCCCTGGGGATCTCCGGGCCACTGGGGACCTCCAGACCCCTAAAACAAAACATTGGCCCTTTAATAACAAAAAATTTGGGGGGTTGCCACCCGGGGCCCTGGGGACCTCCAGACTGCTAAAAAATATTAAATTCCAAAAATTGGCCCTTTAATAAAAAATCCTACAAAAACCAACTAACAAATATATATACAAAAAAAAAAAGAGGGGGGTTACCATCTGGGGCGCTGGGGGGCCTCCAGGCATCTGGGCACCTCCGGACCCCCGGGCCCCTTACAGGTGTACAGGGCCGCCATCATGAATTTTGGGGCCCCTTACACAGCTTCAGGCATGGGCCCCCTGGAGCAGAGAACCGGGGGGGGGGGGTGCTGCCGCATGAAATTGAGAAGCGGGGGGGGGGGGGGTGTTGCCACAAATTGAGGAGCGGGGGGGCCCTTTACAAAAATTTTGACAGAAATAAGAAATAAAGAAAAATATATATAAAAAAGGGGGGTAGCCATCCGGGGCCCTGGGGACCTCTGTGCTCTTTATAAAATAAAAATAAAAAAGAGAGAAAATACATATATATATATTTTTTAAATATAACATTTATCGAAAAAAAGTAAAAAAACAAGGGGGTAGCCTTCCAGGGCCCTGGGGACCTCTGGGCCCTTTCCTTAAAAAAAAATAAAACAAATATATTAAAAAAATATATATATTTTTTTAAATATATATCTTTTATTTAAAAAAAAGGGCTTGCCATCTGGGGCCCTTAGTGGCCTCCGGGCCCCTGGGGACCTTCGGAGCCCTTAAAAAAAATAAAAAATAAAAAATATTTTTTTTTGTTTTAGGGTGGTTCCCATCCGGGCCCCTGGGGGCCCCTGGGGACCCCCGGGCGGTGTAATGCCTGTACCCCCCTAATGGCGGCCCTGCAGGTGTACTGCCTGTACCCCCTGATGGCGGCCCTGGGTGTAATGTCAGCATGTGAAAAATGACATTCTGAAGGAAAAAAAAAGCCATTTAAAACTGACTCGCGGCTATAATGAATTGTCAGCTCCTGGAAATTGCAGGAGAATTCATTCATTAAAAACACCAAAAAAAAAGCGTGGGGGTCCCCCCAAATTCAATAACCAGACCCTTTAGGTCTGGTATGGATATTAAGGGGAACCCCGCCATCAATTTTAATAAAAAATGACGTGGGGTTCCCCCCAAATATCCATAACCAGACCCTTCAGGTCTGGTGTGGAATTTTAAGGGGAACTCCACTCCAAATTAAAAAAAAAATGGCGTGGAGTCCCCCCTAAAATCCACACCAGACCCCTTATCCGAGCACGTTGACCTGGCCGGCCGCAGAAAAGAGGGGGGGACAGAGCGCGGCCCCCCCCCTCTCCTGAACCGCACCAGGCCACATGCCCTCAACATTGGGAGGGTGTTTTGGGGTGCCCCCCAAAACACCTTGTCCCCATGTTGATGAGGACAAGGGTCTCTTCCCCACAACCCTTGCCCGGTGGTTGTGGGGGTCTGCGGGCAGGAGGCTTATCGAAATCTGGAAGACCCCTTTTAACAAAGGGGCCCCCCAGATCCCGGCCCCCCCCCTGTGTGAAATGGTAATGGGGTACCTTGTACCTCTACCATTTCACGAGTAAAAAAAATGTAAAGGGTTAAAAAAGACAAGAGCCGGTTTTTGACAAGTCCTTTATTATCTTCTTTCTTCTTTTCTTCGGGTTTCTTCTTCCTCCTCCTTCTTCTTCCTCTGCTTCTGTCTTGGGTCTTCTATTCCCGCATCTTGCCCGGCGTGTTCTTCCATCTTCTGTTCCTCCCGCTGTCCTTCTCGTCCGCATCTTCTTCTCCTTCTTGTTCTTCTTCGCCGGAGCGGCCGCTTCCAATTGAAATCCCCGCTGTCTGCCGGACCACGCCCCCCCCTCTGACGCCTCGGGCAAGCTCTTAGGAGTGTGCTGCAAGTGCGTCAGAGGGGGGCGTGGTCACAATGTCAGAGGGCGGGCAATTCAATTTGAAGCTCGGTGCGCGGCTTTTTCTTTGCCAGGAGTCGCCGCTTCCAATTGAATTGCCCGCTTTCTGGAACATGTGACCACGCCCCCCTCTGACGCACTGGCACCACACGGGGACTTTCCTAAGAGCTTCGCCCGTGGCGTCAGAGGGGGGGCGTGGTCCGGCAGACAGCGGGGATTTCAATTGGAAGCGGCCGCTCCGGCGAAGAAGAAGAAGGAGAAGATGCGGACGAGAAGGACAGCGGAAGAAGATGGAAGAACACGCCGGGCAAGATGCGGGAATAGAAGACCCAAGACAGAAGCAGAGGAAGAAGAAGGAGGAGGAAGAAGAAACCCGAAGGAAAGAAGAAAGAAGATAATAAAGGACTTGTCAAAAACCGGCTCTTGTCTTTTTTTACACTGACACTTTTTTTTTTCTCGTGAAATGGTAGAGGTACAAGGTACCCCATTACCATTTCACACAGGGGGGGGGGTCGGGATCTGGGGGGCCCCTTTGTTAAAGGGGTCTTCCAGATTTCGATAAGCCTCCTGCCCGCAGACCCCCACAACCACCGGGCAAGGGTTGTGGGGAAGAGACCCTTGTCCTCATCAACATGGGGACAAGGTGTTTTGGGGGGCACCCCAAAACACCCTCCCAATGTTGAGGGCATGTGGCCTGGTGCGGTTCAGGAGAGGGGGGGGGCCGCGCTCTGTCCCCCCCTCTTTTCTGCGGCCGGCCAGGTCAACGTGCTCGGATAAGGGGTCTGGTGTGGATTTTAGGGGGGACTCCACGCCATTTTTATTTTTATTTGGGGTGGAGTTCCCCTTAAATTCCACACCAGACCTGAAGGGTCTGGTTATGGATATTTGGGGGGAACCCCACGTCATTTTTTTTTTTAAATTGACGGCGGGGTTCCCCTTAATATCCATACCAGACCTAAAGGGTCTGGTTATTGAATTTGGGGGGACCCCCACGCTTTATTTTTTCGTTTTTTTAATGAATGAATTCTCCTGCAATTGCCGGGAGCTGACAATTCATTATAGCCGCGAGTCAGTTTTAAATGGCTTTTTTTTTTTTTTTTTTTTTTTTCAGAATGTCATTTTGTGCAAAGACATATTTCTAACCGCAGGAAAAGTGCACTTTATTCACCTGCTGACATCCCCCCCCCCCCCATGGTACGAATTTAAAAAAAATTATTCAAATGACGTGGGGGTCCCCCCAAATTCCAATTAACAGGCCCTTCAGGTCTGATATGGATATTAAGGGGAACCCCGCCATCAATTTTTAAAAAAAATGACGTGGGGGTCCCCCCAAATATCCATAACCAGACCCTTCAGGTCTGGTGTGGAATTTAAGGGGAACTCCACTCCAAATTAAAAAAAAAATGGCGTGGAGTCCCCCCTAAAATCCACACCAGACCCCTTATCCGAGCACGTTGACCTGGCCGGCCGCAGAAAAGAGGGGGGGACAGAGCGCGGCCCCCCCCCTCTCCTGAACCGCACCAGGCCACATGCCCTCAACATTGGGAGGGTGTTTTGGGGTGCCCCCCAAAACACCTTGTCCCCATGTTGATGAGGACAAGGGTCTCTTCCCCACAACCCTTGCCCGGTGGTTGTGGGGGTCTGCGGGCAGGAGGCTTATCGAAATCTGGAAGACCCCTTTAACAAACGGGCCCCCCAGATCCCGACCCCCCCCTGTGTGAAATGGTAATGGGGTACCTTGTACCTCTACCATTTCACAAGTAAAAAAAAAGTGTCAGTGTAAAAAAAGACAAGAGCCGGTTTTTGACAAGTCCTTTATTATCTTCTTTTCTTCTTTCCTTCGGGTTTCTTCCTTCTTCCTCCTCCTTCTTCTTCCTCTGCTTCTGTCTTGGGTCTTCTATTCCCGCATCTTGCCCGGCGTGTTCTTCCATCTTCTTCCGCTGTCCTTCTCGTCCGCATCTTCTTCTCCTTGTTCTTCTTCGCCGGAGCGGCCGCTTCCAATTGAAATCCCCGCTGTCTGCCGGACCACGCCCCCCCCACTGACGCCACGGGCAAGCTCTTAGGAAAGTCCCCGTGTGGTGCCTGTGCGTCAGAGGGGGGCGTGGTCACATGTTCCAGAAAGCGGGCAATTCAATTGGAAGCGGCGACTCTGGCAAAGAAAAAGCCGCGCACGAGCTTCAAATTGAATTGCCCGCCCTCTCACTTGTGACCACGCCCCCCTCGGACGCACTTGCAGCACACTCCTAAGAGCTTGCCCGAGGCGTCAGAGGGGGGGCGTGGTCCGGCAGACAGCGGGGATTTCAATTGGAAGCGGCCGCTCCGGCGAAGAAGAACAAGAAGGAGAAGAAGATGCGGACGAGAAGGACAGCGGGAGGAACAGAAGATGGAAGAACACGCCGGGCAAGATGCGGGAATAGGAGACCCAAGACAGAAGCAGAGGAAGAAGAAGGAGGAGGAAGAAGAAACCCGAAGAAAAGAAGAAAGAAGATAATAAAGGACTTGTCCAAAACCGGCTCTTGTCTTTTTTAACCCTTTACATTTTTTTTACTCGTGAAATGGTAGAGGTACAAGGTACCCCATTACCATTTCACACAGGGGGGGGGCCGGGATCTGGGGGGCCCCTTTGTAAAAGGGGTCTTCCAGATTTCGATAAGCCTCCTGCCCGCAGACCCCCACAACCACCGGGCAAGGGTTGTGGGGAAGAGACCCTTGTCCTCATCAACATGGGGACAAGGTGTTTTGGGGGGCACCCCAAAACACCCTCCCAATGTTGAGGGCATGTGGCCTGGTGCGGTTCAGGAGAGGGGGGGGGCCGCGCTCTGTCCCCCCCTCTTTTCTGCGGCCGGCCAGGTCAACGTGCTCGGATAAGGGGTCTGGTGTGGATTTTAGGGGGGACTCCACGCCATTTTTTTTTTAATTTGGAGTGGAGTTCCCCTTAAATTCCACACCAGACCCGAAGGGTCTGGTTATGGATATTTGGGGGGAACCCCACGTCATTTTTTTTTTAAAATTGACGGCGGGGTTCCCCTTAATATCCATACCAGACCTAAAGGGTCTGGTTATTGAATTTGGGGGGACCCCCACGCTTTTTTTTCCCTTTTTTTAATGAATGAATTCTCCTGCAATTGCCGAGAGCCGACAATTCATTATTGCCGCGAGTCAGTTTTAAATGGCTTTTTTCCTTTGAAAAATGACATTTTGTGCAGAGACATTTCTAACCACGGGAAACATGCGCTTTTTCACATGCTGACATTAGAGACCCCCATAGTACGAAATTTAAAGGAAAATTACACTTTTATTATTGCACTTTTAGCATTATTAAAATCACTGCTCCCGAAAAAACGGCCGTTTTAAAAAATAAAAAAAGCATTGATACATGTCCCCTGGGGCAGGACTGAGGTCCCCAAACACTTTTTAGGACAAAACTTGCAGATTAGCCTTTAAAATTCACTATTAAGATTTCCCCCCATAGACTTATACAGGGAGTTCGGCGGCGGCTTTAGTTATCAATCACATCGCGCTGCTGCTGCCGCCGGTTCATGCGCCTAATTAGGGCTTCATCCAGCGCACTAATTAAGGCATGTACCGGCGCAGCGCAGATTCATTAGTAAATCAGCCCCATTGTCCCATGACATTTTCTCTTAGCACATGGAAAAGATTTCAGGGGCCTAGAAGTTATGGCTATTGAAGCCATACCGAAAGGCACCCTCACTGATAATGAAAGGTTCTCTCTGCTTTGCAGGAGAGAAACCTTCTGGATATACCATTTTGGTTTCCTTGCACCTGGTGGTTTAAATGAGGAATTGGATATTTTAAGTATTACTAGCTAACCAATTTTTTGTACCTAACCATCATTTCAACCATAATAATATTTTTTTATTTTTTTATATTTATTTTACTAGGTCAAATATGTCAGTTAATATCCAATGTTTATTTTTATATATTTTTTTGTTCTATTTGAGGGATGGAATAATATTCCTTGTGCATTTGGATCATTCTCTTTCTTCATTTTCATGTTTATTTCCATTTTATTATTTATATTATTTAATTGTTGCATGTATTGTCATTTTTTATTCATGTTGTAGGTGAAGGTGTGTATTTTTGTACTTTTTTTGTATGTTCTGTTCCAGTCAGAAATATTCAATCATCATGTGACTCTATTGTACAAGTGATGGAAGTGTTAACGTCGAGTCAATTTCTTGTCTCCCCGCCCACACACTTGCACTGCCCAATCACACGGTCACTTCACCTTTATTACCTGTGTGTTTGTTCCTTCTCGTGACTTTGATAAAGCGTTGAACAACGCGAAACATGTCAGTCACGGTTTCTACCCCCCCTTTTAAAATATTCTCCACACCCCTTTGACTAGCATTTGCTTGGAGTCACACATACACACTTGTGTATGAACGCTGCTGTCAGTTTCTGTACTGTGGGATACTGCAGCTCCAGAGCCTGTCTGTGTGTGCACATTCGTTCTGGACATCCGTCCACCTCCAGAGGGCGCAAGAATCTCTACACCGTTGGGTCCTGTGTTTGTTCACGCCCCCTTCACGTGTAAGCGCTGTTACGTACTCCATCACACTTTCGGTTCACTGAATTGACCGCCGGTCTGGTGCCCGCTGTGACACAGCCGCTGATGTCCACCATCTTGATCCAGTGTCATCTGTACCCTCCTGCTCTCTGGCGCCATCACGACTGTCTCCCCGGCGGTCGGTGTGACGGATTCTTACAGATCTACACCGCATGTGCAGCCACCCACGGTGACGTGAGTACATCAGTTCACCTGAGCGTTCTTCCATCCCCACCACAGCAGTATCCCCTTCTACCATCTAAGGTACTGTGTCCTTATGCATGGGTCACTAAGTCTGATGAACTGACGCCCATACAGCAGCCCAAGTGATTGATATCAGTCTCTGATTTTTACCACTGCATCACAGGACTCCTTTCAATGCTATGCAATTGGTAGCTATTTTATGTACCCATATTGTCCACCACGGCATATTACCTTGTGTACATTTGTTTGATGTCCATTTTTTACTTTTTCAACTATAACGTTTTTATTACTTTAACTCATAGAGCGCTGCTTGTTTTTGTTGTTTATTTTTGTACCCATCCTCCTATGGTTGACAGCTGCAATATATATCCATATAGGTATTACTGTGTTCTGCTTCATATTGTTGTAGCTTTTTTGAGGGCTTTGTGTTTTCTTCACAGTAAGAGCTGTGAAAATGTGGAACAGACTCCCTCCAGAGGTGGTTCTGGCCAGCTCAGTAGATTGCTTTAAGAAAGGCCTGGATACTTTCCTAAATGTACATAATATAACTGAGTACTAAGATTTGTAGCTAAAGTTGATCCAGGGTAAATCCAATTGCCTCTCGGGGGATCAGGAAGGATTTTTTTCCCCTGCTGTAGCAAATTGGATCATGCTCTGCTGTTTTTTTTTGCCTTCCTCTGGATTAACTGTGGGTGTGGAATTGGGTGTATGGGATTGTACTGTGTTTTTTATTTTGTTTGTTTATTTTTTTGTGGTTGAACTGGATCAACTTGTGTCTTTTTTCAACCTGACTAACTATGTAACTATGTAAACTGTATGAGATATAAATACATTTATAGACAAAATTGTTTGAATGAATGTCAGTAGGTCTGTTTACAATGAAAAAAAAAACTCAACACCTAATGCCCTGTACACACAATCGTTTTTTCCATCGGAATAGACTCTGATGGGTTTTTCCGACTGAATTCCGCTCAAGTTGTCTTGCATACACACAGACACACCAAATTCCGACCGTCCAAAATGTGGTGTCGTATAACACTACAAAGAGCCTAGAAAAATTAAGTTCAATGCTTCAGAGCATGTGTCGACTTGTTTTCAAGTATGCATGTTTTTTTCTCCGTCTGAGTTCCAACGGAATTTCCGATGGGGCATACACATGAGAAAATTCTGTCTGACTTTTTACATCAGAAATTCTGATTGTGTGTAGGATAAATGAAACGTGTTTGCTCCTGTAAAACCTTGTTTCCTGCCTTTTATAAAATGTTCTGGAAATAAACTACCATAATAAAGTTGTATCAGCTCTAAGGAAGAAAATCATTCTTGATGAATACAATTTGGAACAAGTCATCACTACAATTGCTTTGCAAATAAAAACAATGTGAATATCAAACTTCCATAGTCACTGCTGGATGTACATATCTAAATATCTTTACAAGGTCAACCTTTCAAACAATCCTATCCTGCTGTGCACTGCCACAAAGTTGAGAATTTGTAATGAAACATATGGTCTGGTGTGCATATCACACTTTACAAGGTTACATTTCTTGCAATGGCTAATTCCCCTTAAAGTTAAATTAATAAGAAAATTAACAAATCCACCCTTGGAGTGGCTTCCCCCAACACTGAAAAGGTTACATTTATTGGTTTGTTTAGGGGGAGAGGATTAAGGTGTAAATACTTACCTTTCTCCTCACTCCAGCAGGCACCCTTCCCCCACTAGCTGTTTTGTAATCTGTGACAGGCCCTTTTAGAGCAGAGGGTCAGCAACCTGTATATCGCGATCTACCAGTATATCGCCGACAGGTGATTGGTAGATCGCGGTCTGGGCTTGCTGACTCGCCCATTTCCAGAGCATCAAACAGAGCGCAAAGCATAGGGACTACTTGTAAAGATTGAGCTGTAATGGGAGCAAGAGCCGCATATGCTGAGGCCTCCTTTGTAGTGCTGGCTCCTGTCCCATGTGGAATGGTCCCATTTACTTGAATAGGTCATAATTGACAGGCGGTAGCATGCACCAAAAGCAACAAGGGGCTTAACTCCTGCTGCAGCATGTGTACACCTTTGGCTGCTGCCTCAGCAGTGGTTTTTGGCAGTTCTCCTATGGGAAAAACTGCGATGGAGCATACACATGGCCCGAGATTCCTGGCCATCGCAGGTTTCCTGATGGGAAAACCAGCCGTGTGTAGGAGAAAGACTGACCGAGCAGGTCCTCGGCTTTCCCCTTGGGGTTTCCGATGGGAACTTTTCCCATCGGAAATAGTGCGTGTATGTATGGGGCATAAGAGTGCCCTTGTCCAACCCAACTAAGGGCTCATTTACAAGTGCAGCAAGCATTGCTGCTCCTCTAAAAAGTGATATGAGTGTGTTTGACAAGTGGTAAAGAGGAGATATGATTGCTGTGCAAATTTCTTGCTTTCAGTAGAGCCATTCCTCACCATTGCATAATGTCACAGTGCTTTGGAAAAAAGATTTGCATGCTGCAAGTTGGCTGTGTTGACCTGCAGCTTGACATTTAAATATGACTCAGACATAAAATATGAACAAAGCACGCCCTTCTATAATGTGTACTTGTCTCACTTGAGTGCGACATGTCAATTCTGTCTGCTGCTTCCTTGCTCTGCTATGAACATGAATCACTTCTGACACATTTTTCTGACACCAAGAGAACAAATGGTGACAGGGGAGTGATCTCTAGCTAGTTGACAGCCTCAGCTCTGTTCTGTCTCTTCCCTCCAATGAGCTCCTAAAGCTCCTCTCACTGTAACTTCAGCATTCTGCTCCCTTTTTTCCTGACTGCTCAGACAAGCTTTATCATATTTGGATTTTGACCGTATGTACAAAAGAGAAGACATCAGGTAAACAGGTACAAATTATGTATTGGGATCATCTCTGTATATCACCTGAGGCCAGTCACTTCACTGGGTATGTGTAAGGGTTTAAAAACACTTTAAGTCAGTAAAAATATAGTGGCCCAGATTCCCAGAGCAATTACGCGTGTCTAACTGGTGTTAGACAGGAGTAATTTCAAATTTTGCGCGCCGTATCACTAGTTTGAATCCTCAAACCATGATACGGCGGCTTCGGGCTTCGATCGGAGAGGCTTACGTCTTCGTAAGCCTTCGGATCTACGCTGCAATATTTTTGCGGCCGCTGGGAGGAGTCCGCGTAGTTTTCAGCGTCGGGATATGCAAATTAGTTTTTACGGCGATCCACGAAGATACGAGCGGTCTTCGCAATCGCTTTCGTCTATTTTTTTCTACGTACTGTTAGACCAGCTTTTTGCTGGTCTAACGGTGCGTAGCCCATGTTAAGTATGGCCGTCGTTCCCGCGTCAAATTAAAATTTTTTTTTTTTTTTTACGTAACTCGTTCGGGAATAGGAATGTCCGTAAACGACGCTACTCAAAAAAAATGACGTAACGACGTGATTTCGCGCAATGCACGGCGGGAAATTTCTGAACGGAGCATGCGCAGTTCGATCGCCGCGGGAACGCGCCTATTTTAAATGCTTCACGCCCCCTACTCGCGTAGATGGCTTGCGCTGGGAGAAATACACTACGCCGCCGTAGTTTACTGGACAAAATCTAACGGGATTCCACGTAGAGCCAGGTAAAATACAGCGGCGTAGTGTATTTCAGATACTCTACCCGAATCTAATTATATGTGAATCTGGGCCAGTATTTTTAAACTACCACACAATACATTTGAACGCATGACAATGCATGTCAATGTGCACTTTGGTTTGAATGAGTGCTTATAGGAATAATAAAATTAGACAAGCCAACTGATCTTATCGTAACTAGTGCTGAATATATGTAGCTATGTAGCAAAAAGGTATTTGTCGGATACTAGATAATAGACGCTTGATGGGTTCCGTGGCAGAAGGAGACAGGTAGAGATTAAGGATATGCGAATGAGCAGGCCATGGTGTCCTTAACCACTTAAGACCCAGATTCGCCACTGCGTCACTTAAACTGACAATTGCGCGGTCGTGCGACGTGTTTTACAAACAAAATTGGCGTCCTTTTTTTCCCACAAATAGAGCTTTCTTTTGGTGCTATTTGATCATCTCTGCAGTTTTTATTTGTTGCGCTATAAACAAACATAGTGCAACAATTTTGAAACAAATTCAATATTTTTTACTTTTTGCTATAATAAATATCCCCCAAAAAAATATAAAGAGATATAAAGATATAAAAAACATTTGTTTTCCTCAAATTAAGCCGATACGTATTCTTCTACCTGTTTTTGGTAAAAAAAAAAAAAAAAATCGCAATAAGCTTTATCAATTGGTTTTGTGCAAAATTTATAGCGTTTACAAAGTAGGGGAAAGTTTTATGGTATTTTTATTAATATTTTAATTTTTTACTAGTAATGGGGGCGATCAGCAATTTTTTCATGACTGCGACATTATGGTGGACACATCGGACATTTAACACATTTTTTGGACCATTGTCATCTTCACAGCGAAAAGTGCTAAAAAATGCACTGATAACTGTGAAAATGACAATGGCAGTGAAGGGGTTAACCACTAGGGGGCGCTAAAGGGTTAAGTGTGCCCTAAGGGAGTGATTTTTACTGTAGGGGGTGTGGCTGTAGGCATGATGTCACTGATCGTCGTTCCCTATATCAGGGAACAGACGATCAGTGTCACTGCCACACAGAAGAACGGGGAAGGTGTGTTTATACACACCGCTCCCCGTTCTTCAGCTCCTGTGACCGATCGCGGGATTTTATTTGATTTTTTCTGCTCACTCTGCTCACTGCTCCTGAAAAAACGAATGCCGCGTACACACAATCTGATTTTTCGTCAGAAAAACCTTTGATGGTTTTTACGACGGAATTCCGCTCAAGCTTGGCTTGCTGAACTTTTGACTGTCAAGAACTACGACGTGCCGAGAAAATTAAGTTTAATGCTTCCGAGCATGCGTCTAATTGTTTTCGATTTTTTCCAACGGAAAATTTGAGAACCAGCTCTCATTCTTTTGTTGGTGGAAATTCTGACAGCAAAAGTCCGATTAAGCATACACACGGTTGGAATTTCCATTCAAAAGCTCACATCTGACTTTTGCTGATGGAATTTCTGATCGTGTGTTCGGGACATAGAATAAAAAAAAATTATGTATTGATACATGTCCCCCAGGGCCGTCCCCAGATCCCCATACCCCTTTTATGGCCAATTACTTGCATATAAGCCTTCAAAATGGGCACATTAGATTTTTCCCGTTCAGCTCCTATGGATTTTAATGGGGTTTGCAGTCCAGGTTAGAACATGTTCTGCTGTGAATCAAACAGGGGGGTGTTCGGCCCATCCATAGAAGATACAGGTAGCTTGACCATTGATATACCAATTCTGCAAATGAGAGCACACAGCAAAACAATCTCTCGACACAGGAATAAAATGATTTGCACCTACACAATAACACAATAACTGTTATTTTAAAAGGAGGTATAAAAGCTGCATTTTATCATGAAAAAGAGATCCCCAAATATTATATAGCTCTTGGATTAATGTCTAACATGTATACTTTATTACTTATTTTTTTTCCTCAATAAAATAAAACCTTGATTCTATATGTAGCGCCCTGCTCCTATTGAGTAGGCGCTATTTGTAAATTTAGTTATCTAAGCTGTAGTTTAGCTCAGATTTTTATGACAAATTATGGGTTTCTGTTCCAGTTCAGCTGTGTTGCGCATCTTCCACCTGACTGTGGGTGTCGCTTTCACCAGGAGTCAAGGTTGGAAATGCAATCGGCTGAGTGTATTGGGTGCCTCTTGCCCAGAAGCAGCCCATTGGCGTGGTCCCCGCGCTGTGAATTCTGGAGGAGGGATACTTAAGGGACAGACACCATTCTGGTGGGGTCTTCCGATCCTGACCTGATGGCCTACCTGGCCTCAGGAATTTGATAGCAGCCTTTTGGTCTCGAGGCCTGTTGGCTCGAGGCTCCATTACTGAGAGTAGGCCCAGGAGGTTCTGGGGCCTTCTGGTCCAGGGGTGGTCCTGTGCTGTCTTGCCTGAGGGACGAGGCGGAACAATTGGGGATCCAATTGGAGGATGCATCTTGGTCAATTTACCTCACCGTGCGGCCGGCTTGGCTGAAAGATCCTGGCACCATGAGCTGTGTAATTTCTTTGGAACTTTGAAAAATGTGTGTGTGTGGTTACATGATCCTGTGGCAAAGGACAGTGTAACTATTCGACGGCACTCATTAAGTCTGTGGCAGAGACTTTTGAATAATCTTCGCAACAGCTGCTAGGTCGGTGAGAGAGGCCTATCCGGTGGTTGCTGAATCCAGTGTGGAAACGATTTGTCCTCTGGATCCAATATCATACCCGTGAGCCGCAAAGCAAGGTACCTGAATCTTTCCTACCCCTCCACCCCTTTGACGGAAATTTTTTAATAAAACCATTGAAGAAAAATAATCAAAGTGTTGGTGTGGACATTTGTAACTCTTCAAGAAGGACCCCTGGGACAAGCATGGTGAACAGTAAGGCAACGACAGGCTCAAATCTAAACCAGCAGCTCCTATGGGGGTAGTGCTACATATACAATATAATATCGAACAATCTCTTACATTTTATGTTCTAATGAGCAGGGCAATCTGATTCCCCCTTACCATGTGTGTAAAATATTTGGAAAAAGTATGGAACATGCTTTGCATTTGTCAGTTAACAATGGTAAACTTTAAAAGGACTAACACGTATGTCTTTGTATTTGGAAGAACCTACTAATTAAAAATAGAAACTCAGGAACTTATTGTGACGGTAGTAGAACATATCCCCGTCAAGCCTTCCCTTCTTCTCCCATAAAAGAAATCACCCAATATTCCATGAGTAGGAATATCCCTGGAATCGCCGAATAATCCATACATGAGCCAAGGCTTAATGCTGAATGTAAACAGGACACACTTTATTGAAAGTACACAGCACACTTTTATACAGGATTTGGAACATCCCGCCCCCAACAGCCGCTTTTCTATTGGTCAATTGTAAAGTACATTTGTGGTTTCACTTAGGTCCTCTTCCATGCAAATGAGGACTTCAAAATGTCTCAGCAGAGATTGGTCCCAAAGCTTGAATAGCCTGAATATGTTTGTTGAGACAGAAGCCCCCAGGGGGTAATTACTACAATGAAGCAATCAGAACAACAATTAACACCTCTACACACTGGACAATAAAATGTCTCTCACAAGCCCGGCTCCACTTATTTCACTAGTCGGAGCCAAGCATTGAAGGGTCATTGTCCTAGTGACCTAGTCAGGACAAATTAAGCCACTTCCAGTATCTCTTGCAATATGTACTCCACAATGTCTCATCTTCTGCAATACATGAATTAGGATTTCACGTAGAAACACTTTAATATCTCACGATCCATGACACTTATGTGTACTTGCCACAGCAAATATATTTAAAGAAAATCTCAATGTTTTAAAATATATGACAGTGTGACAAGGAGTTTGAGAATTTCAATGAGTGAGACACTAAACCTTTCAGCATGATCAAAAATGCCATATAAATTGCCATTAATATTTTAAAGGTAAAAGACATATTGTACATATGGGCTAGAGATCTTTACAGAAGCAGTACATTAATCATACTTGATGTTGGCAGGAAGTGATCTAACAGGTAGTGAAATTGTAGTTATGAGCAGACTTGTGAGATCAACAGAGCTGCAGGCAATCACCATGTGCTCTGGCGAGTGAGAATTCCACCTTGACCATTGCAGAAACATGCATCAATCATCAGAACATAATAAAGTCCCTGGTTTTAAGCTAAGTATTAATTAATTGTGTATATGCATGTTTACTTTTTTATATTCTTAAACTAAGTTAAATTACTAGTTTGTGGTTAACTGTTGTGTATGCATGTGTATGACTAGAGACACTATTTTATCCTTACACATTACACTACGTTTAACACTCTGTACACCTATTTATACTGTATATGTATTCAGTACACATGCCCTTTTTACTCCTTATCTGTGTAAATGACTACACCTTGAGGATTGCTGTACAAATATTTAACAATAGTAAAGCATTGGGGACCTGTAAACTGGGATCATGTTGATAATTAATTGAAGTGGGCTTTATTTTTAAGGCTGTTAAAAAATGTTACAAAGATTGTTGAAGGGGAGTTGGCATGCACAAAAACCAGGAAAGAGCAGGAGGCATGCAACTTGTCTCCTTGGGCTACAGATATTCCATGAATACAGACAGCGTCTCCCCACAGGGATGTAGTCCCAAGGGAGGGGGCGAGCACGCTGACTAACCCCCAGACAGAACGGCTCTGATGATGGGGGCAAGCTTACTGAGGAGGAACAGGAAGTGAGAAATTAAAACAAATACATTTTTTTAAAAAGGGAAATCGAAGGAAAAGGTAAGTGAACCAACAATGCACTAGCTTAAAGGAATATATTTAGAAAATAAAAAACAAACCTTTACAACCGAATGTCTGTTGCAAAGAAAATTGCTAAGTATGCTTTTCCTTTAAATGGAGCTTGGGGTGATGGAATCGCTGACTTTCCCTTATGCTCCGTATATGGAATCCACAAATGAGCAAAAATGAAGAGTATGAATAGCAGGGTTTGAACTTACAGTGGCATCAGAAGATTTATGTAACACTTCTAGCAAGACAAATGCTTTAGAACCTAGAGTATTTAACGTTCAAGCTGCAGTGGTTTTGAAGTGTGTTCAGTCTACTGTAGAAAGGGCTGAGGATTTGAATGAGCAGTGTGCAATCCTGATGAACTGATTTAATGAAGCTCTGAGTGTTCCGCCTATCACGGAACAGGACATGGAGGAGCGTGACTTTTTAACACTGCTCGTCCGCCGTTTGCATGTCACGGTACACTGACTCGAGTATAACCTGAGTGGGTCACTTACAGCCCAAAAAAAGGGCTGAAAAACTTGGCTTATACTCAAGTATATACAGTACTCAATTGTTGAGACATGCCTCCATATTAATTTTGTGTGTTTGTCCTGAATTAATGAGTAGGTAGATTCTAGTTGCTGACTTTTCGATATTATGCTACAAAAATAGGTTAAATGTATTGATATGGCCAGTTTAGTTTTGTGGAAAGCTTATAAAGTTGTTTGGCTAGTCTGAAAAGGCTGGCTAAACAGGAAGTGATGCTGACAGGTAGTAATCTAACAGGTAGTGGAACTGTCGGTAGAAGATGACGGTAGAAGGTGGTTTGTGGTTAGAAAAACAGAGCTGCAAAAAATTAAAATAGGGTAAGCAGCAAATCCATTTTGACCATTCACAGAAGCATGAATTAACCATCATAACAAACTAAAGTCCCTGATTTGGGATAATTAATAATTGTGCATGTGAATTATGACATTTTAGATGCATAAACTAGGGTAAATAGACAGTTTAGGGTTGATTGCTTGGTTATGTGTTAGAAAACTGGTAGCACTGTGGTTTCCAGACCTGAAAGATGTAGTCTTAGGGCCCACAAGCGTGTGTTTCCCAGGAGCCAGCAGATCCCAATAATCAGTCTCCACTTGATTCTGTGTCTTAAGAGGGTAATTTAACTGCTCCTTTAATTCTCCACAGTCATTCAGCCTATTGTCCAGTGTGGCCAAAGCAAAGTATCCTGCTGCCTTTAAACTTGTGATCCTTCGTCTGTATCCTCCTTTCTTGTTCCTGTCATCCTGTCCAACTGTCTTAGACATAGTATCTTGTTGTTACTGTTTGAACTTTGTACCAGATCCCCTCTCTGGCCATCTTTCTGATTTGTCTTACCCGTGGTTCTTTGCCCCTTCTGTCAGAGGCAGCCTTATCCTAACTCGCTCACTGCTTTATATACAGTTTAGCTTAATTGGGGAGAATATTAGTTAGGTAGTCTTTCACCAGGTTTCACTCATCACATGTGTTTCACTATTGCTTGTATTTGTTTGTGCTATTGTATCATTTTGTTAGTTGCTGTGTTCTTAAAGCGGAGTTCCGCCAATTTTTTTTTAAGTTAGCAGCTACAAATACTGCAGCTGTTGACTTTTAAAATAAGGACACTTAACTGTCCAGGGCGCCTGCGATGTCGGCACCCAAAGCCGATCTGTCCCTCGGTTCTACTCCGCCATCTTCGGTAAGGGAATCAGGAAGTGAAGCCTTGCGGCTTCACAGCCTGGTTCCCTACTGTGCATGTGCAACTTGCGCTGCGCGAACCCTCTGGTCCCTGATATTTTCTGGGACCTGTGTGTATCCCAGAAGACAGAGGGGGGACGGAGGAGGCGCCGGGCGTGGCATAGATAGCTGCGGGTGGCTCGGCTCTCTATGCCCTTCCGGAAGTTGGAGCAAAGTACAGTATCTGTATTAGACAGGTATCTGCTCCCCCTTCCCCCCTGAAAAATAGCAAATGTGACACTCGAGGGGGAAGGATTCCGAAAAGCATTTCCATTTTTTTGTGGAACTCCGCTTTAACATATTTTATTACAATAGTACCTAGTTTGAGTCTAGTCTCCTATGTGCAGCTACACATATCTGGTCACACCTGCTTTTGCAGCATACTAACACTTGGTATCATAACAGAATGCATATTTATGACTAGATTCAGTATATTTTCTATGCTTGTTACCATATGTTTACCGCTCTGTACACCTTCTATACAGTAAAGATACCCTTTTTACCCCCTATCTGTGTAAATGCCTACAGTTCCTTGAAGACTGCCATACAAACCAAGACAAATATCCTCAAAAGCAAAACAAGATCCTTCCCTATCTCATTATAACCTCATTCACGGTAGGCAGCTGAAAATTCTGGCTACATTATCAGCAATATCAAATTAGAGAAAAATTCAATAGGAAGCAAGATAGATCACCTTGTCATGTTAATAGGGTGGGCAAAGCTAAAACAGCAGACCAAAAGATCTTGTTTTTCTTCAGATATATATCAATAATACCAACTCCAAATTGCAAGTTTTGAGTTTGGCTACCCTTTTCAAATGGTATATCTTGGTATTGTAGCACAAATTCTATATTATGGTTTGCATGCTGTTTGTACGGAAAGTCACTCATACTTACTTATACTATTTGAAGACCATGCACCTTTCTGATATTAACAATTTTAATACAAAGCGAGACAAAGTTTTTTCTCTTTTAAGGCTTTTTTTTTCGCAAGAACAAACAGCATATAATTTTTGTCCTCTAACTGGGTTTGTGTCTCAATGCAAACTATACAGATTTCCCTCCCTGTGGGTATACAAATTCTTCAAGCTATTTTCACAGCTTTGGAATTATACCAGCATGACAATTGGCATTTTTTGTATACTTTTTTTTATTACATTACACCAGGCAACCTGCCAGACCAATAAAAGTAAAAGAACTTTACACTAAACGGTTATAGATTTTGTATCATATTGTTGTAACACCAGCCTGGGCACGATGCCAAAAAAAACTTCCGTATATAGAGTCATGCATCTTAAGTTTTAAAGGATTGGCTACTAAACACTTATTGTATTGTAATTATTGATTACGTTATTAATATAATAATTATATACTGACTCTTTGTTAATTCCTATATATAGATTTTTCCTAAAATGGAAAAAAAATATGTACTTGTTTATTTCTATTTAATTGTAGAAATTTACTTCCATAGTCCGAGCATTTGACCGTAAATGTACGAGTGCGACGTCTAAGGCCGCGTACACACGATCAGTCCATCCGATGGAAATTGGACGAAGGACCGGTTTCATCGGTTAACCGATGAAGCTGACTGATGTTCTGATGTGCCTACACACCATCGGTTAAAAAAAACATTGTGTCAGAAGTACGTGGTGATGTAAAACACAACGACGTGCTGAAAAAAACAAAGTTCAATGCTTCCAAGCAAGCGTCGACTTGATTCTGAGCATGCATGGATTTTTAACCGATGCTTTTGCATACTAACGATCAGTTTTGACCTATCGGCTAGGCGTCCATCGGTTAAATTTTAAAGCAAGTTCTCTTTTTTTAGACCGAAGGATAACTGACCGATGGGGCCCACAGACGATCGGTTTGGACCGATGAAATGGATCTTCAGTCCGTTTTCATTGGTTTTGACCAAATGTGTGTATGGGGCCTTACAGTTTAGCTGCTTGTTAAATCTTCTTAGAACTTTTGACAGACACCATAAGGCTTCAATGACAGATTCAACGTTTGTATGTTTTTCGCTGCTTCTTTTGGAAATCTTCGTCGTTCATGTCGAATGGTCTACCCCAACAGTGTCTCTATAATGACAAATCTTTCCTCTCTATGTAGAACAATCTTGGACTAATAGAGTTTAGGTTAGGCACATTGAACCGCAGGTTCGATAGACACAGATTGCTATTGTCAGCGTCATGTCGAATCTCCTATCTATATCGAACTGTTGTTGCAACGAAAACAAAAAGGAAAGCATTTTTTTATGTCAGATCTTTTGGATTTCGGATTTTGTGCATTTGTTTTCATTTGTTAAAACGATAACGAAAATACCCAAAATTTGGACAAAAATGTATTCGGACAAAAACGAATGCACATGTCTATTACATATGAATTATTGCGATCTACCACTTTGGTTTATTTAAGCCCTGTACACACGATCAGATATCTCATGGAATCTAATCCGATGGATTTTTTCATCGGATATCCGATAAAGCTGACTTTCATCAGTCTTGCCTACACACCATCGGTTAAAAATGCGATCGTGTCCAACGCGGTGACATAAAACACTACGACGTGCTGAGAAAAATGAAGTTCAATGCTTCCGAGCATGCGTCGACTTGATTCTGAGCATGTGTGGATTTTTGACCGATGGACTTTCTCACAGACGATCGTTTTTTTTAACCATAGGAACAATTTAAAATAGGTTCTATTTTCTTTCACTGATAAAAAAAAAAATGATGGGGCCCACACTAAGGGTTGCCACCTTTTCTTCAAGCCAAACCCGAACACATTAGCATCTCAGTAGTACATTAAATTAATTACCTCTGTACAATGCAAGGGGGTAGTATGTATAAGAGAGGAGTGCAGAGGGGATGGTGGGGGTAGTATGCATAGGAGAGGAGTGCAGAGGGGATGGTGGGGGTAGTATGTATAGGAGAGGAGTGCGGAGGGGATGGTGGTGTTAGTATGCATAGGAGAGGAGTGCGGAGGGGATGGTGGGGGTAGTATGCATAGGAGAGGAGTGCGGAGGGGATGGTGGGGGTAGTATGCATAGGAGAGGAGTACGGAGGGGATGGTGGGGGTAGTATGCATAGGAGAGGAGTGCGGAGGGGATGGTGGGGGTAGTATGCATAGGAGAGGAGTGCGGAGGGGATGGTTGGTGTAGTATGCATAGGAGAGGAGTGCGGAGGGGATGGTGGGTTTTGTATGCATAGGAGAGGAGTGCCGAGGGGATGGTGGGGGTAGTATGCATAGGAGAGAAGTGCGGAGGGGATGGTGGGGATAGTATGCATCGGAGAGGAGTGCGGAGGGGATGGTGGGGGTAGTATGGATAAGAGAGGTGTGCGGATGGGATGATGCTAGCTGGATGTATGAAGTGGTCTGGGGGGGGGGGGAATAGTGATGTAAATAAAAACAAAAGCTATTGTACTCATCCACTGATATTTACAACAATGAAAACTACCAGCACTCTGTGTACAGATGTTGTGAATGTAATGTATGACCATTCATGTAACCTGTGTTATCCAAGCTCTGTGCAGAAGTTTACACTCTCCATACACACAGTGTTAATGAATGGTCATAAATTACTGCACATTATCTGGACTGAGGAGGGGGGATGTTTGTAGAGAGAGGTGTGAGGCTTGGAAGATATCGACAGACACACTCCCGATCCTCCTGTCACCTAACCCTTCACAGCAACTCCTGCCAAACAACTCCTGTCAGCTTCTCCCCCCTGGAGACTCAAACAAAAACTCTCAGCTCACCTCTTCCCTGCATGTAGTGTGAGCAGCACCAGCCCGACATGATCTCCTCCTCCCGACATCATCTCCTCTTCAGCTCCACCTTCCAGGTTCTCCGAGCACACCGCACTAGTGATGGAGGGGGGGTTAGTCACTGATAAAAGAGACCCTGCAGGAGCCTGAGGGGGGAGGGGAACTGTATGGAATGAGTTGTATTCTAACAAATTACCCCAGCACAGTGTGTTAATGGAGAAGCAGTGACACTGCTGCTGTCTCCACAGCGACTCATATGCTAATGAAGCTCCCCCTGTCTAATGGTCTGTCCGGGTTTCAGAGAGTCTGAAAACCGGACAGATGATTCAGAATCCGGACTGTCCGGTTGAATCCTGTACAGGTGGCAACCCTAGCCCACACACGATCGGTTCATCCGATGAAAGCGGTCCATCGGTCCGTTTTCATCAGACAAACCGATCGTGTGTACAGGGCTTTAGAGTGATGTGGTTACCGCAGAAGAAGATAAAAACTGCAGCTTTTGCTTACCTTTAATCTGTTGATGTCCTCTACAGTATTTTTCCTACCGCTTGAATGACGGCATCATTCAACCCACTTACTCAAAGCCCAGCCTGTCATGGACCCGGTACCAGCCAATGACTGGACATTGAAGGAGATGCACAGGAATGTTTGACCATTTTTCCAGAAGCGCATTTGTGAGGTCAGACACTGATGTGGACGAGAATGCCTGACTTGTGGACAGCCTTCCCAGAAGAGTTGAAGCTGTTATAGTGAATCCTATGGACTAAGACTTGTATGCCATTAGGCCGCGTACACACGATCAGACATGTCCGATGGACCGTTTTCATCGGGCCACGCTCAAGTGGTCTGTTGGTCTGATGTGTGTACACACCATCGGACAAAAATCCCATCAATCCAGAGCCCAGTGACGTAGAACACAACGATGTGATGAAAAAAACAAAGTTCAATGCTTCCAAGCATGCGTCGACTTGATTCTGAGCATGCGTGGGATTTTGGTCCGATGATTTCATGTACTAACCATCGAACCTGTCCGACGGATAGGTTTCCAGCAGACAGGTTTCAAAGCATGTACGCGGCCTAAGAGTTCATGTGTGTTATAAAGGCAGGTGTCCCAATACTTTTGGTAATATAGTGTATCAGGTTAATTTTCTGATCTTTACACTGCTTGTGTCTAAAAATACACAGGAAGGAGGAAGCGACGTGATCTCTCCCTCTGCGTTTTTTTCAACCACCGCTGAGGAGAGATCACAACACAAGTAAGTCTGCACAACACTACACTACACTTTACACTTCACATAAACACATTTAACCCCCGCGATCGCCCCCCCCCCCTCCCCCCTGTCACAGTGTCACTGAATGCAGTAATCATACATGTATGATTACTGTATTTAGTGTCAGTGTGACAGGCAGTGTAAAAGTCAGTTAGTGTTAGGTTCAGGGTAGCCCTGTACCCCCTCCTAATAAAGTTTTAACCCCTTGATCACTGCCCTAGTTAACCCTTTCACTCCCTATTGCCAGCGTCACTAAGCGATCATTTTTCTGATCGCTGTATTAGTGTCGCTGTTCCCGCTAGGTAGCTAATTTTTTTTTTATTGCGATTTTTTTTTTACTAGAGACATGTGGCTAAATACATTTTGGCCTAAATGTTTGACTAAAATTTAGTTTATTGATTTTTCTTATAACAAAAAGTAAAAAATATTGATTTTTTTTCAAAAATGTCGCTCTATTTTTGTATATAGCGCAAAAAATTAAAATTGCAGAGGCGATCAAATACCACCAAAAGAAAGCTCTATTTGTGGGAAGAAAAGGACGCAAATTTTGTTTGGGAGCCACGTCGCACGACCGCGCAATTGTCTGTTAAAGCGACGCAGTGCCGAATCGCAAAAACCCCTTTGGTCATTTGGCAGCATATTGGTCTGGGTCTTAAGTGGTTAATGATGTATTATTGATTACAGGAACTGCATGTTTGTGTCTTTTATCTGCCTAGATTTTTGCTTTAAATTAGATTTGACGCTATTCCTTTTTCTACGAGTCACGTGTGAATGAAGAAAGTGAGTGTTTTTTATATTAAACTCACTGGCCCAGATTCACAGAGCAATTACGCCTGTCTAACTGGTGTTAGACAGGAGTAATTTCAAATTTTGCGCGCCGTATCACTAGTTTGAATCCTCAAACCATGATACGGCGGCTTCGGGCTTCGATCCGAGAGGCTTACGTCTTCGTAAGCCTTCGGATCTACGCTGCGATATTTTTGCGGCCACTGGGAGGAGTTTGCGTCGTTTTGATGCGTCGGGATATGCAAATGTGTTTTTACGGCGATCCACGAAGATACGAGCGGTCTTCACAATCGCTTACGTCTGTTTTTTTTTACGTACTGTTAGACCAGCTTTTTGCTGGTCTAACGGTGCGTAGCCCATGTTAAGTATGGCCGTCGTTCCCGCGTCAAATTTAATTTTTTTTTTTTGCGTAACTCGTTCGGGAATAGAAATGTCCGTAAACGACGCTACTCAAACAACGGATGACGTAACGACGTGATTTCGCGCAATGCACGGCGGGAAATTTGTGAACGGAGCATGCGCAGTTCGATCGCCGCAGAAACGCGCCTATTTTAAATCCTTCACGCCCCCTACTCGTGTAGATGGATTGCGACGGGAGAAATACACTACGCCGCCGTCGTTTACTGGACAAAATCTACCTGGATTCCACGTAGAGCCAGGTAAAAAACGGCGGCGTAGTGTATTTCTGATACGCTACGAGAATCCAATTCTCTCTGAATCTGGGCCACTACTTTTACCTAACCCAGTCAGTGGTTGTTACAAAACAATGGGTGGATAACAAGTGATATGTAGAAAATGCTTTTCCTGCATTTTGTGTCGGCAAAATTTCATTGCTTCTTTGATCCCAGCGCAACAAAGTTGTGTTATTCTAGCTAACAAGTGAACCTGGTATTTTTTTAGTACGGCCCTTGGTGCCCATACTACAAGTTTGCTTTAAGGTTCTTCAGCAAACTTGTAGTAGTATAGCAAAAAAGGGTTTTACTGAATTATATTTTTCTAACAAGCAAAGATGCTTACCTAAATGCCTCCTTTACAACTTTACAGTTTCTAGTAGTTGCCAACACAGACAACAGTACAGAGTGATAGGTTAACTAGAGACTACATTACCTCCCTTACATACAGCATATACAGTACACTCAGCCAATCACATGGCAGCAACTCAATGCATTTAGGCCTCTAGACATGGCGAAGTCGACTTGCTGAAGTCCAAACTGAGCATTAGAATGGGAAAGAAAGGGGACTTAAATGACTTTGAACGTGGCATGGTTATTGGTGCTAATATTTCAATATTTATGTTTACAGGTTAGTTGCTGCTTATTAACTAGAGCTTCAGGCCGCACACAATTTCTAGCGTAGTTTCTTTTTTCCTATTTTTCAGAATATTTCAAAAACTGCTGATCTACTGGGATTTTCAACGCACAACCATCTCTAGCGTTTACAGAGAATGGTCCAAAAAAGTGAAAATATCCAGTGAGCGGCAGTTGTGTGCGCAAAAATGCCCTGTTGATGTCAGAGGAGAATGACCAGACTGGTTCAAGATGATAGAAAGGCAGCAATAACTCAAATAACAACTCGTTACAACCAAGGTATGCAGAATACCATCTCTGAACGCACAACATATCAAACCTTGAACGTTAAAAAATGCAGCATGCTCAATTTTTTATTTTTTTTGTCGTTTTTCAGAAGATGAAAAACAATGTGAAGCCCACACACATCATTTTTTTTTTCATGCCGAAAAACGATCGTGTGTACGCGGCATGAGGGTCAAAATTTGGTAAACATTAATGCATGGATTCATCCTGCCTTGTATCAACAGTTCAGGCTGGTGGTGGTGGTGTAATGGTGTGTGAGATATTTTCTTGGCACACTTTGGGCCCCTTATTACCAATTAACCACTTAAGGACCGCCTACTGCACATTTACGTCGGCAGAATGGCACGGCTGGGCACATCAACGCATATATACGTTGATTTTAGTACCCAGCCGTGGGTCATGGGCGCGCGCCCGCGGCACGCTCCCGTGACACGGTCCGAAGCTCCAGGACCGGCACCGCGGGATTCGCGGACCCGATCGCCGCTCCAGTGCGGCGATCCGTCCCTGTAGCGGAAGAACGGGGAGAGCCGTGTGTAAACACGGCTTCCCCGTGCTTCTCTGTGGCCGTAGCATCGATCGCGTCATCCCTGTAATAGGGGGACGCGATCGATGACATCACACCTACAGCCACACCCCCCTACAGTTGTAAACACACACATAGGTCACACATCCCCTACAGCGCCCCCTGTGGTTAACTCCCAAACTGCAACTGTCATTTCCACAGTAAACAATGCAATTTAAATGCATTTTTTGCTGTGAAAATGATAATTGTCCCAAAAATGTGTCAAAATGTCCGAAGTGTCCGCCATATTGTCGCAGTCACGAAAAAAATCGCTGATCGCCGCTATTAGTAGTAAAAAAAAAAAAATTAATAAAAATGCAATAAAACTATCCCTTATTTTGTAAACGCTATACATTTTGCGAAAACCAACCGATAAACGCTTATTGCAATTTTTTTTACCAAAAATACGTAGAAGAATACGTATCGGCCTAAACTGAGGAAAAAAAATGTTTTTTTATATATTTTTGGGGGATATTTATTATAGCAAAAAGCAAAAAATATTGCATTTTTTTAAAAATTGTCGCTCTATTTTTGTTTATAGCGCAAAAAATAAAAACCGCAGAGGTGATCAAATACCACCAAAGGAAGCTCTATTTGTGGGGAAAAAAGGACGCCAATTTTGTTTGGGAGCCATGTCACACGACCGCGCAATTGTCAGTTAAAACGACGCAGTGCCGAATCGCAAAAAGGGGCAAGGTCCTTTACCTGCATTTTGGTCCGGGTCTTAAGTGGTTAAGCATTATTTCAATGCCACGGCCTCCCTGAGTATTGTGGCTGACCATGTCTATCCCTTTATGACTACAGTGTTCCCATCTTCTGATGGCTACTTTCAGCAGGATAATACACCATGTCACAAAGCTCAAAATCATCTCAAACTGGTTTATGTAATATATTAATGAGTTCACTGTACTCCAATGACCTCCACAGTCACCAGATCTCTATCCAATAGAGCTTCTTTGGGATGTGGTAGATTGGGAGATTCTCATCATTGATGTGCAGCCAACAAATCTGCAACAACTGTGTGATGCTATCATGTCACTATGGACCAAAACCTTGTTGTAATATTTCCAACACCTTGTTGAATTCATGCCATGAAGAAATAAGGCAGTTCTGAAGACAAAAGGGGTTCTAAACCGGTACTAGCAAGATGTACCTAATAAAGGGGCCAGTGAGTGTAAACAAAGCATATGATGTATACAGCAAAATCACATGTCAAAATAATCAGTAGACTGAAAACTATAGATAGATTTTTCAGATTTTCTTTGAAAGGCAAACTGTTGAGTGGTACCAAAGTGGTCAACTGGAAATCCAGGCATTAGACATTACCTACAAGATGTTAAAGATTCTACCAGTAAAAATTGGAGTCAAGGTTGGTGGGACTAGAATCAATTTACAAACATATTAAGTTAGTAAACGTTACGTATTTACAGGGTGCTTTTCTTGTTATGCACATTGTTGTGTTGCATTAAAGGAACACTAAGGCCTTGTACACACGAGCAGACAGATTTGTTCAAATCGGTCGGACAGATTTGAACAAAACCTGTCTGCTGGGACGTGTCGGTGATGTGGCGGTGACGTTGACGCCGCCACGTCACCGCACCAGGAAGTGAATTACTTCCGCGCATGCGTCGAATCCATTCGACGCATGTCCGAGAAGATATGTCTGCTGGTTAGCGTACTAACCAGCAGACATATCGGGCCGACGGGTTTCCAGCCGACAGATTTCAAAGCATACTTTGAAATCTGTCTGGTGGCCAAATCCGTCGGCTCGCCCGTACACACGATCGAATCTGTCTGCTGGGACGGTCAGGCCGACCGGTACCAGCAGATAGATTTGATCATGTGTACGCGGCCTCAAGGTTTGTTTTTTTATTAGATCAATTGATTGCTGTAAGCTAGAGCATTTAAATATCACTTACCTCGTTTTTCCTTTTGACCTCCAAAATACAGTAATCCAGGTTTGAAAATGCCATTTCCTGTCTCTCCTCTTCTTGCTTTCCACCAGCACCTCAGCCATTTGGCATGGTGGAAAGCAGAATGTGCTCACCCCCTCCCTATGACTACAGCCCTGCATGAAGATGCTCTCTTATCCCTTACAGGCATGGAGGCTAAGCCTAATGGGAACTGTAGTTCCCATTAGGCCGTGATGTAGCAAGAATGAATACGCACCGCAAACCAGGAAGTCAGTGAGAATAACAATTCAGGAGTGACGGAGGTGAATAAAACAGCTCGATTTCAACAGGTATCAAACTAGTTATAATGCAAAACATTACTTTTTACTTTATCAGCTACTGTCAGACTTTAATTTAAGAGGAAAATATTTTTGTCTTTACAACCCCTTTAACACACACATTTACATGCATTGCTTTAAGGCCACGTTCAGACCGGTCCGATGAAACTGGTCCGATTTCATCGGACCATGCTGAAGTGGTCTGATGGTCTGATGTGTGTACACACCATCGTGCCAAAAATCCGATCAGACCAGAACGCGGTGACGTAGAACAAAACGATTGCTGAAAAAATGAAGTTCAATGCTTCCAAGCATGCGTCGACTGAGGATGCGCGGGTTTTGGTCCGATGCTTTTGTGTACTAACCATCAAATCTGTCTGACGGACAGGTGTCCGTCGGACAGATTTTAAAGCAAGTTTTAAAACTTTGGTCCAACGGACAACAGTCCGATGGGCCGTACACACCATCGGACCCGTCTGATCGTGTGTACGCGGCCTAAGACAGTCAAATAATTTTGAATTCGATGTTGACACACACATGCCTAAAAAAATGCACCTGTACCATTTGTTTCCAATGCAGCCCACTGCACCACACAGCTCTGCACTGTGGTGCGCTATAGATCAAGCATGTTAAGAACTACAGAATATGTGCATTAGGGTACCAACGGTACTGCAGTTCAATGCACATTCCCATGCTATAATGTGCATTGTGGTAAAGTTCATTTTTCTACATGTTACCACATATGTTACATATGTTTTATACATATGTAGTGAGCCTTTTCTTTTTTAGTATCATAATTAGTAACTAATTACTAACATTATTAACATCTTTGTTAATTAGGAAAACTAGAAATATTATGCAATTTCATGCTAAATATTGAGACTTACTTATTTTCCTTAGTCGCCAAGGAAAGGCAAAGGCTTTATAAAACTGCTCATCTAATGCCATTACATAATAATTGATTTTGACATTTTCTTCTCAACAATTTGTGCAATTTTGTCTTGTCAAGAAAGAAATGGTAATTTACAATGTTAACTAGAACCTTTCAATAATGACAGCAATCATCAAGATGTTTGAAAGAGTCTATTGTTTTACATAACAAAAATAAACAATGACTTATTTGTCACTGTCATGTCTATACTTTAGGCATTCCATCTATACTAGTGCTATAAACAATCAAATGAAGTATTTTTAGTTGTAAGTTCAGAAAGGATTACACTGTGCACAGATTGGCATATATTTCTCTTTCTGCAACAGGGCCCAAGTACAGAAATGACATACAGTACATGGTAATCTTGCTCCTATTTCTACAAAGAAAATGACAGACTAGTGCAAGGTTGCAACAAATGTTCCATTTCAATGCTTATTAGCAATAGCAGACTTAAAGAAAAACCGTTGGAAGCACCTAATGTAAGCAAAAAGCAAGCCTTAAAGTGGGTGTAAACCCTCTATTTAAACGTATACCTATGGGTAAGCCTAGATTAAGGCTTACCTGTAGGTGTTTGCAATATCTCCTAAACCTACACGGTTTAGGAGATATTTGCCAAAAGGTATACACCCTTGTCTACGGAGCATGCACGCCACAGACAATGGCACAGGCGCACTGGGAATGACGGATTTGAGAATGGCTAATGCCGGCTTTGACGGCTACCGGGCACATGTGCGGAGTGACGTCATCACCGCTTCGGCCAATCACAGCGCCGGAGTGGCGAAACCCAGAAGTAACCTGTAACGAAATGGCCCGTGATACTCAGAGACGTTTGAAGGATGCGGGGTACTCCTGTCCCAGCTTCACCAATGACTCTTGGGTCTAGGGTCATCCTATGTCCGATAGGGGCATAGGATGACTGAGAAATGATACCTCGGATTACATGAGATGGGACATTAATAATGGACATATAAAAAAATGGTAAATACACTATATATTAACATAAAAAATGTCACAACAGTTAAAACCATAAACAGCGCTTATGGTGATAGTCCAGTGCAGATCCCAAAAAGAGATATCACCTCTACACTACAGTGCAGTAACAATGTTAGAGTGTATCAATGGGAGATAAAAAGTCCGTGGAAAGCAACATGTGAAAAAGCAGGACAGCAAGCACCTTCCACCCAAATCTTCAATCACCTCGTGGGACTTTAAATCCCCCTCTGGGGTACGCACTCACCGGAAAACCAAAAGGTCAGGCAGTGTATGAATATCCACTGATGGATAAAACTCTAATGGCAGTATTACCGGTTAAACCAGGTTTTATTTATAGAAAAGCACAGAGTTTTTCTGATAAACTAGTTCGAAAGATTCTGGATCCCCCTACCAGACCATCCAGTTTTTGGGACTGTGATGGTTTCTATGCATGTAGAAAGTGTAGGGCCTGTCGTGAAATAGCCCGCCCTTTAAGAGCAGTTAAGAAATTCACTTCTAGCTCCAATAATAAGGAGTTTACTATTAGTGAATTTATTACATGCAACACTACTCATGTAGTGTATGCTGTACAATGTCCCTGTGGGTTATTATATATTGGACGTACTAAGCGACAATTAAAAGTGCGCATTGGAGAACATATCGCCAATATACGCTTAGGTTATAAGGACCACAACCTATCCCTACACTTCAAACTACAGCATAATGAGGACCCAAGTGGTCTGCTATTTTGGGGCATTGACCATCTAAAACCCACTTGGCGAGGATCTAATCTGGTGAGAGACCTATCCAAAAGAGAGACCCAATGGATCTTCTCAGCTGATACACTTGCGCCTAGGGGCCTGAACATTGAATTAGATATAAATTGCTTTATTAGTGATCACTGATTGTGCCATTGGGTGGACACCTATTATGTTATGCTTTAGATGTTTATCCTTTCCAAAAATGTCTTTTGAAGCCTCCGTCGGTGTTACCATTCATTGGACCACCATCTAAGGGAGTATGTGGGGCATCTGTGACTTTTATTGTTTCTTTTTCTGTTTGTGTGTATTTTCAAATTAGGAGTATTGGTATATAATCAATTGTAAATCACTAAGGTTTTTTTTAGCTGTGTGTCTTTGACCCATGTGCAACTGATGGTTTATTATATCCTCCTATGCTTTGCTCTCACTATATTAGCTGAATTTATTTTTAGAAACGAGTCTCAGACTGTTTAAATAGATATAAAATATTTTACTGCCTATTAGACATGCAGTTATATGAATTCACCACTAGATGGAGTTTGCGGGTCACTTTGTTGTGATCATTCATTTTCCTATGTGGTTTATATCTAATTCATCATGGAGATTGCTCCTCGTTTTTTCTGGTATATATATATATATATATATATATATGCTGTTCTATTAATTAATCTTTGTTTTTATTCCTTTTATGTTCAGCTTATTAGCTGCGTTTGAATACAAGTGAGTCTGATTAGTATATGAGAATATAGTGATCCATGACGTTTTTAAGATAAACAGTCTGCTGATTTGTATTTTAACTACTGTATATGCTATGACCGAGAATATGCCATTATGCATATGATATGCTATTTCGCTATTTTTCTGTTACCTGTGGTATGCTTGCATTACCAGGGTGTTTACTTTGAATATGCAGCATAGAATGTTTAAAGTCCCGTCACAGCCTGTAATGAATTACCGCTGGCTTTTAGAGTCGGGGCGGAGTAAGCGCCTCGTTCCGCCCTTGCTCTACGCTGATTGGTTCGGCTCTGATGGGACAGGTTATTTAATCTTGATGTGCCGTCGTGAAGCCACTCCCTCTGTCGAAGTCTAATGACGAAACGCGTCAGGGAGGGGCTTCTACGACGCTAGGAAGTGACACGTACGCTCCACCAGAGTCACGTCTGTAACCAGGAAGTGCTGGGAGTCAGCTCATCCATCGGAACAGCACGGCTCGTTTCCCTTACAGGAAAGGGTGATTATATGCGCTTGTTTTTATTTATCTTATGTACGTGCATTGATTGAGGGGTTCTTGTATCTGTGGGCTCGCGGGTTTTTTACATTAAAACGGAATTACGCTATATGCCTTTTTCCTGTGTCTTTTGTACAATCTGGAGACCCATAGACAGGTGACCTGATCCCTTCTGACGTGAAGAGTTTTATCATTCTGTGGATATTCATACACTGCCTGACCTTTTGGTTTTCCGGTGAGTGCGTACCCCAGAGGGGGATTTATAGTCCCACGAGGTGATTGAAGATTTGGGTGGAAGGTGCTTGCTGTCCTGCTTTTTCACATGTTGCTTTCCACTGACTTTTTATCTCCCATTGATACACTCTAACATTGTTACTGCACTGTAGTGTAGAGGTGATATCTCTTTTTGGGATCTGCACTGGACTATCACCATAAGCGCTGTTTATGGTTTTAACTGTTGTGACATTTTTTATGTTAATATATAGTGTATTTACCATTTTTTTATATTTGCTTTTGTTTTAAATAGCTGCTTTTCTCTGGTTATTGACTGTGGTTTCCAGCCAATTAATCCAGTCTTTATTATTTTTAACTGTCTATTATTTCTGGTATATTCAGAGGTTTGCAAGTGTTGTTTACTAGGCGCTGGGAGGTGTATTATAGGCCTCAATACATCCTTTTTTCAATAATGGACATATGTTGAATTGGTTTAGCATGGAACAGTAATCCACAATATATTCCTTAATGTCTAGAAGAATATTACAAGTTGTTCCTTATGAACTGGTCAATAGAGTGTTTCATTCAATGTGTAACATAGACTGTTGAGATGCTAATTAAGTCTACCTGGCTGTAGTGATGGGGGGTTTCTGTGATTGCATTCTATTGTCTATTGTACTAATTAAGTCAGAAAGGTCAGATGTCTAACTTGTCAGCTGTAGTAATTAACTCCTGAAGATTCGTGCCAGAATGGCTGACATAGGAATGTGTATTATGCAGGTGAATAGCTTATTGGCGGAGTCAGGACGTCTGGGGAATAATTAGCTCATCTGAATATCATTATCTAACCAAATCTGTATTGAAGCCCCCGTTGTGTGATGTTGTGGGTGGAGTGTGTATTTGTCCCATTGATTACTGCAGCATGCTTTTCGGTGTATATAACAAGCTGAGTTTACCATTAAAGCATTCATTCATTTTGGAACCAGAAACAGAGCTGTGTGTCTCGTTATTCTGGGAAATGGAATGGGTCGTGCCTGCTGGATTGTCAGAGTGTCGGATAAGCTGTCTTGGGTTGGTGGAATGGGAATCGTTAACGGTGGTGACCGTTACATTACCTTCCGGGGAGATGTCTGCGGCCAGAGGGGGAGATGATGACGGCTTCGATCTAAGGTAAGTATTTCATAATGAGCTAGTATACTAGTCATACTAGCTCATTATGGCTTTGTCTTGCAGGTGTTTTTTTTTCTAATTCTGGGTTTACAACCGGTTTAAAACCTAAAAGCAAACAAAAACAAGGTGACTGCAAGTTTGTTAACCACTTACTGGACATATACATCGGCAGAATGGCACAGGCAGGCAGGCAAAGCAACATACCTCTATGTTGCTTTGAATCTGCCGTCTGGCAGGCCAGCCCTAAGCTCCATGACCCTGCCTGTGGGACCCGCAGACTCGATGTTGCCCCTGGTGTCCCACGGAGTGGCAAAACAAGGAGATGCCTATGTAAACAAGGCATTTTCCTGTTCTGCCTAGTGACAGGACAGTGATCTACTGCTCCCGATGACGTGTCACTTGTAGCCCAGCCTCCTCACAGTTAGAATCACTCCCTAGGACACATTTAACCCCTTCCTTGACCCCTAGTGGTTAACCTCTTCCCTGCCAGTGTCATTTACACAGTAATCAGTGCATTTTTATAGCACTGATTGCTGTATAAATGACAATGGTCCCAAAATAGTGTCAAAAGTGTCCGATGTGTCTGCCGAAATATCATAGTCATGATAAAAAATACTAGTAAAAAAAAATAATAATAATAAAAATGCCATAAAACGATCCCCTATTTTGTAGACAATATAACTTTTGCGCAAACCAATCCATTTTTGCGTATTGCGATTTTTTTTACCAAAAATTATGAAGAAGAATACGTATCGGTCTAAACTGAGGAATTTTTTTTATATATTTTTAGGGGATATTTATTATAGCAAAAAGAAAAAAATATTGAATTTTTTTAACCACTTCCCTACCGCCGAACGAGTTTATACGGCGGCATTTTAAAGATAGATATCTCGGTAACGGCAGCAGCTGCTGCCACAACCGAGGTATCCATCTTTAGTACGAGCGATCCTCTAAAAGATAACGGCGGTCTCCGCGGCGGATTCGCTGCGAGATCGCAGTTTTCGGCGGCGGGAGAGGGCACCCCTCCCTCCCGCCGCTCTCCCGCGCCCTCCGCCGCTTACCGGAGCCGTCGGTAGCGGCGGAGGCGATCGGGTCCGCTCGTCTGCTCAGTGGGGATGCGAGTGAGGGAAAAATTTCCCTCGTCCGTCCCCATACCTCTGCTGGGCGGAAGTGACGTCAAAACATCAGTCCCACCCAGCGTCTTAAAGAAACATTTTTTATTCTGTGATTTGAAAAAATGACTTTTTTTTTTGTTCTTTTTTTTTCTTTTAAGTCTAAGGCCTCGTACACACGATCGGACATATCCGATGAAAACGGTCCGCGGACCATTTCCATCGGATATGTCCGATCAGGAGTTTGATCCGATGGCGTGTACACACCATCGGATCAAATTCCCCGCCGGCAGACGGCGCGGTGACGTGTCGGTGACGCGGCGGTGACGTTGACGCCGCCACGTCACCGCCACGTCACCGCACCAGGAAGTAAAACACTTCCGCGCATGCGCCGAATCCATTCGGCGGCGGCGCGGCGGCGCGGCGGGACGACATGTCTGCTGGTAAGTGTACTAACCAGCAGACATGTCGGGCGGACAGATTCCCACCGGATAGATTTCAAAGCATGCTTTGAAATCTGTCGGGTGGACAAATCTGTCCGCTAGCCCATACACACGATCGGAGATGTCTGCTGAAACGGTCCATCGGACCGTTTTCAGCGGACATATCCCCTCGTGTGTACGAGGCCTAAATATGAGATCTGAGGTCTTTTTGACCCCAGATCTCATATTCAAGAGGACCTGTCATGCTTTTTTCTATTACAAGGGATGTTTACATTCCTTGTAATAGGAATAAAAGTGATATTTTTTTTTCCTGACGCATTCATGGCAGCACACACTGGGTTGTGACTCCGCCCCCACAACCTGACAGGATTGGTTAGCTATAAATTTGAAGGGGAGACGCCCCGCATCATTCTCTTTTTTTATCCTCACCTGACAAGATTGGACGAACAAGCAAGAAGCATGCCTCTTACCGCAAATAGCCCCAGAAGGTTCAGCCTCTCCTGTTTGGAAGTCCCTCCTGTACAGTCTCTAAATGAGCTTTATGGTGGGAACCCCGTTCTGGTGGTCTCAGGGGCTCTGGAATTATACTGGCATCTGTAGCAAGCTTTAAAAAAGCTTCAAATCTCGCAGTGGCCCCCACTTTCGCTCTGTCTTTCCTTCCAGTGCAGTGTGTGCTTCCACAAAGGTATTTGTATCATTACATTTACCACCTAAGGTTAGTCCGTTTTGTACCTTTGTCTGCCTGTTGTTTCTTTCTCAGCTCTGCTGAGCCCTGTGGTTTCTCTGACACCCCATATTCTCGGAGTCACCGATGCGTACCCCTTGGCGCTCTGCGCATGCGCGCAGCTTAGTGATGACGCCGCCTGTCTCCTCTGCCCTCTTCCAAAATGGCGCCGGGCGAGCGGGACGCTTCTGCGCATGCGTGCGTCATTAAAAAAAAAAAAGAAGGAAAAAAGAAACAGTCCTATTGCTCTGTAGTTCTGGCTGCCACACTGCTGCTCTGCTCTACTCAGAGTGAAGATTGCACCAGGTGTGTGCAGGCATGTCCCAGATCAGCCTGGGCTAATTGATTACACACAAAAAAAAAGAAGGAATAAATAGGATAGAAGATATAATACAAGCGCCCAGAGGCGATTCAGTTTGCATGTGCCGCGCTATATACGTTTTCATCATTTATTCATTCAATACATTTATATATTAATTTATAACATACCATAGGAGAAAGTGTATCCATAATTAAACAATTAATATAATCCAAAAAAAAAAAAGATAGATATATGTATATAAAATTATTATATTAATTTAATAAATAGAAATGTTGGGGGGAACATATTGTAATGTTTTCCCTTCTCTCTTTTTTCCCACCTTTTCGGGCCGTCTCTCTGCTATCCTCATGGGGGCCGTCCAGAAGGTAATAAGTAGAGGGGAGACAAAAAAGAGAGCCTGGCCACTGACGCTACAGTTTTGGTAGCCCTATTGGGTCAAGAGACGCAAGTTTGGGGCACAGAGGGAGATTCTAGCCATGCTTCCGGCAGAAGGCGCAAGAAATCGCTCAAGGTTACCCTCTTGATTTCTTCAATCAAGGCATAGCCGCTTGCGTCACAGCACTCCCGTCATAGTCGGTCCCACCGCAGACGATTACCTTCATCACAGACAGAGCTATCTTACCCGCACCACGGCAAATGTTTGCCAAATATGCGGGGCGCCAGCCTTGCCAGGGGAATTGGCCTGCCGCTCGTGCTTCATTGAAGTAACCAAGGATTCAGAGGCCAGAGTAGATACTGAGCTCCTAGGAGAATCGCCACAGGGATCATATGTGGGCGATCCTTCCCGAAGCACATCGCCCGGCCGTTACGCCAGGGTGCAGTAACCCTCTCTAAGAATGAGGAGTGTGAGCAGGCATCGGACTGTCCCTTTTTGGTTGAACCATTTGCCCATTCAGTCAAGGAAGCGATCGGCTGGGAGGAGGTTATGGCAGAACTTCTGAAGGTTCCGAAATATTTCCCGGTGCTGAAAAGGGGGTCCTGAATCATTTCCCTTCATCGAAGAGCTGGAAAACCTCATAAAGGATAAGTGGGGGGGTCGCATAAGCGGGCCAGTATGAGCAACAAGTTTGCAGATTGTACCCCTTGTGGGAGTCTAAGATCGATTCTTTGATCAATGCAACTACGGTCGATTCATCTTTAATGCGACTCACTAGAGACGTTTCTCTACCGATTGAAGACGCAGTTACCTTCCGGGACGCTCTTGATCGTAAAATCAATATAGAACTGAAGAAAGCCTGCTCCACGACAGGAGCCGCTTGTGGCTATCACCACAGCGGCAGTCGCTAAAACTATCGCTGCATAGGCAGCTAATGTTGAGAATCCCATTCTAGAAGGAGCCGACCAGGGGAAGATATTCTCCTCCCTGCAGGAAAATTAAGTTGGCTTATGGCTCCTAAGGGGGCGACTTCATGGCTGGGAAGAGCCTTATGGCTGAGACCCTGGATAGCGAAGGCAGCGTCAAAATTAACTGGTGCAAAATTCCATATGGCGGCTCAAGTGTATTCGGCACAAAGATGGACACGGCCATCTCAAAGGTTACCGGGGGAAAGTCTGGGCTGATTTCTCCGATAGGAAAACCAGAGCCCCAGAAGGGCCCCACTTACAGGCGTGATCTTCCTGTCAAGTACAGGGATGTTAGATCCTACCGCCCGGCAGGGAATTTAGGAGGGACTGGAAGACTCGACCCTCCTTCATGTAGATACAGTAAGCCAATCACAGCTGGGGAACAGCAGAAGTCCTTTTTGAGGGTCCGTCTGCCCACCCAGCTCAGGTGAGCACCAGACTCAAGAGATTCGCTCGGATATGGGCAACTCATATAACAGATCCATGAACACTATCCTCTATCAAGACTGGTCACAATTGGAAATTCATGGGCACATTGCCAGGGAACACATTCCAGCCTACCAAGTAGGGGGAGGGGGTTTTATTCCCCTTTATTTCTGGTACAAAAAAAAACAAAAAAACGGGGATCTACGTCCAGTCTTGGACCTAAAGAAGTTCAACAGACAATCAAAATAGAGCCCCTTAGATTGGAAAAGCCTTCATTTCATTTTGTTGTCAGTGGACGTGGGAGACTGGATGCTATCTCTAGATTTTTTGGGGCGTTTACCTTTACATCCCAGTTCATCTTACCTTCCAGAGGTCCCTTCGGTTCTCAATCGATCAATCCCATTTCCAATTTTGGTGCCCCCCATTCGGCATCGCCTCAGCACCCAGAGCATTCGGCAAGTTAGGGTGTTCCTAGGGGCAGAATAAAATACCAGGTTGTACCGGGAGCAACTCCCTCAAGAGAGGCTGAAGCCCTTGCTCCAGAAGATACAGAGTCTGCTATCATCCAGACGTCTAACTGTCAGAGCCTGCCTCAGTACCCTGGGGTCCATGTCAGCATCCATACCCTTGATACAGTGGCCCCTGTGGCACATGCGAGTCTTACAGAACTCCTTTCTCAGGCAGTGGAATAGAACGTCAATACTCCAAACCATTCACATCCCGAACTGGGTAAAGCAATTAGTATGGTGGTGGACACACCCGTCCGACCTCAGGGAGTCCATTCCAAAAGTTCCCCCAAGTCCAGAAGTAGTAACATCAGACGCCAGCCAGGGGTGATGGGGTCCACACTATCTAGACTGAGTAGCCCAAGGACAGTGGCATTTTCGGGCACAGGGCATAGTGTCAAATATTTTAGAGCTCAGAGCAGCCTTTCAGGCCCTCCTGGCCATTGCGCCTCTTCTAGAGAGGAAGAGTGTCCTGATCAGGATGGACAACAAGTAGCGGTGTCATGTATCCAGAGACAGGGGAGCATCAGGAGTCGCACGCTTCAGGAGGAAGTTCGCCCGTAATGGAAGGGGCACAAGTGCACCTGTTAGATCTGTGGGGAGTATGCGTCCCAGCAACACAGAATTTGTTGGCCAACTACCTAAGCCGAGAGACACTTTCAAACAACGAACGGTCCCTGAACCAACAGGTATTCTCCATTCTTACGAAAACTTGTGGAGTACCAGAAGTCGACCTAGCGGCCACGCCAAAGAACTCCAAGTGTCAGAGGTTCCTGTCCAGAGCCCACTTTCCATTACCTGAAGGGACAAACTGCCTAGTTCTTCCATGGAGCTGCGAGCTAGGGTACATTTTTCTTCCAACTTCTCGGATTACAAAATTCCTGTCCCGACTTCGGAAGTCCTCAGCCACAGTTATTGTACTAATACCGTTCCGGCTGAGGAGGCCATGGTTTACGACCCTGCTACAACTAGGTACGCGGCCTCCAATACATCTTCCAGTAACCTGGGATCTCATACATCAGAGGCAATTCTTCCATCCAGCCCAGAGAAGCTGCATTTGCCAGCTTTGAAGCTGAGAAGGCTAGGTTAGGGGAACTAGGATACTCTCAGGAGGTAATATCAACCTTAGTACAAGCTCTAAGGAGCTCCACTGATGTCACCTATACTAGGATCTGGGAGAGGTTCGTGTCATCGCAGCAAAGAGATTGGAATCCCATCTCAAATTTTTGAATTTCTTCAGTCAGGGTTTAACAAGGGCCCGGGCTTGGGTACCCTGAAGGTGCAAGTATCTGCCCTTTCAGCCATGACGGGTACTAGATGGGCTCTTCATCATCCGGTCATTCTGTTCCTCAGGGCCTACGTAAGATCAGACCACCTAGGAGGCCAGCCTTTCCAACAGGGGATCTCTCTGTAGTACTCGAGGCCCTGTCCAATCCACCTTTTTCTCCATTCAACTTAGTCTCACCGTGGAACCTAGCTCTGAAGATGGCTTCCCGTATTGCTATCACCTCAGTTAAGAGGGCATCGGAGATACAAGCACTTATGGCTATGGAACCCCTATTTAGTGTTCTTCCCTGACAGAGTGGTTCTGAAGCCCTCAGACCATTTTAATCCAAGGGTAACTTCCTCCTTTCATTATAACCAGGACATCGTCCTTCCATCTTTTACTAATGAGAGGGGCGAGTCCCAGGACTAGGATGTCAAGTCTACCATCTCCAGTTACGTCACAGCTACATCTCAGGAAGACGGATTCTCTCTTGATTATCCCACACGGGAGCAGACGAGGTCAGCCAGCTACCTCCTGTACCATTACCTCTTGGTTGTTAAAGCTATCAAAGAGACCTATTCCATCCAGCAACTTACGACTCCTAGAGGGCATAAGGGCTCATTCAACAGGGGCAGAGGCCACTTCTTGGGCAGCATATTGCGGACTTCACCGGAAACCATAGGCAGAGCAGCAACTTGGTCTTCCCAACACATCTTCATTTCTCACTACAAAGTGAATTCTGCTCTCCTGGCTACCGTCGACTTCGGCAGATCTGTTCTTAGAGCCAATTCCTCAGCGCTATAAAGAATAAATATTACTGTTTTCTTGCACCCTCCCGACTGGCGAGTTATATCCCAGTGTGTGCTGCCATGAATGCGTAAGGAAAACGGAAAATTGTATACTCACCTTTCCGTAATTTTCCTTTCCTGACGCATCTTCATGGCAGCACACAGATGCCCACCCTGTTGTTTTATGATGATATATACAGAGAATGATGCGGGGCGTCTCCCCTTCAAATTTATAGCTAACCAATCCTGTCAGGTTGTGGGGGCGGAGTCACAACCCAGTGTGTGCTGCCATGAAGATGCGTCAGGAAAGGAAAATTACGGAAAGGTGAGTATACAATTTTCCATTTTATTTACGTGTAAAAAATTATAAATAAATAAGAAAACAAAAATTTTTATTTTTTAAAGTGCCCCGTCCCGACGAGCTCACGCGCAGAAGCGAACGCATACGTGAGTAGGGCCTGCATATGAAAACGGTGTCCAAACCACACAAGTGAGGTATCGCCGCGATCGTTAGAGCGAGAGCAATAATTCTAGCCCTAGACCCCCTCTGTATCTCAAAAAATGCAACATGTAGAATTTTTAAAACGTCGCCTATCGAGATTTTTAAGGTTACAAGTTTGACGCCATGCAACGAGCCGGCGCAATTTGTAAGCGTGACATGTTGGGTATCATTTTACTCGACGTAATGGTGCCGAGGAGAAGTCAAGGCGGGAAGCGGGGCCACCATGTTATTTTTCTGTGTCCTGAAGAGCTCTGAATGACTGGGCAGAATCTGCTATTTTTTGCCCCGTTCAGCCAGTGTACTGGATCTACATTCCACTATCTGGGCTACTTACTACATTGAGGAATCTTCTCCCTGTTCCTTCCTTCTGCTTTCCAGCAGATTGTGTCCAATTAACCCTTTACTGCTTTTTTAACGATTTCCATGCTCCTGATGAAGCGTTCCTACGCGAAACATGTTGAGCAAAGCAAGAACTAATATCCTGCATACCGGACCCATTTTCAAGAATACAAACCTTGGCCCGGATTCACGAAAGTTTTACGCCGGCGTATCTAGAGATACGCTGTCGTAAGTACAAATGTGCCCTGTCGTATTGTTACGCCAATTTGCGAAGCTAGATATGCCGTAAAACATGGCTTCAGCCACCCAACGTAATTTGCCTACGCTGGCGTATCGTGGGCGCATAGTTACGCTGGACGCATTCGGCGTACCCATGTTAAATATGCAAATGAGTAAGATATGCCCATTCACAACCGGCACATGTTTTTAGGTGATTTGCGTAAGGGTTACGTCCGGCGTAAAGTTACCCCTCATATTGGAGGCGCAGGTAATGCAAAGGTATGGGCCAGGGAACGGACACCGTCGAATTTTACGTCGTGTACGCCGTTTACGTAGTACGTGAATAGGGCTGTGCGTAGGTTACGTTCACGTCGTAGGCAATGTTTCGAGGTATCTTAGTCAGAAATTTTGACGTGACTGTGAGCATGAAAACTGGGATGCGTCCAAGATACGACGCATGAGCAGTTCGTTTTTTGAAGCTCAGCCCATCATTTGCATGGGGTCACGCTTCATTATAATATATCACGCCCACTTCCAGCCCACTTCCACCTACTTTGACTTACGCTGACAACTATACGCTAAGTCGGCGCAACGTTGAGCGCATATTCTTTGGGAATAGCCTGCTTGCCTCTCAATGTTGCGGCGGCGTAGCGTAAAGAAGATATGCTACGCCCGCACAAAGATGCTCCGTGGGTTGTGAATCCGGGCCCGTATATTTAATTTTCTACATGATTTGATACAACATTTTCATGTTGAACGTATCTGAATCAGCATAAGGTTTTGGAAGTGTTACTGAAATATATGTTGGGTTCCTATGTTGATGTAATATTGTTGTATTATTAGTCTAGATACTTCTTTTATATACCTATCTTTATAAAAAATATCTATAGATGTTTATACTCGTTACCTGTGTGCTGCCAAAAGTCCAATTTTTTTCTAGTCTTTATTAGTTTCCACTTTCCATTATATTGGGACGTTGGCACACCTATATTGATGCATTCACAGTAGGCAGTCACCCTGTGATGATGCATATTTAATCAAGTTCCATTAAAAAAAAAAAAAAACTTTACAACCCCTTTAATAGGGAGAAGTGAACTTAACCTTTAAAGGCTGAAGTTTGCAAAGAGAGATTACAGATTAAAAATGGACAGAAAACAAATCATTAACCGCTTAACGCCCGCCGCACGCCTATTTACGTCCGCAGAATGGCACGGACAGGCAGATGGGCGTATATATACTTCCCTGCCTACTAGCGGGTCGGGGGTCCGACCAGGACCCCCTGCGCTGCGTGTGGCGGGCGGCTTACCTCCGGGAACGATCCGACTGGAGGGGGCGGCGGTTTGTTTCTGTCCGCCCCCTCGTGATCGCTCCCAGCCAATCCCATGCGCCGCCGCCGTGTCACTTTCTCTGCCTGTAAAATGTAAACACAGGCAGAGGAAGTGATGCAGCGCTCATCTCGGCGAGATGAGAGAAGAGACACAGTGAGTCGCACCAACACTACACTGACACCAGTACACGCAGGCACATTTAACCCCTTGCGATCACCCCCCCCCCCCCCACCCCCTGTCACACTGTCACTGTACTGATCACTGCATTTAGTGTCAGTGTGACAGGGGGTGTGACAGGTAGTTAGTGTTAGGTCCAGGGTAGCCCTGTACCCCCCCTAATAAAGTTTTAACCCCTTGATCACGGCCCTAGTTAACCCTTTCACCCCCTATTGCCAGCGTCACTAAGCGATCATTTTTCTGATCGCTGTATTAGTGTCGCTGTTGCCGCTAGGTAACTCATTTTTTTTTTATTGTGATTTTTTGTGGCTGAATAAATTTTGGCTTAAATGTTTGACTAAAATTTAGTTTATTCCGTTTTTCTTATAACAAAAAGTAAAAAATATTGTTGTTTTTTTTCAAAAATGTCGCTCTATTTTTGTTTATAGCGCAAAAAATGAAAATTGCAGAGGCGATCAAGAACCACCAAAAGAAAGCTCTATTTGTGGGAAGAAAAGGACGCAAATTTGGTTTGGTAGACACGTCGCACAACAGCGCAATTGTCTGTTAAAGTGACGCAGCGCCGAATTGTAAAAACGCCTCTGGGCATTTAGCAGCATATTGGTCTGGGGCTTAAGTGGTATATAAGGTATCCTGCTACATTAAAGGTGAGGCTGCACTTTTATAGCATTTTCAAATGTCGAGATTTTGAATATTACAAATTCCCATTTGTAACCAGTTCTCTGTGTTTGTTCATCTAAAGAATACTGTACAGGGGACTTTTTCTCAGACTCAGTGCTCTGGATGATCCCTCTAACCCAGTCATTAAACATACCATAGAGAGCTCCTCAGCCTCCAATAGTGCAGCACATAACAGATTGAATATAAACTGGGCATATGGTACATGAGAAAATTGCATCTTTTACAAAAAAAGAAATGTTCATTCACACAATTGTAGCCAAACAAAACTGTGATAACATCTGTTTACATGCACTTTGCTACTGCTATACGTTATACGTTGTAATTAAAATAAATGCACAATGCTGGAAGATTTCTGCAATCAAAGCCAGTTTTAGGTATTGCCAAGCTCTAGGTATTTCGGAATTATTACATCATAAGTAATTATCCCAAAGTAAACCGCAAATCTTTCTCAGGAAATGTTATTTATAGCTTGGATCCTTCTATAGTATGAAATACACTGTCATTTGTCTTTACCGAAAAAAATGCAAATAATAATAATTTGTAAAGCACATCATAACACCTAGTTAAAAAAATAAGATTATTATATTTCAGTAACAACAGTACCTTGAATCTTGGTTGAAATGGGACAAAACATAGAACTTGGAAAACAACATTGGAACTAGGTCGGGACTATTGCAGATTTAACAGCAGACCAGCATAAGAGTTTGCAATCTGGATGTGAGAACCAAGTGGAATTTGACTACCAGACAGTTTTATTTTAGGTCTGGAAGAATGGTGAATCTTTTCTGGTGCAATAGCATGATGGATTTCTCAGCAAGTCAGAAGTCAGGCATTTTGGCCAGCTTCTGTTGGACCTGCTGCCATACACAAGGGGTGGAATGTCCACCTGATATTTGGCCCATGTGTACGCCCCTTTAGACTCGGCCCATGTGTACGCCCCACTTAAAGGGTTACTAAAGTAATGACAGCTTAGACCACCGTGAGAAAGCTCCCAGCACTGGGGTTATAAGGAAACAGACAAGCAGGAAGTGTGGAGAACAGAGCAGGATTACAGCAACTTCAAAGCAAAAACTAACAATAAGGACATGAAACCAGTACTGCAGTAAGGTAAAGGAAGCTATTTCGCTAAAAAAAAAATTCCTTTAGTGATCCTTTAAGCCTACTCACTGTGTACACAGTAACATATGCCACAGTCCTTGGACCCAAAATATATGCAGTATGAAATACACAGCATAGAGTAAATAGTACAGCGATTATAGTGCATAATGCACAGTGCACAGGTGGTGGGGTACGTAACACACACAGCGCAGGGAAGGGGGATATAATTCACTGTATGCAAGTGGGGAACAGATCTTGCCCCAGTACAACTTACCCCTCTTGTCTGCAATGTTTTTTGGGGGGTTGAGTTGGACTTTTTACTTCCTCTTATCTATGTCCCTAAATAGTAACTGAATGAAAGCAAGTTTTAGACCCCTTTCACAATGGGTCGCTTTGCAGGTGTGATAACGCTAAAAATAGCACCTGCAAACCGACCTGAAACAGCTGCTGCTGTCTCTCTCAGTGTGAAAGCCCTGAGTGCTTTCACACTAGAGCGGTGCGCTAGCAGGACGGTAAAAAAAAGTCCTGTTAGCAGCATCTTTGGAGCGGTATACACACCGCCCCTCCACTGCTCCTGCCCATTGAAATCAATGGGGCACCGCGGCTATACCGCTGGCAAAGCACCTCTGCAGAAGTGCTTTGCAGTGGTTTTTAACCCTTTCTCGTCCGCAATCGGGGGTAAAACCGCTCCCACTAGCGGGCTAATAGTGCAGCGAATTTGATGTTAAAGCACCGCTAAAAATAGCGGCGCTTTCCCGCCGACGCCGCCCCCTGCCCCAGTGTGAAAGGGGTCTAAATAAATGTATCAAGAAATTGTACCCACATTTAAGGCCTATTTTCACTTGACTCTTTTTATACAGTAAAGCACCTGCATTTTACTGCATGGAATGCAGAAATGCCACTTTTCCAAGTGTCTGGATCAAATGTTTGTACTGCAGTTTATTATTATTACTAGTATTATTAATATGTGTCTTCAAAGTTAATGCCAACTTTTGGTGACCACATAAACAGTTTTGGCCTGATCGCAATTTGGATTTTACGTTTTTGTAATGGCAAATTCATAATTTCTGTGACTGCCAATATCTCCACAAATTCCTCCAAGAACAAAACCTTTTTGGCATTTGCTGATGCCAAAGTGGATTTGAGAGAGACTACACCTTTTTTCCTACCTCCCATCTTTCATACTCCAGAATAAACTGCTTAACTTAATGGCTACTCCAAAATGTAATTTCCTCAACCATTGGAACAAACTTCTGATCGGACAACACAGCCAGAAACAAAGAACAGTATTAAATGTATATTAAAATATGCAATGGATTAAAGTATTTCCATTCACTCTGGCTTATTACCTAAGCAACATGATAGATATCTGATGTAATGTACTTGCTGGGAAATCCATCATGCTATTGCACCAGAAAAGATTCACCATGCTTCCAGACTTAAAATAATAATGTCTGGTAGTCACATTCCACTCGGTTCTCACATCTAGATTGCAAACTCTTATGCTGGTCTGCTGTTAAATCTGCAATAGTCCCGACCTAGTTCCAATGTTGTATTCCCAGTTTTATGCTTTGTCCCATGTCACCCAATATACTATTGAAGTCATTCTGCATACAGAAAAGAGCAGAAAGTATGTTGTTGTTGAAATATAATAATCTGATTTTTTACTAGGTGTTATGTACTTTTCAAATTTATTATTACTGCATTTTTTTTTGTTAAAGACAAATTACAGCATCTTTCATACTATAGAAGGATTCAAGCTATGAATACAATTTCCTGGGAAAGATTTGAGCTTTGCTTTGGGATAATTACTTTATGATGTAATACAAATTTATGACACCCTAAACAGTAACTGAATAAACACAAGTTAAAGCACCTCCATTTTACTGCATGGAATGAATTTAAAATAGAAATGCCAGTATTTTCCAACTGTCTGGTTCAAATGTTTGCACTGTAGTTTATTATTATTATTATTATTATTATTATTATTATTATTAATATTATTAGTATGTGTCTTCAAATTAATGCCAACTTTTGGTGACCAATAGTTTTTCTTCAGAATGGCCTAACCGCAATTTATATTTTTGGCATATTCATAGTTTCTGTGACTCCCAATACCTCCATTAACAAAACCTCTATGACATTTGCTGATGCCAAAATGGATTTGAGAGAGACTACATATTTATTTTTTCTACCTCCCATTTTACATACTACAGAATAAACTTCTTCACTTAATGGCTACTCCAAAATTACATTTTCTCAACCATTGGAACAAACTCCTAATTGGACCATAGCCTGATCTCCAGTTGTTCTCCTCACTCACATCTCTGACAGTCTCAATCGCCTATGGTGCCTTAACACCCATTTTCTGGTGCATCCTTAAAGAGGAGTTCCACACAAATTTGGAACTTCCGCTTTTTCCACTCCTCACCCCCTTACATGCCACATTTGGCATGTATTTTTTTGGGGGGGGGGAGTGGGGGCTTCAGGAGGAGTGGGACTTTCTGTCCCACTTCCTGCTTCCGCCGAGGGGCTGGTAAGGCGATTAGGCGTAATCGCCTTATTTCAGCCCCTCCCTGTAGGCGATGGCCTAGGACACTGACAGGTCCTAGGCAATCGCCTGTCCAATCAGCGGCGAGCCGCGCCGCGCGCACATGCGTGTGGGTGCCCGGCCGTGAAGCCGAAGGCTGTCACGGCTGGGTGCCCACAGTCGGGATGGAGACGCCGGCTGGGGAGGGGGGGAGAGGAGCGGAGCCCCGGTCGGCGCGTCGCTGGAACGCAGGAGCAGGTAAGTGAGTGTTTATTAAAAGCCAGCAGCTACACTTTTTGTAGCTGCTGACTTTTAATAAACACAATTTTTGGCTGGAACACCCCTTTAATGTGGCCAGCAAATAAATAAGGCTCAAAGGCAATTCTTTGAATTGAATGATATGAATAATATGATATGAATAATATTGAGATTTATACTGTGAAACTCTTACAAGACAATATTAGAGGTGTACTCAAAATCACGTCCTATGTAAAGAGACAAAAAACACTGCAGATTTATCAAATCCTTGGCTCAATACATTTATCAGCCTCAATCCTAGAAGATAGCGAATGCCCAAGGAAATTATAAATTATAAATAAAAGCTAAAACTAAAACATACAATAGCTGGATGTTATGTTTTAAGCAACAAAGCTGGTGCATACCTAGCCTAAAAAAGCTTAAACTCCAACATAGCAAAATTAAGATCTTGTCTATGACCCACATTGTCATTAGAAACACGTCTATCAACCCTTCTTTCAGCATCTTTATGATCTCCTTCAAATATAAACAGCTTTCTGTCTACCATTAACTTACCATTCCCTTCTCCAGAGCATTACGACAGGGGTGCCCCTACTCTACTGTGATATTTCCATTAATAATGGAACTGCTTGCCGAACATAATAAATAGATTTAATCCCAATATATCTGGGATAACCCTGGAAGGAAATTCCCACAAAATTTGTCTATTTGAGAATGATGTCATGCTGATGCTCACAAACCCATATGAATGCCTGTAGGTTATACAAGAAGTTATATCTATTTGGTGCGGCCTCTTGCTTCAAACTCAATGCAACTAAGTAGCTGTCATTAACATATTTGCCCCATTGGAAAATTCACCTTTTACATAGTTAAATAGTTAGTCAGGTTGAAAAAAAGACACAAGTCCATCCAGTTCCACCAAAAAATTATAATAATAATATCATACAATCCCATATACCCAATTCTATACCCACAGCCACAGTTGATTCAGAGAAAGGCAAAAAACACCAGCAGAGCATGATCCAATTTGCTACAGCAGAGGAAAAAATTCCTTCCTGATCCCCCTTGAGGCAATCAGATATTTCCCAGATCAACTTTACCTATAAATGTTAGTACCCAGTTACATTATGTATATCTAGGAAAGTATCCAGGCCTTTCCTAAAGCAATCTACTGAGCTGGCCAGAACCACCTCTGCAGGGAGTCTATTCCACATTTCACAGCTCTTACTGTGAAGAAACCTTTCCATATTTGGGAGGTGAAATCTCTTTTGCTCTAGACGTAAAGAGTGCCCACTTGTTCTTAGCGTTGACCGTAAAGTGAATAACTCAACACCAAGTTCATTATATATTTGTACATGTTGATCATATCCCCCCCTTAATCTCCTCTTCTCAAGAATAAATAAATTCAGTTCCTCTAATCTTTCCTCATAGCTGAGCTCCTCCATGCCTCTTATCAGTTTGGTTGCCCTTCTCTGCACTTTCTCCAGTTCCCCAATATCCTTTTTGAAACTGAAACTGCATATTCCAGATAAGACATTACTAATGATTTGTACAGGGGCAAAATCTTTTCCTTTTGTTCTGGTGACAGCTCTATAACTGAGGATTTTGCATTGCTTTCTGTATCTATCTAAAATTGAATGAGATAAATATTTGAACTTACATACACTATAATTAGGGTTGTCCCGATACCGATACTATACTCGGTATCCGGACCGATACCGAGTATTTGCGGGAGTACTTGTACTCCCGCAAATACCCCCGATACCGAAATAGAATACTCCCCCCCCCGCCGCCACCACCGCCGCCATCGCCGCTGCTACCGCCGTTACCGCCGCCGCAAAGCCGCTGCATACCGCCGTTAATCCCGGTACATGACAGCGGCGAGCATTACAAGCATTCGCTTGTATACTTGTAAAGCCGGCGCCGCCATGTATAGACACTCCCTCTCGTGATTTGACGGATCCGTCCAATCACGAGAGGGGGAGTGCCTATACATGGCAGTGCGGGCTTTAGAAGTATACAAGCGAAAGCTTGTAATGCTCGCCGTTGTCATGCACCAGGATTAACGGCGGTATGCGGCGGCTTTGCGACCCATCAGGTATGGGGGACAGGACATGTCTGCAATATGTGTGGGGGACAAGTCTGCAATATGTGGGGGGGACAAGGCTGCAATATGTGGGGGACATACAAGACTGCAATATGTGGGGGACATACAAGGCTGCAATATGTGGGGGGGACAAGGCTGCAATATGTGGGGGACATACAAGGCTGCAATATGTGGGGGGGACAAGGCTGCAATATGTGGGGGACATACAAGACTGCAATATGTGGGGGACATACAAGGCTGCAATATGTGGGGGACATGTCTGCAATATGTGGGGGACATGGCTGCAATATGTGGGGGACATGGCTGCAATATGTGGGGGACATGGCTGCAATATGTGGAGGACATGTCTGCAATATGTGGGGGACATGTCTGCATATGTGGGGGACATGGCTGCATTTGGGGACACATTTAAAAAAGTATCGGTATTCGGTATCGGCGACTACTTGAAAAAAAGTATCGGTACTTGTACTAGGTCCTAAAAAAGTGGTATCGGGACAACCCTAACTATAATCCTCACAGTTTACAGTGGAAGCCCTTTTACATGTCCTTTTCAGTTTATTCTGCTCCCTCTCCAGGCAGTGACTTGGTACTTTCATCGCAGGGAGAGAGGAGACTAAGGGAATGCTTTTGTGCTGCCTACATGAAATCATGGCTTCATCTCAGCCTAGACCAGGGATCCTCAAACTACGGCCCTCCAGCTGTTGTAGAACTACACATCCCATGAGGCATTGTAAAACTCTAACATTCACAGACATGACTAGGCATGATGGGAATTGTAGTTCCTGAACAACTGGAGGGCCATAGTTTGAAAACCCATGGCCCAGACTAAATCGTTTGACTTAAACTCAAGAACAGATTTGTTAATAAAGGGTGTGTTTTTATTTTTATTATACTGTTGCTTTATATTGTGACATGTCAGGAATATATGCAAAGTAAAGTTAATAGGAATATCTACTTTAACACCTGTAGTCATATAATTCCCATTATGTAGAGAAAAAGAAAGCAATGCTTGCATCAGGGAGAATGCATTAGTGTAAAAATGTTCAACCTTTAGGCCAGAATCACACTTGTGCGGTGCGAATTTCAGCTCTCTTATCTCTGCAGACAGATAAGAGAAGTGTTCAGCAGATCCATTGCATTTTAGCTGCAGATTAGCTGCGAATTTGGAGACCTGGGAGAGGGGAGGGGGGAAGTGTATTGAGCTGAATAAGAGTAAATTCTGAAGAGAAATGAACACATCTGCGAATCAGCTGCGTACCCATAGAAGATAATGGGCCTGAATTCACACCCGAGCCGCACCGCAAGGCATAAAATACGCAATTCGGCAATGCGCAGTGCGAATGCATCGCACATATGTGAACCAGCCTCATTGAAAACAATGGGCCAGATTCACGTACATTGGCGCATATTTTGACCGGCGTAGCACACCTCCTTTACGTTAGACCGGCGCAATGTAGAGGCGCAATCACCGTATCCTCGTAGTATTTGCGCAGAAATTAGCGCCGGAGTAACGTAAATTCCGAGGCGTAAGGCAGAGTAATTCAAATTGGGAAGGACGTGGGCGTGTTACATTGAAATGAGCCGTGACCCCATGCAAATGAAGGGCCGGCCGGCTCGCGCATGCGCACATGAAGCAGACCATGGTCAGTACCTCTGTGCGCATGCTCACAACTCGGGAACGGCTCAATCAGTGAAATTGGAAGTGGACCCGGGCAACTTAGTGAACTACTCAGACAGCATAAATAGACAGACACAAAAGCACTTCCTTTGCAAAAGTACATCCCTTTGTATCCCTTCCTATACAGCAAGGTGCTTTTGTTCTGTTGTTTATTAGCGTTTGTTTATTTGTTTGTGACCTGTCTTTTCTGTGTTTTCTTTGTTGTTTTTTTTTTTTAATTATATTTTTGCTGGGCTTTTTTTTTTTTGCTGGTCATTTTTTATTTTGTTTTGGTTCTGTTTGTGAATGATTTTGGAATGTGGGGGTGACATTCCTGTCGGAAAAGGGGTGTCACCCTCATTTGTGGTGGAGAAGTGATCCCCAGGTCCGTGTGAACAGTGTATGATTGTACAGTGACATAATTGGAGCCGTGGCGTGGCGTTGCTGCTCACAAGTCCTGCATGGTGGGCTTGTGCCAATCCAATGTGATGAGGATGTGATGTGTCTGTGCTAGGGACCACAGTGGTGTGCATGCATGCATTCTCATTTTGCCATGATTAATGTGTGTGTTTAACGTGCAAAGATGCCTAATGTGAGCTGGCTCCTGGCTGCTCTTCCCTCAGAAGACGAGGTAGCCTCGGTTAGGGGGGGGGGTTGTCTGGTTCAGGGGTCAGGTCATCACTTATGTCAATCTTCAGGCCCTTTCTCACTGTGAAGTTGTGCAGCATGCAACATGCACCGATAATCTGGCATACAGAGTTTGGGGAATACAACAGGGTACCATGGGGGGTTCCGGATAGGAGTCATGAGATGGGGTCCCAGTGCGTATGCAGAGTCACCTGTAAGGGAAAAGACAGGAGGATGTTAGTAGTGCATGTGCCCCTTGTGATGTGTGCATCATGGGGGGGGGACAGTCATGCCTGCCACCCATGTCACTCACCAACCAGCCAGCTGTCCCCATACATGTTATGTTCGAAATCTGTGGGGATGGGGCTAGGATTGTATATGTAGCTGTCATGGGTGTCATGGGTGGTGTCATGTGTTGGGCTGGTGATGTCCTCCTGCAGGGTTGTGGTTTATTCCAGGATGGAATGAGGGGTGAATCTGAAGATGCGAGAAACCTCAGAATCACTCATGCCAAAGATGTCTATGCGTGTGTGATATATCAAGTGAAGAGTGAGGGGCTTGTATCAGATTAGATTATTATATCCATCAAGGTTTTAAAGGGCTATTGAAAGATAGTGAGACCGTGTTTGTAATTTGTATGTATGTTATGTATTGATGTATATATGTATGTATATTTTTTGTAAAAATGTTTAAAAAGCAAACAAAAATGTTTTGGGAAAAAAAAAATCCTCTCCCGTGCCCTCCTCCGTGCCGTCCTCCGTGCCCTCCTCCTTCTTTGCTCCTCTAAAGTCAGTAGTATAGCTATGAGCATAGATGCCCCTAGCATGTTGGCATACAGTTTGTTGTCCAGCAAGTGTGACTGCTCAGCTCCTCACTAACAGTGTTGCTTTAGCTGACATGTAAACGGATTATCTAATTTTATTCCACCTTTTATATGGTCTAATTTTAGACAGGACATGCAGCTGTTGCGCACAGCGCGTAGCCTGCGCTGCACCAACGTTCTTTTGTGGATCCCCTTAACTCCCTCATTTGCATATTTGGAATAGCAAATCAATGGTGTGTGTGTAGCGCAGTTTTGCGTGGACGGATACGCCGGTCTATTGAAATAACGCCGGTCCGAAAAAAGGAGATTTCTTGCGTATCTCGTTTTGGGGATGTGGCGCATCGAAACGCATGCGCAAATTTAGACTTACGCCGCGCATCTCCTGTAACGCCGGCGTAAGGGCTCTGTGAATCTGGCCCAATGTATTTAGAAATGTTCTGCGTATTGGATGCGGTTTAAGCCGCACTCAATTCGCATAGGTGTGAACCCGGCCTTAGAACCACTTTCAAACCTCTTTCACATGATATTTTAGCCTCAGCAGAATTCAGTAGAGATGTAGAGAACAGTTCGCCCGCGAACTATTCGCGGCGATTTCGGCATGTTCGCGTTCGCCGCCGCGGGCGAACATATGCGATGTTCAACCCGCCCCCTATTAATTAACATTGAGCAAACTTTGACCCTCTACCTCACAGTCAGCAGACACATTTCAGCCAATCAGCAGCATACCCTCCCTAGTAGACCCTCCCACCTGTAGGGCAGCATCCATTTTACGTTCATTCTGCTGCTGGATTCTTAGTGAGAGGAGGGATAGTTTCTCTGCTGCCGATTGCATAGGGACAGTGTTAGCTAGGGCTCCTGAAATCCATTCCTGGAAGATTTATCTGATCTCTGCTGTTATAACAGCACTCCCAAGTCTCAAACAGCCCTTATTAGGGCTAATGAATCAGCAATCATTTTTTTTTAAATCAGTGCTGCGAGACTGTAATATCTTTTAGTCAGATAGATAGAGCAGCCAGCTTAGTTAGTTAATCTTACAGTGTGTAGAGAATATATATACATCTTAACAGTTGTACATATATTTATACACTGTATAGTTTAGTTAGATTAGAGGTGTGGGTTGCTGTGCTATGTAAAGGGGTACAGTGTTGCAAGCTGCTGTGTAATATACAGGGATCCAGTGGTGCATGGTGCTGTGTAATATAAAGGGATCCAGTGGTGCAGGGTGCTGTGTAATATACAGGGATCCAGTGGTGCAGGGTGCTATTTAAAGGGGCCCAGAGCTGTGGGGTGCTGTGCTAGTTAAAGGGGTACAGTGTTGCAAGCTGCTCTGTCTTCCAGTACTCCAGTTCTGAAAGAATCATCTGATCTCTGCTCCTTGTTAGGGCTAATGAATCAGCAATCATTTTTTTTTTAACTGCAATAGAGAATAGCAGTTTTCTGCAGGTATTTTTTTTGTCAGGCCTATAGCTTCTACTCTGCCAGCCTCTGCCAGTGTCACCAGTGCCACTCAGATCTGGTGGCACAGTACATTACATTTAAATAAAAAACACAATTTTAACTGCAATATAGAATAGCAGTTAGTTTTCTGCAAGTATTTTTTTGTCAGGCCTATAGCTTCTACTCTGCCAGCCTCTGCCATTGTCACCAGTGCCACTCAGATCTGGTGGCACAGTACATTACATTTAAATGAAAACACACAATTTTGAATACAATACAGAATAGCAGTTGTCTGTGAGTGTTTTTTTTTGTCAGGCCTATAGCGTCTACTCTGCCAGTGTCACCAGTGCCACTCAGATCTGGTGGCACAGTACATTACATTTAAATGAAAACACACAATTTTGAATGCAATAGAGAATAACAGTTAGTTGTCTGTGAGTGTTTTTTTTTTGTCAGACCTATAGCGTCTACTCTGCCAGCCTCTGCCAGTGTCACCAGTGCCACTCAGATCTGGTGTCAATTGTCAAAGTACCTTGCACGCATAGTACAACTAAACTAATATAAGAAAAATGACAGGCAGAGGCAGGCCACCCCGCAGGGGCCGCCGTGGTCATGGTGCGGGGATTCCCTTTGGCCCTAGAATATTACCTAGTGTTCAGAGGCCACGTACCCTGAACTCGAAAAGTTCTGAGGACATAGTTGACTGGCTAACACAGGACACCCAATCTACTACAGCTTACGCTGGGAACCTTGACACACCATCCTCCTCCAGCTCAGCTTCGGGCACCTCTCAAGTTACCACTCGCCCACCTGCCGCCACCATCAACACTAGCATCACAGCTGCTTTACTTGATCTGTCAGAGGAGTTATTTACACATGATTTGGAAGAAATTAGTGATGCGCAACAATTATTGCCAAGGGATGTAGATAAATGGGATATGTCTCAGTCAGGCAGCATTACAAACATGGACGTATGGTGTGATGATGATGATGTTGTACCCGCTGCTGCTTCCTTTGCTGAGTTGTCAGATACAAGTGAATCAGTTAATGATGATGGACTGTTTGCGGTTGTTGGCGCTGCGTTAAACGGGGAGTTTGGTCTGTCAAAGTTTGGTCTGTCACTGTGAACCCTAACCTTGTCTGTAACCCTAACCCTACCCCTATCTGTAACCCTAACCCTATCTGTAACCCTAACTCTAACCCTAACCCTATCTGTAACCCTAACCCTAACTCTAACCCTAACCCTAACTCTAACCCTAACCCTTACAGTGCCTGATAGATACAACATCAAACGTGATGTTTTAAACCACGTTATTCCAAACAATTTAGGGATGTTAGGTGATTTATGCCCTTTATGGATTAAAAACGGACTCTGCGACAACTACGTAATTTTCCATGGGAGTTTTGCCATGGATCCCCCTCCGGCATGCCACAGTCCAGGTGTTAGTCCCCTTGAAACAACTTTTCCATCACTTCGGTGGCCAGAAAGAGTCCCTGTGTGTTTTAAAATTCGCCTGCCCATTGAAGTCTATGGCGGTTCGCGCGGTTCGCGAACATTTGCGGAAGTTCGCGTTCGCAATTTGCGAACGGAAAAATTTAGGTTCGCGACATCACTAGAATTCAGTGCATTCACAGCTTGATGGAGAGAGTTGCAACCACTAAATCTGTACAAAGAAATGACAAATTGACAGTGGCTGCAGTTTTCTGCCAATGTTTCTAAGTTATTGCACATGGAGTGATTACCTGTGGTTAGAGAAAGAAAATTGCCCCTGGATGCAAGCTGTTTGTTTTGTTTCCACCAAGGATGCTCATGTGTCCCTAACTGCAGGTAATTGATCCATGTGCACCAAAATACCATGTAAATGAGGCCTAATAGCTTACCAAATTTTTTTTTTAATTATTTTAAAATCCTGAATACAGTAACATTTTCTTTCCAACATCCTCACACATCCACCAATACTTACCAAATGCATTTTTAAGATGTGCGGAAAATGAGAAAGAATGCTTTATGATACAGAACCTCCAGAATATAACTAGAGCTATATCATATAAATAATACTGTTAGAATTAAGTACGGTATATGATACTTTTTTATCATAATGTCTGTAGCAAATGTCCCAGAAAATTAAAGCCCTGATCTTAGCATTAAGTGATAATTATCTAACAAAAGGAGCTATGCAAAAGCAGCTTAGAAGAAGGTAAATTAAGTCTTTGGCACTTGTGGTATTAACCCATTGTACTTCAAAGAAGCTGAGCTAAACAATGAATTAAGAATTCATTTACTGAGTGCATTGTTTTCTTCACAGCAGCTAAAGATCTATTTGCTGGATAACCACACTATGTTCCGTTCTATATAAGCTTAACTGTTAGTCAAATGTAGCATTTTTAATGGGATGAGCTGCAGAGCCAATATTTATTATTATCACAATGGTTAGGAGCTTATTTTACATAATGCTGATTTTTATTTTCATTGTAGAAAAGGGAAAGTATAATGTTTTCACAGAGTAACAAATGTTAAGGGAGAGATCCAACTAAACAGGAAAATGCACAGTTGAAATATATATTTGTGAACTTTGTTAAAGCTAAACTTCAATTAAATTATCAGTAAAATATTATTTTCATGTGCCCCCCCCCCCCCCCCCCGGGTGGAGGGGTTGTAGCATAGAAGAATAGTTACACCTTTCCTCTCTTTCACAGGCTACCTTCCTACCATACGACTGACCCTATGAAGTTACTCATAAGATGTGTAATACTGCTTAGCCAGCTGTATGATTTAGGCAACCCTGCCAGACAGCATAAGTAGGTAAGTGACCTCACTTTTGTCCTCTGTAGCTAGGCAGAACAGATCTGTGGTCATTGTCTTGCCCTAAACTGATGACTTGGCAACAAAGGGGCAGTAGCAATCTGATGGTCATTACACTCACCAGGTGACAAGAAGGGAAGAATTCCTGAAAAACAAGTTCAGCCACATCATCTAGAGTTAATTACAATACGTTACATTTGTGTACTTGGGTTTAGGTACACTTTAAAATGTACATTTTCTTTATTTATTATGATCAGTACTAAAGCAAAAAAAAATATATGTTTTACTTAACTCATGTACATATTAAATATTGCATATTAATAATAAAAACAAATTAAGCCAACCAGCAAGTAGAGCTTGCCACATGTGAAAAAAATCTGTTGTTTACAAAGCTCAGTAGCTCAACATTAAACACAAGTAAATGAGTCAGAAAAGATAATTATACCTCAGACAGGAGGCTCATATCTTATGCATTAATCTTTCTTTATTAATGCTCACAGCAGAAACAAAACTGATCAGTATTCAAGCTTTTCTAAAAATAACATGAAACAGAAAAGCTGAAACTTGAAAACTAGAAAGAAACTACGTTTCCCAGCAGTCCTTGGGTCTGTGACCTCTCCCTCTGGCCTCTGCATATAAGGACTGCTCCTCCCCTTCCTATTCCTCTTTCTTTCTGCTCACAGGAGAGATAAGTATTGCACTACTGCTAGTTATCTGTGAGGTGTTTTACTTTTACTTGTACAAAACCTGTGTAACCCTATTATAACTTATTATTATTATAACCTAGTGCTTATTACTGAACATTGTTCGTTTATACACCGCTCGTTCGCCTTGTCGCAGCCGTTGGTCACACTGCGCTCGGCGCCCATTTCACCTCCCTCCCCTCTGCTCGGTGAGGAGGGGCGGGATCACGTTCCTCCCGCACGCGCGATTGGTCCACGATGACCAATAAGCTCGCAGCCTGGTCTCCTCTTGTCCCTGCGGCGTAATCTCGCGAGATTTCGCCCAGGAGACGGTTTTCTTCCCTTCTTCCCGCGCACCGCACGGCAGTGCGGACGGAGCTGAGGAGGTGACAGGAGCGGTTGCTGGGCTACTAATAATACTTAACATCTAACAGGTGTAGTACACCTCTCTCTGGCAGGCCCCCTCCTTCCCATAGGTCAGGATCTGAGGTGGTGATTTATCATCACCCAGTTACTTAGCATTCTATAACTGCACTGCCAGAAGGCAATGTCTGAGGACCGCTCTGTCCCCTTGAAGGGACCTGAAGTGCCTCTGGAGCCATCATGCATGCTTAACGCTGCACAGATTCAGGACCTGGTAGCCAGGTCTGTGCAAGCTGCCATGGCAGCCGTGGCGTTACCCTCGGGTTCACAACAAACCCCCAGGGTTGCCCCCACCGTAATTGAAGAACCTCTAGTAAAAAGAGGGAAATCCTCCCAAAAGAGGAAGCATTTGGCTCATATCGAGGACTCCCCGGCAGGGGAAGCAAACAATGTGCACAAGGCTCTCCCTCACCCGGATTGCCACCCCACGCACCCACCGGACCCCTTTCAACCCCTGAGCCTCAGAGAGTCATGCATGAGGCGTACATCCGCCAGGCGGAACAAACCGGACTCCTACGTACTCGACTCAGACGATATTTCGTCTGACGAGTCCTCAGAAGCCGGATTCTCGGGGTCCGAGTACGATGACAATGATGATATGGGTGCTGGGTCAATGGCGATCCCACACGACGCCAAACCTGATATTCAGGGCAATACAATCACAGACGCTCTGGGAGAACCTCTCTTCCATCCAGATGCCATATCTCACCCGCGGTCGGGAGATTGGGCTCCCCTGCCCCACGTGTCCCAATACGTGGAACTCTGGACCCGCAGATCGCTGGATAGAGCTAACCGAAATAAATTGCGGGTGGAATGCCCACGCCCTTGCCTACCCAGTAAGGTGGCATGTACACCAGACATTGATCCCGTCTTATCTAAGTACCTGGCCAAATCAGGGAAATTCCCCAAGAAGGGGATAGATCGCTCATTCAGGAGCATCCAGGACCGGGTCCTCGACATGTTGGGCCCACTGACAAAAATCCTTAACTTGTCTGAGCAAACAGCTGCCTCAGCACAAGAGGTTGATGTGCAACAACTTCGAGGGTGGGCCCAGAGGGCCATATGCCTTTTAGGTAACGCCAACACGGCATGCTCCACGGAGCGCAGACGCTCCATCCTCATGCGCCTGGATCCACAACTGGCCCACCTGGCGGAGACCGAACCGGGACCTTCTGCTGAAGGCCTACTATTTGGGGACTCCCTTGTTAGGGACATTAACAAATTCGTGGGACTATTCAATAGTCTCGACAAAGCTCAATCGTCCCTCAAAAGGGCAGGCAACCAAAAGGTTTTTGCTAGGGCCTGCAGAGGTAGGGGCCGCTCTGCCGGCCGAGCTGGTTACTCCAGACCATTCAATAGGGCTCCCGCCCAACAACATTACGCTCAGACTCCTGCCTCCTATACCACGGTGGCACAACCCGCACTGTTCTTTCCACCACGTGGCAGACCATGGAGAGGACTTGGGAGCAGAGGTGACCCCAGATCCCGTCCATACTCCGGTAAGTCCTCTTCTGACTCCAAGTTTTTCCACCCCTGTAGGGGGAAGACTACGGTTTTTTATCCACGCCTGGTCTGCGATTACGGCAGGCGCATGGGTGATAAACACAGTCACAGGGTTCCAGATAGAACTGTTGTCCTGCCCTCAACTGGGCATTATTCCTCCCCCCATTCGTTTCACTGCTCAGAACATTGCACTCATAGACAACGAGTTGGGAGAACTGATTTCCAAACAAGCAGTGCTCGAGGTAGACCCTCTCTCCCTGGGGTTCATAAGCAGTCTTTTTATAGTCAAAAAGAAGGGGGGAGGTTACCGCCCCGTGATAAATCTCCGGGCCCTGAATCAAAACGTCACATACCGTCACTTCAATATGGAGGGTATCCATTGCCTCCGAGACCTCCTCCACCCGGGGGATTGGCTGGCAAAGGTGGACTTAAAAGATGCATATCTCACAGTCCCCGTACATCCGGAGTCACAACACCTACTCCGATTCAAATGGTGGGATCGCACGTGGCAGTTTACATGCCTACCGTTCGGGCTGTCATCGGCCCCATGGTGCTTCACCAAATTACTCAAGCCCATTGTAGCCGCGTTGCGGAGCAGGGGCGTTTGTCTGATTATTTACCTAGACGATATCCTTATCATTGCGAACTCAAAATCTCAGGTTCAGACCCACGTAGGCTGGACCGCACGTCTCCTGCAGGACCTAGGCTTCCTCATCAACATGGAGAAGTCTATTCTAGCACCATCCCAGAGCATGGAGTTTCTCGGTTTCCTGGTAGATACCAACCAGGCGGTCTTGCGTTTACCCAAGGCAAAACTTGCTCTGATCCGCAAAGAGATCAGAGCAGTACTGCGCAAGCAATCCCTATCTTTACGGGTATTAGCCAGAATAGTGGGCCTCCTGGCCGCATCCATACAGGCCGTCTTCCCGGCCCCTCTCCATTACAGAGCCCTTCAACGCCTCAAAATCCTTCACCTGAGACAAGGTCTCCGTTATGCAGACGAGATTCCACTCTCCGCAGAGGCCAGGACGGAACTGAAGTGGTGGCTCGGTCATGCCGTCGATTGGAACGGCAAGACTATCTTCAATTCCTATCCGGACGTCGTCTTAGAATCCGACGCAAGTCGGAGGGGCTGGGGCGCTCGATTCGGAGAGATTTCAACAGGAGGGATCTGGTCAGTCAGGGAATCCTTCCTACACATCAATGCCCTAGAGCTACTAGCTGCCCTCTTCGCGGTTCAGAGTTTTCTCTCAAAGAGATCAAACTGTTGCGTATTGCTACGCATGGACAACATTTCAGCGGTACAATACGTCAACCGTTTGGGGGGCACCAGGTCCAAAATCTTGGCGGATATCGCCAAGGCTTTATGGCACTTCTGCCTGGCCAGGAACATCGTCCCCATGGCGGAGTACATTCCGGGATCCTCCAATATCGTGGCGGACTGGAACTCCAGATACATTACCGATTCCAGTGAGTGGCGGCTAGACCGCTCGACCTTCATCAGTATCATCCATCTCTGGGGACCACTGTCCATAGACTTGTTCGCCTCCAGACTCAACCATCAGTTGCCCCAATTCTTCAGTTGGAGGCCGGACCCAACGGCAACAGCGGTGGATGCTTTCCGCCAATCCTGGACGGGGGGGACGCATTACGCGTTTCCACCATTCCAACTGATATGCCGGACCTTATTGCAGATCGCTACCCAGGGAGCCAAAGGTGGTGTTGATTGTGCCCTGGTGGCCAACACAACCGTGGTTTCCTCTTCTGTTGGAAATGGTCATCGACCTTCCCAGGGTCTTGCCCTCGTTTCCAGTCCTCCTTTCACACCCGTCCAAAGACATACACCCGCTAATTTCAGACGGCTCTCTGACCCTCCTAGCCTGCCTGGTCTCAGGATGCCAGACGCTGACGGAGGCCTTTCACAGTCAGCTAGAGAGCTTCTCGCTCTGGCCTGGGCCCCCGGGACTCGATCGGCGTATAGGTCAGCCTGGGGAATCTGGGTGTGTTGGTGTAATCAACGACAGGCTGATCCGATACATACCCCTGTAGCACTTATAGTGAACTTCCTGGCGGAGGCTTTCGATACCGGTAGAGCGTACAGCTCCATTAACGTGTATCGATCAGCTATTTCGGCTTACCATCACCCTGTGGATGCCTTGCCGGTGGGTAGACACCCTCTCATTTGCAAACTAATGAGAGGTATCAAGTTTAAACGACCTCCTCGTCCCAAATACCTATCAACATGGGACGTATCCAGGGTCCTAGACATGCTATCCACGTGGAAAGACAATGAGGACTTGTCTCTCAAACATCTCACGTACAAACTTACGATCCTCCTCTGTCTTATCTCGGTCAAAAGGGTTTCAGATGTTAGAGCACTGGATATTTCCAGGCGACAATTTTCGCCCCTAGGAGTTAGGTTCTCGGTCGTGCGTAGGACCAAGACCGGCATTCAGTCGGTATTCTATCCTTTCTTTTCGGATCGTCCGCGCTTATGTGTCGTCAAGTGCCTGCAGGCCTATGAAACGCGTACCGCCGAACTTCGTTCTCCATCTTCGCCCCAATTATTGGTTTCCTACGTCCAACCTCATCGCCCGGTGACTTCTGCCACTCTAGCGCGCTGGGTCAGGTCGACTATGGACATGGCGGGTATAGATACCACTAAATTCGGCGCACACTCCACTAGAAGTGCAATGGCTACTAAGGTGGTCTCGGCCGGGGGATCTCTGTCAGATCTTCTACTGGCGGCGGACTGGTCCTCGGAGACCGTTTTCCGCTCCTTTTACTTCAGACCGGAAACACATGTGTCTATGGCCCCTTTGGGGTAATCTGATGTATATTGTCTTCATTTTCTGTAAGAAATGCTAGCTTTGAACTTGCATAAGATATGAGCCTCCTGTCTGAGGTATAATTCGAGATTTTCCTAGCTTGTGACGGAAAATATTGATTATATGAAGACAGGAGGCGAGTATCTTCCCTCCCTACCCTACCCTATTATGGTTCCTTCTACTCTCTTACAGGATACTGAACACGTACGACTGCGTTCAGGAAGGTCGAAGACACGTTCCTTCTAACATGGTTTCGTTTCCAAAGGCCCGGTTGGCCGTAGAAGCTGTCGGTTGGTCCCCGTTGGGACGAATGTTACCCCGCGTACAACGGAACGTCTGGGATTCAGAAAAGGCCAGCCGGCCGAAATCCCCGGAGTTGGGGGTCCCAGAGACTGGTGAATCATTTTCAATTCGTTTGGAAGTTCGCATGAAGAAAGAGGAATAGGAAGGGGAGGAGCAGTCCTTATATGCAGAGGCCAGAGGGAGAGGTCACAGACCCAAGGACTGCTGGGAAACGTAGTTTCTTTCTAGTTTTCAAGTTTCAGCTTTTCTGTTTCATGTTATTTTTAGAAAAGCTTGAATACTGATCAGTTTTGTTTCTGCTGTGAGCATTAATAAAGAAAGATTAATGCATAAGATACTCGCCTCCTGTCTTCATATAATCAATATTTTCCGTCACAAGCTAGGAAAATCTCGAATTATTGTCCGAGATTTTGTCCAGGTTTTAACTTTAATCAGACAAAATAAGCTTTAAGTCTACTTACTGCTAAGCTATCTCTCTAGAAACCCATATAGCTTTGTGAATTCTTTTTTTAATTCTAGTAAATAGTTATTTGTAGTAGAAAGAATGTACAGTATTAAAAAACAGTCTGTCAATTAGAGAGTTGAGACAAACTATTTCACACTGACAAAGGTGGTCAGCTTTTATTGATATAGTTAAAACCTTTAAAAAAATGCTGCTGTAACTGCCTAAAAAAGTGTTAATGCCTTTTTTTTTGTCACTTTTGTGGTAGATCTAACTCAACTAGTCCATCTAAAGCAGGGATCCTCAAACTACGGCCCTCCAGCTGTTGCAGAACTACACATCCCATGAGGCATTGTAAAACTCTGATATTCACAGGCATGACTAGGCATGATGGGAATTGTAGTTCCTGAACAACTGGAGGGCCATAGTTTGAAGACCCATGATCTAAAGCCTGGTACAGACTAATGCCGTGTACACACGCTCCAAATTTCCAACAACAAATGTTCGATGGGAGCTTTTGGTCAAAAATTCTGACCATGTGTAGGCCCCATCGGACATTTTCTTTCGGGATTTACAACAACAAAAATTTTAGAGTTGGTTCTCAAATTTTCCAACAACAAATTCCACGCATAGTCTGAATCAAGTACGAGACGGAAGTGCTCGGTCTGGAGATAGCCCATTCCTCACACTGTAACGGCTGAAAAGCGCAAATCGTCTCTCTCACCAAACTTCTACTAACACGACTGGTATTGAACGTCCCTTTTCTAGTGCCATCGTACGTGACGGTGGTTTTGATGTTGTAATGTCCAATCGTTTGTACGCGGCATTAGAGTTTATTTTTTCTATTTAACCCAGGAGGCTGAAAAAAAAATATCAGCTCCAGTCGGAGATACTGTACAAACAATCTGACATTAATACATCGATCTCCCCTACTGAGCTGTTGTGTTCTGACAGAGGAATGCCCCCCCAAGAACATGCCATTGGCTGAGAGCACTGGTCGGCTCCTCCGTAGAGGCCTAATGGCTCTGCATTGTGAGCCTAAGGATTGCATTCTGACCACATCTGTAAGAGACATTCTTCCGACTTGTGACCAATGTAAAGAACATTCTTTACGCTGACCAGCAATGTAAGGCCCATTTTTCCAGGACCCCCAATGAATTGGTTTTAACAAGAGGCCTAAAATTATTTATTGTTCAAACTATTTATTTGAAGTAAAGGAAGAGGTACAGAAAAACATGTCATTGATAGGCAGCGTTACATATTGTGAAAGATACAGTCAATCATTTAGGGTTAAGAATGGGTATAACCAAAAGCTTAGTACATCGTAAAGAAGAGAAGTAAGGACAACATCAGCTATAATATTAGAGAACATTGGACACTTGGTTACCAGAACACAACGTTAACATAATGCATTGACATGAAAGAAATTTAATTATTGAACATGATAATACACCGGAGTCTGCGAGTGAGACAAAGAAAGGGGCCCATGGGTGCCCCAGGTAGTAATAGGTCGGAAAGGACTGACAGTTTTATGGTGAGTGCCAACCTTGAAGAAGAAAGGAATTGAGGCCTAAGATGATTTTAAGAGTTTTTCTGGGGTAAAATGTTTGAAAAATGCTATCCTAACGTGTTATTTTTTTTTTTATGGAAATAATTGTTAATGAAATGAAAACATTTTACTTTGCTTTTAGTGCATCTGTTTTCTATTTTTGCTCTAGACAATATAGTGAGTATTACACCAATTACTAAGCTATGGAGATCATTTTAAGCAATGACAGCTGACCACAGTGCTGGCAATGAATATTGATATGGAAAACGACACATAAATTATATCTCAAGCAATTGAACCAGTACATAGAAATGTAGATAAATGATGGTAGAAGCAAATATTGTGAGCTATGTACCAACATTTTCTATCCAGTAATGGTTTGGTTGGCCATAGCATATTTCCCTCTCCATACAGTAGTTCTGTTCAGCTTGTTAAGTTCACAATTCCAGAAAACTATTGGATGTTTGTTACAACACGGTTGCATCTATAAAGTACCTGTATATGACAAGGCCAAAGCTTGTCAAGAAGAGAAGTATTTGGACATGTTGGAAAACCTTTTCTCATCATGATGGTATTCTCATTAATAGTTGTCATTGGAGCAGGTATCTGCAGCACAGATCCCAGTCTCTCTCTAAAAGCTAAACACATTAGCCTAGTGCAGAGCTGATCCTATTTACAGCCCACTGGAGAACACTGTGGCGCGTACACACGAGGAGACATGTCCGCTGAAACTGGTCCGCAGACCAGTTTCCACGGACATGTCCGATCGTATGTACGGCCTAGCGGACGGGTTTCCAGTAGACAAAAGTTTCTAAGCATGCTTAGAAACTTGTCCGCTGGAAACCTGTCCGTCGGACATGTCCGCTGGTTAGTACACCAGCGGACCGAAATACAGCGCATGCGTCGAATTGATTCGACGCATGCGTGGAAGCATTGAACTTCCTGGTTAGAGTACGTCGGTGACTACTACATCACCGCGTCCTCTGTCCGCAGGGATTTTGGTCTGATGGTGTGTACACAAATTAGACCAAAACATCCCAGGAGACATGTCTGATGAAAACGGTCCGTCGGACCTGTCTCATCGGACATGTCTCCTCGTGTGATACATACGAATGGTCAAATTCTACCTGTCCACCTCCCCTTTCATTGTCTGTATGGTGTTCTATAAAGTGAACCTGTGGCCAGGCTAAGGACATTCAAGTATTTTGAATGTCCTGAAGACACTATTAACCACTTAAGACCCAGACCAATATGCAGGTTAAGGACCTTGCCAGTTTTTGCGATTCGGCACTGCGTCGCTTTAACTGACAATTGCACACACGTGTGACGTGGCTCCCAAACAAAATTGGCATCATTTTTTTCCCACAAATAGAGTATTCTTTTGGTGGTATTTGATCACCTCTGTGTTTTTTATTTTTTTGCGCTATAAACAAAAATACAGTGACAAATTAAAAAAAAATTCAATATTTTCAAAATTTATGACACCATAAGGAGAGGCATGTTTTATTAGGTGATGTTAACAAACTAATTTACATGTGATTTAATCTGACTGTGCAACTATGAAATTAATAAAAGAAAGCAGAACATCATTATACCAGTTAAATGATTTGCTTCTAGCTCTGCAAATGATGCTGTCATTAAGAATATCTACATGATGTTATAGTGTACATGTACATACATAAATGTGTGCTATTACAGAAAAATTAAACACAGAATAATGGAATTTGCAGCAACACTAGGTTTCCCAGCATGGGGACCCCACAGTCATCAGAACAAGATAATTTCCACATTGGCTTGATGAGTGCATTTGTTTTCACAACTATTTTCAGAAACTTTATTCTCTTTACAAGCTAATCTCCAGATGTGTTAATTCTTAGCAATACTTTGTATTGCAATTACCTGACAATTTCACTTTTATATATATATATATTTTTTTAATTCTTTGCAGGTACAAAATATGTTTTTATAATTTTTCTGTAATAAAGTGCACCCACAATCAGCAAATTGTTAGGCCTCGTACACACGACCGAGAATCTCGTCAGGAAAAAACAGTTGTTTTCCCTGACGAGATTCTTGGCAAGAAACTCTTGCCACCCAAGTGTACAGACTTTTGTTTCAAAAGAACCGTGGTTCTCTTAAATGGAAAGAATGCGGTGACGTCATTGCGTACCACGAGCATGCGCTCGTCACATTCGATGCCGTCGCCGCTATCTTGCTTCACCCTACCTATAGTCATTTTGAGCATGCGCGGGTTTTCACGGCCACAGGTAAGTATACACACTCACGGGTTTCTCGTCGTGAAACAGGCCGACAAGAATCTCGACGAGAAAAAAGACAGCAGGTTCTCTTTTTTTCTCGTCGAGATTCTGGCCAGATTTCCTGACGAACACCTATTCCCTGCAGGAATCCCCGCTCGGAGCCGGAAAGAAAGCCTGATAAAACGATAAGTACAGAAAAAAAACAAAAAAAAACAGCATACTGCAGATGTCAGCAGTATGCTGGATCTAATGGTAGATAGTTGATTTAGGTTGAACCTCCGCTTTAAGTAAAATACCATCTAAAACAAATAGAACTCACAAACGGGTGAGGGGCAGAGAGAGGATGACAGTCTGCAGTGGATTGTAATGTGAACTGAGAGCTGTGTGGTAGTCCTTGGTGGAGAAGAAATACGGTTGCGGGGGGGGGGGGGCGGAGCAAGATGCGCCTGGAGTTGGTGCAGGGAGACCGGCGTCAGGCTGTCCTGTGTGGCCGTGATGGTATATCCAGAATCCGATGTCCGTCCGAAGACGATGTGTCCAGCTGGAGTAGTGAGAGGAGCTGTCAGTCCAACCGCTTTGTGAGCCATTCGGGATGCGTTTCGGAAGCGTAACCACGCCTCCTTAGGCTGATAAAGGAGACATGGTTAGCCTTTGGACACACGTCCTGATTGGCTCACACAGTGGTTGGATTGACACCTCCTCTCACTACTCCAACTGGACACATTGTCTTTGAGCGAACATCCGATTTCTGGATATACCGTCACGGCCACACAGGGTAGCCTGACGCCTACACGGACTCCAGGCGCATCTGGCTTTCTTCTCCACCAAGGAATACCACACAGCTCCCAGTTCATTACAATCCACTGCAGAGTGTCATCCCCTCTCGTGTGCGTTATGCCACAGGGTCACATGGCTTCCTCAGAGGGATTCCATATGGCTTAATGCATAGGGGAGGAGCTACAGGATGGTTTCGGCACCTGGACCTAGTGTCGAGTCACTAGCTTTTGCGGTGTCATGGAGATACCAAATAAAGAGGTGACTGAGCGTGTTAAGTCTGGTGCGCTGGAGGTACCAGGTAAATGTAAGTAGTTTTGCTTCAGTATTTTAATAAAGGCTTATAGTTTTTATGGTATAAGCAATTTGGGGGTTTTCATCCTGCATATATGCTCTCTGATTTCATTGGCATACTGTGAGGCAACGCTACGAAGGAGGAGGAATGTGGAGATCTAAATCACTGGTGGCTGGTGGTGGCTAAAGGTTAAAAACGGGACGTATCTGCCGTTCTGCGCATGCACGGCCATTGTCGACGGCGGGCACATTCGACGGAACATCGGAAAACATCGGAAAACAACGATTCTCCCGTTCCGCACATGCGCGCCCATTCGACGGAACATTGGCAAACATCGGAAAATTACGTAATTGCCATTCTGCTCATGCGGTTCCGACTTACGAACATTTTCGACTTAAGAACAAACCTGAAGTTCGTAAGTCAGGACACCCTATACTGGGAAAGTACCACCTGATTTTTACTTTGCACACTCCAGATACTTTGATCTCAGTCCCCTTTAGCCTTGGTTACCAGCCACTTTTTTGAATGTGTGTTTAATTCCAAGCCTGGGTACGCCCAATAGGCTTTATTTTGTATTTAATTTTATATTCTTACAATAAAAAGAATGAAAAAAGAAAAGAATATTGGTTCTTAAAGAGAAATCTATATTAATTAAAAGGTTACGTCCACCCAATATTTTTCCCTTTGTTTTTGATAGAGTGGGGAAGAGTTTACTGCTGTTCCGGCTTTTTTTTTTTTATAGAGGTTCACCTTCACTTCTCCCTACTTTACAAGGCAGGAAATAAGGTATACTCTCTAAGGCTGCATTCACACCTAGGTGTTTTGTCGCCCTACGCCCGACGCTGTAGCAGCCTGAGATACGCTGGAGGGGCGAATTAACATTGTCGGCTATGGAGATGGTTCACATCTCTAAGCCGAACGCCAAAACGCCGTACGCCTGAAGCTCGAAACAAGTCCCAGACCCTTTTTTTCAGGCGTATCAGGCGTTTGGCAATAGCCGACAATGTTAAAATCACCCCTACCAGCGAAAACAAGGAGCGACTTGTCGCCGCAAATCGCGGGGACAATACGCCAATGTCGTGTCGCGGCAATACGCCGGCTGCCGCCTACGCTCAGGTGTGAATGCAGCCTAACAGAAACACAGACCAAATGTTTATTTGTATTATTATTTTTTATTAGAGTAAGGTAAGGCTAGGGCCCCTGTCCATTTTTTTTAGCATTGTATGTAGCAGATTTTCCCCTACTGCTTGCCTAATGAAACAGTTGTTAGTAAGACAGAAAGTGTTATCTGAGGCTATCCTCTGATAGCAGTTAAAACTTGAGTCATGAATTTAATCATTCTATGCTCTATCTGAAAAATAACTTGGCTTGACATACACTTTAAGGCTCCATTCACACTTTTGCGACTTGTCATGCGACTTCAGATGTCAAAGTTGCTTGACAAGTCGCAGTCCATTCTTTTCAATGGCATCAGCTCAAATTGGTGCGCCTTAAAGTTACAAAGGCTTTGAAAAGGTGCCTGCCCTATTTTGATGCAACTTTTGACGCAACTTTGATCCAGAGAGTGTAAAGTCACACCTCCAGCTCTGTAGCTCTCATTGGCCCTCTTATGACTCACCCCCTCCCTTCCTGGCAAAATCTCATGAGAGTGAGAGTTGTGCATGATGTCATAAGCCTCGGCTAATGACCAGACAAGAAACAGGAAGTGGGCTGTATAAGGTATTTACTGTCAGGAAAAAGAAATGTTTTACTATCCAAAGGGCAGAAGATTTAATAGATGGAAAGATGAAACATGACTGAATGTCTGCTTTAACTTTTTACTTGGTCTACTGACATTCACATAGTTGCCATATAACTGACTGCTGAGCGCAGTGATGTGTGTCCTGGCAATTTCTCAGTGTCTGCCCTCAGTTGGCTTTCTGTCTTTTTCCAAGCAACCTGAAAGCCCCCTTTGCACTGCTTTGTAGCCACTCCTGACACTTCACATTCTCTTTTTCCTTAGCGTCAGTCTTACTTCCCCTCTACATTATAAGTTGTTAATACATTTTTCCTCTCCTCTATTACCCTTCTTCATCATTATACATAAGTAATACATGAATACGCTTGCAAAATGCAAGTCTATTCTCTTTTTCCTAGTTCCAGTGCTATCTAAACCAATTGTCACTCCATTTGTATCCATACAAGTAATCCAATAAAAACAGAGTTAAAATGAACCTGACGTTTATATAGTGTGGTTTAATCAGTGTGCTGTAATCAGTATAAATATGTTGCAGTTGTTGTGCAAATGTCATGTTTTATAAGCCAGTGTCATATATTAGCTCAAATACTCTGCATTTGTGTCCTTGAACAGACATCACATATATTGTTTTAAAGTCACTTATGAATTATTTAGCTATTGGAAAAACAAACACAGCTTGGATGTGAGTATTAATAACCTATGCTAATAATGTCTTCTATTTTCTGAATGTGAAATATGCAAGATGGTTAATTATCATTTTTCCTTCTGACATGGTGCCCATACAATTGTAAACTGTGTGCCTATAAAACACTGTCAAATGTGCAGAATGGATAGTGTTGACCGTATATATACACAAGGACAGCTTCTCTGCGTTCTTCAAAGTGACATTTCATTAATCACTACTTGATGTTTAGAGAAATCTTTCAATATGACCTAGTTCACCCAACACACAGTGGCCTGTTTTAATGGTTTCCCCAAAGAGAGTGGAGTCGACGTCTCCACGCACCGTCAATTTTTCAAAGACCAGCAGCCATGGGATTTAATAATACTGTACATTCAATTATAAGCATATGTTTTCGATTAGGAGAACGGTAAATTAAATTAAAGTGGAACTAAAGGCAAAACTTTTATTTTTTTTATTTTGGATAGAGTAAGGAAGATTTATTTTTGCCATTTGTGTCCCATTGATGAGATTTACCTTTACGTCCTGTCTCATAACCAAAACAGGAAGTGAGAAGAAATCCCTCTAAAGTGAAGGAATCTATCTATGGTTGTCTCCAGAACTAGTGTCCCCATTGGAAGATTTCCCCAGTATTACTTTTCATTTTCAGTTATAATGATGAATGGGACAAATAGGGTTAAATCTCCCTAACGGGGGGCACAGACAGCAATTAAAACCTGACAAATCCCTCTTCACTATGTTAAAAAAAAGTGTTGCCTTTAGTTATACTTTAATTAATGAACTACAGTCACATTACACAAGAATGAGGCCCTGTACACACGACCGAGCTTCTCGGCAGAATCCAGCGAGAAGCTCGCTGGGAGACATATTCTGCCGAGGTTCTCGGTCGTGTGTACACTTCCGACGAGCGTCCCATCGGGAAGCTCGTCGAGCCAGAAAAGAGAGCACGCTCTCTTTTTCCTCGTTGTTCAATGAGGACTTTGGCTCGACAAGCTTTTTCGACCGCTCATCGGGAACCTCGTCGGGCAGAACGATGGGTTTAGCCCCACAAGGTTCTCGAACGTGTGTACGCGGCCTTGAGTGTTCTAAAATCTAGCTTTTATGTCAAGTATGAATTGGTGAATTTCCTGTAAGCTCTAATTGGAGTCACAATGACCCGTATTAAGTACTTTACATTAGAGTTTAATAGAAGAGGGTCTTATACTAAAAAGGATGGTCTTAGAAAGTTAAGAAACAGTGGCCAGATTTCTAGGGTGAAGTTTTATGCCAATATCTCCCAGAGTAGGCAACACCATGGAAGTTGGTTGTTGAGTAGAAGCCCCCGATCAAGACACAACACTCACCGGAAGATTATGACCCTGCCTTGTGTTACCAAGTCAGTCAAAATGTACTAAGACCCAGGCTCCAACATGCACAGCCAACTTGTTATTCTTCCACCCGGCTTTCTTGTGTACCTTTAGTGTCTTTTAATATGGCTCAGAACATAAGCACAACATACATAAAGGAGATGGAAGGAAGACCTCACATAGTAAAATACTGCTTTACTGTGTGCCGAACTTAAAAGAAATGCAGTTCCATAATAAACCACATCAATAGCTGCTTTGAAACCAGGAAACAATGCTTCCAATATGGCCGCTGTGCGATCCAAGTAGCGTATATAGAGAATGCATTAAGGTAAAAACAACCACTTTAAAGTATCCTTTCATGACTAATGCCGCGTACACACGGTCGGGATTTCCGACAGCAAATGTTCGATGTGAGCTTGTTGTCAGAAACTCTGACCGTGTGTATGCTCCATCGGACATTTGCTGTCAGAATTTCCAACAACAAATGTTTGAGAGCTGGTTCTCAATTTTTCCGACAACAGAAGTGCTTGTCGGAAATTTCAACTGTCTGTATGCAATTCTGACGAACAAAAATCCTACGCATGCTCAGAATAATTGAACTTAATTTTTCTCGGCATATCGTAGTGTTGCATTCTTGACATTCGGAACTTCCGACAACATTTGTGTGACCATGTGTATACAAGACAAGTTTGAGCCAACTTTCCGTTGGAAAAAAAATCGTAATTTTTGTTGTCAGAATGTCCGATCGTGTGTACGTGGTATAAGCCTATTTCAAAATCCATATTTTTGCTAGAAAATTACGTAGAACCTCCAAATAATTATATTTATTTTTTTAATCAGAGAATCTTGAGAATAAAATGGGGATTGTTACAATATTTTATGTCACATGGTAACTGTGCAGCGGTCTTTTAGACGCAACTTTTTGGGGAAAGACACTTTCATTAATAAAAAAATAAAAAATAAAAGTAAAGTTAGCCCAATTTGTTGTATAATGGGAAAGATGATGTTATGCCGAGTAAATAGATATCAAACATGTCACGATTTCAAATTGTGCACATTGGCGATAAACCGGTAAACCGGTAAAACGGTACCTAAAAATCCCCATAGTCGACGCTTTAAAAAAAAAAATAACGGTTACCAGATCAGAATTACAGAGGAGAGCTAGTGCTAGAATTAAAGACCCCCGATCCCTCTTTTGCACTTTAAAGTATTCAGATTAGGGCTGTGGAAATTAACTATTAATTCATCGATTAATCTTTAATTTTTTTGATCGATCAAAATTATTTTGATTGGTACTCTCCGCCGGCTTCTGGGTCTTCAGGGAGTTCCATAGGAGATCCGTTGACGTCACAGACACCGGCAGGGCTTGCCGTGTCCATCTGAAGGGCTCCTTTGCTCTGCCTTCATATCTGCATGCCGGCGGGACCTTACTATCTGCCACACACAAGGGCTCTTACACTTCCCTCTATCACTTCCCTCTATCACCCTGAGATTCTACAACCATCCATTGGGAGTTGTGATAGTTCCCTTCACGGGACATCTACATGCCGATGGACTGATGTTAACACCTTCTCATCTGGATTCAGCAGTGGCATCGTTGTACCCATTTTTATACCAGTATCATACTTAGCTACATGTTTTAATGTCTGCTTTTGCTACTGTTTGGTATTATTCGCACCATTTTTACAGTTTATGTAGCAACATCGATTTTATCTCCAGTGCAATATTTATTTTGTTACCTACTTGAAGACTATAAAAGTTTGAATGATATTCCCATCAAGAGCTGCCTTTGTGTGTTTTTTGTATCCTGCTATCCAATTTTTCCAGTGGTTGGTAGCTGCACTGGGAATCAGCCTGCAAGGAGATCAGCTAAAAGTAGTTGGATCTGTATGTGCGTTATAATTAATCGAAATTAGTCGATTAATCGATAAAAAAAAAACGATTAATCGAACACAAATTTTTTAATCAGTAACAGCCCTAATTCAGATCAATTAAAAGATGGCGATTCTGAATACTGTCTTTTTTTTTTTTAAACGGTGACATTGGCAGCCAAGTAAACTGTAAGTGACGTTGTGTCGTCACTTTCATGTTTAAATACAGGAGACTGGAACAAAGCCACTTCCAGCTGTGTGCCAGTCTCTGTCTAGATGGCGAATCATCGATCTGGTCTCCCGGTGGGACAGGAGGCACGGTAAGAGTGGTGGAAGGCAGCGGGAGGGGGGTATTCCCTCCCGATCCTCCCGGATAACAATTGGTTGTAATCTCTGGACAGCCGACCGCTGGCTCTAAAATACGATAATGGGACGATGCCTGGTATAACCCCTTTAACCACTTAAGGACCCCCGCACGCACATATACGGCCACAGAATGGCACGTACAGGCACAAGGGCGTAAATTTACGTCCCCGCCTAAGTGCGGTTCGGGGGTCCCATCGGGACCCCCTCCGCGGTGTGCGGGGGTCCCCCTGGGAGCGATCCGGCATGAGCGGGCGGATGTCGGCGTTTACCCGCCCCCCCGCGATCGCTCCCAGCCAATGCGCGCGCTCCCAGCTCCTTGTCACTTCCTCCTCCTGTGTTTACACAGGAAGGAGGAAATGATGTAATCTCCCATCGCCGCATATATGCGTACGCTCGGCGGGAAAGGGTTGCTGTTTGCATGGGCTGGAGTTATATCATCAGTGGCTAGACAATTCCTTAAACAAGAAGACTTCACATGTATATTTAGAGAAGATGGCAGCAGTGACAATGGAGCAATGAGGAAGCTCAGCCCCTGCACTGTTGAAGGTAGGCAAACTAGGAAGTGAGTCTAGCACATTATGCTTTGAGCTCTAGGAACACTGTGTGGATGCAATTCAACTTTAACTTAGAACTCCAGCAACAGTTTTCATTTTGGAGAGAGTAGGACATTTTAGATTTTTACTGTTGTCCCTGTTGGGTTCCTGTTGGCAAAATTTTGTCTACCTCCTTGGCAGGGACACAGGCATCAATACCGGCATAACAGAGTGAGCTCCTTTTACCACACTATAGAAAATGTGCTTTAATTGCTGCCTGTGATGTAATTGAAGAGAATCTGCCCACCTCTTGTACTAGTGACCACACAGGAAGTAAGGGGACATTTAATTAAAGAGGAGACTTATGCCGCATACAAACGATCGTTTTTCGGCATGAAAAAAAAACGCTGCTTTTAAAAACGTAATTTAAAATGATCGTGTGTGGGCTTCACATCGTTTTTCATCTTCTGAAAAACGACAAAAAAAAATATTCGAGCATGCTGCATTTTTTAACATCGTTTTTGAAAATGTTGTTTTTCGGGTTGTAAAAAATGATCGTGTGTGGGCTAAAATGACGTTAAAAACTATGTTTAAAACCTGTGCATGCTCAGAAGCAAGTTAGGAGACGGGAGCTTGAATGGAACTTCCCCTCTAGAGTGCCGTCGTACGTGTTGTACGTCACCGCGCTTTGCTCATCATTTTTTTTTAAAACGATGGTGTGTGGGCAACATCGTTTTTAATGATGAAGTTGGAAAAACATCGTTTTTTCTACATGCTGAAAAACAACGTTTTTTTTTTTTCATGCCGAAAAACGATCGTGTGTATGCGGCATAAAACAAATTCACTGGATCTGCCCCCTATATTAAAAATGTATTTTATATTAATGAATTATTACGAACATTCATATTTTTCTATATGCGCAAACAGATATTTTTTTTATTAACTACAGCTAAAGAAAATTCTACCTTGCACCCATTCTTCAGGTTACTAAAGTCGGCCTGTTATAGCATAGTATTATGTTATAAATTGACATGACCTCTAGTAATTTTCTAAGCTGCCATGACTTCCACTGCTGTAGTCCATTGTTTAAATACCAATGCTAAATAAAGATGCCTGTTTTCTAGACTTGACAGGAAGGAGAATGATGGCATGTAACAAATGTTGGCACTTATATTTTGGTTTCAAACATATTTAATTAATCACTTACAGTTGCACCCGATGTGTTGCAGTTAAACAAACAGTATGTTCCAAGCTTTCCACTGATTTCTCATAACGAATCTTTTAAAAGTAGGTTTAGATGCTTCTTATTCTGGTAATGTTTAGTAGACATGTGCAGACTGGAATATTTTGGTTTTGTTTTTTCATTTGGAAAATAAATTTATTTAGTTACTCCCGAAAATCGTTTTGATTTATTTTGTTTTTCGTTGGGGAATAGCTTTCATCCGAAAATCCAATAATACTTGGTTTCTGTCGAATGGTCAAAAGAATATTCGACGGAACGTCGAATCTTTACGTCGAATCGTACATTTCCGTTAGAATATTCCGCCTACAAGAATTCTAATGTCTAATGTTGTATGACTAGTAATAATGTCGAATCTATTTTCGGACGAAAATGCATTCTAACGAAAACGAATGCACATGTCTAATGTTTAGGCTTACAGTATAATGCCAGATTTCCTCGGGTACAGGCAGACAGTTACTGAATAGAAGAAAGAATCATTGAACTAAGAGAGTTCTCACCAGCACCCTTGCAGATCGTTGAGAACTGCAAGCCATCTGCCGTGGTTGTAGTTCATTTATTCACAGATCTCTGTGAATGGATCACATGACTGTGAGGATGGAGTACTGCACAGCTCTGCTGTTTTAAAAATTGTGACAGCGGCTGTGGGGAAAGGATGCCCTGCCCACTGTCACAATGGGGGGAGTTGGTGCAGGCAGGTGAATTTTTGTTAGGGTTGTCCAGATACCGATACTAGTATCGGTATCGGGACCGATACCGAGTATTTGCGGGAGTACTTGTACTCGCGCAAATGCTCCCGATACCTAAATAGAATACTTTTTTTGTATTTATCAACATGTTCTGTGAAAATTCTTTGAGTTTTTTACTACTGCGTGACAAGAAAATAAAACATTTTTATTCATTTTTACTAATTTTTATTCTTTTATAATGTCTTGAGTTAGAGTTCTTCATAATTCTAAAGAAAATATCCTTAGTCTGTATTGTGGTTTGAAAACTGTCACATGACATTTAAAAATTATCGGTATTCGGTATCGGCGAGTATACATGAAAAAAAGTATCGGTACTTGTACTCGGTCCTAAAAAAGTGGTATCGGGACAACCCTAATTTTTGTAACATGCTTATTATGACTAAGGTCTATGTAAGAGGCTGAAACTCGTCAATATTTACAGGTATTAAAGGCTCACTAAAGGAATTTTTTTTTAGCTAAATAGCTTCCTTTACCTTACTGCAGTACTGGTTTCATGTCCTTATTTTTCGTTTTTTCTTTGAAGTTGCTGTAATCCTGCTCTGTTCTCCACACTTCCTGCTTGTCTGTTTCCTTATAACCACAGTACTGGGAGCTTTCTCACCGTGGTCTAAGATTCATTTTAAAAACAAAACACTGCCCTGGATTTGTTTGTTTTTGTCTGTGTGTCTATTTCTACTTTGCAGAAACATGAAGCCAGTTCAAAAGTGAAACTAACCTGCAGGCACATTATATGATTGATTTTTATCTATTTTTAATCATTTTGAAAGGGAATCAGTTAACTTTTATGTTTCTATACCCTGTAAACAGTCATTTCAGCAAACAAAAATGTTTTCCTTTAGTGACCCTTTAATTAATTTTATTGGATGGATCTACTAAAATCGTATACTGTATGTTTTATTTTTGAGACATTGTGGTGCCGTTTTTTTTCTCTTTGTTTGGACATTATTGTAAAAAGTATCCCCCTAAATATGGGTGTAAGATATTACATGTTACAAGGGTGAACATATCCTATAAAGCAGGACAAATTAACTAATGCTTATCTGCATGGCACTTTCCTATGCTAGAAAGATACAGTATATATTGCATTTCAACTCTCCACTGAGCTTAACTATGGCCTCCTGGGAAAACTGAGGATTACAATCTTACAAGATTTAGTTCCTTCACTGCACATCCTGCAAATTCTCATATGATTTAGGATCTTCAACTTTTTCAGGAGTCTGTGGGGAGGCTGAGTGACAGGAACAGGAAAGGGTAAGAGTTGAGGGGTGATATAAGGCACCTTCTCCCATCCAAAAAAAGCATTATTTCCCATTCTGATTCAGCCCCATCTCACAACGGCACAATTTGACATGCGATTTGACAGGTCAAATCGCATGTCAAATCGGAGCCTATTGCCGGTATTAGGAGCATGCCAATCAGTGCGCTGCTGACTCTGCAGGGTGAAACACCATTATCCAAAAGTTCCTGCACTACTTTTGGTGACTTCAGAGGCGTTTTCAATAGACATCTGTGCATGAACCCACACAGAAGTCGGGCAAAAATGAGGCTTTGAAATTGTGCATAATTTCAAAGGCCTTTTCAGTGTGAATGAGGGCTTAATAATAAATGTTGTACCAAAAAGGCATCTCTAATCGCCAAACTTCTATTTTTAATACAGTTAAGAAGAATAAAAATTAATACGTATTCCCGTGCTACTCGACAGAATGACTTCTTAAGTGCTGCAAAGCACTGAAAGGGTCAGTCTATAACTACAAAATGGAATGAGTATACAAGAAGAATAATAAGAAGAAAGTCATTCACCCTCCCCTTTCCTCGATTCATAAAATGTTTTGTAAACAAAACAGTAAAGGAGGGCGCCAGATCAGTATATGTCAAACATAAACCGCCATTTATTTTGAAAACACTTACATCCAAAAACGCTGTATCTGATCCTGATGAAGGAGGCGGGGCTTCAGAAACATGTTGTGTGTTAGAGCTCCGGACGCTCCTGGAGTGTGCTATTGCGGCTACTCTCCAGTCCATTTAGACCTCTGCGTAAGGCTTACGCCCCCCTGCCCCAGAGCACCTGACCCCCCCATGTTGAGGGAATGCTGCCTGGTACAGCTCAGGAGGGGGGGGGGGCCCACTCCTTTCCTGACCGGCCGGGCGGCGTGCTTTGGATACGGGTCTGGTATGGATTGTGGGGGAACCCCCACGCCGTTTTTTTCGGCATGGGGGGGTTCTCCTTACAATCCATAGCAGACCTAAGGGCCTGGTATGTCCCCTGGGGGGGGAACCCATGCCGCGTGTAGATTTGGCGGGAATCCAAGTCGGATCCCCGTCGCTTCTATGACGCGCTCGCTGGAATGTGCTTTGTCTATTCCAGCAAGTGCGAGATGTCGGCACCCTGTCGCCGAGAATCAGCGCAATGCTGTCGTGCTGGAAACACATTCTCGGTGACAGGTACTGTAGCACCCTCTCATTAACAACTTTTAGGGTTCTTTGCATGTACAAATGCATTTGCTAGTTTTGCAATGCAAGGTATCTGAATTTGAATAGACATGTTTTGCACTACTCTCTGCAAAAAGCACATACGCATAAAACATAACACATCATCATGGTACACATTTTACAGCATGCTACAAAATCTAACACATATAATGTATATTTAAGTTACTAATTTGGTATGTGCATGAAATGTCCTTCCTACCTGATGCTCTATTTGTGACATACTGGTAAACTAGGAACTGCGCTTTATATCACTAAAACACTGCCAGGTGAAAGGCGTCTCTCCATATCATTTGTGCTCAGGAGTCTAGTTCCACCAGGGCAGCCAGGGGCTTCTGTGTGAGAATTGCATGATGCCTCAAACATGGATGGGGTAATGAAAGGACACTGTCTAGATTACTAAAAGACTGGGTCAGAAGACCAGACACTTTCATGCTCTCAATGTCAAGCGCTACAATCATTGAGTTACTTAAGATGTGGGCATTGCGCATTGTGGTGCCAATAATTCTGACTGGCATCTCATGTTGCTATACTACACAAAAGTATTGGGACGCCTGCCTTTACACACACATGAACTTAAATGGCATCCCAGTCTTAGTCCGTAGGGTTCAATATTGAGTTGGTCCACCCTTTGCAGCTATAACAGCTTCAACTCCGCTGGGAAGGCTGGCCTCAAGGTTTAGGAATGTTTGACCATTCTTCCAGAAGTGCATTTGTGAACGGGAAAGCTAGGCTCACAATTTTCACTCTAATTTATCCCGAAGGTGTTCTATCGGGTTGAGGTCAGGATTCTGTGCAGACCAGCCAAGTTCCTCCACCACAAACTCGCTTATCCATGTCTTCATGGACCTTGCTTTGTGCACTAGTGTGCAGTTATGTTGGAACAGGAAAGGCTAGCCCCAAACAGTGTTCCCACAGAGTTGGGAGCATGAAATTGTCCAAAATGGTATGCTGTTGGACCAGCTTGGCAGGGTGTAATTATACATATCTTATATCTGGAAAGGCCGCTGCGGGGGCCAATAACCACTGTAGTAGCTGGTGCTACATATAGCTGCAATCTTCTGGGTCCTATTCAAGTGGATACCCCACTGCCCACTAAACATAGGGGGAGGGGCTTGCTCAGCACCCCTACAACCCAGAGAATGCCTTGTTTGTTTTTTTAAATGAACCCAAGGAGTTTTCTAATTTGATGGGGTATATTGTGGTGCAATTTGCCCCTCCTCTCCAGTTTGTCCAATCATAAAATACCTTGCACTCACTGAAAAAAATACAAAGGTCCAGATCCACATGCATGCCCCGCCGGCGTGGCATGTCCCATTTACTCTACGCCGCTGTAAGTTACAACGGCGTATCCTTATCCTCAAAGCAATTACGCTGTAACTTACGGCGGTGTAGCGTAAATGGTCCGGCGTTCGCGGGTGTAATTCAAATGAACAAGAGGTGGGCATGTTTTATTTTAATTATAAATGACCCAACGCAAACGACGTCTTTTTTGAACTGCGCAAGCGCCAGCCGTGGACGTATCCCAGTGCGCATGCGTGAAATCACGTCGCAAATAGTCAATGAAAACGACGTGAACATAACTTACTCAAATCCCTATTTGCGAACGGTTTACGCAAACGACGCGAACGATGGAAAATTCGACGCTGGCCCGACGTTCATACTTAACATGGTGTACACCTCTATATAGCAGGGGTAACTTTATGCTGGACATACGCTTACGCAAACGACGTAAAAGGAATGCGCCGGCCGCTCGTATGTTCGTGAATCGCCGTAACTCGCTCATTTGCATATTTAACGCGGAAAAACGACGGAAGCGACCCTAGCGTCCAGCGTAAGTATGCAACTAAAATATGGCGATGTAATAACGTTACGCCAGTCGTATCTTAGCGTAATTCATGGCGTATCTTGTTTTGTGGATACAAAACAAAGATACGCCAGCGGTAATTTGAAATGACGGCGGCGTATCTGGAGATACGCCGCCGTAATTCTTTGTGGATCTGGCCCACGGTGTTTTCAGAATGGTGGTGGTGCTGAGCGAGTGACCCCTTGTGTTCAGTGTACAGAGGGGAAGACACTTGAGCAGCACCCAGAATATCAATGTAGGAAGTGTAGATTCCTACAATGGTTTTTAGCATCCCTAGTGGCCCTCAAGATGAATAATTACATCATGTAAAACTGGTCCAATGAAAGCTAGTAATAAATATAATTCTGCTTTGACAAAAGTTACATGTTGGTTTTTATAAGATGCACTGCCAGGCCATGCAAGATAACCATAATACATAGAACCCAGGTGCATTAATGTAATGCACAGTGTGAGGAAGGCCAAAAAACTGACCATAGGCATGTGCACAGGGTGTGCCAGATGTGCCTGAGCACACCCTAATCACCCCATGTGCTTATCATTTTCCAGGAGCAGCACCAGGTGGGTGGTTGGGGGTGTTAGTGGCCAGTGTAAATGCCCCCAATATATTAAAGTCTAGTTTCAACTTTAGGAACACGTTACACCCGTATTTAGGGTGTACCGTAATATGCTTCCAATTAACTGTCTCCCACCACTAGAGCCCCCTTCCTGTGACAGCAGGTGGCGTACATGTGTGTTTGAACTTTGGGGTAGACATGTGCATTCGTTTTCGTTAGAATGCATTTTCGTCCGAAAATCAGTTTTTTTTGTTATCGTTTTAACAAACGATAACGAAAGCGCAAGAAACAAAAACCGAAAGATCCGACATAAAAAATGCTTTATTTTCGTTTTCTTTGCGGTAAAAATTTGATATAGAGAGATTCGACATTATAGGGAAAAGATTCGACATTATAGGGAAAAGATTCGACATTATAGAGAAAAGATTCGACACTATAGAAATAATAGATTCAATATTACAGAGAATAGATTTCGATTTATGAGAAAATAGATTCGACATTATTACTAGTCATACAACATTAGAATTCTTGTAGGCGGAATATTAGACCGGAAATGTACGATTTGACGTAAAGATTCGACGTTCCGTCGAATATTCTTTTGACAATTCGACAGAAACCAAGTATTATTGGATTTTCGGAAGAAAGCTATCCCCCAACGAAAGACAAAATAAATCAAAAACGATTTTCGGGAGTAACTAAATAAATGTATTTTCCAAACGAAAAATGAAACAAAATATTCCAGTCTGCACATGTCTACTTTGGGGTGCACACCCTAATGCAAAAAGGCTCCGCACGCTTATGAAACTGACAAATATTGCTGTTACCTACGAGATCTGGCCTTTGTGGTTGGCTGTTAAGCTTGCCATACACTATACAATTTTCTTATTAAATTTTCCTTCAACTATGTAGTGCAAGGGCCTGCCAGATTGCATACAAATTGAAAGTGTTCAGGTTTGACCCTCTATTATATGGTTTTGGTAAATCTAAAGAAAAGTTGTATAATGTATGGCCAGCCTTATTCATACTGTGTAAACTATTTAATTCACAAAAACAAATATGCATCTAGGTATTGATAAAGGCACCTTAGCTAAACTGATTTTACTTATTTTCTTTATCAATCACTTATTATTTCATATAAAGAACTATTCAATCTGGTTACAACAACTTTTTTCAAAACTGTTCAAAACTTTTTCAAGTCAACTTTTTCACACTCAGAAAAGTTATCCAAACTCGTTAGTCACTTTTTTCATGTAGGTCATTCACTTAGGCGACCAAATTACACGGAACGCGGTCCCTTTCCTATTACAATCAATATTTCTACTACTGTAAGTTTCACAAGTCAACACAGCTGTCACTTATCTGTAACTGAAACAAACACAGATCAGCACACATTTCCAGGCTGGAATCTAAAAAAGCCACATAGCACAAATTGTCACAGACACATTAGACAACAAATGAATGAAAACGCTCGCTGTGCCATTGTAAAAGCAAACTTATATATTGATCTAGACTGCTGCATGCTGTCTCTGCCTAATGAACTGATGCTGGAAGAATAGAGAAGAACAGTCTGTTACCCTCCATCTGCCCGGCAGTGTGTATGTTCTGGCTGCTGCTCATTGATGTCTCTGGTCGTTGAAGGTGACTTTTGCTTGCTTCGCCTAAGGGCTCCCCAAATGATATCCCGTTCCCTGGGGAAAATCAGTGCGGGTGCTCACTGCACAAGTGAACCATTTACAGGTGTCTGGTGTCAGTGTCCCTGTCTCCACCCTGGCTTTGCTCTGTCCTGCTGCTGCAGCTGCTGCCTTGCTGCTTCTCTCCAATAGCAAAGCAGGGCATCTATTAATACAAATACCAGCTGGCCCTTATCCAGTCTGTACAGAATGGGAGGATAAAAAAGTCCAGACCAGATGGCCAAGAGGGAGGGACTGCAACACTTAAAGCTGCAATACACAAACACAGCATTGGCCTATACTGCACTCACAAGTCTTCATGTTGGAATTTCTTTTCAGATAGCTGTCTGCATTACTGTACTTGTCAAGTGTCTGAGATTTAAAGTTAGACAAATACGATCTATCTTTATATTATTAAGCGTATGTATTTTTTGTTTTATGTATCACATGCCTTTTTATATTTTCTTTATCACTTGCAGACAGAGCTATGTAGCAGAAGTGACAGTGGAGACAAACTGTGACACTGTAGCAATGATGTTTTCTTTTTAAAAGATAAATACAAACGGCCAGATTCAGGTAGAGTTACACTGGAGTATCCAGCCCAATGCCCCATACACACGATCACTTTTTGTGATGAAAAAAAATTTCATTTTTTAAAATGTCATTTAAAATGATGGTGTGTGGCCAAAATGTCATTTTATGTCTTCTGAAAAATGACCAAAAAAAAAATTCGAACATGCTCAAATTTTTTATGTCATTTTTCAAAATGTCATTTTTTGTGTCATAAAAAATGATCGTGTGTGGGCAAAACTACGTAAAAAATGACGTTTTAAACCCGCACATGCCCAGAAGCAAGTTAGGAGACGGGAGGTAAAACTACCATTCATAATGGAGTAAGCACATTCATCACGCTGTGAGGCCGTGTACACACGGCAGAGAACCTCGACGGGCAGAACACATCATTCCGCCCGTCGAGGTTCCCTGCCGGCCGTCGAAATCGGCGACCCGCCCGTCGGGAATGGCAACCAGCCATTCTTCCAGGCGGGCCGTCGAGCAAATAGAGAGCGTGCTCTCTATTTCTGCTCGACGGGCTTCCCGACGGGAAGCTCGCAGAGAGCGTACACACGGCCGAGGTCCTCGCTGGAATGCAGCTTCCAGCGAGGTTCTCGCTGGTTTCCAGCGAGAACCTCGGTCGTGTGTACACGGCCTAACAGACAAAAAAGCACTAATCGTCTTTTACTAACCAGTAAAGTAACCAGCTAAAAGCAGCCTCAAGGCAAATAGAACTTCCCCTTTAGAGTGCCATCACTTTGTTCATCATTTTCCAAAAATGATGGTGTGTACACAACGTCATTTTTGAAAATGAAGTTTGAAAAATGTCGTTTTTTTTCATGAAGAAAAATGACATTTTTTTTCATCACAAAAAGTGATCGTGTGTACGGGGCATAACTCTCACTTTGAGCTGGCGTTTCTGTTTTCTGTAAGCAGAAAACAAGAAACGCCGGGTTGGAGTTCCTATACGAGCGGCGTAATTGTATTTCGCCGTCGTATCGGAACTGCAATTTTAAAAATGGCGCTCGGGGCGTTCCCACTGATTAACGCCGAGAATATGTTAATCAGCGAGAATCGGCAATTCACGATCGTATTCGGGCCCGACGCAGTGACTTTCCGATGTTTCCGTAAGCGATACACGGCGTAAAGAAAAACAAGCCCCCTAGTGGAGTATCCTATGTTAAGTATGGCCGTCGTCATTGCGTCAAATTTAAAAATTTTCAGGTCGTTTGCGTAAAACGTCCGTGAATGGGGATTGACGTCATTGACGTTCCCTGACAGAATTTGGAGCATGCGCACTGACAGTCGACGCATGCGCAGTACGTTCGCCACGGGATCGCGCATAGTTCACATAATACACGCGCCCTACCCGCCCAATTTGAATAACGCTGGCTCATTTTTGCTACGCCGCCGCAACTTTAGGACCAAGTGTTTTGTGAATAACAGTACTTGCTCCTAAAGTTTCGGCGAAGTAATGTAAATGAGAAACGTTACTCCACCATAAAGATGCGCCCATCTACCTGAATCTGGCCCAAAATATATATATATAGATATAGGGCCAGATTTTCATATATTTTCGGCGGCGTAGCGTAAGCCATTTACACTACGCCGCCGCTGCGTACTAGAGCAAGTGCTTTATTCTCAAAGCACTTGCTCCGTAGTTTTCGCCGGCGTCTCGTAAATCGCCAAGCGTAAACCCGCGCAATTCAAATGGGGCGGCTTGTATTTAAATTAAGCGTCGAACGAATTGCGCATGCGCCGGCCGGGGAAAAAGCCCAGTGCGTATGCTCCAGCTCACGTCGGGAAGCGTCGTTGAAACCGATGTCAAAACGACGTGAGCGTCATTTACGCAAGTCCCTATTCGCGAACGAGTTAGTAAAACGACGTAAGCGACGGAAAAAGCCGACGCTGACCCGACGCCATACTTAACATGGCGTCCGACGGCACCCGACGGAACTTCGTAAGGTTACTCCACATAGAAGCTGGGGTAACCTTACAAGTCCGTAAACGACGTACGCAACGACGGGGCGGCGTAAAAGCGTTCGGGAATCGCTGTACTAGCCTCATTTGCATATGCAAATGAAAAAACAACGTGAAGGCCACCTAGTGGCCGGAGTTGTCATTACACCTACTATCCGAAAGTGTAATGCTTTTACACTTGTCGGATGTAGAAGCGTATCTATGCAAAAGTGATGCTAAGCATCACTCGCATAGATAAGAGGCATAAAAAAAGGCGCTACGACGGGGTATCTGAGATACTCCGTCGTAACGCCTCTGAGAATCTGGCCCATAGTATACAATTCTATCTATCTATCTATCCATCTATCCATCTATCCATCTATCTATCTATATCAGCCATTCTCAACCAGGGTTCCGTGGAACCCTAGGGTTCCTCCAGAGATGGCTAGGGGTTCCTTGAGCTGTGGCTGATTTAGCTCCTGTTTGATGGTACCTACATAGTTCTAAGCCAATTCCACTTGGAGGAGCCAGTGGTATTACACCAATGATCTTCATAGTTCTCTGTAAGGGGAGCATTCCTACCACTACTGTAAAAAAGGGCATTCTTCTCACTGACCACCAATGAATGGGTTTTCATCCCCTGATGAAGTCACGTGGTGTGACGAATACCCGTCGGGATTGGAGCACTGGACCCTTTGCATAACACCTGACGGACGGTAGACGAGCCCGCTGCTCGTGGATGTATGACCGCCTCAGACTGTTTTATGTGAGTTTATTTTATGCTTTGTTTTATTAAAACATTTGTTGCTGTATTATGCGATGTGCCTTCCTTCTCTTTTCCCTGCCCACAATACCATCATCTGAGTCGCTGGTAGACCATCACCAAGTTAACCACTTGCCCACCGCGCCATAGGCATTTTACTGCTATGGCGCGGCGGGGTTACCTCGGGACGACGTCCCTGGGACGTCGTCCTTCACTTTCGCGATTGCGCGTCCCCTGGGACGCGCTCACGAAAGTGTCCGTGCTCGCCGGGTCTAGAAGACCCGGCGCATCACGGATCACGGTAAATTGCCGCTGATCGCGGCCGTTTACCACGTGATCGCGCCGTCAAATGACGGCGCGATCACTTGTAAACAAACCGGCGTCATTTGATGACGCCGGTTCCTCCCTCTCCTCCCTCTCCGCTCTGTACAGTGTGCGAGGAGAGGGGGGGGGGGAGCGGGGTGTCAGCAGCTGAGCTGTGGCTGGATCTGTGACAAATGCAGTCACAGATCCAGCCATCACTCAAAACATCCCAGCTCTGCCATCCCCCCAGTACCCTGCAATCCCCAGTACCCTGCAATCCCCAGTACCCAACAATACTCAGCAATCCCCCAGTACCCAACAATACCCCAGTACTCAACAATACCCCAGTACTCAACAATACCCCAGTACTCCAGTACTCAACGATACCCCAATACTCGGCAATACCCCAATACTCGGCAATACCCCAGTACTCGGCAATACCCCAGTACTCGGCAATACCCCAATACTCGGCAATACCCCAATACTCGGCAATACCCCAATACTCGGCAATACCCCAGTACTCAACAATACCCCAGTACTCAACAATACCCCAGTACTCAACAATACCCCAGTACTCAACAATACCCCAGTACTCCAGTACTCAACGATACCCCAATACTCGGCAATACCCCAGTACTCGGCAATACCCCAGTACTCGGCAATACCCCAGTACTCGGCAATACCCCAGTACTCGGCAATACCCCAATACTCGGCAATACCCCAATACTCGGCAATACCCCAATACTCGGCAATACTCCAGTACTCAACAATACCCCAATACTCGGCAATACCCCAATACTCGGCAATACCCCAATACTCGGCAATACCCCAATACTCCAGTACTCAACGATACCCCAGTACTCGACAATACCCCAGTACTCCAGTACTCAACGATACCCCAGTACTCGGCAATACCCCAGTACTCCAGTACTCAACGATACCCCAATACTCGGCGATACCCCAATACTCGGCAATACCCCAATACTCGGCAATACCCCAGTACTCGGCAATACCCCAGTACTCGGCAATACCCCAATACCCTGCATGATACTTTGCAATACCCCAATACTCTGCAATACCGCCTATGGGGATTTTTAGGTAGCAAAGTTTGGCGCCATTCCATGAGCGTGCGCAATTTTGAAGGGTGACATGTTGGGTATCTATTTACTCGGCGTAACTTCATCTTTCACATTATGAAAAAAAATTGGGCTAACTTTACTGTTTTGTTTTAAGCACAAAACAGTTTTTTAAAAAACACGCGTTCAATACATTTCTGCGAAAATACCGTGCGAGATAAAAAGTTGTAACGGCCGCCATTGTATTCTCTAGGGTCTTTGCTAAAAAAGAATATATAATGTTTTGGGGTTCTATGTAATTTTCTAGCAAATAAATGATGATTTTTCCATGTAGGAGAGAAATGTCAGAATTGGTCTGGGTGTTCCAGAACGCCTGATGGCGTTCCCTGCATGTTGGGCCTCTGTATGTGGCCACGCTGTGTAAAAGTCCCACAAATGGGGTATCGCCATACTCGGGAGGAATAGCAGAATGTGTTTTGGGGTGTAACTTGTGGTATGCATATGCTGTGTGTGAGAAATAACCCGCTAATATGACAGAAACAAGATTTTTTTATTTTTTTTTACAGAATTTTCAGTCGTTTTTCTTTTATAGCGCAAAAAATAAAAAACCCAGAGGTGATCAAATACCACCAAAAGAAAGCTCTATTTGTGTGAAAAAAGGACAAAAATTTCAAATGGGTAGAATGTTGTATGACTGAGTAATTGTCATTCAAACTGTGAGAGCACCGAAAGCTGAAAATTGGTCTGGTTAGGAAGGGTGTTTAAGTGCCCAGTGGTCAAGTGGTTAAGCAGTGGCAGCAGAGCAGCACCAGGTTTCTGACGAGCTCGCTGCTCGTGGAGATAGGCACCCCCTCTCTACCATTCTGTGTAAGTGCACACCCTTGATTGCAAGCAGAGACTCCCCAGTGGTAACGGGACTACTCTATATTGTTGTTTTTTTTTTCCTTTTTGTATCTGCCCCTCATATGTACGACTGGATCTGAGACCTACCAGGTTCTCCACCTCACCCTGTAGGAAGGCATCCATCCGTTAGGAGATCGCTGTCCCTTCTGCTTGGCTATATGTGATAGCCCTGAGGTAAGCTGATAGGACAACCAGAGGTGCGGGCTGCACGATTTGGATTTCTTCACTGTACCTTCACCCACCTGACGGCTGGAACTCTTTATCTTTTGATTTCACATCAGCTTCCGTTTTTTTGCATTCAGTTGCATGTCACATTTGGACTTTTACACGGTTGTTTTGTCCGCAGGACTGTGATTGCCATGCTGTTTTTATGTTAATCACCAATCACCATGGTTTGATTTATTTTGACACTGTCACGGATATTCACTGTCAAAATTGTTCACATTGCCTTTGATATATATTTATATTTATATAATTTTCTGTCACCACCAGACCCACCTGTTTTTCATCACTTCACCCACCTTGGGGAACACCACCCCCCCCTCCCCCCCCCTTTCACTTCATTGCCCATTACCTTTCAGGTATCACCACAGCGCAAACAATATCACTTGTGTTTAATGAATGGGTTTTATCAGGGGTTCCCCGAGACCTAAAAATAATTTTTAGGCTTCCCCAGCGGTAAAAAGGTTGAGAAAGGCTGATTTAGATAGATCAATAGATCTAGGGCCAGATTCTCAGCGGCGATACGACGGAGTATCTCAGATACCCCGTCGTATCGCCGTTTTTTTTGCCTCGTATCTATGCGCGTGATGCTTAGCATCACTTTTGCATAGATACGCTGCAACATCCGACAAGTGTAAAACCATTACACTTTCGGATCGTAGGTGTAATCACAACTCCGGCCACTAGATGGCCTTTACGTTGTTTTCTCATTTGCATATGCAAATGAGGCTAGTACGCCTATTCCCGTTCGCTTTTACGCCGCCCCGTCGTCGCGTACGTCGTTTTCGTCCGCGTAAGGTTACCCCAGCTTCTATGTGGAGTAACCTTACGAAGTACCGTCGGATGCCGTCGGGTGCCGTCGGATGCCATGTTAAGTATGGCGTCGGGTCAGCGTCGGCTTTTTTCGTCCCTTACATCGTTTTACTAACTCGTTCGCGAATAGGGAGTTGCGTAAATGACGCTCACGTCGTTTTGACATCGGTTTCAACGACGCTTCCCGACGTGAGCTGGAGCATACGCACTGGGCTTTTTCCCCGGCCGGCGCATGCGCAATTCGTTCGACGCTTAATTTAAATACAAGCCGCCCCATTTGAATTGCGCGGGTTTACGCTTGGCGATTTACGAGACGCCGGCGAAAACTACGGAGCAAGTGCTTTGAGAATAAAGCACTTGCTCTAGTACGCAGCGGCGGCGTAGTGTAAATGGCTTACGCTACGCCGCCGAAAATATATGAGAATCTGGCCCTATATCTATATATATATATTTTGGGCCAGATTCAGGTAGATGGGCGCATCTTTATGGTGGAGTAACGTTTCTCATTTACATTACTTCGCCAAAACTTTAGGAGCAAGTACTGTTATTCACAAAACACTTGGTCCTAAAGTTGCGGCGGCGTAGCTTTCCGACGTGAGCTGGAGCATGCGCACTGGGCTTTTTCCCCGGCCGGCGCATGCGCAGTTCGTTCGACGCGGGGGCGCGCTTAATTTAAATACAAGCCGCCCCATTTCAATTGTGCGGGTTTACGCTGGGCGATTTACGCGACGCCAGCGAAAACTACAGAGCAAGTGCTTTGAGATTAAAGCACTTGCTCTAGTACGATGCGGCGGCGTAATGTAAATGGCTTACGCTACGCCGCCAGAATTCTATGAGAATCTGGCCCATAGTATACAATTCTATCTATCTATCTATCTATCCAGAGTATACAATTATCTCTCTCTCTCTTTCTCTCTCTCTCTCTCATCTATAGATTGTGGGCCAGATTCAGCAAGACTTGCGCTGGAGTCATTCGATATGCGCCGCGTAACTGCGAAGATGCGCCGTCGTTTCTATGTGGCCGTACCCACCAAACTAGATGCGACAGAAAACGGGCCATTTCCGATCGGCTTAACTTTCCGACGCCAGAGTCTCATCAGCGCATAATTTCGCTTGGCGCATCAGTCGCGCCTATTGATTTCCCCTGCAAATATGCAAATGAGGGAGATTTCCCAATTCGCGAACGGATTAGCACCATACGCTGGCTACATGCGCCGCGCGTATCTCGTCCGTCCGGCGCAAAGTTATTTCTACAAATAGCTGCTTTATCTTTACTCCAGATGGCCACAGGTCAGCAGGAGAGCAGCTACAGCAGCGTTACCGACGATAAGAGCTAGCTGAGCACCCCCACTTGCAGGACAACACCTCTGTCCATGCTTGTCTGTCAACTTTTACAGCCATGGAGGAAGACATCATAGGTCTCCATAGCCGAGATGAAGGCTGACAGCTCCTGGCCTTTAGAGTTCAGCTTTCTCCTGTGTGTTTGCGGGGAACGGGAGCAGCCATCTCAGAACAAAAGTAACTTCACTGCGGGGAGGGGGAACAGGATATACTTTATTGCCGGAATGGCGCATCTACGGGCTCATTTAAACGTCCAACGGAACGCATTGCGCTGACGTTTCCCGTGAAGTGGTGCCGACGGAAGTTGTGAGCATGCGCACAAGGGGGCCGAGTGAAGCCTCACTTACTGCGCATGCTCCGTGGATGATGCGCTGAACGTAAGCCTCTGCGCTGGGCTCCGCCCATCATTTACATATGATCACACCCACTTCCACTTGCGTCAGGTTACGCCAGCGCATTTCCGTTACTCCGGCGCAAGTTTAGGAGCAAGTGCTATGTGAATTACAGTACTTGCGCCGAAAGTGTCGGCGGAGTAACGTAAATGAGAAACATTACTCCAAAGTAAAGAAGCGCCCATCTACCTGAATCTGGCCCCATCTATCTATCTATCTATCTATCTATCTATCTATCTATCTATCTATCTATCTATCTATCTATCTATCTATCTATCTATCTATCTATCTATCTATCTATCTATCTATCTATCTATCTACCTATCTATCTATCTACACATTAAATATATATATATAGTATCTCACAAAAATAAGTACACCCCTCACATTTTTGTAAATATTTTATTAGATCTTTTTATGTGACAACACTGAAGAAATGACACTTTGCTACAATGCAAAGTAGTGAGTGTGCAACTAAACCCCTGTTTTTAATGCATACTGTTAGAGAGGATAATTCGGTTGGCCGCAGGCTGGTTGGTAAGTTGAGCTTGGAAATTCTTTGGTTTTAATTTGACATTGGCGTTTGCCCTTCCAGTGCTCCTTGCTGTGAAGACCAGTTATAGGTGGGGTCAGTGACCTTTTTAGTATTAGTGAGTGTACAGCCAGGGCCGTCTTAAATGTTGATTGGACCCTGGGCAAAAATGTTCTTGGGGCCACCCCCGTGCAATTTTGCTCTCCACCTGCTCTGAGACATACAATACATATCAGCTAGACTTAAAATCAGTTTACTGTATCAGATCAGGCAGTGATTGCGATTAGTTGCCAGAGATTACAGCATATCATTACCACTTACTGACTGGTTGCTAGAAGTTACAGCACACATTACGGCTCATTGATTAGTTGCTAGAGGAGGTTACAGCACATGATTTCTTCTTGTTGATTGGTTGTTAGAGATCACTGTACAGTAATACTGCTCACTGATTGGTTGCCAGAGGTTACAGAACATCATCTCTTTACTGCTGAGGCCCATGATATACGTATGAATACCACCTTTATTTAAATATGAATGCTGCCGGACTCAGTTATTTACATATGACGGCCGCCATATTTACATATGAATGCTCCTGTTATTTACATATGAATGACGGTTATTTACATGTAAACACAGGGGGGTAGATTCATGTAAAATGGCGCATCGTTGCGCCGGCGTGGCGCATCTTTTTTCCGCTACGCCGTACCCGCGCGGAGAGGCATTTACTGTATTCATCATTTTTTCGACGGCGTAAGGCGGCGGAACTGGAAGTGGGCGTCAACACATGCAAATGATGGTCTGACGGTGGCGCTGAGAGATCCGTACGGTGTATCTTAAACGGCGCATGCGCACTGATGGTACCTGGCTGGCTGGCTCCTGTGCACACGCAGTATGGTACTTCCTACTAGTGCATAAATACGCACACAGAAGCGCCACCTTGCAAAACGTGACCAGCATTTTTTATGAATTGCCAGGGCTTTTGTATTTAGGATGGCTGCACCAGACACTGTCGGTGACCGCAGAATGTTCAACTTCAGCCATCAGGAGAAGGCTGTGATAACGGATGCGCTCTCCCAACATGGGTCCCGCCTCTATGGGCCACAGAGTGCCCACACTGGCAAAGCGGAGAAGACACGCATTTATGCGGAAATCACCAGGCAGGTGAATGTTGTTGGTGTGGCGGAGAGGGAACCCAAGCATATCCGCAAAAAAATAAATGATATGCGGAGACTGGTCAAAGACAAGCTTGTGGCCATGAGAAAGCATGCCAGTGCCACAGGTGGAGGACCAGCCACAACAATTACCCTGACTGCAGAGGACATGGTGGTGGCCAGGTTGCTGGATAGGGAGCTGGTGGAGGGTCTTCCTGGCTTTGAATCAGGGGATCAGCCTTTGAGGTCAGGTAAGTCTGTTTTATCTGCTTTGTGGTGTGTTGCATGGGTGGGGGGGGGGACATGTGCCAAGTGTGTGGCTCCTCCAACATATGTTTGTTTTGTGTCATCCACAGATGTGCAGGATGGAGCTGGCCCGTCAGTTGATGCAGGACGAACCACCCCATCCATGCTGGAGATCGCCCCTACAGCAGTGCTTGAGGAGGTTGAGGAGGAGCACGTCGGGGTAGAAGAGGCTGCTGTTTATATTCTGGAGGAGACCCCCATACCTGGCCACTCCCAAAATACCCCCCCATGCAAGATTCCCCCTCAAGGGACACCATCCCCTCCAGGGATTCCCCCTCAAGGGACACCATCCCCTCCAGGGATTCCCCCTCAAGGGACACCATCCCCTCCAGGGATTCCCCTTCAAGGGACCTCCCCTACACTCGTCCTCCAGCCTCTCAGGCCTCTAGGAAGGCAACGAGGAAAACCAGAGGAGTCCCTGATGATTTTGAAGATCACCTGGCAAGGGACCAGACAAGACAGACCCGCCATATTGGTTCTCTTGCGGGTGATCTTCATCGGGTGGCAGATAGCCTGGCGTCCTCGGCCGCGAGCCAGGCTGCTTCCACTGTGGCAGTGCAGGAAGCCATCACCCAGCAGGCTGGGCAGAATACTGCTATCAACGATAGTCTGCAGGACGTTGTGGGGAACGGGGCAGCCTTTCTGTCCTGCCTGGTGGACCTGCAGACCACCACATCTGGCCTGGTCTCCGAGGTCCGGAGCCTGGCAGCTGCTGTCCGTGAGGAGGGGAGGCAGACACGGCGACAGCAGCGCAGCAATACTACCCGCCGGCTGCGGATGCAGGCTGCCACCAATACGTACCTCCACCGGCTAGCCGTGGCAATGGAGGGCAGCCAGGCAGCCAGGGAGAGACTGGTTGAGGTTCAACTACCTGCCCCCCCAGCCCCCCCACCTGTGGCTCGCCGCAGGCAACTGCGCCCCAGGAGCCTAGGGACAAGAAGGAGCCCACGACAGGGCCGTTAATTTATGCAAAAATTATGTTGGATACTCAGATTATGAGTTTTATTTTTGTTTATCTCCCTGCACACGGTGAGGAGTGCAGGCTACAGTGTGAATGTGGTGTGAATGTGTGGGGGTGACACTCCTGCCATTAAGGGGTGTCACCCTCAGTCGTTGGTGAGAAATTATCACCACGACACGTGTGAATGGTGTATGAATGTACAGCAACATAATTGGAGCCGTGGCGTGGCGTTGCTGCTCCCAAGTCCCATGTGGTGTACTTGGGTCTAATCCAATTTGATGTGGATGTGGTGTGTGTGTGCGCTAGGGATCACAGTGGTGTGCATGCATGCATGCTCATTGTGCCATGATTAATGTGTGTGTTTAACGTGAAAAGTAGCCTACCACAAGGACCCTCCTGACTGCTCTTCCCTCAGCAGACGGTGGACCCTCGGGCAAGGGGGGACTGTGTGGTTCGGGGGTCAGGTCATCACGTAGCTCAATCTCCAGGCCCTTTCTCACGGCAAAGTTGTGCAGCATGCAACATGCCCCAATGATCTGGCACACGAAGTTTGGGGAATACAACAGGGTACCCCCAGACTTATCCAGGCATCGGAAACGTGACTTCAGGAGGCCAAAGGTGCGCTCCACCACTACACGGGTTTTGATGTGTGCTTCATTGTATCTTTGCTCTCCTCTGGTTTGGGGATCCCGGAATGGAGTCATGAGATGGGGTCCCAGTGCATATGCCGCGTCACCTAGTAATGAAAAGACAGGAGGATGTTAATAGTGCATGTGCGCGTTGTGAGGTGTGCATCATGGGAGGGGATAGTCATGCCTGCCACCCATGTCACTCACCAACCAGGCAGCTGTCCCCATACACGTTCTGTTCAAATTCTGTGGAGATGGTGCTTTGACGGTATATGTAGCTGTCGTGGCTGGACCCGGGGTCCTTGGCACGGACGTGCTATATGAGGCCTTGGCCATCGACTATCACCTGTACATTGATGGAATGCCAATGCTTCCGATTGCAGTATATGTGCTCTGTGTCCCGGGGGGGCCGTAGTGCCACATGTGTGCAATCAATGGCCCCCACAGTGCGAGGGAATCTGGCAAGGTTGTAGAAATCTGTCATTGCCTTCCTCCGCAGGTCCTCAGTGGTGGGTTTGATAATTTGGTTGGCCATGCGTCTGAGGACTGCGGGGACAACCTGGTGCACACATCTGCTCATGGTGGATTGTGACATCCCAGCCACCAATCCACTTGTTCTTTGAAAAGATCCACTGGCAAGGAAATGAAGTGTTGCCATGACCTTCACCAGTGGCTGCACTGCTTGTGAGCGGTGTGTCTTGCTGGTGATGTCATCCTGCAGGGTTGTGGTTAGTTCCAGGATGGCTTCAGGGCTGAATCTGAATAGGCGAAACACCTCCAATTCACTCATGCCAAACACGTCAATGCGCGTGCGGAATATCCTCTCCCGTGCCCTCCTACGTGCACGTCGACGCTGTAGGGTTATGAGCAAGGCTGCCCCTGGCATGTTGGCAGACAGATGTGTTGTCCAGCAAGTGTTTTAGCTCAATTCGTCTGTAACAGTGTTGCTTTAGCTGCTCTCCAGCTGATCTGTTCAACTCCTGTGCAAAGTTACCCCTGCTTTATGAGGGGTGACTTTCCGCAGAAAATTGCAGTTACGCGCACCGGGTTACGCCGGCGCCAGAGAAACGTGCGTTTCTGAATCGGCGGATCTCCCTCATTTGCATATTTGAATAGATAATCCATGGAAACGGTTGATCTGTCCCGCATAAAGATGCGCCAAAGACACGCCGGCGTGGAAAAGTTACGCCGGAAAAAAGTAGCCGATTTGAAGGCGGATCTGGTATAGTAGGTACGGCGCATTGATCCGACGGCGCGAAATAACAGTTACGCCGCACATCTCTAAAAACGCCAAAGTAATTGCTACATGAATCTACCCCAGGGTCTGCAGGGGAGTCATCTGTACACAACAATACGGCAGAGCTGGGAAGCATTAGAAGCTGCACTGTACACTGAGATATTAGGACACAGCACAGGACTAAAAGTTCAAGGGACAAGGGAATTTAAACTGGGATAGTTGGCAAGTATGAGGCAGCTGCTTTGGGCCCCACAACAATGACAGGTTGCCTGCCTTAAAGACGGCCCTGTGTACAGCTTGTATATCAGTGTCAATTTGCTGTCCCCTCAAAATAACTCAACACACAGCCATTGATGTCTAAACCGCTGGCACCAAAAGTGAGTACACATCTAAGTGAAAATGTCCAAATTGGGCCCAAAGTGTCAATATTTTGTTTGGCCACTATTATTTTCCAGCACTGCCTTAAAGTGGTTGTAAACCCTTACAGACCACTTTTTGCTACAGGTAAGCCCTATAATAAGGCTTACCTGTAGCTACCCTGGATATCTCCGAAACCTGCACGGTTTAGGAGAAATCTCCCTCTATCTGCATGTGCCGAAGTCATCGGCACATGCGCACTAAATCAATGGCATGTCGTGCCATTGCTTCAGTTAGACTGTGCCGTTACCATTGGCTCCCACGCGCATGCACAAAAGTGACATCAGGCGGCTCTGGCCAATCACAGAGTCCGTGGCCCTGGAAGGAAGAGGAACAAGAAGATGGATGCAGCCTGCACGGGGGACATCGCTGGATTTGTTTGCAGGTAAGTGTCACATAATGGGCTAGTATGCGATGCGTACTAGCCCATTATGCTTTTAATTTGCAGGGTTTGCAGTGAGCAAAAGAGGAAAAAAAACATCAGAGTTTACATCCTCTTTAACCCTCTTGTGCATGGAGTTCACTAGAGCTTCACAGGTTGCCACTAGAGTCCTTTTCCATGACGACATCACAAAGCTGGTGGATGTTAGAGACCTTGCGCTCCTACACTTTCTGTTTGAGGATGCCCCACAGAGGCTCAATAGGGTTTAGGTCTGGAGACATGCTTGGCCAGTCCATCACCTTTACCCTCAGCTTCTTTAGCATGGCAATGGTCATCTTGGAGGTGTGTTTGGGGTTGTTGTCATGTTAGAATACTGCCCTTCGGTCAGGGTTCAAGTCCTGCGGAAACGCGTGGGAACGGCGTCCCTGCACTTTTTTTCACAGCTGGAACGCAGTTCCCTTTGCAGGACTAGAGCAACCGAGAGCACCCGAGCCGCCCGAGCCAATCCTTCACTAAGCGGCGATGCCCACCCAGCTCGAGTCACTGTCAGGGGCAGGCGAACCTTAGTAATCCTTTATGTTACTGGCCGCTTCCTGCATATGGATTCATCAGGTAGTGTGCGGGTATTCCGTCACTTCCGTCACTTCCTCGATGCCGCAATGTATCCTGGGAGCTGTTTTCATTGTTCCCAGGAGACATTGCGGAGGTCTGTGTGGAAATCCACGCATGCTCAGAATCAAGTCGACGCATGCTCGGAAGCATCGAACTTCATTTTTTTTTCAGCTCGTCGTAGTGTTGTACATCACCGCATTTTGGCACGATCGGATTTTGACTGATGGTGTGTAGGCAAGACTGATGAAAGTCAGCTTCATGGGATATCCGTCGAAAAAATCCATCGGATTAGATTCCATCAGATATCTGATCATGTGTACAGGGCTTTAGTCTGCTTGTCTTAAGCAAACTGTTTGTGGGCTTTCTTGTGCATCATCTTTAGAAGTGGCTTCCTTCTGGGACAACAGCCATGAAGACCAATTTGATGCAGTGTGCAGCATATGGTCTGAGCACTGACAGGCTGACCCTCCACCCTTTCAACCTCTGTAACAATGCTGGCAGCACACATACGTCTATTTCCCAAAGACAATGGGCCAGATTCAGGTAGAGTTGCGCTGGAGTATTTCGATATGCGCCGCGTAACTGTCAAGATGCGCCATTGTGAGAGGGGGCGTGGCTTGCGCACGAGAAGAATGGACGCCTAGAACCGGAGCTCCCGCTAGCCGGACATACAGCGACGAATCCTCAGCAGCCATACCGCACTAGCGATCGCACGATCCACCGTCCGAGACGTAGGAGGACCCCGGGGAACCAATGTCCCGCAAAAGAAAAGAGGAACGTTACCTCCAGAAGCTCACAGCCTTCTCGTTTCAGCCCGCTCGGCGGGGCCTAGCTAAAGATGGCGCCGCTGGAGAGAAAGGACAGATGCCTGTGGCCTACACGGACCTCCCTGGCAGTGACCAGGAAGACACATCAGGGGGAATGTCATCCCCACATCATGAAGGATCCCCTCCGATATCCCCCGGCACTGGAAGTCCTGCAAAGGCGCGGATGCGCCTGGATCCATCACAGCAGCATGGAAATGTGAGTACCATGCTCCACAACCCTGACGCCATTTCCTCACTGCAATCCTCCATTGCGGCCTTCCCCACAACAGGGCAGCCAGTTTTGGATTCCACCATGAAGGACATGCTAATGCTGCTGCAATCCTCACTGATGTCCAACCTGTCCTCATTGATGCATAAATTCTCTACTGGCATGCAGCACATGGGCAATAGGGTGTCATATATGGAGGAAAAAATGGAGGAGTGCACAGTAACTGTGAATGATCTTGTGGATGAATGTATGGCTCAGAAAGAAGATAATGAATGGGTCAAGGCCAAATTAGCAGACCTCGAGGACAGGTCCAGACGCAATAATATAAAACTTAGGGGTGTCCCAGAATCTGTCCTCCCTGCAGACCTCCGCACATACGCGGGCACCCTGTTTTCCACTCTATTGCCTGAACTATCCCCTATTGAACTAACGGTGGATCGCATCCACAGGCTCCCCAAACCGCGCCACCTAGCGGACACAGTCCCGAGGGATGTGCTCCTCCGTGTCCATTTCTACCAAGCGAAAGAACAGATTCTATCCAAGGCCAGAGCACTCCGCACGCTGCCTGCTCCCTATGCTGACATCCAAATGTATGCTGATCTCTCCCAACACACACTTCAGATGAGGAGGCAGTTAAATTCCGTGACCAAGGCCCTTGCAAACCACAAAATAATCTACAAATGGCGCCACCCTGCCACCATCCTGGTAACACACAATGGAATCCCGCACACTATCTCCACTGCTGAGGGGGGAGCAAAGCTACTTCTCTCCTGGGGCATCATTCCGGAGCTACCAAAAGCTTATCCTAACGCAATGGAGAAATCCTCTCCATCCCACAGGAGCCCCCGCCGTACAGAACAACCTGCTACCAAAATACACTGAGCCAACCATAGATGACATCAGGCATATGCTTCACTATGCAACAGTCCGCACCGGCTAGCAGCCTGTATGCTGCGTTTGTTTTTGTTGACCGCTGTTTCTCCCTGCTCCTCATTTTTGAGCCAAAACTTTACCCCTCAGTTGCTCAGCAATAAGGCTTTGTCCAACCTGCTGATTTGTATTTATTTCTTTTGTTATTAATTTTGGTTTTGACTGTTTTGTAGCCCTCACCTGAATTCCAGCCTCGGAGCACTCTCGCACAGGAACCTCATCCATCTCAGCTTGAACAGGAGTATAAGAGACGTTTACCCGTCTTCTGGTAACTGTAAGTCTTCATTCTTGCACTTTGATCCCTTATCTGGACACTAAGGGCCAGATTCAGGTAGTCCAGAGCATCTTTGCTCTGGAGTAACGCTTCTCATTTGCGTTGCGCTGCAGAAATTTTAGGAGCAAGTGCTGTCATTCACGAAGCACTTGCTCCTAAAGTTGCGGCAGCGCATCGCAAATGAGCCGGCGGAATTCAAATTGGGCGGGTACGGGGCGTGTAGTATGCTAACTAAGCGCGATCCCGCCGCCAACGTACTGCGCATGCGTCGAGTGTCAAAACATCCCCGTGCGCATGCTCCAAAATCTGTGAATGAACGTCAATGACGTCACATTCCCATTCATGACCGTTTTACGCAAGCGACGTTTTTTGTTTTTTTTCGACGCGATGACGACGCCTATACCTAACATAGGATATTCCAACCCCATGTAGGTATAACTATGCGCCGCGTATCCCGTCCGGAAACGTCGTATCGTCATTGCGTCGCGCCGGAATTCGATCGTGAATTGCCGATTTCCGCTCATTAACATTTTTTTTGAGCGTAAATCGGCGGGAACGCCCCCGGCGCCATTTTTAAGTTGAAGTAACGATGCGATGGCGAAACTCAGTTACGCTCATCGCATCGGACCTTCAACCCGGCGTTTCTTGTTTTCTGGTTACAGAAAACAGAAACGCCGGCTCAAAGTCACAGTTAGGCTGGCGGATCACTGGATCCGCCAGCCTAACTGATCGTGAATCTGGCCCTATGTCGTTCTCCATACTGTCGCTGAACGCAAAAGGACTAAATCATCCGGTCAAACGTTCTTCCATGTGGAAGTCTGCATTATCGCTTAACTGCGACATTTTGTGCGTTCAGGAGACTCACCTGCTACATCAATCACACCCCCGCTGCCAACACCGTCAATTCCCCCATGTCTTTACATCTTCCTATACGAAGAAGCAGAGGGGAGTGTTGATTGCTGTCCGGGACACAATCTCTTTCCAGTTGCAAGACAGTATACTTGACCCAGAGGGTCGATTTATTATTTTAATTTGTTTAATTAACAATGTTCAATATACCTTGGTTTCACTTTATGCACCCAATGAGCGTCAAATATCATTTCTTAAATCTGCTATGCAGAAGGTTAAAAAGTCCCAAAAAGGTCATCTCCTACTTTGCGGAGACTTTAACCTTGTCCCAGACCAGGTTATGGACTCCACTGCAGGCCCCAAGCGACATGCATCTCCCTTGAAAAGCTTTATATCGACAAATGAATTGTTTGATGTGTGGAGGTGTTGTCATGCAAGTGAAAAAGATTATACCTTTCTCTCCCCGCGTCACAACACCTACACGCGGATAGACCTGTTCTTTTCTGATAGGTCGTTACTCCAGAGAATCACTGCCTCAACGATCCACCCCACCACTTGGTCGGACCATGCCCCTGTCAGCATAACTGTTGACTCTCAGGTCTCCCCGACAAATTCTTATCTCTGGAGGGCTAACAACTCCCTAATACGAGACAGGCACACTGCTGGTCTTATACAGCAACGTCTGGAAGAATACTTCTCCCTAAATTCCCACTCAGTGGCTGACCCGGTGGTGGTGTGGGCTGCCCACAAAGCGGTAGTTAGAGGAGTATTTATACAACTAGGAGCTAGAGCGAAACGTGCTAGAGCACGAAAAATAGATCAACTGACAGCTGATATAGAGCTCGCTGAATCCCAAAATAAGACTCTGCCTTCTTCCTATCTGCAAGCTAGAATCTTTTCCCTCCGCCACGAGTTACGATCGTTTCTTTTAGACTCATTTGAAAAAGCTTGTACAAAAGTTAGGGCCACATCCTACGCAACAGGGAATAAGGCAGGCAGGTTGTTAGCATTAAAAATACGAGGTCACAGAATTAAATCAAAAATGTCATACATTTCCCACCCCCACACCAAAGAAAAATTGATGAAACCCCACGATATCTCGAATGCTTTTGGCACTTATTATGCTGACCTGTATAACTTAAAGAATGACAAAAATACGACCCAACCATCCCTACAAGAATTAGCAACTTTCCTAGAACGAATTAGTCTTCCTTCACTGTCTGAATCCCAACTAGCATCGCTTAATGCACCCTTTACGGCCGCTGAACTAGAAAACACAATCAATAACCTACCCAATGCCAAGTCGCCAGGACCCGATGGTTTCACAGGGGAATACTATAAAAAGTTCCAGCATGTCCTAATCCCTACCCTCTGTGAAGTCTTTAATCTAGCAGCGACATCCTCGTCTTTCCCCCCAGACATGTTGTCTGCGACGGTAGTAACTCTCCCTAAACCAGGTAAAGAACCGACCTTGCCCCAAAATTTTCGCCCAATCTCCCTCCTCAATGTGGACACCAAACTATATGCCAAACTGATAGCCAATAGAATGAATGACATCCTCCCCACACTCATCCACACGGACCAATCAGGCTTTACAAAAGGAAGACAGGCATCGGATGCCACAAGGCGGATGATAAATGTCATTCATCAAGCAGGAACATCTGGAACCCCCTCTGTACTCTTGTCCCTAGATGCTGAAAAAGCGTTCGACAGAGTACATTGGGGGTTCCTGTCTTCGGTTCTCACTAAATTTGGATTCACAGGCCACATCCATAGTGCAATAATGGCATTATACTCTAATCCCTCGGCCAGAGTGTACTCTACTGACTCGTTGTCTTCCCCTTTCACTATTACTAATGGGACAAGACAGGGTTGCCCCCTCTCCCCCCTGATCTTCAACCTGATAATAGAGACACTAGCCCAATCCATCCGTACAAACCCACTCATAACTGGCATAATGGTAGGAGGACAAGAACAAAAAATCAGCCTTTTTGCTGATGATGTCATACTCATGCTATCTGACCCATCCTCGTCACTCCCTGCGGTCCAAGAGGCGCTAGCTTGTTTCAGTAAAGTATCTTACTACAAAGTCAATGAAGCTAAATGTCATGTTTTAAACCTAGGAATTAACCCCACCACTAGTCTCTTATTGCAACAACTTTACCCGTACTCATGGGCGGACAATAGCATCACCTACCTTGGCATCCAACTAACAAAGTCTACTAGCCACTTATTCCGCTACAATTATATCCCTTTTCGTATTAAACTTCAAACTGATCTATGCAGGTTGGCATCTCAAGAATTATCCTGGACGGGCCGCCTAGCGGCCTTCAAAATGTTTCACTTACCCCAGATCTTGTATCTATACAGGACTCTACCAATTAACATACCGACTCAATACTTCAAGTCCCTTCAGTCTATATTATCCTCCTACATATGGCAGGGGAAAAAGGCCAGAAGCGCGCACTCCACCCTTATTAAGAACCGTAAGGCAGGAGGTACAGGCTATGTGGACTTTCACCATTACTACCTGTCCACGGTCCTTACTCTATCCAGAGAGTGGTTTCTACCTGAACCACGCACTCCGTGGGGAAGGTTGGAGTCCGCTCTCTTCCCTAACTCTTCACTAGCCTCCTGGTTGCTCTCTACCACTTCTAAAACTAAACTCCCCTCCTATGTCTCCCCCACAATGTCTGCCACGATCCGTGCATGGAACAAATTTGTTCACATCTGCCACGGATACCCCAACAACACCCCCTTAAAAATCCCGATCGAAACTCTACAATTTAACATAGACATGATATCCTACAAACATTGGCGTGAAAAAGGATTACTGTTTATTGATGATCTATTCACAAATGGTAGGAATAAATCTTTCCCCATTTTGCAACAAGAATTCAACTTACCCAATTCTGACATTTATCTTTACATTAGAACTCGACACTTCCTGTCTGCCTCTCCCCACTGGGAACGTCGCATACCTCTGCCCACTTGGTCCTTTCTTACACACTCCTCACCCTCCCAAAAGGGTACCTCAATTTTCTATAATGTTCTCCAACAGAAGTCCATATTCTCAAAATCACCTGCCCTGCTCAAATGGGAACTGGAATTAGGTAGTCCATACACCACCCAGCAATGGGCTAAAGCCTGCACGGCCACATTTAAAGTTACTAGTTGTTCTACCCTCTGGGAACTATCCACCAAAATTACGCAGAGATGGTACTTAACCCCTGACAGATTGTCCAAATTCAGTAAAACACAGAGTGATCGGTGCTGGAGAAACTGTGGGCACCGTGGGACATTACTTCATACTTTATGGAGTTGTCCTAATTTATCTCAATATTGGACTTCAGTCTTCCACGTGATCTCCGAAGCCTCTCACTCTGCAATCACTCCCCAACCTGGTCTAGCGCTCCTGTCGCTCGATCTGGACCAAGTTCCATTCCACGCTAGACATACTGTCCTACATATTCTGTTGTCCGCTAGACTCAGCATTACAAGGAACTGGAAAAATCCTGTGCCCCCCACTATAGGGGCTGCCGTACAGACTACACAATTACACTGTACATATGAGAAAGTGCTAGCACTTAGGGATAAGCACAAAGAAGATACGGCAAAACAATGGCACCTATGGACATCCTGGTATGACAGAAATTCCATGAGTCCACTTGCCTTGCCATAAGACTTCTTGGACCAATTTTTAGGAACTTGAGGGGGGGCCCACCTCGGAGCTCGGGACACAGTCGTGAACCCAGTTGGGGGTGTCTGGAGTCGGAGGTGACCCTCCCTGGGGCCAAGCATTTCAAAGGTGCCCTACCCTTTGCTCTATCGCTACATGGTAGCAGCTTCCGAGATTGGAATCCTGATACAGATAATAGTCTAGTTGCACCTTGTTGAAATGTCATGATGTTGTTTGACCGTCATACTTGTGCTCGCTCTTGTGTTATCCTGAGTCATTACTTGCTATGATGTTATGCTTGATGCAGTGCTCCGACTACATTGACTTATATTGCATTGATCCACACTGTACTGCATTATTTTGCATTGTTCTGTTAAAAACAAAACCTTAATAAAAAATCTATTGATTAAAAAAAAAGATGCGCCGTTGTATCTCCGTGGCCGTACCCACCAACCTAGATGCGCCAGAAAACGGGCCTTTTCCGATCGGCTTAACTTTCCGACGCCAGAGTATCGTTAGCGCATATTTTCGCTCGTCGCATCCGTTGCGCCTATTGATGTGCCATGCAAATATGCAAATTAGGGAGATTTCCCGATTCGCGAACGGATTAGCACCATACGCTGGCTACATGCGCCGCGCGTATCTCGTCCGTCCGGCGCAAAGTTATTTCTACAAATAGCTGCTTTATCTTTACTCCAGATGGCCACAGGTCAGCAGGAGAGCAGCTACAGCAGCAGCGTTACCTTCGAAAATAGCAAGCTGAACAACCACACGTGCAAGGACAACACCTCTGTGTGCCAACATGCCAGGGGCAGTCGCGGTCCTAGCACTAATGATGGGTCCCCCGGTACGGAGGAGGCGGGCACGTGAGAGGATATACCGCACGCGCATGAGCCTCTTTGGCATGGGGGATGAGGAGGTGTATCGCCTCTTCAGATTCAGCCCTGATGCAATACTTGAACTAACCACAACCCTGCAGGATGACATCACCAGCAAGACACACCGCTCACAAGCAGTGCAGCCACTGGTGAAGGTACTGGCAACACTTCATTTCCTTGCCAGTGGATCATTCCAGCGTACAAGTGGAGTGGTGGCTGGGATGTCACAGTCCTCCATGAGCAGATGTGTGCACCAGGTTGTCCCTGCAATCCTCAGACGCATGTCCAACCAGTTCATCAGACCCACCACTGAGGAGCTGCGGCTGAAGGCAATGACAGATTTCTACAACATAGCCAGATTCCCACGCACTGTGGGGGCCATTGATTGCACACATGTGGCCCTACAGCCCCCCAGTGCCACAGAGCACATATACTGCAATCGGAAGCATTGGCATTCCATCAACGTACAGGTGATAGCTGATGCCCAACGCCTCATATGGCACGTCCGTGCCAAACACCCAGGGTCCAGCCATGACAGCTTCATATACCGTCAGAGCCCCATCCCAGCAGAATTCAAGCAGAACATGTATGGGGACAGCTGGCTGGTTGGTGAGTGACATGGGTGGCAGGCATGACTATCCCCTCCCATGATGCACACATCACAAGTGGCACATGCATGACTAACATCCTCCTGTCTTTTCCCTTACAGGTGACTCTGCATATGCACTGGGACCCCATCTCATGACTCCTTTCCGGAACCCCCAAACCAGAGGAGAGAGAAGATACAATGAAGCACACATCAAAACCCGTGCAGTGGTGGAACAAACATTTGGGCTCCTGAAGTCCCGTTTCCGCTGCCTGGATAAGTCTGGGGGGGCCCTATTGTATTCCCCTACCTTCGTGTGTCAGATCATCGGTGCATGTTGCATTCTGCACAACTTTGCCATGAGAAAAGGCCTGCAGATTGACATACGTGATGACCTGACCCCCCAACCAGACAGCCCCCCCCCTGCCAGAGGAGACCCATTCAGCTGATGGAAGAGCAGTCAGGAGGGTCCTCGCCGTAGGCATCTTTGGACACTAAACCAAAACATTAATCACACAGACAATGCACGCATGCACACCACTGATGTCCCTAGATCACACACACCACATCCACATCACATTGGATTAGCCCAAGTCCAGCATGTAGGACTTGGGAGCAGCAATGCCAGCGTCAAGGCCCCAATGATGTCGCTGTCCATTCATACACCATTCACACGTCATTCACACAGCCGTGGGGATAACTTCTCTACCACGGCCGAGGGTGACACCCCTTACTGGCAGGAGTGCCACCCCCTCACATTCACACACCATTCACACTGCAACGTGTGCAGTATCAAAAAAAAATATCTCATATCCAGAGCATAATCACAAAAAAAAAACTCATAACCTGAGCATAATTACAAAAAAAAAAAAAACTCATAACCTGAGCATTAAGAATAAAATAAAAATCTCATGTCCTGAGCATTAATAATCAAGAAAATATAAATCTCATATCCTGAACATTCAAAAAAAATAAAATAAAAATAAATCATCTGGGATGCCGGGGGCTCCTTCTGGTGGCCCCTCTCTGGCTCCCCAGCTGCCTGGATGGAGTGGGTGGGGGTGGGGGGGCATCTGGAGGTGGCTGATCCCTGGGTGGGCCACTCCTGGCAGGTGTGGCCTGCATGCCCTCCAAGGCCACGGCAATCCGGCCGAGGTACGAGTTGGTCTGGGCCTGCACCCTGAGCTGCTGGGCCTGCATCCTGAGCTGCCGGGTGACCTGGTAATGCTGGGCCCGCCGACTCTGCCTCCCCTGGTCCCGGATGGCAGCAGTGTTTGCCTGGACGGCTGCGGTGAGGTGCCTTATATCACCCTGCACCTCCCCCAGACTGGTCACCACTGCAGCGCAGTTGCAGCTGACATCCTGCACTACATTGGATATCTGGGCCACGGAGCACAGGTTGTCAGCCACTCTGTCCAGGTGCCCAAATATGTCCCCCATTTGCTGCGTCTGCCTGGCGTGATCCCTCGCCACCTGGTCCTGGACCAGATCAGACACCCCCCTGGTCTTACAGGTGGCCTTCCTGGGGCCAGTAGATGGTTGTCCCCGGGGGGATGGAGTCGCCCTTGAGGGGCTTCCTATGATGGGGGAGGGGATCTGAGAGGGCCCTGCAGAAGAGGAGGACTCCTCCAAAAATAATATTATGTCCTGCTCTGCCACAACAGGCTGCTCCTCAACGACCTCTGCAGGTGAGGTGTGGGCACTCTCCTCCTCCACCTCGGTCTCTTCACCACCCATGGGCTCGGGCACAAGATGCCGTTGGGGGGATGGGGTGGACTGGCCGCCAACAGATGATGGCCCAGCTCCATCATCTGTGGATGACACAAAGCAGACACATGTTGGGTGGTCCCACACACTTGGCACATGTACCCTCCCCCCCCATATGCAACACACCAAAAAGGGGGTAAAAATCACTTACCTGTCCTGGAGCCTTCCTCCACTGAGTCATATCCAGGGACCCCCTCCAACTGCTCCCTGTCCAGGCAGCGGGCGACCACCTCCTTCTCCGTGGTCACCAGTGCACCTCTCATGCCTCCTGATGGTGGCCACCTTGCCATTATTTTTTTTCTGGATATCACCAGCAGTCCGGGTGGAGTACCCCAACACATTCACCCTGCCAGCAATGGTCTCCAGGATGCCCTGCTTCCTCTCCCGGCTGGTCTTCTGACTTTTTTTGCCGTGGAGGAACTCATTAAAAGTCTCCATAGCCGAGATGATAACAGACACCTCCTGGGAGTTGAAATTGAGGTTCCTCCTCTCTTTGAGGGTAGCAGGAGCAGCCATCACAGTGCAAAAGTAACTTCCCTGGGGTGGGGGGAAACGGAAATACTTTTGCGCCGGAACGGCGCTTCCGCTGGCGCTTTTATACGTGCAACGGAACACATTGCGCTGACGTTTCCCGTGAAGTGGTGCCGACGGAAGTTGTGAGCATGCGCACAGGGGGCCGAGTGAAGCCTCACTCACTGCGCATGCTCTGTGGATGATGCGCTGAACGTAAGCCTCTGCGCTGGGCTCCGCCCATCATTTACATATGATCACACCCACTTCCACTTGCGTCGGGTTGCGCCAACACATCTTCGTTACTCCGTCGCAAAGTAACGGCCATGCGCTTGGTGAATGCTGTACTTCACTCGCTAGTTTGCATCAGCGCAGCATATATGCGTTGCGCTACGCTGGCGAAAAGATGCGCGCATCTACCTGAATCTGGCCCAATCTCTGAATATGACACTGAGCACATGCTCTCAACTTCTTTGGTCGACCTGTTCTGAGTGGAACTTGTCCTGTATGGTCTTGGCCACCTTGCAGCAGCTCAGTTTCAGGTTCTTGGCAATCTTCTTAAAGCCTAGGCCACCTTCATTGTAGAGCAACAGTTCTTTTTTTTTTTACAGTAAGATCCTTGGAGAGTTCTTTACCAAGAGGTGTTGAACCTCCAGTGACCAATATACGAGAGTGAGAGTGATAAATTTAACACACCTGTTTCCAATTCACACCTGAGATCTTGTAACACTAATGAGTCACATGACAGGGAAAAAGACTAATTAGGGGTGTACTCACTTTTGTTGTCAGCAGTTTAGACATTAATGACTGTGTGTTGAGTTATTTTTAGGTGACAGCAAATTGACACTGTTATACAAGCTGTACACTCACTACTTTACATTGTAGCAAAGTGTATTTTTTTCAGTATTGTGACATGAAAAGATATAATAAAATATTTACAAAAATGTAGGGGGTGTACTCACTTGTGAGATAGTGGGCCAGATTCTCAAAGAAGTTACGCCGGGGTATTTGGAGATGCGCGGCATAAGTGTAAATTTGCGCCGGAGTATCTATGCACCGTACCCACAGAACTAGATACGCACCAAAATAGGCTACTCCCGACTGGTGTAACTTGCCTACGCCTGCACATTTTGGGCCAGATTCTCCAATATTTTCGGCGGCGTAGCGTAAGCCAGTTACACTACGCCGCCGCTGCGTACTGGAGCAAGTGCTTTATTCTCTAAGCACTTGCTCCGTAGGTTTCGCTTACGTCGCGTAAATCGCGCAGCGTAAACCCGCGCAATTCAAATGGGGCGGCTTGTATTTAAATTAAGCACGCCCCCGCGTCGAACGAACTGCGCATGCGCCGGCCGGGGAAAAAGCCCAGTGCGCATGCTCCAAAGGACGTCACATTTTCTCAATGTAAACGACGTAATCGCAGCGTACGCCAGCCCCATTGAGAATCGACGTACGCAAACGACGTAAACGACGCACAACACGACGCGGTCCCGAGGCCATACTTAACATGGCATCCGACGGGACACGACGGCATCCGACGGGACCTCGTAAGGTTACTCCACATAGAAGCTGGGGTAACCTTACGCGAACGAAAACGACGTACGCGACGACGGGGCGGCGTAAAAGCGATCGAGAATCGGCGTACTACTTCATTTGCATATGCAAATGAAAAAACAACGTAAAGGCCACCTAGTGGCCGGAGTTGTCATTACACCTACGATCCGAAAGTGTAATTGGATTACACTTGTCGGATGTAGAAGCGTATCTCTGCAAAAGTGATGCACAGCATCACACGCATAGATACGACTAAAAAAAAAAGGCGATACGACGGGGTATCTGAGATACTCCGTCGTAACGCCTCTGAGAATCTGGCCCTTAAGGTGCATATTTATGCCGGACGCATCTGGCAAACCCATTGATTTCCTATGCAAATATGCAAATGAGGGAGAAACGCTGATTCCCGAACATAGGCCCGTTCGGCGCAGGCTACGCGTGGTGTGCCTAAGCTGTTTGGCCGACCTAAAGTTACCTCTTATTAAGCAGGGGTAACTTTGCACCAGACTTGCTCAAGTCAGCTGGAGAGCAGCTTCAGCAGCACCATTACAGGACAACACATGGCAGCCGTGGTCCTAGCACTACTAATGGGTCCCCCGCCACCAGGGCCGCCATCAGGAGGGTACAGGCAGTACACCTGTAAGGGGCCCGGGGGTCCCCAGGGGCCCGGATGGGAACCCCCTTAAAAAAAAGAAACCTTTTTTTTCTTTTTTTTTTTAGGGGTCCGGAGGCCACCAGGGCCCCAGATGGCAACCTCCCTTTTTTTTATATAAAAATAAATTACCAAATAAAGGGGCTTTCCATCCGGGACCTCTGGGCCCTTTAATAATAATAATGATAATAATAATTATATATATTATTTTGTCCGAAAGGCACTGGTCGTGAACTTGTTCTGCATACAGACGGCAGAACTTTTTCAGCCAACATTCACGAAACTACGTAGTTTTTCTGCTCTTTTGTCCGATGGAGCGTACAGACGGTTTGATTATACGACAAAACACGTCCATCGGAATATTCGATCGTGTGTGCGATCCTTTAGCCTGTAGGGTTCAATATTGGGTTGGCTCACCCTTTGCAGCTATAAAAGCTTCAACTCTTCTGGGAAGGCCGTCCACAAGGTTTAGGAGTGTGTCCATGGGATGTTTGACCATTCTTCCAGAAGTATATTTGTGAGGTCTGGAACTGATGTTGGACAAGAAGGCCCGGCTCACAGTCTCTGCTCTAATTCATTCCAAAGGTGTTGAGGTCAGGACTCTGTGCAGGCCAGTCCAGTTCCTCCACCCCAAACTCACTCATTTATGTCTTTATGGTCCTTGCTTTGTGGACTGGTCCAAATCATTTGATGAAAGGGGGGTTATGGTGCGGGGTTGTTTTTCTGGGGTTGGGTTTGGCCCCTTAGTTCCATTAAAGGGAACACTTAAGGCGTCAGCATACCAAGACATTTTGGACAATTTCATGCTCCCAACTTTGTAGAAACAGTTTGGGGACGGCCCCTTCCTGTTCCAACATGACTGCTCACCAGTGCACAAAGCAAGGTCCATAAAGACATAGATGAGCAAGTTTGGGGTGGAGGAACTTGACTGACCTCAACTCGATAGAACACCTTAGAAATGAATTAGAGCAGAGACTGCAAGCCAGGCCTTCTTGTCCATCAAAAAAATATAAATAAAAATATATAAAAAAACAAAACATTTTTTTATAAAAATAAAATAAAAAAGAGGGGTTCCCATCCGGGCCCCTGGGGACCCCCGGGCCCCTTACAGGTGTACTGCCTGTACCCCCCTGATGGCGGCCCTGGTCATAAGTCTCCATTGCTGTTATGAGGGCTGACATCTCCTGGGTGTTAAAGTTTTTTTTTCCTCCTCTGCCTGTGTGGAACGGGAGCAGCCATCTCACAGCAAAAGTACCTTCCCTGGGGGGGAATACAACTGGATGTACTTTTGCATCGGCTGGGTGTAAGTTGGACCGGCGTATCTCTGTAAGTTGGGCCGGCATAGTTGTGAGCATGCTCACAAGGGAACGAACGTACTGAGCATGCTCCGTTCAAGATACGCCGGGGGTAAATCACTAGACCATTCATTTGCATAACGTCACACCCACTTGCAGTTGCCCCGGCTTACGCCGAAGGAATTAAGATACGCTGGCGCAAAGTTAGGTGCAAGTGCTTTATGAATACTGTAGTTGCCTCTCTGAGTTACATCGGCGTAGTGTATCTGAGATACGCTACGCCCGCCTAAAGATAGGCAATTCTATCTGAATCTGGCCCACTGTATCTATCTATCTATCTATCTATCTATATATATGACGATTTGCCAGGGCTGTTTCTAAAGCCCGAGCTGCTCTCCCAGGCTTTTTGCAGCCACACAGCAGGGCTGTTCCTGAAGCCTGCAGCCGCCCATTCAGTTCACGGCATGGCTGTGGGGCAGAGACTAGAGGTCAGCTGACTTGTGAGGAATGTGAAGTGGGATGGGCTGGAAGAGACCCTATCTCCTGATTTCAGCATAGGTGTCACTGTTACGAGACACCACAAAGCCAGATACACAGTGAGTAACACTACCTGTGATTACAGTTGCCATTATAAGTCCCCACTACAGTTCTCAGATCAGCAGATTACCTTGATCAAGAGAACCTAAATTGGCCAATCAGAACTCCCCCCAGCATTGCCACTCATTCCAACTCCCACCAGCACTGCCACTGATCCCAACTCCCCACCAGCACTGCCACGCATCCCACCCCCACACACCAAGGAGTAAGAGAAGGAATAAAAATAGATAATACATGAAAGGGAGAGGAAAAGAGGGGATGGAACAAAAAAAACAGCTAGAGAGAGGGATGGGGGGAAAAATTAGGATAGCAAGAGATAAAGGGGAAAGAAAGGAGAACAAAGAGGAAGAGTGGTACATCCTAAAATGTACCATAAGGGGTTTTAATACTGTGCAAGTGGAAGGGAGCGCTAAATGTCTGTGGGTTGGGGGCACAAATTACTTGCCTTGACTTGGGTGCTGACAACCCACGCTACAAAAATAATTTTACTGTTAGGGGTTTCCCACAACTTGGGAAATTTTATCAAGGGGTCACGGCACTAGTAAGGTTGAGAACCACTGGTTTAAAGTAAATAAAATACTGTGCGTCTAGGATCTGATTAGATGCTTTAAATGCATGTAAATATGGGTGAACATTTTTAACTGTGACAAACAAATCTAGATGCACCTAAACTCAGCTAAAAGCAGGAACATGTAAAAGCAGGAAAAGTGATCTGGAAAGTATAAAAGTTGTTTATACGTCTCAGACCACGTCTTTTGCATTTGGAAAAGCTAAATGAAGGCGTGCCAGTGTGAACAAAGCCTTACATGGGCTGCCTGTACCTGGCGGATCAAGTTGCATAAACACACAGCTCATTCACAGACTTCAGGCCTCAGCACGCATGTGAACCAGGCCTAAATGTAGAGTAGCTATAAAAAAATTGCATGTAAAAAATAAAAATAAAAAAAACAATAAACCGAACACTATTACTTAATGGTTTAACATTCAGTTATAAAACTTCAATATTTTTTAATTAATTAATGCAAAAGTTAACAGTGACGCAATGCTGTAACCTATAGCAGCCAGTTTAATGTCAGATTAGATTAGTGACCAATGAATTCTGATTGATTGCAGGGATTATTCTTTGCCTTGCTGAGTATTTTCATGATGAAATGCAGAATTAGAATGCAATTGTACTTATTCATAAGGAAAGTTTCACAAGAATTAATGTATTGCTGCTGACAGTGTCTTAAAATAACGTTGCCGGTCAAAAAAATTATGAATGTTCTATCTATTGTAACAGATTACAATATATACAATATACAATATTTTACACCAAGTTTTTCTTTTCAAGAAATACTAACTAGGGAAGAGACGAAGGTAAGGTTCTGAAAGAGTACCCCTTTATGTTTTAACTAGAATTATAAATAACATATTATATATGCCTACATGCAGAAGAATGTGTAGATGGCATTTAACCACTTAAGGACCCGCTCATATACATTTACGTCGGTACTTTAAAGATGGATATCTCGGTAACGGCAGCAGCTGCTGCCACAACCGAGGTATCCATCTTTAGTCTGAGCGGTCCTGTACACGATAACAGCGGTCTCCACGGCGGATTCGCCACGAGATCGCCATTATCGGTGGCGGGAGAGGGGCCGCTCTCCCGCGCCCTCCGCTGCTTACTGTTGCCGTCGGTAGCGACGGAGGCGATCGGGTCTGTTCGGTGGCTGACTGGGGACGCGAGTGAGGGAAAAATGTCCTTCACCCGTCCCCATAGCTCTGCTGGGCGGAAGTGACGTCAAAACGTCAGTCCCGCCCAGCGTCTTAAAAGAAACATTTTTTTTTTGTCATTTGAAAAAATTACAGTTTCCAAAAATTCTTTTTTTTTTGCATTTTAGTCTAAATATGAGATCTGAGGTCTTTTTGACCCCAGATCTCATATTTAAGAGGACCTGTTATGCTTTTTTCTATTACAAGGGATGTTTACATTCCTTGTAATAGGAATAAAAGTGATCACATTTTTTTTTCAGTGTAAAAAGTAATAAAATAAATAAAAATAAATAAGAAAACAAAAAAAAAATTGTTAAAGTGCCTCGTCCCGACGAGCTCGCGCGCAGAAGCAAACGCATACGTGAGTAGCGCCTGCATATGAAAACGGTGTTCAAATCACACAAGTGAGGTATCGCCGCGATCGTTGGAGCGAGAGCAATAATTCTAGCCCTAGACCTCTGTATCTCAAAAAATGCAACCCATAGAATTTTTTAAACGTTGCCTATCGAGATTTTTAAGGGTAAAAGTTTGACGCCATGCCACGAGCAGGCGCAATTTTTAAGCGCGACATGTTGGGTATCATTTTAATTCAATTTATTGTTGTCTTATTTTTTAATTCAAAAAAGTGATTTTTTTTTAAATCCATTCTGCTTTTGCACCATGCTACTTACCTGCAGTTCTTGCACACACAAATGCACTGTGTTTTTAAAAGCGTGACCTAAACGTCTAAAAATGCAGCAAGTTTGACAGTGCAGGAACTGCAGATAAGTCACAGCAGACAGCAGAATGGACAGACAGTGCTGTATTTCATTGCTTGATGGGTATAGGTGTGCCGTGTGCGCAGCCTATTACATGAGGCATGCGCTTTTCTTTGCAGGAAACGCAGGCATGGCGGCCCATTCAAATTAATGGGCTGCTGTGCCTGCACAAATGTGGGCCACCAAAACAAATACATGTGAACCAGCCAGGCCCAAAATAAGCCCATGAAGCAGTTAAATACAGACAGTATTGCCATGTGCTCTGAGGCTTTACTCAGCCTGGACTGCAGGTCTGGTCTGTGATTTAACCCCTTCCATACAGGGCATTTTCACCCCCTTCCTGCCCAGACCAATTTTTAGTTTTCAGCACTGTTGCATTTTGAATGACAATTGCGCGGTCATGCAACACTGTACCCAAATTAAATCGTTATGCTTTTTCCCCACACAAATAGAGCTTTCTTTTAGTGGTATTTGATCATCTCTGCGGTTTTTATTTTTTGTGCTATAAACAAAAGAAGAGCGACTTGCTTACTGGGCACATAAACCCCCCTCCTGCCCAGGTGAAATTTCAGCTTCCGGCACTGCGTCGCTTTAACTGACAATTGCGCGGTCCTGCGAAGTGGCTTCCAAACAAAATTGACGTCCTCTTTTCCCCACAAGTAGAGCTTTCTTTTGGTGGTATTTGATCGCCTGTGCGGTTTTTATTTTTTGCGCTATAAACAAAAAAGAGCGACAATTTTGAAGAAAAATACAATATTTTTTACTTGTTGCTATAATAAATATCCCAATTTAAAAAAAAACAATATTTTTTTCTCAGTTTAGGGCGATACGTATTCTTCTACATATTTTTGGTAAAAAAAAAAAATCTCAATAAGCGACTGGTTTGCGCAAAAGTTATAGTGCTTACAAAATAGGGGAGAGAATTATTATTTTTTTAAATTTTTTTTTTTACTAGAAATGGCGGCGATCTGCGATTTTTATTGGTACTGCGACGTTATGGCGGACACATCGGACACTTTTGACACATTTTTGACGCCATTCACATTTATACTGCGATCAGTGCTATAAATATGCACTAATTACAGTATAAATGTGACTGGCATTGAAGGGGTTAACACTAGGGGGTGAGGAAGGGGTTAAATGTGTATCCTAGGTGTGTTCTAACTGTGGGGGGAGGGGGGGTGACTGGGGGGGTGACCGATCTGTGTCCCTATGTACAAGGAACACAGATCGGTCTCCTCCTCTCCAGAGACAGCACACTGTCTCTGTGTAAAACGGCAATGAGAGATGATCTATGAGATCATCTCTCATTCGCCCACAGATCGCATCGCAAACGGCCACTCTGACTGGCCGTTCGCTGCGATCTGTGATTGGCCGTGTCCAAGGGACACGGACAACACAGGGCTTCCCCGCAGCACGCTCTACAGCACGCGTTGGGAACGCCCAAAGGGGAGGCCGTCAAAAGATGGCGTGTTGGATATTCAGACCCGCGCTGTTGCCGTCATTTGACGGTAGCACGGGTCTGAAGTAGTTAATACGTATCACAATTTTTTTTTTTTTTTAATTTTTTTTTTTTCAGTTTAGACCGCTAAGTATTCTTCTACGTATTTTTGGTAAAAAAAAGCAATAATCGTATATTGATTGGTTTGCGCAAAAGTTATAGCGTCTACAAAATAGGTGATAGATTTATGGCATTTTAATTTTATTTTTTTTATTAGTAATGGCGGCGATCTGCAGTTTTTTTTTGTGACCGTGACATTGCGGCGGACATATCGGACACTTTTGACACGTTTTTGGGACCATTCACATTTACACAGCGATTAGTGCTATAAAACTGCACTGATTACTGTGTAAATGTGACTGGCAGGGAAGGGGTTAACACTAGGGGGGGCTGAAGGGGTTAAAAGTTCCCCTAAAGTATGTTCTAACTGTAGGGGGAGGGGGACTCACAGGTGGAGGAGACCGATGTGTGTTCCTCTGTACTGGGAACACACATCAGTCTCCTCACCGGTGACAGGAGGTGGATCTGTGTGTTTACACACACAGATCCACACTCCTGCCGTGATCAGCGGTAATCGCGGGTGCCCGGCAGCAATCGCAGCTATTGGACACGCGAGCAGGATCGCGAGTGGTGCCGCGGGTGCGCGCGCGCTCCACCGGCAGCACGCGCGCGCGCCCTAGAACGCCGTGAAGAAGGGACGTTGTGTGATGTCCAGTCTCATCGGCGAGGGGTTGACACTGACGTCAATCCCCTATGGCCCGGTAGGGAAGTGGTTAAAGAGTTCCTGTATTTTACACATGGCATGGCCTGGGGTCCCATGGTGCTAAAGCATAATGGACAGACGGTCCTGTGACCCCATGCCATGCCATGTGTAAAATACAGGAACTTTTTAAAACACTGACCAGTCCTGCAGTGAATCATCAAATATTATAAAGACTTTGGGCACATTCTACAGAAAACTTCTATTTGCAATATAGTTTAGCAAACAGTGACATACCTTGAGGAGCAGGAAGAAGTCAGCCTCGGGAAAATCAAACTGGGGATGCTATAAAATCACATTCTAATTCACTTTTATATACAAGCACCCAGTCGCAGGAATTGAGAAGTGCACGTCTAAAGGGAAGCCAGGGGTGCTGTACATTTTAAAACACTATGAAGGGAAGCAGTACTGCGTGCCGCTGATGATTTTCAGCGCTGATTTGTGGGCAGCACAGGGGCATAACGGGCGGCTCTGCTTTGGGCCCCCAACAGTGACAGGGCCCTGGGCAGCTGCCCCTGTTTGCCCTATGGTAAAGACAGCCCTGATTGTATTGTGTAAATATCGTGTCCTGCTGTAATTGGCTGACCTGAGGGGGGTTTTTCTAATGATGAATGCATAAATATGCTGTGTGACCAATAAACTAGTGTTAGTTGAAATCCACCATAACCCCCTGTGTGGCCTTTAACTATCCGATGCGCATCAAAGGTTCTTCCACACACCCCAGAGTCCAACCCGGATATAGACGAATACCAACCACCTTACAGAATGGTACCCGAAGTGGGGTCTTTCGTTTGACAGGGTAGGTGGAAAGCTTTACAGACTATTTCTCTTTGCAAGGCACTCTATCTTACTTTGTCTCGATTGATCTTGCTGTATCATTTGATTTTTTTTTTAAATAGACCTCAAGGACCTGCTAGGTTGGCAGTCCTGGGCTCTGAAGGTTGGATTGGTTAAAGGATAAGCGTTGTCCCGCTGGTGTGGCTGGACCAAAAGGCTTTAGAAGCATATGGCATTTTCTGCTATGAGAGCAACGTAGCTGCCTCTCATAGGAAAGGATGGGTGTGCGGAACCCTACTATGTTATTGATAAGTATATATAATATAACAATAACTGCATTGTATTGGCCATTCTCGCATATATATAGTGTTTTGGAAAACATAAAGCGTTTTTTGGAAACGCATATAAATAGATCCTAGATGGATCTCATAGTCCTAGGTGGCTATTAAGGGAAACTTAAATTTGAAGGTGTATACACAAAATAGATTGACACGTTCCGATATTTCAGGTTGCTTTTGCTTTTCTTTCTATCGCATAGAAGTATAAATATAATCTTGTATAGAAGTATAAGAATAATCTTGTATAGAAGTATAAGTATAATCTTGTATAGAAGTATAAGAATATTGTTGGTGCCTGGTACAGTAGGTGACTGGTATATTGTGTCAATCTCGCTCCCTTTCTCGGCGAGATTGAGCACTTGCGAGCCCCATCGCGGGAGCCAGCGCCGAGCTGTCTTGCCGCGATGGAGACAAAGCCGTCAAAGCGCCCCCCCCCCCGGTGGCAGAAGAGAACCAGACGGCGGCGAAGAACAGCGGCACCCACCCCCCCGCAGAAGCCCGCTGGAGGGGAGCGCTTTTATAAAAGCGATCATACACACCCCCCCCCGGCGGCCAACTAATAAAATATTTCAATACCCTGTGTGGTTTATTTGTGTTTACACTTTGCCTCCAGGTGAATGGGTAGGGGTACAATGTACCCCATACTCATTCACTTAGGGTGGGGGGCCGGTATCTGGGGGCCCCCTTATTAAAGGGGGCTTCCAAATTACGATAAGCCTCCCGCCCGCATACCCCGACAACCAACGGCCAGGGTTGTCGGGAAGGGGCCCTGTCCTCATCAACATGGGGACAGGGTGCTCTGGGGTGGGGGGCCGCAGTGCGCCCCCTGCCCCAGAGCACCTGACCCCCCCATGTTGAGGGCATGCTGCCCGGTACGGCTCAGGAGGGGGGGGGCGCTCGCTCGCCCCCACTCCCTTCCTGACCGGCCGGCCGGCGTGCTTTGGATACAGGTCTGATATGAATTGTGGGGGGACCCCCACGCCGTTTTTTTCGGCGTAGGGGGGGGTCTCCTTACAACCCATACCAGACCTAAGGGCCCGTCATGCTCCTGAGGGGGGAACCCATCCCGGATTTTTATTTAAAATCCGGCGGGGACTTCCTTCTCAGGATTCATAACCAACTCCGCCCACGTGTAGAATTGGCGGGAATGCGCGTCGGATCCCCGTCGCTTCTATGACGCACTCGCTGGAATGTGCTTTTACTATTCCAGCGAGTGCGAGATGTCGGCAGCCTGTCGCCATGAATCAGCGCAATGCTGTCGTGCTAAAAACACATTCTCGGCGGCAGGCACTGTAAGTGCACAGAGTGTGAGTGGACTGTTGGTTTGCTATTTACAGTAATCAGACATATAAGAAGGCCAGTATGGTGGCCTGAGTTTATGGGAGGAGCCCGGAGGGTATTTAAGCAGCCCACTCACACATGCTCTTTGTCGGTTCAGTGTGCAGTACTACACGTCACTGGGCCGATTCTTCCCAGCTCACCTCATGTCCGTGAGTCTGCGCATTCAATCGCATTCGACATCGCAAGTGCATTGCGGCTTCTCCGTTCATGGTCTTCGACGGCGGTTCCCGCTTACTGTCGCAGGTTGTATTCAAACCTTTTGTATCATGTGCAATCTTGCAATTCGTTATGCTTCCTATCCTGCATTTCTTTTGTAAAAATCTGCCTCTGAGTTATTGTTGCTCATGTTCTAACATCTTAGTTACAAGCTTGGTACATTTGTAACTTCCTCCTGCCAAACAAACTATTTATTTGTATATTCATATTTGTGTCCATGCTTGCTGTCTCATTCATTTGGAGATTAGCATATATTCTTTGTATGGGTTCTTTGGCAGATTGAGGTGGTAATTGAACTCACCTGCTGCCTTGTCTGCACTTGATAAGCCTGGGGGGATGGGTGGCTGGTAGCATACACTCTACAACCAATTCACAGCAGATTTGTTCAACACTCCTTACTTCCGATTCGTATCGGATTTGTTTCATGCATTTTACAACCGTTTTTTTATCAGTCATTTCTCTTTATAACCGTTTTGTATCAGATACATTGCATACTTTCCACCATTGCCATTCTATGTTTCCCCCATGCCGTGCGTTTTAGTTTCCGCAGCGGAACTTACGAATTGTTTGTACACGGTTCTTCTCTCTCATTTATTTACCAAAATTATTGCCTGTGCGTCATGCATGGCGCCACACCACGCCACACTCTTCGAATGTGTTGCACGTCCACTCCAGTCCAAGCAAACCCAGTTGCATGTTCACTGTCCCAAGTAGGATTCGTTAGCTTGTTTGTCATGTCAAAATTTGTGGACACTCATGGTGTCACCGGCATCATGTTCGGTTTCCACAGTGGAGCTTATAAAATATTCGTACGCACTTCTCGTGTTCTATTTTCTACACCAAACCTTGTTGTTTTGCCCCATGCATGGCATCCCTACACCTTTTCTACATGTTTCACTCCAGCCACAGTCCGCCGCAAACTCACTCGCATGGCCCACTGTCGCAAGTAAAATTTGTTATTAAATTCTTTATGATCTATCAATTTGCTACTATTCGTTGTCTCCCATATCGTTCATTAGTGGCCCCTATGGAACCTACGATTCATCCAGGCATTGTCCTTCTACCCTATACTGCTTGCTTAAGGTACAAACAAATCAGGTGTTTCTATCCTTTCTCAGTAACCCAATTCTTATTGATTGAGACCTTGCAACCATGCAAATCATCTCAGCAGCCTGACACCCTTGTTAAGACCCTTGCAACACATGACCTTTACAAAACGCAAAATAAAATATATATAAAAACGCAAAAAAAAAATACGCAAAAAAAAAAAAAAAAAAACGTTTCCACCACGCAATCTCAGCCCCTCGGCAACCTGACACCTGTTGAGACCATTGCAACCATGCAAAATCGTCTCAGCAGCCTGACACCCTTGTTGAGACCCTTGCAAACGCAATATCGTCTCAGCAGCCCCACACTCATTGAGATCCTTGCAACCACGCAAAATCATCCCAGCAGCCTGACACCCTTGTTAAGACCCTTGCAACACATGACCTTTACAAAACGCAAAATAAAAAATATATAAAAAAACGCAAAAAAAAAAAAAAAAAACGTTGCAACCACGCAATCTCAGCCCCCCGGCAACCTGACACCTGTTGAGACCGCTGCAACTACGCAAAATCGTATCAGCAGCCTGACACCCTTGTTGAGACCCTTGCAAACGCAATACCGTCTCAGCAGCCCCACACTTATCAAGACCCTTGAAACCACACAAAATCATCTCAGCGGCCTGACACCCTTGTTAAGACCCTTGCAACACAAGGCCCTTACAAAAATGCAAAAAAAAAATATATATATATATGTATATATATATATATATATATATATATATATATATTAAAAAAAATGCCACCATGCAATCTCGGCCCATCAACCTGACACCTGTTGAGACCATTGCAACCACGCAAAATCGTCTAAGCAGCCCTACATTCATCAAGGCCCTTGCAACCACGCAAAACCGTCTCAGCAGCTTGACACCCTTGTTGAGACCCTTGCAAACGCAATACCATCTCAACAGCCCCACATTCATCAAGGCCCTTGCAACCACGCAATACCGTCTCGGCAGCCTCACACCATTGTTGAGACCCTTGCAAACGCAATACCGTCTCAGCAGCCCCACATTCATCAAGGCCCTTGCAACCACGCAATACCGTCTCGGCAGCCTTACACCATTGTTGAGACCCTTGCAAACGCAATACCGTCTCAGCAGCCCCACATTCATCAAGGCCCTTGCAACCACGCAATACCGTCTCGGCAGCCTCACACCATTGTTGAGACCCTTGCAAACGCAATACCGTCTCAGCAGCCCCACACTCATCGAGAGCCTTGCAACCACGCAATACCGTCTCGAGCAACCTCCCACTCATCAAAGACCTTTGTGACCACGCAGTCTCGCCCCAGCAACATGGCATTCATTGAGACCCTTGCAGCCAGAAAAATGGGTGTTTTTCAGCCGCCCCTGATCTCTCCTCTATGTTATCTTATCAGTACGTCTACACAGGATCCCCAATCACTCCTCTATGTTATCTTATCAGTACATGTACACAGGATCATTTATAGTCATTTCTAGGCAGTTGAGTTCAGAAACCTTCTCGAAAAAAAAAAAATGGGTTCAGACGGATGTTCAAAGGCATTCGAAACGCCAATGCCTGTAACAGCTTGTAAACACAGCCAGATGTGGTAACTCATGTTTACCAGCGTTTCATTCACAGTTGTTTTCATAAAAAAAAGGGGGGAATATTGTCTCAGCAACTTGACACTCATTTGAGACCCTTGCAAAATGTCATCTCAGCCAACTCAAACTCGTCTACACCTTTGCAACCACACAATCTCGTCTCAGCAACCTAACGCCCGTTCAGACCTTTGCAGCTATACAAAGTCGTCTTAGCAAACTGACACTCATTTCACACCATTGCAAACGCAATATCGTCTCAGCAACCTGACACCCGTTCAGACCTTTGCAGCCATACATAGTCATCTCAGCAGCCCGACACTCACTTGAGACCATTGCAAACGCAACATCGTCTCAGCAATCCCTCACTTGTTGAGACCCGTGCAACCACACAAGGCCATCTTAAAACAAACCTCATAATCATCGAGACCTTTGCAACCACACAATATCGTCTCAGCAAACCAGACTGAGACCCTTGCAACCACATAATATTGTCTGCAGCAGTATAAAACACTTTGCAGCATGCACCTACGTGCAAACCCGAATACAAACTAAACTTGCAAACACACCTCAGTGACAATCAGCCAAACAAACACACAGTGGCACCCAGTTGACCATTCATCTTTAGTGGCACGCGGGCCACTCATCTTTTCCCTGTCTTTTTCCCTGCAGTTAGTTCAGGTTTCCAACCAGCACCAGCGAGTGCACGTTGGTCTGCGAGTGCACGTTGGTCTGCGAGTGCACGTTGGTCAGCGAGTGCACGTTGGTCAGCGAGTGCACGTTAGTCAGCGAGTGCACGTATATCGTCTTGTCGAGCACCTGTGTATTGTCTTGATTTTCTCACACCAATGCAAAGATCCAGTCCAAGTTCTCAAACTAGACCAAGCATCAGTAGCAGACTTAGCTATGTGGGACAACTTCCCCACCTGATAGAACAGCATTTCAATCTTCATCCCGGCAGTGTCAGCCGAGCCACCACGGGCTTTTGCCTGCATTTTTCGTCCGCCACTGGTTCTCCAAACCTTGGCCCCCAGAAATTCTCTTAAATTTCTGCTTCACCCAGTCTTCATCACACCTCGTGCTGTACCCCATTGTGGCAGCTGCCCAGGTCTGGGGCCACACTTGAACTGGACAGACAGTGTTCTTCACCACAGACAATCAAGCCACAGCCGACTTCATCAATTAAGGTAGATCAAGCCTCTCCCCATCACGTCCTTCCTGCACAGGCTCGCACAGCTGTCACTTTGTCACCAGTTTAATATCTTCTGTAGACATGTTCCAGGCAAATGCAAAATCGCAGCTGATGCTCTGTCCCATTCCAACCTTACAGTAGGTGACTGGGATATTGTGTCAATCTCGCTCCCTTTCTCGGCGAGATTGACCACCTACGAGCCCCATCGCGGGAGCCAGCGCCGAGCTGGCTTGCCGCGATGGAGACAAAGCCGTCATAGAAGCGACGGGAATCCGACGCGGATTCCCGCCAATTCTACACGTGGGCGGAGTTTGTTATGAATCCTGAACGAGAAATCCCCGCCGGATTTTTAAAGAAAAATCCGGCATGGGTTCCCCCCTCAGGAGCATAACGGGCCCTTAGGTCGGTCATGGGTTGTAAGGAGACCCCCCTACGCCGAAAAAACGGCGTGGGGGTCCCCCCACAATCCATAACAGACCCGTATCCAAAGCACGCCGGCCGGCCGGTCAGGAAGGGAGTGGGGGCGAGCGAGCGCCCCCCCCTCCTGAGCCGTACCGGGCAGCATGCCCTCAACATGGGGGGGTCAGGTGCTCTGGGGCAGGGGGCGCACTGCGGCCCCCCACCCCAGAGCACCCTGTCCCCATGTTGATGAGGACAGGGCCCCTTCCCGACAACCCTGGCCGTTGGTTGTCGGGGTATGCGGGCGGGAGGCTTATCGGAATCTGGAAGCCCCCTTTAATAAGGGGGCCCCCAGATACCGGCCCCCCACCCTAAGTGAATGAGTATGGGGTACATTGTACCCCTACCCATTCACCTGCAAATACAAAGTGTAAACACAAATAAAACACACAGGGTATTGAAATATTTTATTAGTTGGCCGCCGGGGGGGGGGGTGTGTATGATCGCTTTTATAAAAGCGCCCCCCTCCGGCGGGCTTCTGTGGGGGGGTGGGTGCCGCCGTCTGGTTCTCTTCCGCCGCCGGGGGGCGCTTTGATAAAAGAGCCCACCACCCGGCGGGCTTCTTTCGGCGGCGGGGGGGTCTTCTCCCACTCTCCGGGGTCTTCTCCCGCTCTCCAGGGGTCTTCTCCCACTCTCCGGGGTCTTCTCCCGCTCTCCGGGGGTCTTCTCCGCTCTCCGGGGGTCTTCTTCTTCTTCAGGACTCGCCGCCGCTATCTTCGTGTGTTAGCTCAATTACTAGCGGCGGCGGCCCCCTCTTCTGCGACGTCGGCGTCTTCTTCTTCTTCTTCTGCTGTCCAGATGTTGACGCGACGCATCCTTCCGCTGTTATGCCGGGCGCGCGGCTCGCAGCGAAATATATAGGCCTGTCTTGTGACGTCGCAGTCCCATCATGCTCCGGTAGGTATCACGTGGGTAGGTAGCACGTGGTACCTACCGGAGCATGATGGGACTGCGACGTCACAAGACAGGCCTATATATTTCGCTGCGAGCCGCGCGCCCGGTATAACAGCGGAAGGATGCGTCGCGTCAACATCTGGACAGCAGAAGAAGAAGAAGACGCCGACGTCGCAGAAGAGGGGGCCGCCGCCGCTAGTAATTGAGCTAACACACGAAGATAGCGGCGGCGAGTCCTGAAGAAGAAGAAGACCCCCGGAGAGCGGAGAAGACCCCCGGAGAGCGGGAGAAGACCCCGGAGAGCGGGAGAAGACCCCCGGAGAGCGGGAGAAGACCCCGGAGAGTGGGAGAAGACCCCCCCGCCGCCGAAGACGTCGAAAGAAGCCCGCCGGGTGGTGGGCGCTTTTATCAAAGCGCCCCCCGGCGGCGGAAGAGAACCAGACGGCGGCACCCACCCCCCCACAGAAGCCCCCCGGCGGCCAACTAATAAAATATTTCAATACCCTGTGTGTTTTATTTGTGTTTACACTTTGTATTTGCAGGTGAATGGGTAGGGGTACAATGTACCCCATACTCATTCACTTAGGGTGGGGGGCCGGTATCTGGGGGCCCCCTTATTAAAGGGGGCTTCCAGATTCCGATAAGCCTCCCGCCCGCATACCCCGACAACCAACGGCCAGGGTTGTCGGGAAGGGGCCCTGTCCTCATCAACATGGGGACAGGGTGCTCTGGGGTGGGGGGCCGCAGTGCGCCCCCTGCCCCAGAGCACCTGACCCCCCCATGTTGAGGGCATGCTGCCCGGTACGGCTCAGGAGGGGGGGGGGCGCTCGCTCGCCCCCACTCCCTTCCTGACCGGCCGGCCGGCGTGCTTTGGATACGGGTCTGTTATGGATTGTGGGGGGACCCCCACGCCGTTTTTTCGGCGTAGGGGGTCTCCTTACAACCCATGACCGACCTAAGGGCCCGTTATGCTCCTGAGGGGGGAACCCATGCCGGATTTTTCTTTAAAAATCCGGCGGGGATTTCTCGTTCAGGATTCATAACAAACTCCGCCCACGTGTAGAATTGGCGGGAATCCGCGTCGGATCCCCGTCGCTTCTATGACGCGCTCGCTGGAATGTACTTTTACTATTCCAGCGAGTGCGAGATGTCGGCAGCCTGTCGCCGAGATTCAGCGCGATGCTGGCGTGCTGAAAACACATTCTCGGTGGCAGGCACTGTACTTTGTTTTTCCAGCAAGAGCCTGGAGCTGACCCAATAACCATCCCTGTCCCACCCTGCTCATTGCTGACGATGGATTGAAGTAGCATCTCACCAACTCAACCCAGCTTATTAACCACTCCTTGGCACGCAACACACTGAAGGCCTATCGCACTGCTTGGAACACTAACTGCTAATTTTTGGCCACTTGCCTCGGAGCAGCAATAGGCAACGTTAGACACTTCCTAGCATTCATATCGTATTGCCACACGCAGCGGACCCTTTCTCACAATACTATCACGCCATATCTAGATGGCGTCCAGCATTTCCTGTCCCTGCAGGACCCCAGTAAACTGTCAGTATTCTCGAGCCCATGCAGTCAAGTCCCTTCTACAGAGCATACAGAAGCACCAACCTGTAGTCAGTGGCGAGCGCCTACCTTTCAAGAGTGCCCTCTTTAGGGACATGTCTGAAATCCTTACTCGTTCCCCATTTAGGGCCTTGCCCAGCATAGTCATCCAAGCAGCCATCTACCAGGCCTTCTACGGTTCCCTACAACCTAGTGAATTACAGTCAGTGGCTCCGGCAGTCAGACACTGCTCCGACGCCACCCGACTCGCTTTCGAACCCCTACACTCTCAGTCTGCAAACGCAACAAACCAGCCCCAGGGGTTGACATCAACCTGTTTCAGACTAACAATGCCTGACGCCCAGTGACGGTGCTCGACCGACTACTGCTCCATCTACCCAGCCAATCTGATGGTAGCTTGTTGCTACCCTTTCTAAACCAGCTCCCTTTGTTAAGCATGTCAGAATCCTAAGCAACTTGGGCTTCAAATCCCAGTCGGTTCTCTGGACATTCTTTCTGAATTAGAGCAGCCTCAACTGCCTCCCAACAGGGAGTACCAGACCACGTAATCAAGATACCAGGCTGATGGGAAGTCTCCTTGTTTTGCCACATACATCCCAAATTCTCAGGAAGAAATGGCACAAGCCTTTACCAAGCTGGCTCAATAAATACAAGAAATCAAATATAAGCTATTTCCCTATCTGAGTCTTTTGCCCCCTTTTCTTGGCAAACTGACCAGACCACCAAGGCACACTTCGGGTCTATTTATGTTGTAAGTCTTGTTGCGTTTTTATGTGATCCACATCACTCTCGGTCAGAGGGCCACGACCATAAATAAGAAGGCCAGTATGGTGGCCTGAGTTTATGGGAGGAGCCCGGAGGGTATTTAAGCAGCCCACTCACACATGCTCTTTGTCGGTTCAGTGTGCAGTACTACACGTCACTGGGCCGACTCTTCCCAGCTCACCTCATGTCCGTGAGTCTGCGCATTCAATCGCATTCGACACTCTCCCGCCCTTCCCTTTTTTAGGGCACTTCTCAGCATATCCTTCTTTAACAACTACCCATTACTTACTTTGGGTATGCCCCCTTTTCTTGGCATACTGACCAGACCACCAAGGCACACTTCAGGTCTATTTATGTTGTAAGTCTTGTCGCGTGTTTATGTGATCCACATCACTCTCGGTCAGAGGGCCACGACCATAAATTTTAGAGTATAAGAAAATTATCAATGTCTCATAGATGTTCTGAAGGGGTTGTGGGTGTACTGTTTTGTTGTGCACTGGATGTTTTGTTTTATTATAGAAACCACAGGGTATTCCTAGTGGTTAGTCAATGGGTAGAGGTAATATATGATCAGTAGAGGTTATTTGTTTAAAGGAAGTTAACCACTTAAGACCCGGACCAATATGCTGCCAAATGACCCAAGGGGTTTTTGCGATTCGGCACTGCGCCACTTTAACAGACAATTGCGTGGTTATGCGACGTGGCTCCCAAACAAAATTTGCTTCCTTTTCTTCCCACAAATAGAGCTTTCTTTTGGTGGTATTTGATCGCCTCTGCGATTTTTATTTTTTGCGCTATATACAAAAATAGAGCGACATTTTTGAAAAAAAATCAATATTTTTTGTTTTTTGTTATAAGAAAAATCAATAAACTAAATTTTAGTCAAACATTTAGGCCAACATTTATTTAGCCACATGTCGTTAGTAAAAAAAAATCGCAATAAAAAAAAAAAAACTACCTAGCGGGAACAGCGACACTAATACAGCGATCAGAAAAATGATCGCTTAGTGATGCTGGCAATAGGGATTGAAAGGGTTAACTAGGGTGGTGATCAAGGGGTTAAAACTTTATTAGGGGGGGTACCGGGGCTACCCAGGACCTAACACTAACTGACTGTCACACTGCCTGTCACACTAACACTAAATACAGTAATCATACATGTATGATTACTGCATTCAGTGACACTGTGACAGGGGAGAGGGGGGGGGCGATTGGGGGGGTTAAATGTGACTATGTGTAGTGTTAGTGCAGTGTAGTGTTAGTGCAGGACTTACTGTGTTGTGATCTCTCCTCAGCGGTGGTTGAAAAAAACGCTGAGGGAGAGATCACATTGCTTCCTCCTTCCTGTGTTTACACAGGAGGAGGAAGTGACAGGGCGGGCGGGTGCGCGCATTGGCTGGGAGCGATCCCGAGGGGGCAGATAAAAACGAATAGCCACCCCCTCTTGTCGGATCGCTCCTACAGCCGCGCGGACCGCCACATGTACGGGGGGGGGTCCGATCGGACCCCCGAACGCCCCCAAGGCACCAACGTATATATAAGTTGATGTGCCTGTCGGTGCTATTCTGCCGACGTAAATGTACATGCAGCGGTCCTTAAGTGGTTAAAAGCTTCCTCCCCACAGCCATAGCCTGCAGATAGAAAGCAGGGGAAATTGGGCACGGTTCAAAAATATATGGACTCATGAGGCGGGTCTGAGCATTTTGACTAAGCGCTGACTGTAAGTGCGAAACGCGTCGGCCATACTGTATTTTGTTGGTTGCAGTGACTGTGTGTACAGTTGACAATAAAAGACAACTTATTTTAAGTAATTTTGGAGTGCGGCTGTCCAGTCTTCGTCCTTCCATTTGCTATCTGAGCATTTTGGAATGCTAAATGACTGATCCGTTTTATGTAGAATCTGTAATTTTTGTTAGACCCCAACAGTTTAACTGTTCTAAGAAGTAGTAGTAAAAAAACCTCTGTGTGAAAATAAATAAATAAATAACTCAGACTTTTGTCACTGTCCTTCCTGTCGCGTGACAAATATAAAATAAACTGTTTGTTTGTTCATATGGAGTTGCCTAGAAGCCAAGGGTGATATTGATTTAAAGTGAATGAAGTGATTATGATTTGTGATTATGTGAAGTTACAGGAAAATTCTTCTCTATGAGCCAAGGTGTTCTACCACGATGACGAAACGATTATTCTCATTAATTCTGTTATCAGTGGCTAATAATTAGTCGGTGTCTGGAGTCCATTGGCTAATATAAAAATAAAGGGCCAGATTCAGGTACACGTACATTTGCGTAGCGTATCCGAGATACGCTACGCAGCCGTATTTTACCAGCCTCTACACCGAATCCTGGTTGATTTTTGCCCGTACGATACTGCGGCGTAGTCTATTTTTTGCCGCGTAATCGAAATACGCGATTAGGCGGCGTGAAGCATTTAAATGAGGCGCGTCCCAGCAGCGATCGCACTGCGAATGCTCCGTTCAGAAATTTCCCGCCGTGCATTGCGCGAAATAACGTCGATACGTCATTCGTTGTTTGAGTAGCGTCGTTTACGGACATTCCTATTCCCGCACGTTTTACGCCAAAAATAAAAAAAGACATCGGAAAACGTTCATATTCGACGCGGGAACGACGGCCATACTTAACATGGGCTGTCTAATATTAGACCAGCAAAAAGCTGGTATCGTTTTACGCAGCAAAAAGGTGACCAAAGGTGCCGTAAGAGATTGCGATAGACGTTCGTAATTTTGTGGGTAGTCGGCAAAAGCTCATTTGCATAACTCGACGCTGAAAACGACGGGAACTCCACCCCGCGGCCGCAATTTTATTGCAGCGTAGATCCGAAGGCGTACGAACACGTAAGCCAGTCGGATTGAAGCGCAAAGCCGTCTTTTCATGGTTTGAGGATTCAAACTAGTGAAAAAACGTGCGTAATTAGAAAGTACTCCAGTCTAACACCAGTTAGACAGGAGTTACGGCTCTCTGAATCTGGCCCAAAGCATCTCCTGTCACTTTTTCTAATACTACGCGTGAGTGAAGAGGAGCTCCTCCACAGATGCCCCCACCCTCTGTGAGGAAATTGCCCCTCCTTTCGCACTTGTGAAGAAAAAGAAATGTACATTTGTGATTCCTCTAGGAGCAATTGGAAAAAAAATATATATGTGTGGCTGTGTTGGTTTAGCATGCCAGAATATTAAAGGAACTTGTGCACTTATTTATATTGCTAGGTAAACATTGTATATGTATGTAGCGTTCCATTTTATGGAAAGAGATGGGTTGGAAATAGCAGAGCACTGACTTGAACACACTAGGGTCAGAGCAGATGGGAGAAGGAATTCCCCTAGTCCTCAGGTGCAAGCCACAGCCCAGTAAATCCCCCCCCCCCCCTGTTCCTGACAGAAACAGGACACTTAAGTGAGATAAGGGACAAGGAAAAGAGACAGGTGAGCTGAGACCTGACTGTATGTAGGACTCATCCACATCCAATGTACACTCTATAAAGCCACACTGGGATCAGGGGTGGGGTCCAATAAAAATAGTTGGATTTTTGCATTTGGAGTTTTTATAAACATCACATCTTAAAGGAACATAACACTTTAAATGCTTATTAAGCCTAATCTGTGTATTAGTGAGCGATTGTAGTGATGCTGATAACACCCTGTTCTGAGACATAATTTTTTTTTATTTTTTTTATAGTTTATACATTTCTCAAAGAGGGGATACTGGATATCACCCTACAACACCTCTTTAAACCCTGTAAAGAAAGCCGATGGAACTTACCGCTTTATACAGGACTTGAGGGAAATTAACAGTTAAGTTATAACTAGAGTACCAGTTTTACCTGATATGCCATGCCACAGCCACACCATCTAATGCTACCCATTTCACTTCATAGTGATTGGTTTAGCGAATGCATTTTAAGAGAGGGCATCCCCTTGTGGACGCAGCCCATCTTTTGGAAATATATCCTTCACAGCCGGCGACAAACCTAGTGGATGATATCCTCAGGGTTATGTACCTTTTGTTGTCTATGCAATTATCCTCCAGACCACATTGTGAGCCCACCTGTGAGACACACCTACACATAGATCGGTCCTGCTACAGTATACAGTACTCTTTGGAGTTCAGTTGAAAGAACGGGTTAAGTTTGCACCCAGAAGGACACTATGGCCCAGATTCAGGTACATCTGCGCATTATTGGACCGGCGTAGCGCACCGCCTTTACGTTAGACTTGCGCAATTTTGCCGCGTAATCACCCTATTCTCGTAGCTTTTGCGCAGAAAATTGCGCATGCGTAACGTTTTTTCAGAGGCGTAAGGCGGAGTAATACAAATTGGGAAGGACGTGGGCGTGTTACATTGAAATGAGCCATGACCCCATGCAAATGAAGGGCCGGCCGGCTTGCGCATGCGCGCTTGAAGCAGACCATGGTCAGCTCTGCTGTGCGCATGCTCACAACTCGGGAGCGGCGCAATCAGTGAAATTGGAAGTGGACCCGGGCAACTTAGTGAACTACGCAAACAGCATAAATAGACAGACACAAATGCACTTCCTTTGCAAAAGCACATCCCTTTGGGATCTTCCTATACAGCAAGGTGCTTTTGTTTATTAGCGTTTGTTTGTTTGTTTGTGACGTGTCTTTGAGATATTTGGGGACTGTTTTGCAGAGTGATTTTTGTCTTTTGTGTGTTTTCTTTGTTGTTATTTTGTTTAAAATATATTTTTGCTGGGCATTTTTTATTTTTGCTCGTCATTTATTTAATTTTTTTGGTTCTGTTTGTGTATGATTTTGGAATGTGGGGGTGATATTCCTGCGGGAAAAGGGGTGTCACCCTCATTTGTGGTGGAGAAGTGATCCCCAGGTCTGTGTGAATGGTGTATGAATGTACAGTGACATAATTGGAGCCGTGGCGTGGCGTTGCAGCTCACAAGTCCTGCATGGTGGACTGGTGCCAATCCAATGTGATGAGGATGTGGGGTGTGTGTGCTAGGGAACCACAGTGGTGTGCATGCATGCATTCTCATTGTGCCATGATTAATGTGTGTGTTTAACGTGCAAAGATGCATATGTGAGCTGGCATGAGATGGGGTCATGAGATGGGGTCCCAGTGCATATGCAGAGTCACCTTGAAGGGAAAAGACAGGAGGATGTTAGTAGTGCATGTGCCCCTTGTGATGTGTGCATCATGGGGGGGGACAGTCATGCCTGCCACCCATGTCACTCACCAACCAGCCAGCTGTCCCCATACATGTTCTGTTTGAAATCTGTGGGGATGGGGCTCTGATTGTATATGTAGCTGTCATGGGTGTCATGGGTAGTGCCATGTGTTGGGCTGCTGATGTCCTCCTGCAAGGTTGTGGTAATTCCATGATGGCATGAGGGGTGAATCTGAAGATGCGAGACACCTCAGAATCACTCATGCCAAAGATGTCTATGCGTGTGTGATATATTCTCTCCCGTGAAGAGTGAAGAGTGAGGGGCTTGTATCAGATAAGAATATTGTATTCGATTAGATTAAATTGTAAAGTTTAGATAAGCAAAAAAAAATAAAAAATCTCCCGTGCCCTCCTTAGTGCCCTCCTCAGTGCCCTCCTCAGTGCCCTCATCCTTCTTTGTTCATCTAAAGTCAGGAGTATAGCTATGTGCGACGATGCCCCTGGCATGTTGGCATACAGATTGTTGTGCAACACGTGTGACTGCTGAGCTGCTCACTAACAGTGTTGCTTTATCTAACAAGTAGACTTTTTTTCTCTTTTTAGACCAGCTTTTATATCCTCTAATTTTAGACAGGACATTTTGCTGTTGCGCACACTGCGTAGCCTGCGCTGCCCCAACGTTCTTTTGTGGATCCCCGTAAGTCCCTCATTAGCATATTTGACTAGCAAATCAATGGTCTGTTTAGCGCACTTTTGCGCGGACGGATGCACCAGTCTAACGAAATTACGCGGGACAAAAAAAAGTAGATTTTTTCTCGTTCTGGGGATGCCGCGCATCGAAACGCACGCGCACATTTCAACTTACGCACGAGCATCTCCTGTTGCGCAGGCGTAATCGCTCTGTGAATCTGGGCCTATGTATTCAGAGTCGTTGGATCCTTTACTCGGGGTCGGTGGATATATTTACATAGAGAGACAAATGTTTTTTTGGTTTCATTTGAAGGGCCAGAAGTTTGTTTTACTTCGGCAGGTAAATCAATCAAGCAATAAGTTAGAATGATTTGCTGTTTTCAGCTTTCCAGGTTCTTGCTAAGGTAGCCATCCTAGCATTTGAGACTCATATATGGGAACAGACCAGATGGCTAAGGATGCTGCATTACAGCCCCGGACACTTGATGGGTCTGTGCAACTCAGGCCGTGTACACACGGCAGAGATCCTCGACAGGCAGAACACATCGTTCCGCCCGTCGAGGTTCTCTGCCAGCCGTCGAAATCGGCGACCCGCCCGTCGGGAATGGCAACCAGCCATTCATCCAGGCGGGCCGTCGAGCAAATAGAGAGCGTGCTCTCTATTTCTGCTCGACGGGCTTCCCGACGGGAAGCTCGCCGAGAGCGTACACACGGCCGAGGTCCTCGCTGGAATGCAGCTTCACAGATTCCATCTAGTTCTGGCCCAGTATAGCTGGGATAAATAATTCAACTTTAAGGACCCCAGAATGAGAAGAACACGTGGTCCACAGGGGGCAACTTTGGAATCAATGTGATCTTTTATGTCTGCCAGCCATTCTGACCCCTCCACAGCCCTACAGCCTGACACATGGAAAGTGTCTTCAGTCACAAGCAGTTATGGCTGCCCTGGTAAATGAACATGGGATAGAGACAGGATTCACCACAGTTGGGTTTTTAATATACTGCTTCTTGTTTTACCTGTTACCAAAAGGTGTTACCGAGGGCAGAAGAATGTGTAGATGGCATTTAACTTAGATTGATAAGATTATAGGCTGAAATTAGCACAAATAAACATAACACAAATGTGTTTTTTGTCAGGAAATACCAGAACATTACCTGAAGCTAGTTTTTATGGTGAATCATTACTGAAGACAGGAGAATTAGCTGTAGGCAAAATAGTATACGTGTTTGAAACCTAACATATTATTGTATTGTGTAAATATCATGTCCTGCTGTAATTGGCTGACTCGAGGGGGGTTTTCCTAATGATGAATGCATAAATATGCTGTGTGACCAATAAACCAGTGTTAGTTGAAATCCACCATAACCCCCTGTGTGGCCTTTAACTATCCGATGTGCATCAAAGGTTCTTCCACACACCCAAGAGTCCAACCTGGTTATAGAGGAACACCAACAACCTTACAACGAAGAACATCATAATAAATTCAATTAACATATAAAAAAGTAATGTATTGCAGGACTTCGTACTTTAACCAGTTAAGACCCGGACCAAAATGCAGGTAGAGGACCTTGCCCCTTTTTGCGATTCGGCACTGTGTCATTTTAACTGACAATTGCACGGTCGTGCGACATGGCTCCCAAACAAAATTGGCGTCCTTTTTTCCCCACAAATAGAGCTTTCTTTTGGTGGTATTTGATCACCTCTGCGGTTTTTATTTTTTGCGCTATAAACAAAAATAGAGCGACAATTTAAAAAAAAAATAATATTTTTTACTTTTTGCTATAATAAATATCCCCCAAAAATATATAAAAAACATTTTTTTTCCTCAGTTTAGGCCGATACATATTCTTCTACATATTTTTGGTAAAAAAAATCGCAATAAGCGTTTATCGGTTGGTTTTCGCAAAATTTGTAGCGTTTACAAAATAAGGGATAGTTTTATTGCATTTTTATTAATTATTTTTTTTTACTACTAATAGCGGCGATCAGCGATTTTTTTTTCGTGACTGCGACATTATGGCGGACACTTCGGACAATTTTGACACATTATTGGGACAATTGTAATTTTCACAGCAAAAAATGCATTTAAATTGCATTGTTTACTGTGGAAATGACAGTTGCAGTTTGGGAGTTAACCACAGGGGGCGCTGTGAATTTGAGTGTACCCTGTGTGTGTTTACAACTGTAGGGGGGTGTGGCTGTAGGTGTGACGTCATCGATCGCGTCCCCCTATTACAGGGATGACGCGATCGATGCTGCGGCCACAGTGAAGCACAGGGAAGCCGTGTTTACACACGGCTCTCCCCGTTCTTCAACTCCAGGGACAGATCGCCGCACTGCAGCAGGGATCGGGTCCGCGAATCCTGCGGTCCCGTTCCTGGAGCTTCGGACCGGGTCACGGGAGCGCGCTGCGGGCGCGCGCCCGTGACCCACGGCTGGGTACTAAAATCTGGATACTAAAATATATACGTTGATGTGCCCAGCCGTGCCATTCTGCCGACGTAAATGTGCAGTAGGCGGTCCTTAAGTGGTTAAAGGGTCACTATAGGAATTTTTTTTCCTTTAAAATAACAAACATGTTATACTTACCTCCACTGTGCAGTTCGTTTTGCACAGAGTGGCCCCGATCCACATCTTCTGGGGTCTCTCGGCAGCTGTCTCTGGTCCTCCCCGCAAGAACTCACCACATTCATGCGAGAGCTTGCATGGTGTTGAGTCCTTGCGGGCGCGCTCCCGTAATACAGCGAGCTGCCATAGCCGCTCACTGTATCACTCGGTCCCGCCCCTCGGCTCGCCGCATCACTGGATGTGAATGACAGCAGCGCCAGCCAATGGCTGCGCTGCTCTCAATCCATCCGCTCTAGTCAACCAGCGGCCAGGCTGAGCGGCGAAGAGGATTTTGGGACCGAGAGCGGGACATTTTCGAGGGGTCAGGTAAGTAAAACGGGGGCTCGGGGGGGGGGGGGGCGTTTACAACTCCTTTAAGCCAGTTAATGAAAGCTGTTGAATATTACCTGTTGAGCTCACCAATTATTACAGTCAGTATGCCACTTCCTCTTTTATGATGACAATGCTCAATACACTGGTGGGACATTTATCAAAACTGTCTCATTGTTTGCAGTTTGTAATCTGTACTTCTTTCATTTTAATGCAAGAGAGGGACACATTAATTTTCTGTCCTCATTTTGCGGACTATTTTAGACACTGTTGAAAATAAATGGCTCGACATGTGTTTAAAAATTGCTCATTAGTTCCTTCCAATTTTGTGACAGCTCTGAGGTTGACTTTTGTGGCTAAATAAGTGCTCTCAGTAGTGAAACAGCTGAGAAAATTGGTGTACAATGTAATGTAAGCAATCAGCAGCTGTTTCTAAGTTCCAACTGAAATCTGTCTTTGTTGTGATCTTCCAGTAGCAGTGAGAATTAATAACTTTACATTAAAGGGGTTGTAAAGGTTCGTTTTTATTGTCTAAATAGGTTCCTTTAAGCTAGTGCATTGTTGGTTCACTTACCTTTTCCTTCAATTTTCCTTCTAAATGTTTTTTTTTTCTTTGTCTGAATTTCTCACTTCCTATTTCTCCTCAGTAAGCTTTCCACCATCATCCGTGCGGTGGAAAGTCAGTCAGAACAGCTTACTGAACAGTGAACCAACAATGCCCTTGCTTAAAGGAACCCATTTAGAAAATCAAAAACAAACATTTACAACCCCTTTAACCCCTTAAAGCTGCCTCCTGGCGGACCTTTAGGTGGACTTTAACATAGCTGCCAACTGTCCCTGATTTGGAGGGACTGTCCCTGATTTGGAGCAATGTCCCTCTGTCTCTCTTTCTTCCTTATGTGTCCCTCATGTTGGTCTGATCCATATAGATTAAGGCTGTGCAAATTAACTTTTAATTAATCGATTAATCTTTAATCCATTTGATCGATCAAAATCTTTTTGATCGATTAAAATTCTTTTGATTGGTACTCTCCTCTCCGCCGGCTTCTGGGCCTTCAGGGAGTTCCGTCGGAGATCCGGTGACGTCACGGACACCGGCAGGGCTTGCCGTGTCCATCTGAAGGGCTCCTTTGCTGTGCCTTCATATCTGCATGCCGGCAGGACCTTACTATCTGCCACATGCAAGGGCTGTTACACTTCCCTCTATCACTTCCCTCTATCAACCTGGGATTCTACAACCATCCACTGGGAGTTGTGATAGTTCCCTTCATGGGACATCTACATGCAGACAGACTGATATTAACCTCTCCTCATCTGGATTCAGCAGTGGTATCGTTGTACACGTTTTTATACCAGTATCATACTTGGCTACATGTTTTTATGACTGCTTTTGTTACCGTTTGGTATTACTCGCACCATTTTTAGAGTTTATGTAGCTACAACGATTTTATCTCCAGTGCAATATTTATTTGGTTACCTACTTGAAGACTATAAAAAGTTTAATGCTATTCCCATTGAGCGCTGCCTTTGTGTGTTTTTTGTATCCTGCTATCCATTTTTCCAGTGGTTGGGAGCTGCACTGGGAATCGGCCTGCAAGGAGATCAGCTAAAAGTAGTTGGATCTGTGTGTGCGTTATAATTAATCAAAATTAGTCGATTAATTTATTTAAAAAAAAACTGATTAATCGAACACAAAAAATTTGATCAGTAACAGCCCTAATATAGATGTATATAAAATTCACTTTTTATCTATCAAAAAGTGTTCTCCAGCACTAATGCCGCGTACACACGATCATTTTTTGTGATGAAAAAAACGACGTTTTCTGTGAAGTAAAAAACGACGTTTTTGAAACGTCACTTTTCAAAGACAATGTTGCATACACACCATCGTTTTTTTCACAAAAAGCGAGGTTATGTTCACCACTCTTTTCCATTGAAGCTCGCTTCATAACTAGCTTCTGGGCATGCGCGGGTTACACACGGTGACTTTTTGTGAAACAAAAAACGACGTTTTGAAAAACGACACAAAAAATTCAAGCATGTTGGAATTTTTTTTGGTCGTTTTTTTTAAGACAAAAAACGACGTTTTGCCCACACACGATCAATTTAAATGACGTTTTAAAAAACGTCGTTTTTTTTTCATCGCAAAAAACGACCGTGTGTACGCGGCATAAGACTTTCATCCAATATCTAAATTGCTACATATGTAAAATCCGAAAGCCAATATAAAGGAATAGTAGTGGTAAAAAAAAGCACTTGTGGGTTTAACCAATCTTGTTTTTCTGTACAATTCTCCTTTAAGGGGGTAGGGGAAGGGGTGTGACCTATGCCTGCATAGTTTTGCTGATAGGTGTTCCGCATTCCCATCTCAAAAAGTTGGGAGGTATGGTTTAATGCCAAGGCGTTCATGTGTCTTTTGTTATGTTACTGCTGTGATTGGTTCTCACAGCTGCCACAATGTTAGATGTCCATTCCGCTGGTTCCCAATCAGAAGCCCTGACGAGAGTTTTTGGTGACAGCATTGTCAATGTTCTGGGAGTTTGCACTAAGCGTGCTCTCAGCACACAGACCTCATAGTGCCATGGATACGTACACTATATTGTCAAAAATATTGGAACGCCTGCTTTTATATGCACATGAACTTGGCATTCCAATCTTAGTCTGTAGGGTTCAAAATTGAGTTATCCCTCCCTTTGCCGCTATAACAGCTTCAACTCTTCTGGGAAGGCTGTCCACAAGGTTATAAAGGTTATTAACCACTTCCTTACTGGGCATGTATACCCCCTTCCTGACCAGGAGAAATTTCAGCTTGCGGCACTGCGTCGCTTTAACTGACAATTGCGCGGTCGTGCGATATGGCTCCCAAACAAAATTGGCGTCCTTTTTTCCCCACAAGTAGAGCTTTCTTTTGGTGGTATTTGGTCACCTCTGCGATTTTTATTTTTTGCGCTATAAACAAAAAAGGACGACAATTTTGAAAAAAAATACAATATTTTTTACTTTTAGCCCAATTAAAAAAAAAAATAATCAGTTTAGGCCGATACGTATTCTTTTACATATTTTTGGTAAAAAAAAAAAAAAAAATCGCAATAAGCGACTGGTTTGCGCAAAAGTTATAGCGCCTACAAAATAAGGGACAGAATTATTATTTTTTATTATTTATTTTTTTACTAGTAATGGCGGCGATCTGCGATTTTTATTGCGACTGCGACATCATGGCGGACACATCGGACACTTTTGACACATTTTTGGCACCATTCACATTTATACTGCAATCAGTGCTATAAATATGCACTAATCACTGTATAAATGTGACTGGCAGGGAAGGTGTTAACACTAGGGGGTGAGGAAGGGGTTAATGTGTATCCTGCATTGTGTTCTAACTGTGGGGGGAGGGGGGGTGACTGGGGGGTGACCGATCTGTGTCCCTATGTACAAGAGACACAGATCGGTCTCCTCTCTCCAGTGACAGGACGATGTCATTGTGAGAGCCGGCAATGAGAGATGATCTCATATGTTTACATATGAGATCATCTCTCATTCGCTGCACAGATCGCATCGCAAATGGCCACTCTGATTGGCCATTCGCGGCGATCTGTGATTGGCTGTGTCCAAGGGACACGGCCAGTACACAAGTTCCCCGCTGCGCGCTCTGGAGCGCGCACTGGGAACAAAGAAAGGGGCTGCCGTGAAAACACGGCGGCCCGGAGAATTAGATCCACCCTGCGGCAGCATATAGTCGTACGGCCGTAGGGAAGTGGTTAAAGTGGTTATACCATTTGTTAGCTATGAATCAAGCCCACTATAGTTTTGTAGTTTGCAAGGAGAAAAATAAGAACCCTTTAATGGAGAAAAGCCCTAGTATTGAATGTTTCTTAATGCAGCAAGAAAAGTGGCCTTTATGTGCAGCCGTCGCACATACACTATATCGCCAAAAGTATTGGGACACCTGCCTTTACACGCATATGAACTTTAATGGCACCCCAGTATTAACCTATAGGGTTCTATTTTGATTTGGCCCACCCTTTGCAGCTATAACAGCTTCAACTCTTCTGAAAATTGGCTTGCCAGTGTCCACAAGGTTTAAGAGTATGGCCTCGTACACACGACCGGTTTCCTCGGCAGAATCCAGCAAGAAACTTGTTGGGAGACGTGTTTTGCCGAGGAAACCGGTCGTGTGTACATTTTTCGACGAGGAAACTGTCGAGAAACTCGAAGAGCCAAAAAGAGAGCATGTTCTCTTTTTCCTCGACGGGAATGGAGAAAATTAGCTCGTCGAGTTCCTCGACAGCCGAACAAAGGAACTCGACGAGGAAAACAACAGTTTCGCCCGACGAGTTCCTCGGTCGTGTGTACGAGGCCAAAGTCTATGGGGATGTTTGACCAGCGGCAGCTGCACATAAAGGCCAAATTTCTTGCTGCATTATGCAATAAGATTTTTTTTGTTGTTTTATAGCAGAAGAAACATTCAATACTAGGGCTTTTTTTTTTTTCCGTTAAAGTGTTTTTATTTTTCTCCTTGCAAACTACAAAACTATAGTGGGCTTGATTCATAGCCAACAAGAGATATAACCACTTTAAACTTTCAACACACATGCTAAAATCTGCATTTTTTTACTATAAATGTACTTAAAACCTCCAGACCATTATATCTTTTTTTTTTTTTTTTTTTTTAAACAGGTCTTTTGGAATAAACAGATGGTAGTTGCAATTTTTTATGGCACATGATATTTGCTCAACAGTTTATTAAATCTATAATTTCCAGAAAAAATACACTATAATGCACACAAACACAAGTAAATAGAATACATGCCAAATGTGTCAGGGTTCATAACTGTGTGCATCGTTAAATGTAATAAATAAATAAATACAGTATTAAAAATTATCAGTAGGCGACACATTAAGTGCTGTTACAGCTTATCAGTTTTAGAATAAACCACAAATTATGGCCCTAGAATTAATTTGTTTATTCTGACGTTCATGGCATTAAATAACATTTATAGAAAAATTGCAGTTAACATACTGTACACGTGTGCACCCTGTGCATGCATTTGTGTGCAGGGTGATAGCATTTTTTTATTTCTTTATTATTATATTTTTTTATTATTTTACTTTTATTAAAATTCTATTTAAAAAAAAAAAGAAGAAACATAGTCGACACTATTTTGGCTGTACTTCTCCCACAGATTTCCTGAGCATACGGTCAGGGTCCACCCAGATGCCTAAACTAGCAGCTGTGCCACTCCTGCCCCCTCCACAGCTCAGGCTGAGCAATCAGCAGTCTTTGATTGCTCAGTTCTCGGTCTGGTAGCAGGTGGCAGCAGCATATGGGATCGGTACTGCAGCTATCTAGGAGAATATTACTGTTTGTTTTTTTTAAAGCCATACTTCTCTTTTAACTTTATTGCTATCACTAGAGGGCTAACAAGTTCCTATGTGATAGCATTGAACAGATGGTAGGTCTTCTTTTTGAAAACATCAAGGGTTTATTAGACCATTAATGTCTCCCCTGTCCAAGATGCCAAAGTACAGGATTGCTTGGATATTGAAAGCTCTAAACCCTGATGGGAAGAGAATTTCTGGGGAGGTTTAATTCTACTTTCTCCTTGAATGACCCATGTTGATACATTTTGAGGAGTAAATAATGCATTCACAAGGAAGGCACTTATTAAGTTAATTTGGTAGTACACATTCTAATGCCTCGTACACACGACCAGTTTTCCCATCTGGAAAACTGTCCGTGTTTATGCTCTATGGCAGTTTTCCTGACAGGAAAACCGTCAGGAATCCTGGCGGGAAAAATGTTCTCTTTTTTCCTGCTGCGATTCCCGGCAGTCTTTTTCCCAGCAGTTTTCCTATGAAAAACACTGCGGTGGAGCATACACACAGCCGGGTTTCCCAGCCAAAGCTCTCATGGCAGTTTTCCTGCCAGGAAAACTGGCCGTGTGTGGGGGGAAAAAGCTGCCGAGCAGGTTCTCCTCTTTCCCCTGGGTTTCTCGTCAGTAAAAAGTCAGCTGGGAAACCTATATGTGTGTACGAGGCATAATCCTGGGTTTGCACTGAATTCAATCAACCACCCCTGATTCCTATCCAGTGGCGGCTGGTGCTCAACATTTTTGGGGGGGCGCAAAAAAAAATCGCAGCCTCACTGTGCCCATCAAATGCAGCCACTGTGCCATGCCATCACACGCAGCCCCTGTGCCATGCCATCAAACGCAGCCCCTGTGCCATCAATTGTCACCACTGTGCCATCAAACACAGCCGCTGTGCCATCAAACGCAGTCACTGTGCCATGTCATCAAACGCAGTCACTGCGCCATGGCATCAAACACAGCCCCAGTGCCATGCCATCAAACACAGCCACAGTGCCATGCCATCAAACACAGCCACAGTGCCATGCCATCAAACGCAGCTACTGTGCCATGCCATCAAACGCAGAAACAGCGCCATGCCATCAAACGCAGCCACTGTGCCAATTATCACCACTGTGCCCATCCATGCCGCTGTGCCAATTGTCCCCACTGTGTCACTGTCCAGACATCCATCCACCTCAGAGCTTTATATTATAACCTGCTGGGACTTGTAGTTCTCCATCGTCTCCTGGGGCTCAGGTGAATGCAATCCACCATCTTTGTCCAGTTTTTCTCACTGCTGGGACTTGTAGTCCCATAGATGGTGGATTACATGCACCTGAGCCCCAGGAGACGATGGAGAACTACAAGTCCCAGCAGGTTATACATACAATAAAGCTCTGAGGTGGATGGGTGTGGATGGCATGCACCTGAGCCCAGGAGAAGATGGGGAACTACAAGTCCCAGCAGGTTATAATATAAGGCTCCTATCTGATCCTGCCCCCCCCCCCCCCCGGATTGATAGGTGCATGCAATCTACACCCATCCACCTCAGAGCCTTATTGTATGTATAACCTGCTGGGACTTGTAGTTCTCCAATCTCCATCTTCTCCATGAGCCCCTGGAGAAGATGGAGAACTACAAGTCCCAGCAGTCTAACTACAATAACAGGCTCCAAGGTGGATAAGTGGGGATAGGGCTGATGACCTAATGGGGCGATCAATGATACAAAAAATAATCCTAGTCACTTGGCTAGTGTGCTGGCTTACCTTACCAGCGCCAGCTCCGCTCCGCTCGGGCAGTGTGAAGTTCAGAGAACGTGCCACGTGACGTCACTTCCGGTTTTTCGTCTGTAAGACAAATGGCCGGAAGTCACAGTAGTAATGCCCCCGGCGCCCATAGAGAGGCACGGGAAGCATATCAGCGCTTTCCAATGCGCCCATAGGAAACCTAGAAGCCCTCAAATGAAGCGCCGTGTCTGGATTCATAGGGCAATGGTGGCCGGCACTCAGAGTACATTAAAGATTTTTTTTTTTTTAAGTGTATTTCTTAAAGGGGCAAATATATATATATATATATATATTTTTTTTTTTGCCTACAGGAGGGGGGGGGGCGGCGCCCGGGCGCCCCTATGGGCGGGCCGCCACTGTTCCTATCCCTACTTCTACCACATTCCTTTCTCTCCTTCCTCTCATTCCTATCTTTCCTATTACGTCTCTCCTCCCCTTTTTGTTCACCTTCTCCCCTCTTCTCCTTGTTTTCCTCCTAGATATTTTGCTTAAGTGTAGGTAATGCTTCTTGTCCACTCCCTCCTATTCTGCTTCATATCAATGTACAACAAAGGATAACAATACATACACTGTATCTCAGCTATCAGTAGGGATGAACCGAACACCCCCTGGTTCGGTTCGCAGCAGAACATGCAAACAGGCAAAACATTTGTGTGTACACCGTTAAAGTCTATGGGACGCGAATGTGAAAAATCAAAAGTGATAATTTTTTAAGGCTTATATGCGCTTTATTGCCACAAAAAGTGTTTGGGGACCCGGTCCTGCCCCAGGAGACATGTATCAATGCAAAAAACAATAGCAATTAAATATTGCTTTAAATATCATGCCTGGGGGGGGGGGGTGTCTCCTTATTCTGCCTGTAAAGTATCACATCTTTCCAATGTTTATAACTAGGGATGAGCTGAACACCCCCCAGTTCAGTTCGCATCAGAACATGCAAACTGGCAAAACATTCCTTTGAACATTAGAACAGTGTTAAAGTCCATGGAACTTGAACATGAAAAATCTAAAGTGCTAATTTTAAAGGCTTATATGCAAGTTCTTGTCATAAAAACTGTTTGGGGACCCGGGTACTGTCCCAGGGGACATATATTAATCCAAAAATAAGTTTTAAAAACTGCATTTTTTTCAGGAGCAGTGATTTTAAAAATGCTTAAAGTGAAACAATAAAAGTGAAATATTCCTTTAAATTTTGTACCTGGGGTGTGTGTATAGTATGCCTGTAAAGTAGCACTTGTTTCCTGTGCTTAGAACTGTCCCTGCACAAAATGTCATTTTTGAAGGAAAAAAAGTAATTTAAAATTAGTACTTTAGATTTCTCCCATAGACTTTTACAGGGTGTTCCGTGGCCTTTTGAATTTGCCGCAAACACCCCAAATTGTACGCTGTTAGGCGAATGGTTGAACAGGCAATGTTCGAGTCAAACATGAGTTTGACTGAAACTCAAAGCTCATACCTATTTATAACAGTACCACAGCATTACATTTCTAAAGGAAAACATTTCATTTAAAACTGCTTGCGGCTGTAATGTATTGTCAGATCCCAGCAATATAGATAAAAATACCAAAATACACAAAAAATGGCGTGAATGCCCCCCAACAAAAACCATACCAGGCCCTTTAGGTCTGGTATGGATATTAAGGGGAACCCTGCACCATTTTTTTTTTTAAGGGAACATGCCCTGCTGTGAAATATTAGATCAAACATTTTAATTAAATGCCCCAGTTAAACAGAGGCAGAAAAATGGGCCTTTGGTTTTGGTTGCACCAGAACACTGTAAGCCCTTAAAGTTACTCTTGTTGGGTGCATTGAAATATTAGATCAGAAATTGTAATTACAAAAAAAATTGGGCCTTGGGTGGTAGTGTCACAAAACTGCTGGGCACAGGAACAGGCCCTGCTGTGAAATATTCAATCACAAATTGCACACACATGCCCCTATTAAACAGGGGAAGAACAATTGGGCATTGGATGGTGGTGGTTGTGGTGCCACAACACTGTAACCCCTCACAGTTACTCTTGTTGGGCACAGGAACGGGCCCTGCTGTTAAATATTATATCAAAAAATGTAATTATATGCCCTTGTTAAACAAGGGCAGAAAAATTGGGCCCTGGGTGGTGGTGGTGGTGAACTTAACCAAAAATATTGTTGGAAGCTAGCATCATCAAGATTATGGAGGAATAGGATAGTCAGCATAGGCAGTCTTCAAGGGATCCCAGATCGATAGAAAATTCAATCAGTTACATCAGCATCAGGTGCTTGATTGCTGCTGATCCAAGACTGATTATTTTTTATGAATGTGCGCCTATCAACAGAGTCTGTGGACAGACACACTCTTTGATCCATTACAATCTGTTGGAAAGGTCTCAGAGTCTGCTCTTGCCCCTAGATATTCCTTCACCATATAATCCAGACGCTGGGGATGGTTGCTTGAACCGATCAGACCTTGGCGCTAAGGACTGAAAAATTGTTTAAAGGCATAGTTTATCCGGCCCCCTTCTTCACTGCTGTTCCTCTGACTGAACAAAGCCTCAACAACACGTTGTCCAGCACCAGGAAATGGTAACTTTCTAGGGTTTGGAAATGCATTACACAAACCTTTCTTAAAGGCCTCCAGAAGATGTTTCATTCTCTGCTCCCTCTGTAAAGGCAGGATGAGTTCTGCAAATTTACCCTTGTAACGTGACACAAGAAGGGTTTCCAGCCAGTAATGATCCCTCTCCTTGATACCACAAATCCTAGGGTCCTTTCGCAGGCATTGCAGAATCAGGGAGGCCATGCAGCGTAAATTTGGAGAGCCATTCGATTCTGAGTCATCTGGGTCACTAAGGATCACATTATCTCTAACTGCCTCCTCCCAGCCACGTACAACTCCTTGGGTTTCTGGGGACAGAAAACCATCCCTTGAAGACTGCTGCAGAGTGTTATTCTCTACATCCATGCTGACACAATCCTACTTCTCCTCCTCTGCTTCATGTGTGTTTGGTGGGCCCCCAGGAATGCTATCTGGAAAAAGGGGGCCTTGAGATGAAAGGAAGTCCACCTCTTCCACCCGCTGGTTTGCCTCATGTGCACCTGTCCATGATTCCACAAAGCGTGTGCTCCAGCAGGAAGACTAGAGGCACAGTGTCACTGATGCTTGGATTGTAGCTGCTCACCATTCTTGTGGCCTCCTTAAATGGTGACAGGACAGTGCATGCATCCTTGATCAGTAGCCACTGGCATGGCAAAAAGAAGCCAAGCTCCCCTGACCCTGTCCTGGTGCCATACTTGCACAGGTACTCATTGATGGTCCTCTGCTGTGTGTGCAGCTGCTGCAGCCTTGCCAATGTTGAGTTCCACCTAGTGGGCATGTCAAAAATGAGGTGGTTGGTGGGCGGGTTGCATTCCCTTTAAATGTCAGCCAGCCGAGCACTCGCATAGTATGACCAACGGAAATGACCACAGACTTTTCTGGCCTGCCTCAGGAGATCTTGTAAGCCTGGGTACCTGCTCAAGAACAGCTGCACCATTTGCAGAAGGGCATATCTTTGTTCTATAACATTCTACACCAAAAAACAACCTTTCCTAGCTCCACAGCCCTACTGCGATGGGAGAAAGACCTAGGTCAAAGGACAGGCACTGAGACAGGGAAGCAAATTAAAACAGTTCCATCTGTGGCAACAATGGATTGACTGGACCGAATCTCCTACACTTGCCAAAATGTTCAACCTCTAACTTTGATATGATTACTATTTTACCTACAAATGTATTAAACTGTTCATCTGGAGGCCTCTAGGCGAGGACAGTCAGGGTCTTTTACCCAGGCACAGTCTTGATCCCTTCTAGGGGTGCTTGGGTAAAATCGCTCCCCCTCCACCCTCACGTTACAAACATAACTCTATATGACCTCATCTTCCAACAGCTGCCTTGGTCGTCTACACTGTTCATTAAACTATTGATTGTATCGAATCTACCGCACTACTGTTACAGAGGCACATTTCATGTTGTTTCTTTACTTTGTGACATGTTACATATGTTCCTAAAAATGGAAAAGTACTTTTTATTGTATTCACTACTTTGTTACCTTTGAAATATGACAATAAAAACCTATAAATAAAAAAAAAAGAACAGCTGCACCACTAAATGCAGGATGTGTGCCAAACATGGAACATGGGCCAAGTGTCCCTGTTGGAGGGCAGAGATAAGGTTGGTGCCATTGTCACATACAACCATTCCTGGCTGAAGCTGGCGTGGAGTGGCGGGGCATGGCGTGGCAGTATCTTTTTCAGAATCTCTGCCCCACTGTGGCTCCTGTCCCCTAGGCAGAACAACTCAATAACTGCAAGGCATCTTTTAGCCTGACTGCTTGTGTAGCCCCTTAAATGCTTACGGAGCATAGCTGGTCCAGGGGATAAATCTGCAGAAGCGGTCAAAGAGGAAGAAGAGGAGGGGGTGGAGGAGAGAGCTGTGGCAGAATTATCAATAGCATTTTGGAGGCGTGGTGGCGGAACAAGCGCCAACAACACTTAAACCTGCTGCTTTTTACTGCAAATTGTGAGTTTTTTATTCATATGATTTTAATATGATTTTGTATATAATACATTTTATAAAAGGTTTTACACTATCGAGGCATTCCTGTCTCTTTCCTATATGTGTTCACCGCCATTGGAGCCAGTGATTGGGAGATGATCCGCGCCAGACTGTGTTTTCCCCATTGAGCCCAGCAGTTTGTCAGTTACTTTACGCTATTTTGGTCTCCTATAATCAAGAGACCCAATTGGTCCGGTAAGCAGACTTGCATGTGTTGTGGTGGAGGTCTCCAGCTGTATGTCACGTATAGGGATGAGCCGAACACCCCTGGGTTCGGTTCGCACCAGAACCTGCGAACAGACCAAAAGTTTGTGTGAACTTTAGAACCCTGTTAAAGTCTATGGGACTCGAACGTTTGAAATCTAAAGTACTAATTTTAAAGGCTAATATGCAAGTTATTGTCCTAAAAAGTGTTTGGGGACCCGGGTCCTGCCCCAGGGGAGTGTTTGGGGACCTGGGTCCTGCCCCAGGGGACATGTATCAATGCAAAAAAAGGTTTAAAAACAGCCGTTTTTTTCAGGAGCAGTGATTTTAATAATGCTTAAAGTGAAACAATAAAATGTAAATATTCCTTTAAATTTCGTACCTAGGGGGGTGTATAGTATGCCTGTAAAGTAGCGCTTGTTTCCTGTGCTTAAAACTGTCCCTGCACAAAATGTAATTTTTGAAGGAAAAAAGTAATTTAAAATCACTCGTGGCTATAATGAATTGTCAGATACCAGCAATACAGAGAAAAGTCATTAATAAATGCGTGGGGGTCCCCCCCAAATTCTATTACTAGGCCCTTCGGGTCTGGTATGGATATTAAGGGGAACCCAGCGTCAAATTAAAAAAAATTATGTGGGGTTCCCCCAAATATCCAAATAAACAGTCAATGTTTGAGTCGAACATGAGTTCTACTCGAACTCGAAGCTCATCCCTAGTCACGTACCAACTCCAGTCATCATTTATTGTTCCAGTTTTTCCATCAGGATACTGTTGCACCAGGGTGGATGTGAACTTATCTCCTCTTTTGTTTTTTCTCTCAACTGTACATTATTTGGACATTGTTGCATCTGTGACTTATCACTTTATGTCAGCCCTCTCCGTAGGAGTTTATGGGCAATTTTCACATTTGAGGACATTAGCACGGACTCACATTCATTTGTTTGGGTTGCTTTGGTGTTTTCTACAAATTTTTTCTTCAGATGTTTTCATGCATAATTTTTTTCTCGTTTATTTTTTGTATATTGTTTGTTTGAGTCAGTAGCGCAATTTTTTTCTTTCCATATTGTTTTTTCTGTTTGTATGACACAGCAAATCGCAGCTTCAACACTGTTTACATCACTGTAATTAACACTATTTAGCTCACGCTTATCACATTTGTTTATCTAGCATTAGCGCAGTTTACACAAATTTTTCCAAACATTATGCAGTGTTCACAGGAAATTCAAAAGCTGCGGAACACCGTTTAAAAGTCTATGGGAGATTAACATGAAAAAACAAAAGTGCTAATTTTAAAGGCTTATATGTATGGTATTGTCATAAAATGTGTTTGGGGACATGTATCAATGCAAAAACAAGTTTTCAAAACGTCAGTTTTTCCGGGAGAAGTGATTTTAATAATGCTTAAATTGAAACACTAAAAATGAAATGTTCATTTACATATCGTGCCTGGGGGTGTCTATAGTATACTTGTAGCACATTGTTCTGTGTTTAGAACAGTCCCGTAGCAAAATTACATTTCTAAAAGGAAAACAAGTAACTGATTGTGGCTGTAATGAATTGTCGGGTCTCAGTAATACAGATAAAACTCATTGAAAAAAACGGCATAGGGCCCCCCCATAATCCATACCAGACCCTTATCCGAGCACGCAACCAGGCAGGCCGCAGGAAAAGAGGGGGGACGAGAGATTGCTCTCCCCTGAACTGTAGCAGGTCACATGCCCTTAACATGGGGGATGGGTGCTTTGGGGCAGGGAGGGCTCTGTGCCCACCACCCCAACCTCCTTGCCTAGAGGTTGTGGGAGTCTGCAGGCGGGGGGCTAATTGCAATCTGGAAGCCCCCTTTAAAGCGGAGGTTCACCCTAAAACAACTCTGTCCCATCCCATCCAGCATACTGGCGTCAGCGCCAGTATTCTGTTTTTTTTTTTTTTTAAGTGTATTTTTGTGCATGAACTCGAGAGAGAGGAGCCGGACTGCAGGAGTTGGGAGTAGGCAGACCCTCCCCCCGGAGTCAATCGCCATCCTTCTCCATGCCCCTGTTGGCAATGGCGGGTGTGAGGGGGGGCCTCCCACTCACCCCGCCCTACCTGCTCCTCTTGGGAGCCCAACTGGGGCCCAACGGGACCCCAATGAGGCAGAGGGACTCCCCCTATAAGGGAGTGAGGGGGCCTAGCCCACTCAGCCAGCCCCGTAGGTCCTTCGCCTCTCTTTATTTTAGGCCAAAGTGTGTGTGTGTCAAACCAATTTCGTGTGCGTGCAAGTGTGGTGGTTTTTGTGGGGGGGGGAGAGGGCGTACTAAGCACAGGCGTACCTTGCATAGCACACCCACCGGTAGCCGGGCTGAGACCACCAAACTCAATTCACATGTAGCCGAGACCGGGATCCGAACCCTTGGCTGCAGAGGTGAACGACTTGTCAGCGCAGTGCCAATAACGTTGAGCCACCACAGCTCCCCTTTCTGTTTTTTTTTTTTAATCGCTGTACTTATTGTGTAATGAATAATTTTATTTTCTCCCTACTGCGGTGAATGGTGCGGCTATGGCGCATGACGCCTTCCGAAAATAGCCGAACTAGGACTCGGTTCTTCCCAGCGCTATACGGCGCCTGCGCACAGACCTAGGAGCTGACTGCGCAGGCGCCGTATATAGCCGAGTCCTGTTTCGGCTTTTTTCGGAGGGCGTGGCACACCATAGCCATAGGACTCGGCTATATATGGCGCCTGCGCAGTCAGCACCTAGGTCTGTGCGCAGGCGCCGTATAGCGCCGTGAAGAGCCGAGTCCTAGTTCGGCTATTTTCGGAAGGCGTGACGCGCCATAGCCGTGCCATTCACCACGGTAGGGAGAAAATAAAATTATTCATTACACAGTAAGTAGAGCGATTAAAAAAAAAAAAAAAACAGCATACTGGCGCTGATGCCAGTATGCTGGATGGGATGGGACAGAGTTGTTTTAGGGTGAACCTCCGCTTTAACACCACCCTGCCCCCTATGTGAATTGGTAACTGGTAAATTGTACCCCTACCACTTACCAAAAGTGTCAAAAATAGTAAAATAGACAGGAGACACTCCGAGACAAGTCCTTTATAAAAAAAATGTCCAGCAATGTTCATTCATCTTCAAAAAAATAAAAAAGCCGCAACACCTGGTTACGTAAACGAGTGACCCCACCCCCTCTAATGCCATGGGGGCTGTTCCGCTCATCCTTAATGTCCACTCTGTAGATGGGTAGAGCTGGTAGAGCTTGGCACCAGAGCAGGGGACTGAAGCAGGACCAGGAGGCAAGCAGCAGTCTGCAACAACTGGGCAGTGAGGAACCAAAACAGAAGGCAAACTAAGTCCAGAAGGCAGACTAAGTCCAGTAACAGGAGGGGGTCAGAGTAGTTAATTAACAGGGTTGGAACAAGAGCATAGTCCAAAGCAGATTAGGTCTCAGGAACACAGGAAAGACCATTCAGCACTCATAGTGATAGACCAGTTCAAATAGGCCACTGGGTGCCAAGTGCTGATTGGAATGTGCATTTGCTTGCATATCCTCACTACAAAATGGCACAGTATATCCAACATTGCCTCCTCGCTCAGAAAAAAATGGGGTTTGGGGGAAATGTGGACGAGCATGAGCATGAGCACAAATCCACACTGGATTCTGTATTTTGCTCACCACTATTCAGCTTTCTTGGTCTGCTCTGAACATACTATCCCTATCTCTTTGCCAGAATATGTAACTGTATTTTATGCAGATGCAATGTTGTACCTGTTAAGCCACGTACACACGAGGAGATATATCCAATGAAAACGGTCCGACGGACCGTTTTCATCGGACATGTCTCCTGGGATGTTTTGGTTTGATCTGTGTACACAGGATCAAATCAAAATCCCTGCGGACAGACAGCGTGGTGACGTGGCGGTGACATTGATGCCGCCACGTCACCAAACCAGGAAGTAAAATACTTCCACGCATGCGTCGAATCCATTTGACGCATGCGGGAGATTTCGGTCCGCTGGTTAGGCGTACTTACCTGCCGACATATCCGACAGACAGCTTTCCAGCAGACAAGTTTTAAAGCATGCTTTAAAACTTTTGTCTGCTGGAAACCTGTCTGCTAGCCCGTACACACGATCGAATCTGTCCGCTGAAACTGGTCTGCGGACCAGTTTCAGAAGATATGTTTGATAGTGTGTACACGGCCTTAGTGTATTGCTAATAAAATTCAAGTGAACAAAAAATGTATCTTGCAATAACTCTATTGGATTACAAATGAGCAAACATTACACAAAAGGCTGGTTTAATTAGAATCAGTGTTGCCATTGAATAACTATCTAGATTCTAGATCAAGGAATTTTAGTTTATAAGTGTTATAAAAAAAAGAAAATACAAAAAGAAAATACATTCTGTTCATTAGACACAAGAGATTTATTTCTGTACTCCAGCAAAAACAGACAAAATATTAGCTTGATGGAGTGGTATACCCATTACAATTTCTATTACAGGAACTTTGTTGATATGCGAGATCTGGTGCTCTATTAGTCTGGCTGGACAGGATGATTTTGGGCAGGGCCGATCCTAGGGTCACAGGCGCCTGGGTGCAGAAATATTTCTGGCACCCCCACATGGGCGTCATCATTTTAATAACTCCTCCCCTTTACAAATGTTTCTATGGCAATGACTCAACCACAGAGATGTTCCCCCATGAAGTCTTCATTACCCTGAGATCCTTACATGATCTCTTAAAAATAAACAAAAGACAGGAAGAGAATCAGAGTACTTTATTAGGACCTGGAGGGGGGTCTCTCTGATGGATACAGAGAGGGCTTCTGTTAGAGTGTCTGTTAGATGTTCGGCGCCCCCACCTCTGCAGGTGCCTGGGAGCACCCTGCCTAGGGACGGCCCTGATTTTGGGTCTATGGTAATCCCCATAATGAGGAGGTTGTGAGAGTTGGTTTTGCAGATTTAGTAAGGTACCCATCGAGACTCCAGACCTGGATGAGCCCATAACTACCAATTTTGGTTTCTTAGGAGGTTATTGCAATGAAGCAAACATGCAACTTTATGTATAATATGGGAATATATATGTTTTTGAAGGTTATTGTGTATAATGCATAATAGAAAGACAATGTACATGGGTGCTTAAAAAAAACATCTCATATTGTTCATTTCCTAATTCCCATAGATACATATGAATGGTCTTTCCAATTTTTTTCTTATGCATTGTTTTATAATGACACTTAAATGGATTTTTACAGCATTTAAAAAAATCCTGGCATGTATGACATGTTTACATTCCTATATTTAATAATCACATTATGTCCTTGAAAGTCTATATAACTCACCAAAATGATAAATAATTACAAAGGTAATACAAATGCCTATATGTAATATAAAGTAATATACTGATACTTTTACAGCAACAGACTGGCACAAGTGACCAAAGATCACACTGTCCTGGCAATGGCAGAAGTTTAAGCATTTTATTTATAGTTTTACATCATGACATCTCATACAGTGTTGCTATGTGCTTGCTCTCTTAACTGATCCCTGACCTAATCTTTGACACTCTGCCCTTTCAATAACATTCTGATACTTCTCATTAATTCACAATTCATTGGTGATTAGTTCATTTAAATCTTTCAATTATATAACTCTACCTACTTAGGCCGTGTACACACAATCAAATCTATCTGCTGGAAATGGTCTGCCAGACCGTCCCAGCAGACAGATTCGATCGTGTGTACGGGCGAGCAGACGGATTTGGTCAGCCGACAGATTTTAAAGCATGCTTTAAAATCTATAAAAAATGGTAAATACACTAAACATAACATTAAAATGTCAAAAATAGTAAAAAAACCATAAACAGCGCTGGTGATAATAGTCCAGTGTAGATCCCAAGAAAAAGAGATATCACCTCTACACTTAAGTGCAATAATAGTGACAAAGTGTATTAATGGGAGAAAATAAGTCCGTTGATAGCTGAGTTTGAGAGATAGGAGAGCAAGCACCTTCCACCTATATTCTCGATCACCACGTGGGACTATAAATCCCCCTCTGGGGTACGCACTCACCGAAAGACCCTGAGGGTAAAGCAGTGTATGGATATCCACAGAATAATATCACTCTTCACATCAGAAGGGATCCGGTCACATGTCTACGGGTCGGATAATGCAGCAGAAGAGAATGTCACATCCCGGGACACCGGCACTGCAGCCTCTCATTGTCTGATCCCGGATCACACACTGCCCGTCCTCGCCGCTCTCTCCGTCTCTCCGCAGTTCTCTAGCCGGGTAACCGAACGCCCCTCCCTCGAGGGAGGGGCGTTCGGTTACCCGGCTAGAGAACTGCGGAGAGACGGAGAGAGCGGCGAGGACGGGCAGTGTGTGATCCGGGATCAGACAATGAGAGGCTGCAGTGCCGGTGTCCCCGGGATGTGACATTCTCTTCTGCTGCATTATCCGACCCGTAGACATGTGACCGGATCCCTTCTGATGTGAAGAGTGATATTATTCTGTGGATATCCATACACTGCTTTACCCTCAGTGTCTTTCGGTGAGTGCGTACCCCAGAGGGGGATTTATAGTCCCACGTGGTGATCGAGAATATAGGTGGAAGGTGCTTGCTCTCCTATCTCTCAAACTCAGCTATCAACGGACTTATTTTCTCCCATTAATACACTTTGTCACTATTATTGCACTTAAGTGTAGAGGTGATATCTCTTTTTCTTGGGATCTACACTGGACTATTATCACCAGCGCTGTTTATGGTTTTTTTACTATTTTTGACATTTTAATGTTATGTTTAGTGTATTTACCATTTTTTATATATCTGTTTGTATTTTAAATAGCTGCTTTTCCTTGACTTTTTTGGTTTTGCTTTCCAGCTAACTAATTGAGTCTTTAACGTTTTTAGTATATATTTTCTGTATATGCAGTTTTTTGCAAGTGCTCTCTGTTAGGCGCTGGGAGGTGTTCTATAGGCCGTGATACACCTTTTTTTCTATTTATGCTTTAAAATCTGTCGGCTGGGAATCCGTCCGCCCGACATGTCTGCTGGTTAGTACGCTAACCAGCAGAATGGATTCGACGCATGCGCGAAAGTACTTCCTGGTGCGGTGACGTGGCGGCGTCAACATCACCGCCACGTCACCGCGCTGTCTGCTGGCGGGGATTTTGGTTTGATCGTGTGTACAGCGATCAAACCAAAAGGGCCAGCAGACAGATTTGTTCAACCGATTTTAAAACAAATCTATTTGCTCATGTGTACGGGGCCTTACAGTATAGTGTATCTAAATTCACATATGAAATGAATGTTGCTTCAACAATTGTCATAGAAGCTCTATTCTAGGAAACTAAAAATAAAATTATACCCTACAGTGAGGCTGCACCTTCATTGTAAATCACGCCCACCCCCAAAATCCATACCAGACCCTTATCCGGCAAAACCAACAGGTCAGAAGAGAGGGGGGCGAGCAAGCCCCCCCCCCCCCCCCCGGACCATAGCAGACCACACACCCTCAACATGGGGGTGTGAGTGCTTTGGGGCAGGGGGGCACCTTATCTTCATGTTTAAGAAGGGGGCCCCCAGATCCCACCCCCAATGTGAATGAGTATAAGGTACATTGTACCCTAGCCTCTTTACCCCAAAAAAAGGCAGTGTAGTGTAAATAACAACAAGAGACAGTTTTGACAAGTTCTTTATTAAACATCTTCCTCTTGTCTTCTTCCTCCAGTACTGTCTTCTCCTCCGATGCTGTCTTCTGCATCGCTGCTGTCTTCTCTGCTGCCATCTTGGTCCTCCTCCAATGCTGTCTCCCTTCGTTGTGCAAGCTCCACTCTCTGTCAATTCCCTTATATCCATGGGGCGTGGCCATCTGGTGATTTCATTGTAAGACCAATTGTGCCCATTGTGCCGTCACATGACATGAAGACAGCAACAGCAGAGAAGACAGCAGTGGCAGAGAAGACAGCACCAGAGGAAAAGACAACATCAGACAAAGAAGATCAGTTGGAGAAGACAAGAGGGAGAAGGCCAGAGTAAGATATTTAGTAAAGGACTTGTCAAAACTGTCTCTTGTTGTTATTTACACTGCCTTTTTTTGGGGTGAAGGGGTACAATGTAACCCATAATAATTCATATGGTGGGCCTCCAGATTCTGAAAAGCCCTCTGCCCGTAGACCCCCACAACCACCGCTCAGAGTTACGGGGAAGAGATGGGGACAAGGTGTTTTGGGGTGGGTGACACTACCCCAAAGCACCACCACCCCCTTGTTGAGGGCTGGAGGGGGGACACTTGCTTGTACCCCCCTTTCCTGACCTGCTGAGCTGCATGCTCAGATAGGGGTCTGGTATGGAATTTGGGGGGACCCCACCTCTTTTTTTGGGCATTGGGTTTCCCCTCAAAATCCAAACCAGACTGAAGGGTCTGGTATGGTCTTGGGGGGGCCTCATGTTGTTTTTATTTTTCATTTTGGCGTGGGTTTCCTTTCCATATTGAAACCAGACTCAAAGGGCCTGGTATGGAAGTTGGGGGGGGGGGGGGGGGGCTCACAAGTTTTTTCTTAATTATGGCATGGGGTTCCCCTTCAAGATCCTCAGAGCACAAGTTGCACCACAAGTCGGATTATGAAGATCCGACTTGAATGCAAAATCCATTTAAATCAAGACGGCTTTCATAGGGAACCACTGAGTATGAATAGAGGCAGGCAAATGCTGTGAAAAGCGGACACAGCTGAATTAACGCCAATGCAAAAAGCTACTGGAAGCATGTTTTTACAGCTGCCTATTTCTGCCAATTTGTGCTGGGAGCAGGGGATTGTGCAGGATGTGTAGGAAGGGGGGTCTTGTTTAGGAAGCCCTCTTTCTTTTTTGGGGGATAAATGAACTATAAAGCTGCCCAGGCCTCTCTCTTGAGCTGATGGGACAACAGGTTGTACTGCCTTATTAGTGGCCCCTGCATTGCAGTGCCTTGGCTAACTGTATTGTAAAACCATTTAAAATGAACGGTACTCTGTGATGTGGGTTACTATGTAAAGCATGTTCTCATGACATTTAAAGTACTCTTTTTTAGAAGGTAGCGCTCAAACACACTGATTTTACACCAGTAAGTGTGTTTTACTTTTTTCTGTAAATTCTTTTGGTTGCTTTTGGCTGGAGGCTCAATAGGTGGGCCTTGTATTTTAATACTTATATTTTTTAGACGCCTCTTGCCATTTAACCACTTAAGACCCAAATAAAATTGGCGTTTTTGGCGTTTTGGTGGTATTTGATCACCTCTACTGGTTTTATTTTTTGTACTATAAATAAAAATAGAGCGACAATTTTGAAAAAAAAAACAATATGTTTGACCGTTTGCTATACTAAATATCCCCAAAAAATATATTAAAAAAACGTTTTTTTTTTTTCCTCAGCTTAGACCGATATGTATTCTTCTACTTATTTTTGGTAAAAAAAAAAAAATATCGCAATAAGCGTTTATTGATTAATTTGATGGTACCCACGCATAGGGAAATACTAATAAAGAGGTGTGGCTGCAGTCCCCCCTGATAGAGTCCCCCTACGGGGGATACTAGAATGGAAAAAGGTTGAAGTATGGGGTGGTGGCGTTGCCTACCCTTCTACCTAAAGGGGAAACAGACCCTCAAGATAATAAAGGTGATATCTACTGTTAACAATATGTGTTAGTGAATGAATATAGTGTTCAAGAGTGTATTAATAAATAAATTAATATATATATATATATATACATATATATATATATATATATATATATATATATATATATATATATATATATATAGTGAATGAATATAGTGTTCAAGAGTGTATTAATAAATAAATTAATATATATATATATATATATATATATATATACATATATATATATATATATATATATATATATATATAAATAAAAATATAGTGACACTTCCATAAGCAGTATGAGCAATTATCATGTCCCTGTGCCGTATGTATTATCAGCTGTCACCAACCAGTATGATAATAGGTGTGTGATCTGTGCACACCGTGCAATATAATAAATAATATATGCATATACAACATATATCATAAAGTGCCCTAATTCCAGGAAAGTTAGTACCACTAAAAATCCAGCTCCCTAAAGGTGATTTAAAAAGCCACTATCAAGCAAAACAATGGGGGAAGGAGAAACTGAATAAAGGTTAGATATGTATATATATATATATATATATATATATATATATATATATATATATATATATATATATATATATATATATATATATATATATATATATATGCATAGGTATATACATCAAATTAAGAATGGTGATCGAAAAATGTGTTATATCCAAAAAGAAAAATATTCATAAAAATAATAATAAGTGAAAGTCCAGCAGAAAAAGTGGTTAGAGTCCTATACACATTTAAATCTGGCAATTCCTGTGACTTATAAGGTGCAGGGGTCCGTAGTGAAGAGTGATCCTATGTTTTAATGCATGCTTCCGAGGTGATTCCAGTGCTCCCTCAAAAGGGTCCCCACTCACCAAATAGACTCACCCCTCCAGGGGTACACAGCATGTAATTCCCATCTCCCGGACCTTTGCTGCTGCACTCATCCACTCCTCACATCAGCTATTTATACAGACGGGAACAGGTTCACCCACAATGTATGGGTAGCTACGTAGAGTCCAATGTCCTCAGAGAAAAGGAAAAAAAGGCTTCCATGGTGTAGTATAAAATGGATTTTAATTGTAATACACAAATACATAGGCAATGAGAGTATATAAATATAAAAGTTGGTCAGTACAGTCTGGCTGTACCAATCGGCAAGTAGATAAAATAACGGTTCGTAGTAAAAGAATCAAAATTAAAAAAGGAGAAAAAATAAACAGTAACTAAAAACCGGGAGCTAAACACTCGCCAAAGCTGGGAGCTGCAGCGTGCGCTCCAACAGCGTTCCAGCTGGCGATACCCAGATGTAACGTGCGTGCGTAACTTTTCCTTATGCGTTTCGTCATCAACGTCTTCAGAGGCCTTTAGCGTTTATTGATTGGTTTGCGCAAAAGTTATAGCGTTCACAAAAATGGGGATAGTTTTTTGTCATTTTTAATAATAGTTTTTTCTTTTACTAGTAATGGCAGTGATCAGTGATTTTTTCCATGACTGCCACATTATGGCGGACACATCGGACACTTTTGACACATTTTTGGGACCATTGTAATTTTCATAGCGAAAAGTGCTATACAAATGCACTGATTATTGTAAAAATTACAATGGCAGTGAAGGAGTTAACCACTAGGGGACACTAAGGGGTTAAGTGTGCCCTAAGGGGGTGATTCTTACTGTAGGGGGTCGTGGCTGTAGGTGTGACGTCACTGATCGTCGTTCCCTATAACAGTGAACAGATCAGTGACACTGCCACAGAGAAGAACGGGGAAGGTGTATTTACACTCACCTCTCCCCGTTCTTCAGCTCCCATGACCCGATAGCTGGACACCGGTGGCGATCGGGTCCGCTGGTCCCACGGGCGTGGTCACGGAGCTTCGGACCGGGTCGAGAGCGTGCCACCAACGGCGCCCACGCGACCCACAGCTGGGCTCTTAAAGGTGATGTACAGGTATGTGCCTGTGCCCAGCCGTGCCATTCTGCTGACGTATATCGGTGTTAGGCGGTCCTTAATAGGTTCTCTTCTTCCTTGGTCTTCTTCCAGCATTGGGTGGTCGTGGATGATGCAGAGAGCAAGGGCTGACCATGCTCTAAATAAATGTTAGTGCAGGGCTCAGTGTCAGTGTCTTTCTTAATTTTCCTGGTTGAATGAAGCCCAGCAAAAAAATAAAAACAAGGACATCTTGTGGCTGAAAAGAGATACCATAAGGGACAGCTTCAGATTAAAGGTGAGTATGGAAGCCTGAGCTTTTTTTAACACCTGAGAACTACTTATTTAAAAGTAAAAACAGATGTAACCAAATGTTTAGGCCAGGTCAGGTTCACTTTAAGTTCCAGACACTATTTTTAAATCTGCTTTTGCTTGAGTTGGATCACTTGAGCATGTACATATTAGATAAATCTTCCAGTATGCCAGAAACCAAACAAGGTCCTCTCATTTCAGTATAGTACTGGATGGCACATCACGAAATAAAAAGCAGATTCAAGTAAGCAGACTTTTTTATTATTATTATTTTTATTTTTTTTAGATTGATTTCTGATTTTTGGAGTTCTTCTTACTTGGAGTTCTTCTTAACCACTTAAGACCCGGACCAATACGCTGGCAAATGACCCAAGGGGTTTTTGCGATTCGGCACTGCGTCGCTTTAACAGACAATTGCGCGGTCGTGCGACGTGGCTCCCACACAAAATTTGCGTCCTTTTTTTCCCACAAATAGAGCTTTCTTTTGGTGGTATTTGATCGCCTCTGCGATTTTTATTTTTTGCGCTATATACAAAAATAGAGCGACATTTTTGAAAAAAAATCTATATTTTTTACTTTTTGTTATAATAAAAAAACAATAAACTAAATTTTAGTCAAACATTTAGGCCAAAATGTATTTAGCCACATGTCTTTAGTAAAAAAAAAAATCGCATTAAAAAAAAAATAGCTACCTAGCGGGAACAGCGACACTAATACAGCGATCAGAAAAATGATCGCTTAGTGATGCTGGCAATAGGGAGTGAAAGGGTTAACTAGGGCAGTGATCAAGGGGTTAAAACTTTATTGGGGGGGGGTGGGGGGGCTACCCTGACACTAACACTAACTGACTGTCACACTGTCTGTCACACTGACACTAAATACAGTAATCATACATGTATGATTACTGCATTCAGTGACACTGTGACAGGGGGGAGGGGGGGGGCGATCACGGGGGTTAAATGTGTTTTTGTGTGTGTGTAAGTGTGCTGTTGGTGCAGACTTACTTGCTGTGTTGTGATCTCTCCTCAGCGGCGCTTGAAACAAACGCTGAGGGAGAGATCAGATAGCTTCCTCCTTCCTGTGTTTACACAGGAGGAGGAAGTGACAGGGCGGGCGGGCGCGCGCATTGGCTGGGAGCGATCCAGAGGGGGCGGGTGAAAACGGATAGCCGCCCCCTCTTGTCGGATCGCTCCTGCAGCCGCGCGGACCGCCGCATGTACGGCGGGGGGGGGGGGTCCGATCGGACCCCCGATCCCCCCCAAGGCACCAACGTATATATACGTTGATGTGCCTGTCGGTGCCATTCTGCCGACGTAAATGTACATGCGGCGGTCCTTAAGTGGTTAAATAAAAAAAAAAAGATATGTGAGATTTGCACATATGATAGTTTAAAATATGTTTAGCATGTTTTCCTGAAATATATTTGTAGACCAAACTGCCCAGAGTTTCTTAAAGCTTACCTAAACCAAAAACATACAGTACCTTGAAAAAGTATTCATAACCCTTGAAATTTTCCACATTGTGTCATGTTATAACCAAAAACGTAAATGTATTTTATTGGGATTTTTTGTGATTGACCAACACAAAGTGGCACATAACCAACAAAAAGTGGCATATAATTGTGACATTTGTGCCTATTCTTTTTTGCAAAATAGCTCAAGCTCTGTCAGATTGCATGGAGAGCGTCTGTAAACAGCAATTTTCAAGTCTTGACACAGATTCTCAATTTAGGTCTGGACCATTGTAACACATGAATATGCTTTGATCTAAACAACTCCATTGTAGCTCTGGCTGTATGTTTAGGGTCGCTGTCCTGCTTGAAGGTGAACCTCCACCCCAGTCTGAAGTCTTTTGTAGACTCCAGCAGGTTTCTTCTAAAATGTCCCTGTTTTTGGCTCCATTCATCTTCCCATCAACTCTGACCAGCTTCCCTGCCCCTGCTGAAGAAAAGCACCCCCACATGATGCTGCCACCACCATGTTTCTCGGTGTGTTCTGGGTGATATGCAGTGTTCGTTTTCTGCCACCCATAGCATTTTTTTTTTTTTTAACATTCCAAGTTTATTAAAGTCGAACTTGAAGCAAAAAAAAAAAAAACTGAATAAATCTTATGCAGATGCAACTGCCCATACCATCCAAATATAGACAAATTAAGTATATCACAATAAAAGATAACAAACAGGTGATCCAAAAACAATCCAGTGAAGCCAATGAACCAAAAATTATAGAAAATCAGGCCTGAAAAAATAAATAAATAAATAAACTCCCGATCAAGCCTATGTCAATATAGGTGAGCCTAGTAACCTGTGTCTAGCTAGACCTTCGGGAATACATTGAGGAGTGATAAACAGACTAGAGTTATATCAAGCAGTTACAAACCTAGCTGAGGACTGAAGTTTAGTAAGTAAAGAAGATAATTAAGTCAAATATGGGGAAGGGTCAAGAGTCAAGACTAGACTAGAGGAAAGAAGAAGTTGGCATTAAATGACCACCTGTAAATACATAAAGAAAACCATATAATTAGTTATCTAAAGGAGGGGGGGTGAGGAGCCCCCTCCCTGATCTCAGTTAAACCATCGTAAGCGGTGCATGGGAAACAATGTCTGTATATGCGGATGAGTACCTGAAGATCACCCATGGTTGCCACATGCTATGAAATTTGTTCAGACCATCCGTAGCCCGAGTCAAAGTCTCCTCCATAGCGTGAATATCAGAAACCCTTCTCAGCCATTCAGCAGCAGAGGGAACCCTCTGGGACTTCCAGTAAAGCGGTATTAATGACCTTGCGGCATTCAACAGATGACTCGTCAAGGAGCTTTTAAACCTCCTCAAGGAGACAGCCGTGACCTGTAGCAAACACGCCGCTGCGTCTAGAGTAATTTCAGTGTCTGTAATTTTTTTAATTAGAACCTTCACCTTGTCCCAGAACAGAGCTATACGTGGGCATTGCCACCAGATGTGAAGTAAAGTGCCTTTCTCCGCATGACACCTCCAACCACTATGTGTTGGCAGAAGGACACGTGGAACCTGTTTGGGAAGTAGACATTAGCCAATGTCAGCGGAGCATTATTATACAAACCTTTCAAATCTACCCATGGGATCTAACATTTTTTCTTGTAGAATAAAGGGCGCATCTTTACTTATCAAGGTCGAGACCCCCCCTAGCTTTGGAATCGTCATTTGTAGCATGGTATGCCTCTATGAAGAAAGCATCAGTCAATCTAGGTACGTGATGTGTTTTAAAATTAGTTTCTTGAAGAAACACAAAGTGTGGCCTACCTTATTTGAGCTCACGCAATAGTGTAGAGTGTCTCTCAGGGATATTCAGGCCCTTAACGTTATGAGAGATCTCCGTTGGACCTCGGCCGAGGTCGGAGTAGGCCATGATCAGGACCCAGAGGGAGATGAGCCGGAGTAAGCCTGGAGTATGCTATTTGAAAGAAATAAAGAGAAAAACGGATTTTAAAACAGTAGCAAAACAGCCAGTTAAGCAATATGATAAGTTAAATCCAGTAGCCAACAGTCAGAAAGTAGAAAAAAAAAGAATGAAAGAAGAATGAAAGTGAAATGAAACAAGAGAGAGAGAGTGAAATGAGAGAAAATGGAGTAACTTGAAAATAACTTGACAAATAACTTGAACATAATCCTCAGCTGCCCTGAGAAAGGAGTAATGCAGTGTATCCCGCACCCACCACGTGGGTACGAACACACTCATTGGGGGTAGGGGGAGACGACTAACAACAGAGTAATGATCAGCTCCTAACCTCTAGGAACCTAAGGCACTGTTAGAACAAACAGAAAGAAAAAGTTATAAAGTCCAAAATAAAGTTCACCCGATCCCATGAAGACTTGGTAATAATCAGAAACCAAATAATTCTCCCACAACCGCTGGACAGCCCTCCCCCTGACACATGTAGAGGAAAAAAGTAGGTTAACTTCCACCATCTCTAACACCCCAAAGTCCACCGCATACTGTGCAGTCTACAAATGAAAAAAAAAAGCTATTAGCAAAAGAACGGGGGTAGTAGTCCATGGGTGCCTCAGAGACTTCCTCCATCCAAGAGTCTACAGCAGCCGCTGTGAGCAGGCTATGCGATAGTCAAGTAGTAGAAATAGATCCACCCGGTTCAAACCCAAAGTTAGTGTAAGCTCAAATAAGAGCAACATAAGAAAAAGGAAAAGAAAAAAAAATCGGAATCACCAGGCAGAGCTTCAGGGTGCCTAAAAAGCAGTCCGAAGGGCATATGCAGCCGAATGAAAAATTAAAAAATACAAACCAAGTGAGCACGAGTTAGCGGGAAAAAACCTAGCGAGCCTAGACTAGTCCTCTTCCTGGTCTCTGAGGTCATATCTGGAGGATCTCGGTGTTCCGGCCTTATAGCTCCCAGTGCGATTAGGCTTTTGTTTTTTAGCTGACCTCTTTTCAGGCGTATAGAAGAGAGATCTCAAGGGTGATCTGTCTCCAGGGGGGTCCTGGAACTCCGCATACCAATTCAGCAGCGAAATCTGGTCAAGTCCCAGGGCTGAGCAAAACTCCTGCAAATCATCAGGTTCACGCAGGACATGTTGGTGACCGTTGAGATTCACCGTCAGGGCAAATGGGAACCTCCACGTGTATGTCAATTCTTTCTCTCTTAGTGCCTCCAGCAACGGGCGGAAGGCCCTCCTATTCTTTGGGGTGATCTGCGAGAGATCCTGAAATAGCATGATGGTCACCCCGTTAAAGACAATTTTTTCATTCCTCCTGGCATTACGCATGATCTCTTCCTTGAGAGTGGAGCTTTGTAGGCAACATATAATGTCCCGAGGAGGAGCAGTGTCAGGCCCCTTTGGTCTAAGGGCTCTGTGTGCCCTGACAAAGTCAATCGCCATGTCTTCCTGCCTGTCAAGCAAACTGTTGAACACTTTCTGCAAGGCCGTGACAATTTGGGCAGGTTCCACCGATTCTGGGATGCACCTCACACGAATATTGTTCCTCCTGCCCCTATTGTCCAAGTCCTCCAAATGTCTATTCATTTCAATAAATCAATGATTATGAGAGGCAGAGACTCTCTCAAGCCTGTGTATGGCCTTGTCCCTGTGCTTGCCTGCCACCTCTGTTGCAGCCATTTTCTCATTCAAGGCCACCAGATTATATTTCAGGTCTGTAATAGCGGCTGAGAACATGGACTTTATGTCTGCTGCTATCACAGACATCGCCACAAGTGTGAGGGTTTGATCAGAGCAAGATGTCCCCCTACCTGAGTCCTCAGGCGCCGACTGGGAGTCTTCACTGAAGTCTTCCTCATGGCGTTCCGACGCCATCTTGGCCTTCCCCACGCTGCCACGGGTCCCCGTCTGTGCTTTAAACAGGTCCGAAATGTTTCGGGACGAGGTAGCGGAGGTCCCTCTCCTCGAGTGTGATTGCAGGGTGCCGTATAGCCTTTTACCCGGCATCTGGGAGCAGCGCATCGAGTGTTTGGGCGAGTGCAAGTTGTGTGTGTGTCGGAGCCCCGTCACCAAGCGTCCATGCTCGTTTCGCACCAAGCCACGCCCCCTAGCATTTTGTTTTTAGGCCAACAAGTTCAATTTGTTTAGAGACTGAGGAGATGATACAAGAGATAGTTAGAGACTGAGGACATGATACAAGAGATGTTTAGAAACTGAGGACATGTAACAAGAGATGTTTAGAGACTGAGGACAGGATATAAGAGATGACTATAGAGTGAAAACATGATACAAGAAATGGTCAGAGGTTGCAGACATGATAAAAGAAATGGTCAGAGGTTGCAGACATGATACAAGTGATGGTCAGAGGCTGCAGGCATTATACAGGAGGTGTCAGAGGCTGTGGGCATGGTACAGGAGGTGGTTAGAGATTGAGCACATCATACTAAAGATGGTAAGAGACTGCAGATATGGTAGAATATATGGTCAGAGACTGCAGACATGATATAAGAGATCAATGCAGCCTCACCGGTGACCATCAAATGCAACCTCACTGTGCCCACCAATGCGGCCTCTCTATGCCCACCAATGCAGCCTCTCCGTGCCCACCAATGCAGCCTCACTGTGCCCATCATTTCAGCCTCACTGTGCCCATCAAATGCATCTTTACGTTTCCCACCAATGCACATTTACGGTGCCCATCATTGCAGCCTTACGGTGCCCATCATTGCAGCCTTACTGTGCCCATCATGGTAGCCTCACTGTGCCCATCAAATGCAGCTTTATGGCACCCATCAAATGGAGCCTTACTGTGCCCATCATTGCAGCCTCACTGTGCCCATCATTGCAGCCTCACTGGAAATGTATAGAGTCCACAAACTATGGAATATATATCTGTAAATTGATCAATCCTGAGGTACTTAAGTCATTTCTTGAGGCCCACAAATGTCAGAACAGTACAGATATATCCCCCAAATGACCCCTTTTTGGAAATATTAAAGTCTAAGATATTTAGTAAAAGGAGTGGCAAGTTTTTTGAAGTTGTAGTTATTTGTCATAATTTTTGTGAAATGTAAGAAATTAAAAAATATTGTTTTTTTTTCCACAATTCTATTATTATATTTTACATACCGTCACCAGTGCAGTACAGTGTCATCATATAGGCGGGGATTAGGGACACTAACTAGTGAAAGGATGAAAAAATATATATATATATCTCTCTATTTTCTGGCGTATAAGACTATCTCTTAGGCGGCGTACACACGACCAAGGTTCTCGCTGGAAACCAGCGAGAACCTCGCTGGAAGCTGCATTCCAGCGAGGACCTCGGCCGTGTGTACGCTCCTGGCTCGCCCCGCCCGTCGGGAATCCCGTCGAGCGAAAAGAGAGCACGCTCTCTTTTTGCTCGACGGCCCGCCTGGATGAATGGCTGGTTGCAATTCCCGACGGGCGGGTCGCCGATTTCGACGGCCGGCAGAGAACCTCGATGGGCGGAACGATGTGTTCTGCCCGTCGAGGTTCTCTGCCGTGTGTACACGGCCTTACACTTAAAAAAAACTGTCCAAAAAGCAGGGGTCGTCTTATACACCGGGTCAGCTGCTCGGATGCCATACAGTATATACCTCTTAGCCAATCCCGGTGAGCGATAAATTCAAACGAATACAGAGCCTGCTCGGATTGGAGTAACAACCTCTGCCAATCCGAGCAGGCTACATACAGTAGCCTGCTTGGATTGGGTTTGAGATTTAGAGAGGCGTGGGCTGATGATGTTACAGCCTCGGCCAATCCAAGCAGGCTTTGTATTCATTAACCACTTAAGGACCGCCTACTGCACATATACGTCGGCAGAATGGCACGGTTGGGCACATCAACGTATATATACGTTGGTTTTAGTACCCAGCCATGGGTCACGGGGGCGCGCCAGTGGACTCGCGGACCCGGTCGCCGCTGCAGTGCAGCGATCCTTCCCTGGAGCTGAAGAACGGGGAGAGAACCGTGTGTAAACACGGCTTCCCCGTGCTTCACTGTGGCCGCAGCATCGAACGCGTCATCCCTGTTATAGGGGGACGCGATCAATGACGTCACACCTACAGCCACACCCCCCTACAGTTGTAAACACACACAGGGAACACTCAAAGTCACAGCGCCCCCTTGTGGTTAACTCCCAAACTGCAACTGTCATTTTCACAGTAAACAATGCAATTTAAATGCATTTTTTGCTGTGAAAATGACAATTGTCCCAAAAATGTGTCAAAATTGTCCGCAATATGTCGCAGTCACGAAAAAAATCGCTGATCGCCGCTATTAGTAGTAAAAAATAATTAATAAAAATGCAATAAAACTATCCCTTATTTTGTAAACGCTATAAATTTTGCGAAAACTAACCGATAAACGCTTATTGCGATTTTTTTTATCAAAAATAGGTAGAAGAATACGTATCGGCCTAAACTAAGGAAAAAAAATGTTTTTTTATATATTTTTGAGGGATATTTATTATAGCAAAAAGTAAAAAATATTGCATTTTTTTTTAAATTGTCGTTCTATTTTTGTTTATAGCGCAAAAAATAAAAACCGCAGAGGTGATCAAATACCACCAAAAGAAAGCTCTCTTTGTGGGGAAAAAAGGACGCCAATTTTGTTTGGTAAACGTCGCACGACCGCGCAATTGTCAGTTAAAACGACGCAGTGCCGAATCGCAAAAAGGGGCAAATGTAATAGTGAATGGCAAAGCCACTCGTTGTTTACAAGTGTCATGCAATCTGCTGTGATTGGTCACAGAAATCACATGGTACAGGCAGCAGGCCAGTACACTGACTAATCATTAGCTGTGCCCACGCAGAAGGCCAGTTTCAGGAGGATGTCATGTGACGTCCACACAGAACAATGAAAGTCCAGCTCGGCCGTCAAATTGCTGGCGGAAACTGGTTAAAACCTAACTGGATGGCCTTTCATTTGATAAAGTACTGTGTATCTTTAAAGCAGGGTTCCACTCGTGATTTATTTTTTTAAGTCAGCAGCTACAAACACTGTAGCTGCTGATTTTTAATAAGGACACTTACCTATCCTAGGCGCCCGCGATGTCGCCCCCCCCGAATCCGACTCTCCATCTTGCCAGCTCCCATCACCGCCATCCTTACTGAGGGAAACAGGCAGTGGAGCCTTGCGGCTTCACTGCCTGTTTCCTACTGCGCATGCGCTTTTGTGAATGCTTTCTGGGATACACACAGTTCCCAGAAGGAAGCACGCCCCATTCCCCAGAAGACAACGCAGGGAGGACGAGGAAGAAGACCTGCTGTGGTATGGGAAGAGGCTGATTAGAAACTCTTGCATAGCAACCGCCATTTCTGATAAGCAAAAAAATAAATAAACATTTTTTTTTCAATTTTTTTTTCTTCTTTTTTTTTACAGGATTTTGGTGTATTTTTTTTTTTTTGAGTGGACCTCCACTTTAACAACTGCCATGTGTTTTTCTTTCAAAACTACTGTTTTCACATTTACATTTTTTCAATTTTTCAATTCTCAGTGCTGCTGATCCTCTACTTCATTTTACCTACTACTTCCTGTCTACATTCAGGCACTCCAATACCAGCTGCATATCATTCTCAGATGCAGTTTACAGATTATGGCTTGGATTACGCCCACTAAATGAGTCTGGAACAGCTGATTAATGTATAGTCTCTACTGAACGTGCATGTGACAGGGTGATAATGCACACTGAATAAATAAATATTGGCATAGCTCCATATAGTCTCTAATGACAGGATGACAACCCAGGAAAACAACTCTTAAAAATAGACAGAGTTTTGTCATCGTACAATAGAAAGTACCTGGACTTGGAACTTTATTGCAGAAGTACCAGGTATTTTAATGAAAATCGTAGTTTTAAGAAGATAACTTTGGAAATTATATTAGTTTATAGAAAGTATAGCAAAATGCATTTTTTGAGGATTAGAGGGTAGAGGGACTGTCAGGTTTAGATTGTTGTCTGTGCCCCGCATTATAGAGATTCACCCTTTGCCCGTTGTCATGCTTACCGTTATCAATAACAGTGAAAGAAACTTACAAGTTATGGTGACGCTGGTGACAACCAGGGTTTCTGTCACGTAAGAGGGATATTCTATCACTTTCTGTTTGGCTCTGGGACAGACAGTGAAGGCAAATTTCCTAACAGGACACAGATGGTAAAAAAACTAAAACAAAACTGACAGGGGGTTATAGCCTTCTATTGCTCTACCCCAAAATAATAATAATAATAATAATAATAATAATAATAATAATAATAAGCCTAGTTCTACTTTAACTACTTCAGCCCCAGAAGAATTTACCCCCTTCCTGACCAGAGCATTTTTTGCAATTCGGCACTGCGTCGCTTTAGCTGACAATTGTGTGGTTGTACGACATTGTACCCAAACAAAATGAACGTCTCTTTTTCCCACAAATAGAGCTTTCTTTTGGTGGTATTCGATCACCTCTGTGGTTTTTATTTTTTTCGCTATAAACAAAAAACAAAAATAAAAAAATAAATAATATTTTTTACTTTTTACTTTAATAAATATCCCCCCAAAATATATATAAACAAATAGTTTTCCTCAGTTTAGGCCGATATGTATTCTTCTACACATTTTTAGTAAAAATATATATCCATAAGCGCATACTGATTGGTTTGCGCAAAAGTTCTAGCTTCTACAAAATAGTGGATAAATTATGGCATTTTTATTAATATTTTTTTTTTTTTTACTAGTAATGGTGACAATCTGCGTTTTTTTTAGCAGGACTGAAACATTATGGAAGACACATGGAACACTTTTGAAACTATTTTGGGACCATTGTCATTTGTACAGCGATCAGTGCTATAAATAGCCATTGGCAGGGAAGCTGTTAAACACTAGGGGGCGATCAAGGGGTTAGAATCACTCCTAGGGAGTGATTCCAACTGTGGGGGATGGGCTACCACTGACATGACATTGATCACTGCTCCCGATGACAGGGAGCAGTAGATCCCTGTCATGTCACTAGGCAGAACTGGAAAATGCCTTTCGGTCTCACAATCGCGGGGCCACCGATGAACATTGAGTTTGCCGATGCATGCGCACCCACACGGCGGAAAATTTAAAGGGATGTACAGGTACGCCCATTTGCCTATACAAGCCCTTCTGCCGACGTAAATGTGTGTGCAGCGGGCGGCAAGCGGTCAAAAGAGAAGTGTGTTCAAATGTTTTTTCATCATACCTCTTTTCTGGGTCACAGGAGTGCATTTACGTTAGCTCCTGTGACCTAAAGTCAGCTAATAGTGTGCTAAAGCCAGTCCAGGCTCTGGAAGGATCCCTACCAGGGGCAGACATACAGGATTCGCCGGAGTCGCCATCACGACCGGGCCCCATGCCGCTACTTCTGTTGACACAGACAGCGGGACTCGACCCTGCTGGATTTGATTGACAGCAGCAGGAGCTCCTGGCATCTTTGCCCTTTTGAGTGCCCTTACAGCAAGCAGCTTGCTATGGGGGCACCCAAGCTGCAGGTCGGTGTGTCCATTGAGACATGGAGCCGCAGTTTTGCCCGGTCCCCTCTCTTTTCTCATTGACTAACTGACTTATTGACAGCAGTGGGAGCCAGTAACACTACTGCAGTGTCTCAGCCATTTAAGAGGGAGAGTCCTGGATGGCCGAGGCACTTGTGGACATCGTTGGATCGAGATGGGGCTCAGGTAAGTATTATGGTGGCTGAGGGGGGCTGCTGCACACTGAAGGTTTTCTATCTTAATGCATAGAATGCATTAAGATAAAAAAATCTTAAAGGAGTTGTAAAGGAAAAAAAATGTTGGGCTGAAATGACTGTTTACAGGGTATAGAGACATAGGGCCAGATTCACGAACACTTGCGCTGGAGTATTTGGATATGCGCCGCGTAACTGTGATGATGCGCCGTCGTTTCTATGTGCCCGTACCCACCAAACTAGATGCGGCCAATAACGGGTCATTTGCGACCGGCGGAACGTTCCGACGCCAGAGTATCGTCAGCGCTTATTTTCGCTGGGCGCATCAGTCGCGCCCATTGATTTCCCCTGCAAATATGCAAATGAGGGATTTTTCCCAATTCACGAACGGATTAGCACCATACGCTGGCTACATGCGCCGCGCGTATCTCGTCCGTCCGGCGCAAAGTTATTTCTACAAAAGGCTGCTTTATCTTTACTCCAGATGGCCACAGGTCAGCAGGAGAGCAGCTACAGCAGCGTTACCGACGATAAGAGCTAGCTGAGCACCCCCACTTGCAGGACAACACCTCTGTCCATGCTTGTCTGTCAAATTTTACAGCCATGGAGGAAGACATCATAGGTCTCCATAGCCGAGATGATGGCTGACAGCTCCTGGCCATTAAAGTTCAGCTTTCTCCTGTGTGTTTGCGGGGAACGGGAGCAGCCATCTCAGAACAAAAGTAACATCACTGCGGGGAGGGGGAGCAGGATATACTTTAGTGCCGGAATGGCGCTTCTACGGGCGCATTTAAATGCCCAACGGAAGGCATTGCGCTGACGTTTCCCGTGCAGTGGTGCCGACGGAAGTTGTGAGCATGCGCACAAAGGGGGCGAGTGGAGCCTCACTCACTGCGCATGCTCCGTGGTTGATGCGCTGAACGTAAGCCTCTGCGCTGGGCTCCGCCCATCATTTACATATGATCACACCCACTTCCACTTGCGTCGGGTTACGCCAGCGCATTATCGTTACTCTGGCGCAAGTTTACGCGCAACTGCTATGTGAATTACAGGACTTGCGCTGAAAGGGTCTTCAGAGTAACGTAAATGAGAAGCGTTACTCCAGAGGAAAGATACTCTCATCTACCTGAATCTGGCCCATAATAGTTAACTGATTCCTTTTAAAAAATGATTACAAATAGATAAAAATCAATCATATAATGCATCCACAGTTCTAGTTTTAGTTTTTGCTGTTGTTTCCTGTCTCTCTGATGTACAGAGCCAAACAGCCAATAGAGGGCAGTGATGGTTTGTAAAACGAAATTGGATTGGTGCTGAGGGGTTTTAGACACACAGTAATCACACCTCCTTGATTAGTGACAACAGTGAGAAAGCTCCCAGTACTGTGGTTATCAGGAAATAGACAACCAGGAAGTGTCCAGAACAGAGAGGAATTACAGCAACATCAAAGCAAAAATGAACAATGAGGACATGAAAACAGGACTGCAGTAAGGTAAAGGAAGCTATTTAGCTAAAAAAAAATGTTTCCTTTAGTGACCCTTTAAGCCTTTACAACCACATTAAAGTGGATGTTAACCCGATTTTTGAAATTTGAGCTGGGAACATATATCTGGAGTGTTTTTGTGTCAGGGTGGGTGCTATAAATCTATTAGCAGAGAGCTGGTCTATTCACAGCACAACTCTGCACGTCTCTACCTATGTGAAGAGGGGGTGTGTGCTTTTCCTCCAATCAGCTGCCTTACAGTGTATGGCAAGAATCCACATTCACAGGTGAATCAGGAAGAGAACATTCTTACAGTACATGCACTTTCTAAACAGCATATAAAGCTAAAGACAGTAGATATACAAATAAAAGTTATGTAGGAGGATTTGTTCATCTCTGTGCATCATCTGAGGTAGTTCACTTCACTGGGTATATGTGAGGTTTTACATCCACATATGGGTGAAAAGCCTTGAGCTTTTATAACCACATTAACCTACCAGTCCTTAGGAGGAGACAGGGAGAACATGCAGACTCCAGTTAAGTAATGCTGTGGTTGAGATTCAAACCAAAAAACCCTAGTGCTGCCAGGCAAACGTGCTAACCGTTTGTCCATTGTGCTGTTTATGTACAATATACAGTACAACCTTGGATTGCGTGCATAATTTGTTCCGGAAGCATGCTTGTACTCCAAAGCACTTGTATATCAAAGCAAATGTTGCCATAAGAAGTCATGGAAACTCAAATGATTTGTTCCACAACCATTTAAGTCCTTCAGTTTATAATCAATATAAAGAGATTATACTGTAGCAATGGTATAGGTTGTGTTACAATAAAATGTAAATTTACAAATGTAAGCCTCCATAAGGAGATTAGAAGTAAAATCCAGCAGGAGCTACAGTATATAAAAGAGAAGAGAGGCGCCTAAAAGTGTAGAAATATAGTTACATTTAAAGTGGTTGTAAACCCCAATTTTTTTATTTTTTTCTAATGTCACAATGTAGAGTATAAGATTTCCTATCATCTGTGCCCAGTCTTGCCACACAGAGTTAATCCGGTGCTGAGTAATCCTTATTTAAAGTTCAGTGCAAATTAACAGAATTTTAGATAAAAACCTGCCAAATTAGGTTAAGTCCGTTTCTCTGTTATTGCTTTCAGTAACAGGTTATTTACAAATCTAGCGTGGACATGTTTATCATAACAAGAGGTGATCCAAAGTTCATTGTATATTACTAGGATGTGTTATGATGTTATATCACCTCATGTTATTGTAAACAAAACATAACATATGATAAACATGTCCTAGCTATATTTGTAAATAACCTCTCACTCAAAGCATGAAGAGAGATTCTGGACTTTTTGCTTTAGGCAGGGTTTTATCTGGAAGGCTGTTCATTTTCACTGAACATAAAAGAGGATTTCTCAGATCTGGATTAACTCTGTGTGTCAAGACTGGGCACAGATGATAGGAAATCTTATACTCTACATTGTGACATCAAAAAAAAAAATTTTTTTTTTGGGGTTTACAACCACTTTAACCACTTAGCAACCACCTGCTGAAAAATAACGGCGGCAAGGTGGTTGCTTAACTCTGGGATCACGTTATATAACGTGATCCCAGAATCGCGCTCCTGCGCGCCCCCTGGGGCGCGCACAAGGGAATGTCCGTGACCGCCGGGTCCAGAGGACCCGGCGGGTCACGGATCACGGTAAATCGCCGCTGCTGGCGGCGGTTTACCACGTGATCGCTCCGTCCAATGACGGAGCGATCAGATGTAAACAAACCGGCGTCATTTGATGACGCCGGTTCCTCCCTCCTCTCTCTGTACCGATCAGTACAGTGTGAGAGGAGAGCGCGGATGGCAGCAGCTGTGTCGGATGGATCTGTGACTATTGCAGTCACAGATCCATCCATCCCTGCTCAGCCATCCCTGCATTAACCCCTTCCTTCCCTGCGCAATACTCTGCAATACCCCTTCCTTCCCTGCGCAATGCTCTGCAATACCCCCCCTGAGCAATACTCCGCAATACCCCCCCTGAGCAATACTCCGCAATACCCCCCCTGAGCAATACTCTGCAATACCCCCCTGAGCAATACTCTGCAGTACCCCCCTGAGCAATACTCTGCAGTACCCCCGCGCGCAATACTCTGCAGTACCCCGGCACAATACTCTGCAGTACCCTGGCACAATACTCTGCAGTACCCCGGCACAATACTCTGCAGTACCCCGGCACAATACTCTGCGGTACCCCGGCACAATACTCTGCGGTACCCCGCACAATTCTCTGCGGTACCCCGCACAATACTCTGCAGTACCCCTGCACAATACTCTGCAGTACCCCCACGCAATACTCTTAAGAATACTCTGCAATACCCCCACACAATACTCCCTGTGCAATACTCCCTGCGATCGTTTTTTTTCATGTTTAAATTCCTTGTAATAGGAATAAAAGTAATCAAAACATTTATTTTTGGGAAAAAAGTGTCAAACTAAAATAAATAAGGTAAAATGAACAATATATATATTTTTTTTTAAAGCGCCCCTGTTCCCGCATGCTCGTATACAGATGCGAACGCACACGTAAGTCCCGCCCACATGGGGATTTTTAAGTAGCGAAGTTTGGCGACATGTTGGGTATCTATTTACTCGGCGTAACTTCATCTTTCATATTATGCAAAAACATTGGGCTAACTTTAATGTTTTTTTTTAAACCACAAAAAAATGCATTAGAAAAATTGCTGTGCAAATACAATGCGCAATAAAAAGTTGCAACGACCGCCATTGTATTCTCTAGGGTCTTTGCTAAAAAAGCATATATAATGTTTTGGGGTTCTATGTAATTTTCTAGCAAATAAATGATGATTTTTACATGTTGGAGAGAAATGTCAGAATTGGCCTGGCTGCTCCAGAACGCCTGATGGTGCTCCCTGCATGTTGGGCCTCTGTATGTGGCCACGCTGTGTAAAAGTCTCACACATATCGCCATACTCAGGAGGAATAGCAGAATGTGTTTTGGGGAGTAATTTGTGGTATGCATATGCTGTGTGTGAGAAATAACCTGCTAATATGAAAATTTTGTGGAAAAAAAATAAAAAATTAAAAAAATCTTGATTTTGCAAAGAATTGTGGGAAAAAATTACAACTTCAAAAAACTCACAATGCCTCTTTCTAAATACCTTGGAATGTCTTCTTTCCAAAAAAGGGGTCATTTGGGGTGAATTTGTACTTTTCTGGCATGTTCTTTTTTCATTTATAGCGAAAAAAAATAAAAACCGCAGAGGTGATCAAATACCACCAAAAGAAAGCTCAATTTGTGGGAAAAAAAGGACAAAAATTTAATTTGGCTACAGTGTTGTATGACTGAGTTATTGTCATTCAAACTGTGAGAGCACCGAAAGCTGAAAATTGGTCTGGTTATTAAGGGGGTTTAAGAGCCCAGTGGTCAAGTGGTTAATGAAGGTACAACATTTAGCAACTCACATGGTTGATGATTGAAAGAGGCACATCTAAGTATGCAGGCATCCGGGGTAAAGCTTTCTGCAATTGTAAATGGGAAGATTACTTTGCAGTAGACCGATCTGAAAGCGAGGCTTGAACTGCTCATGGAGCTCATCGTGGATGGAACAATGTCAATGGCGGTAATGAGGATGGTCTATGTGAACATATTTACCCCGGATGCCTGTTTTAATCATCAACCATGTGAGCAGTGGCGGTGCATCCATAGTGGGCGCAGGAGCACCGCCCCCTCTCTCCTGCACCCACCCATGCATTGCATGAATCTATGTATTGTCACCACTGCCGGTCCCCTGTTGAGCGTCGGCCATCTGAAAAACAGCGGTCGATGTGTTTTGGAAGTGTCTGATTAGAGCGAGATGCTCTAATATGCTTCCCGATTAGAGCCTGTGGGCTCTAATCAGCCTCCAAATAGTTAACCAGAGGGCACACAGGCTGTGCATTCCCTAGTTAAAGAGTGCTGTGTTAGGGAATCGCTTTCCTAACACTGACCCGCCTCTCAGCCAATCAGGTGCATCAGGTCTAGATAAGGGTCACCTGAAGTGACATTGAGGGCATGAAAAGACATTGAGGGAGCGTGGAGAGGATGGCACTGACTCGAGGAAGGTAAGTGCTGGGCTGGGGAAAAACTGGCTGCATTTGGGGGCACAAACTGGTGGCAATTGGTGGGACAAACTGGCGGCAATTGGGGGCACAAACTGGCGGCAATTGGGGGCACAAACTGGTGGCAATTGGTGGGACAAACTGGCGGCATTTGGCAGCACAAACTGGCTGCATTTGAAGGGACAAACTGGCTGCATTTGAAAGGACAAACTGGCTGCATTTGAGGGGGGCAAACTGGCTATATTTGAGGGGGCAAACTGGCTATATTTGAGGGGGCAAACTGGCTATATTTGAGGGGGCAAACTGGCTATATTTGAGGGGGCAAACTGGCTATATTTGAGGGGGAAAACTGGCTATATTTGAGGGGGAAAACTGGCTGCATTTGATGGGGAAACTGGCTGCATTTAATGGGCATAGTGGCGGCAATTGATGTTTTTTTTTTTCAGTTTGTTTGCGCCCCCCAAAAATTTTGAGCTCCAGCTGCCACAGCATGTGAGTTTCTAAATGTTGTACCTTCATTAATTGTAACTGTATTCTTACACTTAGAGGCTCCTCTGTTCTCTTTTATACTCAGCTGTGACATGACGCTACTTGTATATCAAGGCATTGCTTGTATATTAAGTCAACATTTATTAAAACATTTTGCTTGTCTTGCAAAACACTCTCAAACCGAGTTACTCTCAAACCAAGGTTTTACTGTATATCTTTTTTTTTTTAATGAGTAAGGAAGTTTTAACCCTGTAGGTTTTTATTGCTGTCAGTGAAATTTACTGGTTCTGGTGACCAGTATTTCAGGCACAGAAAGCGATTCCTATAATAGCGGGGAAAAAAAATAAATATTTGACATTTTCATGATTGGGTTTTCATCTACCTAAAATTAGTTACACTAGAAAAAGTCTACAAAATGTTCAACTATTTTTATTGTGTTTACATTTCTACTTATTTCTATTTTTCTTGAGTTTGCAAGACAGAATAAACCTGTCCATCACGTTTACCACTGACAGCTTACTCTGCTTTCCCTTCTTTTATCGTGCCTGGCCTTGTGCCACAATGAACTCACTGACTTCCTCTCTCATACTGATGAATTGAATAGCAACTCCTTCTCTCTCTCCTTCTCTTTATCCTTTACATAGATGTTCAGTAATTTCTGAACTTGTTTAGGTTCACAACACAACACACTTCCATGAATAATAAGTGCAGCATTTTAAAGGACTGCAGTTGTGTTTAGTCTTGTAAATGTTTAGTGGTTTTTAAAAGTAAGTAAAGTAGGTTCTGAAGTGTGAAATTCAATAAGCAATTTGCTTCTGCCTTTTATAAATCAGCTAGTTGGGCAAGCTTTACAACTCTGTGCAAAAAGGTTAAATCATTATTTCCTGCTATAGAAATGATTTCTATGTTTCTCGTAGACGTGAGAGCTGAAGCAAGGTATTAAAGGCTACGTTTTACCTTTTTTAGTTAGAATTTGTCTTTTCATAACAAATGTATTTTCTGCCCAAGCCATCCCAATGTACTTATCTCTTACTTACCTCATCATTCTAATTTCAAAGTTTAAAAAGATGCATTTTTGCCTATCACTTCCTGTAGCATCATGTGACCATCCAGGAAACTTTTTATACCATCATGTGCTGCCTTACTGCATCACAGAATAGGGTGCTTTTTACCTCTCTGGACCACCCCTTCTGTACTACCTCTTTTTTATCTTCACCCTTTTCCTACTTCTTCCTTTAGAGTTATCATACACTGTACAATCTCCGTTAGATATACCCAAAAGTGTGCGTAGCCTATTGCATTAGGGTGTGCACCCCAAAGCTCAAAAACACACTACCAATCACTCATAATGCTCATTCAAGGAGGAAAGGGGCTGGTATATTGCATATTTACTGGCCCCTTCCCTTACTCATCCTAAAAAATCCTGCATCAACAGCTGGTGGAAGAGGAGAGAAGGTAAGCTGACAGCGCTGTGTGTGGGGGGGAGGGGGAGCCAGGGCAGTAGGGTAAATCTGTGCTGTACAGGATGATTAGGGTGTGCCCTAATGATTAAGCACTTATAACAGTGTGAAACGCGTTTATCGGGCACTCTGCTCTTGTGGTGTCACTCTGGAATGTGTTATAAGGGACAAACGTGCCCGCTACTATGTTCTAATTGTTAAGCAAATATAAACCATTAGCCTCCAGTGAATATAGTGAAAATAAACTCAGAAAAAAAAATATAGTACATGTATAGTGACCCTGAATTAGTTGCAACAATTTAGTAGTGTACTCCAAAAAACGCTGTTATATCCAAACATACAAATAAATAAATGTGAATAAAAGTCCAACTAAAGCCCAATGGTAGTAGTAAGTTCATATAAAGGTAAAAATCTCATAGCGATAACTTGATAGAGGAAAAAACGGATAAAAGATTAATCCAGACATCGACTGTAAGGCCTTGTACACACGAGGGAATTTTTCCGCTGAACATGGTCCGACGGACCATTTCAGCCGAAAAATCCGCTCGTCTGTAGGGGCAAACGGACCGGCAAACCAGCGGACATATCTGCCCGCACATGCGTCGTATCCTGTGAATGGATCCGACGAATGCGCGTGGAAGTGTTTACTTCCTGGTGCGGTGACGTGGCGGTGACGTGGCGGCGTCAATGTCACCGCCGCGTCACCGCGCTGTCCGCCAGCAGGGAATTTGATCCTATGGTGTGTACAGCCACCGGATCAAACAGCCCGGCGGACATATCCGATGGAAACGGTCCGTCGGACCGTTTCCATCGGATATATTACATCGTGTGTACAAGGCCTTAGATTTATGAATTGGCCTCTCACCTCCAACAATGACCCCAGGGTCAAACAAGGTTTGTCAGATAGCCAGATAAGGAATCCTGCTGATGGATCTGTAAAGGCATCCAGGTCCCAGGCGAAGACGAAGAACTACATCCAAAACTTGGCATCAAAACATCCTGGGTAATTCCATATATAGAGGAAACCATGCGATTCAAGGAATGACACTTCTTGTATAAATGGTGCTCAAAGGAAACAAAGAACAGCCATAGTGCAATATTGCCAATTGAAAATCGCATTTATTTATTTTTTTTGAAATATGTTTTTATTAAGGAAGTTACATAATCGCATTTATTTAGTAAAAGAAACTGCTTGCATCAAGTAAGGGTAAAAAACGCAGTAAAAAACAATGGGAGGAGTGTCACACTCTCCTCCTCACCGTACTTCTGTAAAACACCACTAGAACTGACGTCACTAGGTTCTCCCTGACGTGTTGCATCACACCCTTCTCTACAGCCATTCAAAGTGCAAGATTTACACATTTCTGAGCTTCAGGTGACAGGGGATGTGGATTTGACATCACAAGAGGGCTGAGAGTAATCTGAAATAGGAGTGAAGGGAATAGAGGCACACTCTTTAGTCTGATAGGGAAACATGCTTGGTTTCAGGATACATAATCAGAATTAACCCATGTAGAAAGCAGAGAAAGGAGATAAACGCTAGAAATCACACTTGGTGCCTTGGGTTGAGACAAGTACACAATATAGAAGGATATGCTTTGTTAATTTTTTTTTTCATTTCAGAGGTTTACAACCACTTTACCAAATATGTAATCTACTAATCAAGATAATCTTAAGTTTTGTCTATGAGTAGTCATCGGTAAGGCTGTCGTACTACTTTGGATCCGACTTTGCCCTGCGACTTGAAGTCCGACATGAAACCGACTTCAATGAACAGGGATCCGACTTTGATCCCTGACAATACCAGGCACTGGTGTCTGGTATGAATATCTACATTTAAAAAAAATGGCATGGGTTCCCCCTCCAAGAGCATACTGGGCCCATCGGTCTGGTATGGATTTTAAGGGCAACCCCTTTGCCGGATATGGGTCTGGTATGGATTTTGGGGGGGCCACACCGTTTCTTCTGCGTAGGGAGTTCCCCTTAAAATCCACACCAGACCGAAGTGTCTGGTATGCTCTTGGAGGGGCAAACTATGGTGTTTTTTTATGTAGCGTGGAGTTACCCTTTAAGATCATCAGGGCACAAGTCGCCTGTCAAAGTCGGATCAGTCAAGACGGCAATCCGACTTACATTCTTCAGTGATATTCAATGGGCTGAAGTAGGATCAAAATTGGACCAAAGTAGTACAGGGAGCATTTTCAAAGTTGGATTGACTTGTGTCGGACCAGTTAAGACGGCTACCATAGGGAAACATTGATTTTCACATGTCATGTGACATGAGCTCCCAATGTCGGAGCGTTTGTCGTACCAGTGTGAACCTGTCCTAAGAGTTCCCTAAGGCCCCATACACACGAGCAGACAGATTTGTTCAAATCCGTCGGACAGACCGATTTGAACAAATCTGTCTGCTGGGGACGTATTGGTTTGATCGTATACACACTATCAAACCAAAATCCCCGCCGGCAGATGGCACGCTGACGTGGCGGTGACGTTGACGCCGCCACATCACCGCACCAGGAAGTAAAACACTTCCGTGCATGCGTCAAAACCATTCAATGCGTGTGCGAGAAGACATGTCTGCTGGTTAGCATACTAACCAGCAGACATGTCGGGCGGACGGGTTCCCAGCTGACAGATTTGAAAGCATGCTTTCAAATCTGTCGGCTGGCCAAATCCGTCGGCTCGCCCGTACACACAATCTAATCTGTCTGCTGGGACGGTGTGGCAGACCGTTTCCAGCAGACAGATTTGATCGTGTGTACGCGGCCTAAGCCTGTGCATGTCTCAGTCTCCATTGTCTGCAGCTGTGCTATCAGAAGAATCTGCAGAGTGGGAAGTGCAGTAGACAGTAGCTAAAGGAAATTTGAAGAGTGGGCATTAGGCAAGGTCCAGGGCCACAGCATGGTTATAGCCATAATAAAAGTTAATACAGCTCTCTGCTACTTAGCTATGGAGGAGAGTAAGTGGCCTTCAAGGATAAGTCAAATGACAGAAAGCTGAAGGCCTACTCATGTCTGCAGAGAAAGAAAATTATTTGAGTTTTAGATACTCCCACTCTGAAAGTGCTATATTGCACTCTGTTGTTGCTTTACTGAATGCTAAATGTAATATAGGTGAATGTTATAACTAGTGAATACCTACCTTTACTGCTCCATTCATCTGCAGGAGAAAGAAAAGAAATCCAGTATTTCCAGGTATCAAGGAGCACATGACTCACTCCATGCGCAGCACTGGGCCAATCACCAGCACTGGCCCATTGGGGAAGGTACATAGCTGTTTGTAAACCTTGAGTTAAACAATTTATTGCTTGCACAGCACAGATTCTTCTGCTCCCAGCAGCCAAAATCAGCAGAAAAGAAGTGAAGAAAAGGTGAGCATGTACTTCTGGGGATGACACAACCAAACTGAGCCTGCATGGGCAAAGCAAAGATAAAGCTGGCCATATACTGATTAAAATGTGTCTGGGGGGCGTGGCCTGGACATGGCTGGGTGAGGACACAAGACTTTCGAGCTCCTGGACTTGTCCTCCCTTTAACCGACCAAAAAGCTGAAAATACAGGCATGCAATCTGCCAAAAAGAGCAAGAACAGCGATTTACACTGATATTTCGGCCTCCCAACGCCGATCTCGCCGGGAGCAAGAGTGGAGAACTCAGGACAAGACGAATGGGTATTTTCCCCGGACGATACACCTGTTAACCCCATCGTACCAGAGGCACCAGAGACACTGTACCCGAGCATGTCAACCTCGGCCCCCCCGTAAAGTGTCTTGGCAGAGCAGGAGATACAGGCGCTATTGCAGGCCCTCCCCACCAGATCCGATATAGAGACTCTGTTTCTCAAACTTGAGGAGACCCACCAACGAGACTTTCAGGAGGTGAGGGCAGAGGTGTATTCATTGACAGACAGAGTGTCCTCAGGTGAGGGATCGCTGGCGGCTCTGGAGCAACATGTGGCCGGCCTGGAAAGAGACAGAGACCAACACAGGGACACAGCGGTCGCCCTCCAATTACACCTGGAGGAGGTTGAAGACCGGAGCCGACGCAATAACCTGCGGCTCCGGGGGATACCAGAATCGGTGGACACCGAAGCTCTGAAGGATACGCTGCTGGGGCTGTTCCGAAATGTGCTGGATGACCCAGAGAAAACTGTGGAGGCGGATCGCGTGCATCGAGCCCTAGGCCCGAGGTCGGCCGATCCTGACAGACCCCGAGACATGGTGTGTAGGCCAATACGATATGCACAGAAGGAGCGTATCATTTGGGGAGCATGGGAACGAGATGAGATCCTTCTGAACGGCTCGACAATCCCTTGAAGGGCTGCTGAGCCACTACAGGGCTCACTATACTGAGTGGATGGGTGGTTGGGAGGAAGGCACCGGCTGTACAACCTCGCCATGAGGGATGGGGGAGTCTAATGGCTGGTTTATGTTATTTGCTGGGGGGTCTGGGGGTGCTCTGCTCTCTCGGTTCAACGGTTACCAATAAGACTTGTCGATTGTTGCACTTTTACAGTATAGGTATTTAAGCTGTATTTTCTGTTACCTGTTTTATGTTCTTATGTTGCCCTAATTTTTGTCTGTTGCTCTGCATTAAGTTACATACTACCTTAGATTGCATTGCTACTATTGTATTTTAACAACTGCGATGGTCGGGGGGGGTGTTTGGGGTCAGGGGCTCGTTCCACTGGCTCTGTCTATCCACTTGCCCACATAGGCCTGCGATCGTACCCCAGACTAGTTCTGGTGAGCGTTCTAGCTGATTAAGCCAATTTAGGTTTTTTCCTTTGCCACACTCCCTGGTGTCGGCTTTCTAACGTATGCTCGTGCCCACTGGGCGGAGACACACATCTCTAAAGCTCTATCTCTCTTTTCCCTCTGTTTTTCTCTAACTCCAGACCCCTCTGGAGCATACGCTAAATCTCCTCCCTTATTTTACCTAATCCCACCCCCCCCCGCTCACGAGCATGGATGTGCTGACAATAGTCTTGTTGAACGCCAAGGGACTGAACATTTCCGAAAAGTGGAGGATGCTGCTTCATGACATGCGTAGCAGGAGAGCAGATATTGTCCTGTTGCAGGAGATGCATTTCAGGGAAGAAAAACTCCCGATACTAAAAAACAGGTACTACCCCACTGTCTACCACTCCTCCTATGCTGATGCAAAATCCAGGGGTGTCTCTATATTGATATTGGCCGGTGTACCTTGGACATTGGGTGACATACAAAGGGACACTGGAGGGCGATTTTTGTTCCTGAAGGGCCGGATTGGTTTGAAGGGGGTTACCCTGGCGAACCTTTATGCTCCAAACGACCGCCAGGATAGTTTTCTGACCAAACATCTAGAACGCCTGACAACTGGACAGCTAATTGTGGGGGGTGACTTTAATGTTCCTCTGTCGCCAAAGGAGGACACATCCACTGGACTGTCCTTGACTTCAGGAAGGGTGCACCGCTGTATACAGGTGACAATTCACGCATCCCAGTTAGTGGACACATGGCGCCTATTCCACCCGGGCGAGAGGGATTATACTTTCTTCTTTAGACCCCACCAGGTATACTCCAGGATTGGTATGGGAAGCTCATAAGGCCATCGCACGTGGCGTCCTCATTAAACATGGTGCCAGACGGAAAAGACTGAAAGCAGAACAGTTAACGACATTACTGTCCAAACTACAGTCCTTAGAGGCGCAACATAAACAGACGCCGATGAGGCAATTGGGAACAGAACTTGACACCACACACAGGCAGGTCACTGACGTTCTCACATATAAAGCCAAAGCAGCCATTCAAATTTGCAAGTGCAAGGTCTATGAATCTGGAGACAAGTGTGGGCGAATGTTGGCCCTCTTTCTCCGCTCACAGAACAGAGCTTCCTACATCCCTCACATAATCGCGCGCGGCGGACAGGTGTCGATTCCACAATCAATCTCCCGAGAATTCAGGGACTTTTACCACACTCTATATAACCTGCCCCCCGCACCCCTGGACCCAGACACAGACCTCCCACGTGATTACCTGACTACCTCAAACATGCCGACTCTGCCCTCAGACACTGTTAGAGATCTGTTAGACAAACCCATTACCCTGCTTGAGCTTCAGGCAGCTCTGGGTGGCACCAAATCAGGTAAGGCCCCAGGCCCAGATGGCTGTTGACTGTTGACTGTTGCGTATTACAAGACACTGCTCCCTTCCTTGGGCCCTCACCTGGTTTCCCTGTTTAACAATCTTAGTACGGGGGCGAAACTACATATATCTACCCTACAGGCACAGAAAGCAGTCATCCCTAAAGAAGGGAAAGACCCGAGCCAGTGCGGAAGCTATCATCCCATTTCACTGTTTAACGTTGACCTCAAGCTTCTTACCAAAATGATCGCGTCCAGAATTCAACAGCACCTGCCAGGTCTCATTCACCTTGACCAAGTAGGGTTTGTCCCTAGCAGAGAGGCTAGGGACAACACTGCCAAAGTCTTGAACCTACTACACACCGCAAGCGTTACGAAAACGCCCTGCGTCTTTGTGAGCACAGACGCCAAGAAGGCGTTCGATCGCATCAGCTGGCGGTTTCTGTTCAATACGCTGAGACACATTGGGCTGGGACATAAAATGCTAAACTGGATTTCGCAAGTCTACACAGACCCGACGGCTAGAGTTAGGGCTAACGGGGTGCTGTCGGAGGCATTCCCGGTTACAAATGGGACGTGGCAGGGCTGTCCCTTGCCGCCCCTATTATTTGCGCTTTCCCTTGAACCCTTCCTGTGACATGTACGAATGAACCCAGACATATCTGGAATTAGGGTAGTGAACAGGTAGGTGACGGAGAATATAACGTTTCCGACCTACGTGGACGATCTGCTCTTCTCACTGACGAACCCTGCAACGTCCCTCCCCGGCCTAATGCGTGAATTTGAACTCTACGGATGGATATCCAATTTGAAGTTTAACTTGGGCAAGTCGATACCCATGGGGGTGGGAATCTCGAAGCCCAAACCTGGCGCACCTCCGAGGTAGTTTTGGTTTACAATGGACAGGCGAGGCTATGAACTACTTGGGCACGCGTATACCCCCGTCCTTCTCCCAAATTTTTAGATTGAATTTCCCGCCATTGCTAAAAGCTGTCCAAAAGTTATTGGACCAATGGATCACCAGCCTTCACTCCTGGTTCGGTAGGTGCAGCATACTTAAGATGTCCATATTGCACACATTTTTATACCTCCTTCAAGCCCTCCCCATACAGGTACCGGCGGCTTACTTTAGACAAGTTCAAACCATGTTCAAAACTTCTTGTGGGCTGGAAAACACCCTAGAATACACAGATCAATACTATCTCTACCCAAACTCCATGGCGGCCTGGCCATGCCAAACATTCGTACATATTATCACGCAGCACACCTGAACCGCCTCATCGATTGGTGTAGGCATGGAAGTACAAAACTGTGGCCGCATCTGGAACAAGCACAGAGCGAAATCCCACTGCGGAGAGCGCCGTGGTGCCCTACGGCACTACACAAGTCAATGCGTACCCACCCGCTAATAGGGAACACAATCAAGATCTGTACCAGGCTACTATCTCAAGCAAGCTTATCGTCAGGGGTCTCCCCCTAACTCCCGGTGCTGGGTAACCCACAATTCGAGCCGGGTATACAAGACGTAAAATTCCGGGCCCTGAGGGAATCTGGAACATTCCAGGCCCTTCCACTTTAGCGAGGCAGGACGTTGGAAAACGCTTGCAGAACTGATGGACCCGGGAGGTCGCTATCAATTAGACTTTATGAGGGCCAACCAACGTAATCATTTACTGCACACCATGCCACCCCCTCCCATGGGGAGTCACGCTCTTGCATCATTGGAAGAGCTATGCTCAGACACGGGACGTAAAGCCACACGCTCTGTCCATTATACATAACATTTTAGTCACACCGACGGAAGGACACCAAATCCCTTGCATTGTTAAGTGGGAACACGAACTGCACTGCACGCTCTCTGTTAACCACTTCAGGTCCGCGCTAATACGTGAACAGCGCGGACCTGAGGCGCCGGGGTCACTTCTTTGGACGTGATTTGCTTGTAATTCCCAGCGCGCGCCACAGGGTGGCGCGCGGCGGGGAAAAACAGTCCCGACGCATCACCGAGGATCCGATGCGTGTACCCGGCGGCCGCGATGTCCGTCAGGTACACGCGATCGTCGGTGAGAGAGCAGGGACATGGAGCTCTGAGTGTAAACACAGAGCTTCACGTCCTGTCAGTGAGGTGACAGATGCTGTTTCTCTTGTACATAGGGAGACAGCATCGATCACCTCCCCCAGTCACCCCCCTCCCCACACACAGTTAGAACACACCCAGGCAATACATTTAACACCTTCCTCACCCCCTAGTGTTAACCCCTTCAATGCCAGTCACATTTATACAGTAATTAGTGCATTTTTATAGCACTGGTCGCTATATAAATGTGAATGGCGCCAAAAATGTGTCAAAAGTGTCCGATGTGTCCGTCGCAATATCGCAGTCCCAATAAAAATCGCAGATCGCCGCCATTACTAGTAAAAAAAAAATATAAAAAAAAAATCATAATTATGTCCCCTATTTTGTAGGTGCTATAACTTTTGCGCAAAGCAGTCACTTATTGTGATTTTTTTTTTTTTTTTTACAAAAATATGTAGAAGAATACGTATCGGCCTTAACTGAGAAAAAAGAATAAAAAAAAATAAAAAAAATGGGATATTTATTATAGCAACAAGTAAAAAATATATATATATTTTTAAATTGTCGCTCTTTTTTTCATTATAACGCAAAAAATAAAAACCGCACAGGCGATCAAATACCACCAAAAGAAAGCTCTATTTGTGGGGGAAAAAAGGACGCCAATTTTGTTTGGGAGCCACGTCGCACGGCCGCGCAATTGTCAGTTAAAGCGACGCAGTGCCGGAAGCTGAAATTTCGCCTGGGCACGAAGGGGGTTTATGTGCCCAGTAAGCAAGTGGTTAAGAAAAAGCAACAAATACTGACATTCATGCACAAATCCTCTATCTGTACAAAAGTACAGGAGACGAATTACAAGATCCTGACCCGGTGGTACCGAACCCCGGCCCTACTTAGCAACTTTTCCGGACAGGGTCAGATACTTGCTGGCGGTGCCAAAGAGAGACAGGCACATTACTCCATATCTTCTGGTCTTGTCCGCAGTTAAAATCCTTCGGGACAGAGGTCAAGAGAATCTCACAAAAATTCACAGAACGACAGATCCCAGACGACCCAGCGCTTTTTCCTGTTGCATGCCAACGACATCCCCACGCACGTTTACAAAAAACTGATCATTCGACACCTTTTGAACGTGGCCAAGGCGTGTATCCCCATTTGCTGGAAATCCCCAAACCCACCAACTGTAGCGATGTGGCTGCGGAAGGTGGATGATATTAACAAGATGGAAGACCTGATTCTTATGAACCAGGCCCTTAGGAGAATGACCTAGAATCTTGGGCTGGGTTCTGCACCCTGACAGTGACAACTCGGACTTGTCGAACTGTGATGCATGGTGACAGGTTTGACAGATACAATGATCCATGCTCGCGAGCCCCTCCCCCCTACCCCCCCCCCTCTAGCTCCTTTCTTCCCTCTAAATCCCCCGTCGAGAACCCGTCTCCCTGGGTTTCTCCTCTTCTCTGCTCTCCCGGATGACTCTCGGGAGCTCCTATTGCTTCTTGCTTCTCTTCCTTTCTCTCTTACTACTTTTTGGACATTGGAAAAAGGAGAGCGGGTCCACGGATCCTAGGATTTACACCACATCCTATAGGTGAATAATGTTAGACTAACAACACCAATGTAGGTGTGACGTGGTGGGACTAGTTGATAGTAGTGATGAGCGGAATACGCCATATTCGATTTTGCGATATTTCACGAAAATATAGAAGAATATTCGCAAATATTCGTTAATATCGAATATTCGTGATATTTTATCAAAAAAAAAAATATTGATTGCGAAATTCTCGTCAACACGCGAAAACGGAGATCATTTCCTGGATTACTAACCTAATATGCACTAAACACTAACTCTACTTACACAAACTTATATGACTAAACTAAAGCTAATTTTTTTCTTTTTTTTTTTTTATACACAAAACACAGAAGGGCAGAGAACGTATTCTCGAATATTCGTTAATATCGAATATTCGTGATATTTTATCAAAAAAAAAATTTGCGAAATTTCGCTAGTGCGAATGCGAAATTGATTGCGAAATTCTCGTCAACACGCGAAAACGGAGATCATTTCCTGGATTACTAAACTAATATGCACTAAACACTAACTCTATTTACAGAAACTTATATGACTAAACTAAAGCTAATTTTTTTTTTTTTTTATACACAAAACACAGAAGGGCAGAGAACGCATTCGAGAATATTCGTAATACGAATATTCGCATTGCGAATATTCTGCAACATAAAAGGATCGCCTCAGCTACTCGGCCCAGGGTCTCTAATCATACCAGCAATGCTTTTAGACGTCAATGGAGATCACTAGGATGTGATCTGTTTTAAAAATAAATTTGAAAAAATACGAATCTTCGCGATAGCGAATATTCACCGCGATATTCGATTTATTCGCGAATACTCGAATATGCAATATTCGTAACGAATATTCGCAATGCGAATATTCGTGAGCAACACTAGTTGATAGTTCATTTTTTTTTTTTTAAAAGAAATGTGTCTGGTATAACAGGCACCACTAAGATTTCAAAGTGTGTGGCCATCTTCACTCAGCAGAAATTGATCAACTTCTGTTTAAAATACATGTTTTAAGTTTTTTCTTGGTCAGTGGCTGCAATAAGTGTTTTTCTGACTTCTTAAAACACTAATAAGTGTTTTTTGACTTCTGTAGGTACTGCTGTTAAGCCCCGTACACACGACCGGTTTTCCTGCCTGGAAAACTGTCAAGAGAGCTTTTGGCCAGGAAAGCCGGATGTGTGTATGCTTCCTCGCAGTTTTCCCGACAGGAAAACAGCCGGGAATCCCATCGGAAAAATAGAGAACCTGCTCTAAAAAAAAAAAAAAAGCGCCTGAAAAGATCACAAAAACGTCCCATTAAAATCAATAAATGCTTCCACAAGGGGAGAGTGAGCTAGCAGGGCTGTGAAAAAAAAGGCTCCTCTCCATTGAAATGAATGGAAAGCTCTTCAAAAGTGCCTGAAAAGCTTTTAAAAAGCATTCAGTGTTTTACTGACAGTTTAGAAGTGCCTCAGTGTGAAAGGGGCCTAACTGATAGCAGATGTTTTTTTTATTAATATATTATCTATGCACTTTTTGGTGGTTTTCTCTGCAAAAGATAAAAAACGGTTACCTTTCTATGTCAGCTTGTGTTATTTTACTACAATAGATTGTTTTAAACCATTTTTTATGTGTTAACCACTTCCCGACCACAGATATACGTCCACAGAAGGGCACGTTAAGGCAGATGGACGTATATATAAGTCCCTGCCTTTGCGCAGGTCAGGGGTCCGATCGGGACCCCCCCGCTGCATGCGTCGGTCAGAAACCCGCGGGGAGCGATCCGGGACGAGGGCACGGCTATTCGTTTCTAGCTGCCCGCTCGCGATCGCTCCCCGGAGCTGAAGAATGGGGAGAGCCGTATGTAAACACGGCTTCCCCGTGCTTCACTGTGGCGGCTGCATCGATCGAGTGATCCCTTTTATAGGGAGACTCGATCGATGACGTCAGACCTACAGCCACACCCCCCTACAGTTGTAAACACAAACTAGGTGAACCCTAAATCCTACAGTGCCCCCTGTGATTAACTCCCAAACTGCAACTGTCATTTTCACAATAAACAATGCAATTTAAGTGTCCCAAAAATGTGTCAAAATTGTCCAAAGTGTCCGCCATAATGTCGCAGTGACGAAAAAATCGCTGATCGGTGCCATTAGTAGTAAAAAAAATAATAATAAAAATGCAATAAAACTATCCCCTATTTTGTAAACGCTATACATTTTGCGCAAACCAATCGATAAACGCTTATTGCGATTTTTTTTACCAAAAATATGTAGAAGAATACGTATCGGCCTAAACTGAGGAAAAAAAATGTATATATGTTTTTGGGGGATTTATTATAGCAAAAAGTAAAAAATATTGAATTTTTTTCAAAATTGTTGCTCTATTTTTGTTTATAGCGCAACAAATAAAAACTGCAGAGGTGATCAAATACCACCAAAAGAAAGCTCTATTTGTGGGGAAAAAAGGACGCCAATTTTGTTTGGGAGCCACGTCGCATGACCGCGCAATCGTCTGTTAAAGCAACGCAGTGCCAAATTGTAAAAACGCCTTTGGGCATTTAGCAGCATATTGGTCCGGGGCTTAAGTGGTTAACACTGCTCATTAAAGGGGTTGTAAAGGTACATTTTTCTTTCCTAAATAGCTTCCTATACTATAGTGCAGTCCTCCTTCACTTACCTCATCCTTCCATTTTGCTTTTAAATGTCCTTATTTCTTCTGGGAAATCCTCACTTCCTGTTCTTCTGTATGTAACTCCACACCAGGGAGAAAGCCTTGCATTACTGTGTCGAGTTACAGACAGAAGAACAGGAAGTAAGGATTTCTCAGAAAAAAATAAGGACATTTAAAAGCAAAAACGAAAGGATGAGGTAAGTGAAGGAGGACTGCATTACGGTAAAGGAAGCTATTTAGGAAAAAAACATTTTTTTTCCTTTACAACCACTTTAAGTTGTACAAATATTGAATTTTCCTGTTATATATTTTGTGTTATAATGTTTTATGTTTCTAAGAGAATATGTAAAGATAGACTTGTTGGCCATAGGCAAATGTTGTTTTATTGTGCATTGAATGATTCACAATTAACCACATAGGTCAATAGGGGTGGGAAGTAGGTAAAGGGTGTAAGAATGATAACTACAATGTGCAACTTACAAAAGGAGTAGGCATGTAAATATGGGTGGATATTGATATCAGAACAGGTGAGAGTGGAAAGATCTTAATGTATCACCTTAAGAGATTCATGCTCACTTTAGTATGACATAAGAACTAATGCAACAGAACTGTTAGAATTTCATATGTTAGGCTTTTCTTGATTAAAATCTCCGGATGTAAAAGTATTCTTTTAACCATAGTTCCTTTCCTGAAGTAGCTGTAATGAGGTGAGGTGAGCACCTTGCCCTAAAAGGGTGCCATGATGTTTGATAAAAGGGGCAGCAGATAAAGAAACTACTGACAGGAAAACTGTGGGGAGAGCTTTTGGCTGGGAATCATGGCAGTGTGTATGCTCCTCGCAGTTTTTCCGATGGGAAAACTACCCAAAAACCGCCGGACAGGTGGACTTTTGCCCAGGTTTTTTTGGCAGTTTTCCTATGGGAAAAACTGTGACGGAGCATACACATGGCTGGGATTCCCGGCCAAAGCTCCATCACAGTTTTCCTGTCGGGAAAACCGGATGTGTGTAGGGAGAAAGACTGACTGAGCAGGTTCTCGACTACTAATGAGACGAACACCCCCCCGTTCAGTTCGCACCAGAACCTTCCAACGGACCGAACGTTTGCTCAAACATTTAGAACCCCATTGACGTCTATGGGACTCGAACGTTCGAATTCAAAAGTGCTCATTTTAAAGCCTAATATGCAAGTCGTAAAACGTCTTTGAGAACCTGGGTCTTGCCCCAGGGAACATGCATCAATGGAAAGAAGTTTTAAAAACTATAGTTTTTTTCAGGACTCCTGAAAAAACAACAGTTTTTAAAACTTTTTTTCCATTGATACATGTTCCCTCGGGCAAGACCTGGGTTCTCAAAAACGTTTTCACAGGCATACTATAGACACCCAGCAGGTACAATATTTAAAGGAATTTTTCTTTTTCTTTTTTCTTTTTAATTTAAGCATCATTAAAATCACTGCTCCTGAATCAGGAGCAGTGGTTTTAATGATGCTTAAATAAAAAATAAAAAAATGTAAAATTCCTTTAAATATTGTACCTGCTGGGTGTCTATAGTATGCCTCTGAAAACGTCTTCAAATAGCACAATCTCCTGCCTGCCAGTAAATTAGGAAGAACTGATCTAGCTAAACTATACAGTGTATACATATATATACAACACCTGGGATGTATATATATCCTCTACACCAGTGATGGCGAACCTTGGCACCCCAGATGTTTTGGAACTACATTTCCCATGATGCTCCACCACACTTCAGAGTGCCTGAGCATCATGGGAAATGTAGTTCCAAAGCATCTGGAGTGCCAAGGTTTGCCATCACTGCTCTACACACTGTAATATTAACTGACTAGCCTGCCTGCCTGCTCTATCTACCTGCAAAAAATGACTGCCTTTTTATAGTGTGGGGCGTGTACAAAACCCCCTGAGCCATAATTGGCCAAAGCCACCCTGGCTTTGGCCAATTATGGCTCTCCATTTTTTGCGCGCTGTGATTGGCCAAGCATGCGGGTCACAGTGCATGCTTGGCCAATCATCAGCCAGCGATTCCGCAGTGAATTATGGTCTGTGAAACGTAACTCGAATTTGGCTCGTATGACCCGGTTTGTTCGTATTTCGACGAACGATCGAACATACGATGTTTGAGTCGAACATGAGTTCGACTCGAATACAAAGCTCATCCCTATTCTCGACTTTCCCCTTGGGATTTCCAATGGAAACTCCTGCACATGTGTACGGGGCATTACAGTTAGGTGTTTCTATATGAGCAAAAACGTTTAAATGATGAGGTTTAACCCTTTCATGATTAAGCCTATTTCTGACATTTGGTGTTTACAAGTTAAAATCCATATTTTTTGCTAGAAAATTACTTGGAACCCCCAAACATTATGGGCCAGATTCAGGTAGAGTTACTCTGGAGTATCAGTGATACTCCAGCCTAACTCACTTTGAGCCGGCGTTTCTGTTTTCAGTAAGCAGAAAACTAGAAACGCCGGGTTGGAGTTCCTATACGAGCGGCGTAATTGTATTTCGCCGTCGTATCGGAACTGCAATTTTAAAAATGGCGCTCGAGGCGTTCCCGCTGAATAACGCCGAGAATATGTTAATCAGCAAGAATCGGCAATTCACGATCGTATTCGAGCCCGACGCAGTGACTTTCCGACGTTTCCGTAAGAGATACGCAGCGTAAAGATAAACCAGCCCCCTAGTGGAGTATCCTATGTTAAGTATGGCCGTCGTCATCGCGTTGAAAAAAAAAATTCGAGTCGTTTGCGTAAAACGTCCGTGAATGGGGATTGACGTCATTGACGTTCCTTGACAGAATGTGGAGCATGCGCACTGACAGTCGACGCATGCGCAGTACGTTCACCGCGGGATCGCGCCTAGTTATAATAATACACGCCCCCTACCCGCCCAATTTGAATTCCGCCGGCTCATTTTCGCTACGCCGCTGCAACTTTAGGAGCAAGTGCTATGTGAATAGTAAATGAGAAACGTTACTCTAAAATAAAGATTCGCCCATCTACCTGAATCTGGCCCTATATATTTTTAGCAGAGAATCTATAGAATAAAATGGCGATTGTTGCAATATTTTATGTCGGATGGTATTTGTGCGGTGGTGTTTTAAACGCAACTTTTTGGGAAAAATATACTTTAATGAATTTTAAAAAAAGTAAAAAGTAAAGTTAGCCCAATTTTTTTGTATAATGTAAAAGATAATGTTACGCTGAGTAAATAGATAGCAAACATGTCACGCTTTATAATTGCACGCACTCGTGGAATGGCGACAAACTATGGTACATAAAAATCTCCATAGGCCACGCTTTAAGCTTTTTTTATGATTACCAGAGGAGGTCTAGTGCTAGAATTATTGATCTCACTCTGACGATCGCGGCGATACCTCACATGTGTGATTTGTAATTTGAACATCGTTTTCATATGTGGGCGCGACTTCCGTAGGCATTTTCTTTATTGCTGTCACAATGTAAACATCCCTTATGACACTAATAGGTGGTGACAGGTACTCTTTATGGAGGGTTTTGGGGTCTAAAAGTACTTGCACTTCAAAGTATCCAGATCATCAAAAACGTTGATTCTGAATACTGTGTATTTTTTTAAATCCGGCGCCATTGGCAGCCGAGAAACCGAGAAACGGGACGGAAGTGACGTCAATGTTTACATTGCGGAGACTGAATCAAAGCCGTTTACGGCTTTGTTTCAGTCTGTGCCTGGACACTGGAGGTGCTAGATCGAGGATCGGGTCTCCCGGTGAGATGGGAGGCCTGGTCACAGTGGCGAGAGGTGGCGGGAGGGGGATGCCCCCTCCCGATCCTCCGGCATAACAACTGATCGGTTGTTATGCATGGATAGCCAATCGCCGGCTCGAAACAACGGTACCTGGATGATGCCTGTAGCTGCGGGCATCATCCCGGTATAACCCCTGAAAGCCTAGGAGGCATATATGCATACGCTCGGCGGGAAAGGGTTAAATAATACACAAGTAGGATCAGGAATAAAGTAATTTCTGAAAAATGGATGAACCTACAACTTAGCTACCTGAAATGAATACACCTTTGTCTAATGTGTTTTTTAATTGTTCTATTATTATTAAATTTGTTCATGTCCTGCAGTTTGTAGCAAGTAATGCTTAATTTTTAATGCCAACCTGTGTTTTTAAATATTAAGGCAATCAGTAAAGGACATTTATAAACCTTCCTTATACAGAAACTGGTTTTATTGCCAATGTTAAACTTATGCATTTATTAAATATTTTATGAAAAAAAAAGTTAGTTTAGTAACATTTAAGGCCTCGTACACACGAGTAAATCTGTCTGCTGGAAACGGTCTGCGTGTGTACGGGCAAACAGACGGATTTGGCCACCTGACAGATTTCAAAGCATGCTTTGAAATCTGTCAGCTGGGAACGCGTCCGCCCGACATGTCTGCTGGTTAGTATGATAACCAGCAGACATGTCTTCTCGCACACGCGCCGAATGATTTCGACGCATGCGCGGAAGTGTTTTACTTCCTGGTGCGGTGACGTGGCGGCGTCAACGTCACCGCCACGTCACCGGCACGTCAGCGCGCCGTCTGCTGGCGGGGATTTTGGTTTGCTCATGTGTACACGCGAGCAAACCAAAATCCAAGCAGACAGATCTGTTCAAATCGGTCGCTCCGACCGATTTGAACAGATAGATTGCCTCGTGTGTACGAGGCCTAAGGATTAAAGTGTATGACGAGGTAAAAATCGAATGCACAAAATGTCTGCAATACATGCACATTTCCCCATGTTTTATTCCTTTAAAGTCCCTGCAAGTACAGAAAGATACCAGATGATCTGCCAGAAATGTACTCCGCTCCTAAATCCTGTTGTGGGATGAAGGTCCTGTTCACACTTGAACGCTTTATAGTTAATTTCCCTACACCTGACTACACTCAACATGCAGAATATGATTCTTCCTAATTGTCCCTGTTCACACTTGAATGCACGGGTAAAAAAACACTTTAAAATCATCAGGAATATGCTCTGCCCAGGTGTAAATGCAGACCAAGTGTTGTCAGCATTGCCCAGTTGTCTTTTGCTAAGCTACTCAGCCATGCCCACTCTCAGAGCTCTACAACAAAAAGGCTAATCATTTTGTTGTCTAACATAATTACTAGGAGTGCTTAACAGACTCTTTGAGATAATTTTGGAAGTGTGGCAAAGACAAATTGTAGTTTTTAAATTTCTTTTTTGCTTTTGTATTAATTAACCACTTTCTGACCAGTTACTGCAGTTTTACTGCGGCAGCATGGCTTGGCTGGTTGAAACAACGTTATGTTATGCCGCTTCGCCCTGTGGCCACTAGGGGTATGTGCTCTCCGCCGAAGGCACGCTCACGAGTCCCGCTGGTTGTAGCCGGAGGCACGTGCAAGAGCCCGCTGCTTGCCACCGGAGGAAAGTGGCACCGGTGATCACTCGTGACACAGCGAGAACTGGGATCTGTGTGTGTAAACACACAGATCCCGGTTCTCTTAGGGGAGAAATGACTGATCGTCAGTTCATACAATATATGAACAGCGATCTGTCATTTCCCCTAAAAGTCCCATTCCCCCTTCCGTTAGAACATGCAGAGGGAAAACGGTTAATCCCTTGATCACCCCCTAGGCCCCATACACACGATCGGACATATCCGATGAAAACGGTCCGCGGACCATTTCAATCGGATATGTCCGATCGGGAGTTTGATCCGATGGCGTGTACACACCATCGGATCAAATTCCCCGCCGCCGGACGGCGCGGTGACGTGGCGGTGACACGGCGGTGACGTTGACGCCGCCGCGTCACCGCCACGTCACCGCACCAGGAAGTAAAACACTTCCGCGCATGCGCCGAATCCATTCGGCAGCGGCGCGGCGGCGGTGGGGGACGACATGTCTGCTGGTAAGTGTGCTAACCAGCAGACATGTCGGGCGGACAGATCCCCACCGGATAGATTTCAAAGCTTGCTTTGAAATCTGTCGGGTGGACAAATCTGTCCGCTAGCCCATACACACGAGCGGAGATGTCTGCTGAAACGGTCCATCGGACCGTTTTCAGCGGACATATCCCCTCGTGTGTACGTGGCCCTAGTGTAAATCCCATCCCTGCCAGTAACATTTTTACAGTAATCAGTGCATTTTTATAGCACCGATCGCTGTAAAATTGTCAACGGTCCCAAAAGTGTGTCAAAAGTGATAAAAATCCTGATAAAAATCGAAGATCACCACCATTACTAGTACAAAAATAAATAATAATAAAAATGACATAATTCCATCCCCTAGTTTGTAGACACTATGGCCTAGATTCACGTAGGGTGGCGTAACTATGAGCGGGCGTAGCGGATCGTATTTACGTTACGCCGCCGCAACTTAGGACACAGAAGTGTAGAATTCTCAAAGCACTTGCGTCCTAAGTTACGGCGGCGTAGCGTAAATGTCCCGGCGTAAGCCCGCCTAATTCAAATGTGGAAGAGGTGGGCGTGTTTTATGTAAATTAATCGTGACCCCACTTAATTGACGCTTTTAACGAACGGCGCATGCACCGTCTGTGGATGTATCCCAGTGCGCATGCGTCGGATAGAATGCCTAAGATACGTCGAACACTGCCTACGACGTGAACGTAACTTACGCACAGCCCTATTCGCGTACGACTTACGCAAACAACGTAAAAATACGCTTGTTCCGACGTCCATACCTTGCATGGGCTGCGCCACCTAGAGAGTTGCTTTATCTTTACGCCGGCGTATGTCTTACGTAAATGGCGTAACTAATTGCGACGGGCGCACGTACGTTCGAGAATCAGCGTATCTAGCTCATTTGCATATTCAATGCAGAAATCGGAAACGCCAACTAGCGGCCAGCGTAAATATGCACCCAAGATACGACGGCGTAGGAGACTTACGCCGCTCGTATCTTGGCCGAATTTATGCGTAACTGATTCTAAGAATCAGACGCACATATATACGACGGCGCACATTCGGACTTACGACGGCGTACGTGGAGATACGCCGTCGTAAGTCTTTGAGAATCTGGCCCTATAACTTTTGCGCAAACCAATCAATATACACTTATTGCGATTTTTTTTACCAACAATATGTAGAAGAATACATATTGGCCGAAACAGTTTGTGGGTTTTTTTTAATTGTGGGATATTTGTTATAGCAAAAAGTAAAAAATATTGTGTTTTTTTTTCATAATTGTCGCTCTTCATTTGTTTATAGCTCTAAAGATAAAAACTGCAGAGATGATCAAATACCAACGAAAGAAAGCTCTATTTGTGGGAAAAAAAAACATTTTTGTTTGGGTACAGCATCGCAGGACCGCTCAATTGACAGTTAAAGTGACACAGTGCCAAATTGTAAAAATTGCTCTGGTCAGAAAGGGGGCAAAATCTTCCAGGGCTGAAGCTGTTAAATGGGTAGAAACACGTTTCCAATTGAATATTAAACAGACTAAAGCAAGCAGATAAGTTCATAATTAAGGGTTACATTCACCTAAATATGTACAGTTTTCCTGTCCCACGAGTTTGATATTTCAGGCTTCTGAGGTTTAGGCAGTTTGTAGAGTATGGATAGCCTAGAAACACATTATATAATTCATGAAAGTGATATTAAAGGCATTTTTTAAAATAACAAACAGGTTATATTTACCTGACCTGTGCAGTGGTTTTGCCAGGGCTGGCCCAAGACATTGTGCTGCCTGGGTCCAAGAATGGAATGCTGCCCCCCCTCCAAAAACTCACACTCACCAAAAGGCCGCCACATCCATTATTTTTATATCATGATATTAGCTCATGCAAACATGGCGGGCACTAAGTGTAAACCTATGTTTAGGGCCCAATTCATACAAGGATCACATGGCTTTCCAGTGGGGAGCATTTTGACAGTCCATTCATTTGAATGGGCTACAAAAAGAAACAGACTGCGGAAAAAGTGGTGTTTGCACTATTTTTAAAAACATACTGCACCAAACCACAAAGTACTGTGGTACCATGCGATATTGTGCCTTTAACCACTTGCTGGCGGCCGTACGACTTTGTGCGGCCGCAGTGCAGTCCTGAATACCTGACTGGCCGTGTTTTTACGGCCGCCCCTTTCCTCGTTCCCCATGCGCGTAGCGGGGAACTACTGTGCTGGCCGTGTCCCCTGGACACAGCCAAACACAGATCGCGGTAAATAGCCAATCACAGCGGCTATTTACAGCGCAATCTGTGCGGCCAATGAAAGATGATCTCATATGTAAACATATGAGATCATCTCTCATTGCCGACTCTCCCTCCTCACACAGACAGCGCGTGTGAGGAGGGAGAGAGAACTGTAAGTGACCAGCGCTGAGAAAAAAAAAAAAGTCACCAACCTGTGCCCCCCAGTACTACAGTGCCCCCCCTAGTACTACAGTGCCCCCCACAGTACCACAGTGCCCACCACAGTACCACAGTGCCCCCCAGTACTTTAGTGCCCCCCACAGTACCACAGTGCCCACCACAGTACCACCGTGCCCACCACAGTGCCCCCAACAGTACCACAGTGCCCCCCACAGTACCACAGTGCCCCCCAGTACTACAGTGCCCCCCACAGTACCACAGTGGCCCCCACAGTGCCCCCCCACAGTACCACAGTGCCCCCACAGTACCGCAGTGCCCCCCACAGTACCACAGTGCCCCCCAGTACCACAGTGCCCCCCAGTACCACCGTGTGCCAACCAGTACCACCGCGTGCCGACCAGTTCCACGTGTGCCAACCAGTACCACTGTGTGCCCACCAGTACCACCGTGTGCCCACCTGTGCCCACCAGTACCACTGTGCCCACCAGTACCACCGTGCCCACCTGTGCCTAACAGTACCACCTGTGCCCACCTGTGCCACAGTGCCCACCTGTGCCACTGTGCCCACCTGTGCCACCGTGCCCACCTGTGCCACCATGCCCACATGTGCCACCGTGCCCACCTGCACTCAGTGCACATCTGCAACCAGTGCCCACCTGTGCCACCTCATCAGTGCCCACCTGTGCCATCTGTGGGCATTTTTACTTTCCTGGCTTGTTAGGGTCTCAAGAAATGAGAGAGGCCTTCAGTACATCAGGTGTGATCAGATCAGTGATCAGATGTGATCATAATTTTTTGTGATTTGCACTATAGCTTGTAAACTCTAAAACTTTCACACAGACCAAATAATTTCCAAAAACGTTGGGTTATTTTTATCAAAGACATGTAGCAGTATAAATTGTGGCCAAAATGTATGAAGAAAAATTAATAATTTGCAACATTTTATCACAGAAACTAAGAAAAAATATTTTTTTTTCCAAATTTTTGGTCTTTTTTTATTAATAGCGCAAAAAATAAAAACCGCAGAGGTGATCAAATACCACCAAAAGAAAGCTCTATTTGTGGGAAAAAAAGGACAAAAAAATAATTTGGGTACAGTGTTGCATGACTGAGTAATTGTCATTCAAAGTGTAAGAGCGCTGAAAGCTGAAAATTGGTCTGGTCAGGAGGGTGTTTAAGTGCCCAGTATGGAAGTGGTTAAACACACTGCATTTGCGTGTTCACCTGCTGTGTTGGAAAAGCGCACACAGCGCACCTTAGCCAGACCAAACTGTGTGCTGGTGTGAACCAGTCCTCAATCATCCAGGTATAATAGGGAGCCCCCCAGACCCCCATACATTACATGAGCATGACATTTACACTCGACTTTACAATTTACAAGCAATCCCCCATGACCTCCTACAAGCAATCGCCCACGAGGGTCCTACTTCAAGTGCCACATCCCTTTATGATGATCTGGAGGCCTCCTTTGGGCTGAAAGAATAGTCTATTGATGGGGTTCTTCTATAATCCTGAAGATACCAACAGTGCAATGATGATGAGTAGGGATGAGCTGAACACACCCCGGTTTGGTTCGCGGCAGAACATGCGAACAGGCAAAAAATTTGTTCGAACATGCGAACACCGTTAAAGTCTATGGGACACGAACATGAAAAATCAAAAGTGCTCATTTTAAAGGCTAGAATGCAAGTTATTGTCATTAAAAGTGTTTGGGGACCCAATAGCCCTCAGCTATAAAAGAACTGTCACACCGAGAGAGCATCATAGAGCAACTCCTATGAGGCGGTATCGTTCGTGCCTCTGGTTTTTTTTTTCCGGATCGCTCAAAACAAGATTACATCGCTGGAACCATTCTAATAAAGGATTTGTCCCAAACTGTCTCCTGTGGTTTTTAACATTTTGACACTTTTTTTGTGAAATGGTAGGGGTACAATGTTCCCCGTTACCAATTCACATAGGGGGGCTGGGATCTGGAGTTCCCCTTTCAGTTTCCGATAAGCCTCCCGCCCGCAGACCCCCACAACCACCGGGCAAGGGTTGTGGGGATGAGGCCCTTGTCCCTATCAACATGGGGACATCCTACCCATGTTGGCCTGGCCTGGTATGGTTCAGGAGCGGGGGGTGCTCTCTCTCCCCCCAACTCTTTTCCGGTGGCCTGCCAGGTTGCGTGCTCAAATAAGGTCTGGTATGGATTTTTGGGGGGAACCCCACACCATTTATTTTTATTTTTTTGGTGCAGGGTTCCCATTAATATTCATACAGGACCCATGCTGTTTTTATTCAATGGCTTTTATCTGTATTGCCGGGACCCGACAATTCATTATAGCCGCAAGTAGTTTTAAATGACTTTTTCCTTTAGAAATGTTATTTTGTGCAGGGACTTTTCTAAGCACGGGAAACGTGCGCTATTTTACAGGCATACTATAGACAGCCCCCAGGTACGAAATTTAAAGGAATAGTTCACTTGATTTTTTTACTTATTAAAATCACTGCTCCCTAAAAAACGGACGTTTAAAAAAAATATTGCATTGATACATGTCCCCTGGGGCAGGACCCAGGTCCCCAAACACTTTTTATGACAAGTTGCATATTAACCTTCAAAATTAGCACTTTTGATTTCTCCCATAGCTTTTCAAATTTGCAGCAAACACCCCAATGTTCGACTCGAACTTATGTTCGACTCGAACATAAAGCTCATCCCTAATGACGAGAAGAAACGGCAGTCAGAGGACCTAGATTGCAGTGGTGGATTATCAGGTTTCCTCTTGAAGGTGGGGCTGTGGAGGGTCAGTTGAGTAAAAATAGGGTTTAATGGTTTTATTACAACAAAAAACACACAAACTCCTGCGCACGGGTGGGTTGTCCAATGATTGATCGAAAAATCTTCATCAAAAGTCATAAAATTGTAAAAAGTGGTGCTAGCAGTGGCCTTGCTGCCCTTCGTGGATAGGGAAGTCCTGGCTCAAACAAAGAAAAGAAAAAGAAAGGCGCACCAGCCTAGTGCATTACCACTCAACACTTTATTCAATAGTAATAATATTAAAAACTGCTCACAAACAGCATATTAAACAGGCTTGTCAACAAAGTTGAGGTGAATTCCCTTCGGATCTCGCTCCACAGTGGGGGGGGTATAGGGAATATGTTACTGCCGGTTGACGCGTTTCGAGGCGTCTGGGGCCTCTTCATCAGAGCTCGACAGTTAATGGTTTTATTTAGCAATACAATCAATAAATACAATTGTGACTTGGTGGGATTGTTTGAGATTGACAGGTGATTGTTTTTATCCGGAACACAAGGAAAGCTGGTAAAAACAAAACCTAATTCTGTGCTGGCTGTAGGATCACTTTAAAATTATAGGGGGAGAGGAAGTTTAAAGCTAAATCCAGATAGCTAACATCCAAAAAGATGCATTCTTTCTCTGCATCTATCTCTGTTAATCCAACTAAACATTGTGCATTTATCTGGCTCCCTGAATCAGTATTTACTTCCAATTATTTGCAGGAGAAATTACTATTATTCTATTGATTCATCAGTGCATAATTGGATGTGTAAACACAGGTTCCCTTCACTTCTAGAAAATCATCCTGTGTCCCAGATTCCTTGCTTCTCTCACTTATCTCTTCTCCTCATGTCATTCTCTGTTTTCTCGCACTAGTTAAGAAGTTGTTGCCAGCCTATGTTTAGAGTGTTAAATGGCTCTAACCTGGCAATAAAGCTAGCTCTCCAGCTGGCATCTGGAACATGTGCCTTATACAGTATAAGCAACAGGCCTTCTCTTCATCTTACTTCCATTGCAGGCGTAAATAGCAGTCAGAATCTTAAGCCCAGCTCTAGTTTTTTTTTGTCTCTATGGTTGGGCACATTAAGTGATCTATCTGTGGCTCCTGTACCATAGAGTAGATGGAGAGGTGGGCTAGTCGCGGCGTATGCTGGTGATAAAATGTGATCAATTTGGAGCTATTCTGTCATGCACAGGAGGAGGCAGTGAAGGGTGACCTGATAAACTTAATGAAATAGGACAATTGATATTTTATAGTTCATTAAGTTGAAAATAACATATTTGACACAAAACTGACTTTCGCAAATAGAATTTATGGGCTAGAAGTCAAAAAGAGAGGAAAAATAAATATGATGTATCATTTTTAACTTCCTTTCAATAGAATTGACCTGCTCTATGCAATGGTATTTTATAAAGTGGTCCTTTAGCACCTCTTTAGTGTTGCTCACGAATATTCGTATTGCGAATATTCGGCTCGAATATGGCATATTCGAGTATTCGCGATATATTCCGAATTTCGCGGTGAATATTCGCTATTTCGAATATTCGTATTTTTTCAATTTTTTTTTAGAACAGATCACATCCTAGAGATCCCCATCGACGTCTAAAAGCATTGCTGGTATGATTAGAGACCTTGGGCCGAGTAGCTGCAGCGTTCATTTTATATTGCCGAAAAATCGCAATGCGATTATTCGGCAATAGCGATATCGCGCGATTATTTTTCGAGAAATTCGCAATATTGTTTTTAGCTAAAATAACACATATATTCGATTTCAGAGTGTTACTGTCGAAATTCCGCAATCAATTTCTCATTCGCATTTTTGCGAAATTACGATAAAATATCAAGAATATTCTGAGCCAATCAGAGTGCTCCATTCCGCATTTCTCGAAATTTCGCAATTATTTTGTATTATAAAATATCACGAATATTCTGAGCCAATCAGAGTGCTCCTTCCGCATTTGCCGAATATTCGCAATTATTTTGTATTGTAATATATCACGAATATTCTGAGCCAATCAGAGTGCTCCTTCCGCATTTGCCGAATATTCGCAATTATTTTGTATTGTAATATATCACGAATATTCTGAGCCAATCAGAGTGCTCCTTCCGCATTTGCCGAATATTCGCAATTATTTTGTATTGTAATATATCACGAATATTCTGAGCCAATCAGAGTGCTCCTTCCGCATTTGCCGAATATTCGCAATTATTTTGTATTGTAATATATCACGAATATTCTGAGCCAATCAGAGTGCTCCATTCCGCATTTCTCGAAATTTCGCAATTATTTTGTATTATAAAATATCACGAATATTCTGAGCCAATCAGAGTGCTCCTTCCGCATTTGCCGAATATTCGCAATTATTTTGTATTGTAATATATCACGAATATTCTGAGCCAATCAGAGTGCTCCTTCCGCATTTGCCGAATATTCGCAATTATTTTGTATTGTAATAAATCACGAATATTCTGAGCCAATCAGAGTGCTCCTTCCGCATTTGCCGAATATTCGCAATTATTTTGTATTGTAATATATCACGAATATTCTGAGCCAATCAGAGTGCTCCTTCTGCATTTGCCGAATATTCGCAATTATTTTGTATTGTAATATATCACGAATATTCTGAGCCAATCAGAGTGCTCCTTCCGCATTTGCCGAATATTCGCAATTATTTTGTATTGTAATATATCACAAATATTCTGAGCCAATCAGAGTGCTCCATTCCGCATTTCTCGAAATTTCGCAATTATTTGGTATTATAAAATATCACGAATATTCTGAGCCAATCAGAGTGCTCCATTCCGCATTTCCCGAAATTTTGCATTCGCGTCCGCGAAAATTCGCAATCATTTCATTTCCAAAAAATATCACGAATATTCGTATTTAGCGAATATATCTCGAATATTCGACTATATATTCGAGATATATCGCGAAATCGAATATGGCATATTCTGCTCAACACTACACCTCTTCTGGGTTTACCCAGCGGCGCTGTTGGCTCCTTATTTCTGCGGTTGCCCCCATAGCAAGCCATGTGCTATAGAGGCTTTTATAGATACAGACCGCTCGGCCATGCCCCCACTCACTCCTCACAGGATTTGACTGACTGCATATAGCTCCAGCTGCTGTCTGTGTCTTCTGTGAAATCAGTGAAGGGAGAAGAGCTACCAAAGGGACAGTGCTGGATCTCTGACAGGAACAGGGGGAACAGATAGTGAGTCTGTTTACCTTTTTTTCTTATCTTTACCATGGCTCTTATGTAAGGTGCAGGGCATTAAAAGTTATTTGTACCACTTTCGGGTATAGGCTCCCTCGGGAGTCCGGCCCTTCCTCGTCACCCCCCCCCCCCCCCGTTGTGTTCTGGGAAACACTCGGCTCCCAGAACACAGCGGGGACCAGTGGGAACTGCACAGCGCAACTCGCACATGCGCAGTAGGGAACCGGGCAGTGGGGAAGCCAAGAGCCGAGCTACCACTTGGCTTCGGCTGCAGACGTCGCAGGCAACTTGGACAGGTAAGTGTTAATTTTTTAAAAGTCAGCAGCTGCTGTATTTGTAGCTGCTGGCTTTAAAAAAATAAAAATTCAGGTGAACCCCCGCTTTAAGGGCCTTAGGCCACGTACACACGATCAGACCAAACCGATGAGACTGGTCCGACGGATCGTTTTCATCGGACCACCGCTGAAGTGGTCTGATGGTCTGATGTGCGTACACACCATCAGTCCAAAATCCCATCGGGCCAGAACGCGGTGATGTAGGACACAACGACGTGCTGAAAAAACGAAGTTCAATGCTTCCAAGCATGCGTCAACTTGATTCTGAACATGCGCAGGTTTTTGGTCCGATGCTTTTGTGTAGTAACCATCGTTTTGGTCAGACAGACAGGTGTCCATCGGACAGATTTTAAAGCAATTTTTAAAACTTTGGTACGATGGACAACGGTCAGATGGGCCATACACACAATCAATTTGGTCCGATGAAACTGGTCTTCAGGCCAGTTTCATTGGACCGGTCTGATCTTGTGTACGCGGCCTTAGTCTTTAGAACCACTTTAAAGAGGATCAAATGTTCTCCAAAGCCACACGGTTCATACATTTTTATTAATAAGCAAATTTTTTTTAAAACCGCTAATATTTTCTACAAGTCAAAGTGAAGCTGATTCACCAATGAGTAGCAAAAACAAATATCCTGTCTCTACCAATAGAGTAGTGTGAGAAGCTGAATAAATGTGCAAAGACCCACCAATAAATCTGTAGCATGTGACATTTGCTCTTTGCTTTGTGGAGTGGTGTGTAGTAAAATCTTTACTGCACTGTTTAGCACAGTGGTTCTTAACCTTGTTGGAGTTACTGAACCCCGCCAGTTTCATATGCGCATTCACGGAACCCTTCTTAATTGGAAAAATAAAATATGATTTTTTTTAAATTCAAAACATAGGTATGAGCCTCATAGCACTGTACTCAATATTTTTTTTTTTATTATTCTTATATGTGGTCCACCTTTAAAATACTTTCTATATTTCTAGGTTTGGTATATAAGTTATATATCATATATATCAAGTTATATATCATTTACTTACTTAACCACTTCCATACTGGGCACTTAAACACCCTCCTGACCAGACCAATTTTCAGCTTTCAGCGCTCTCACACTTTGAATGACAATTACTCATGCAACACTGTACCCAAATTATTTTTTTGCCTTTTTTTCCCCACAAATAGAGCTTTCTTTTGGTGGTATTTGATCACCTCTGCCTTTTTTATTTTTTGCGCTATTAATGAAAAAAGACCGAAAATTTGGAGAAAAAAAATGATTTTTTCTTCGTTTCTGTGATAAAATTTTGCAAATTATTATTTTTTTTTTCATAAATTTTGGTCACAATTTATACTGCTACATGTCTTAGATAAAAATAACCCAACGTTTTTGGAAATGATTTGGTCTGTGTGAGTCTAAAAACTATAGTGCAAATCATAAAAAATGATCACATCTGATCACACCTGATGTACTGAAGGCCTCTCTCATTTCTTGAGACCCTAACAAGCCAGGAAAGTACAAATGCCCACAGATGGCACTGATGAGGTGGCACAGATGGCACTGAGGTGGCACAGATGGCACTGAGGCAGCACATATGGCACTAAGGTGGCACAGATGGCACCGAGATTGGTACTGATGAGATGGGTATTGATGTGCACCGATGAGGCCTGTGTACTGGTGGACACAGGTGGGCACTAATGAGGCAGCACAGATGGCACTAATGAGGCGGCACAGATGGCACTAATGAGGCAGCACAGATGGCACTGAGATGGGTACTGATGAGATGGGTACTGATGTGCACTGATTGACTGGTGGGCACTGATGAGGTGGCACAGGTGGGCACTAATGAGGTGGCACAGGTGGGCACTAATGAGGTGGCACAGGTGGGCACTAATGAGGTGGCACAGGTGGGCACTGATGAGGTGGCACAGGTGGGCACTGATTGCAGATGTGCACTGAGGTGGCGGGTGGGCACAGTGGTACTGATGGGCATGGTTGTACTGGTGGGCACGGTGGTACTGGTGGGCACGGGTGGGCACACTGTCGTACTGGGGGGCACTGTGGTACTGGGGTGCACAGATGGTCCTGGGGCCACAGTTGGTCCTGGGGGCACATATTGTTTTTTTTTTTAAAATCTTTGCAGCTCCGTTTGCTCTCCCTCCTCACATGCGCTGTCTGTGTGAGGAGGGAGAGTTGGCAATGAGAGATGATCTCATATGTTTACATATGAGATCATCTCTCATTGGCCGCACAGATCGCGCTGTAAATAGCCGCTGTGATTAGTTATTTGCCGCGATCTGTGTTTGGTTGTGTTCAGGGGACACGGCCAGAACAGCAGTTCCCCGCTGCGCGCTCCAGAGCGCGCGCAGGGAACGAGGAAGGGGGCGGACAAGAAAACACGGCGGCTCAGAGAAGTAGAGCCGCGCTGCGGCCGTACAAACTCGTACGGCCGTCAGCAAGTGGTTAATAAGCCACTACCCTTCAGAATCAGCCAGAATGTTTATCTGTCTCCAGCCCTAGTCACGCTCTCCCCCAGTCCCAGACACACTGCCAGTGGCCAGGTAAGCAACATGACTCGTCTGAGTCTCTCAGTCTCACCTGCTCTTCCGAATCCTGTCTGTCCACAATATGCGCCGCGGCGCCACCACTGCCTGCAGTGCCACTGCCACGGTCGGTGAAGTGATCCCGGACCGTGGAGGAGATGACGGCATCATCGGAGTGACAGCGAGGCAGAGGCAGGGGACTCCAAACGCATGCGCCACCTGCCGTGATCACAGACAGGCCAGGTCAGGCCAGGGCACATGACCTATTCAGCCAATCACAGCACGCCGGCTCGCCATTGTCGAGACTGAACATGGCGGCCGGTGCACAGACACAGTGAATACAAATTAATAAAGTGACACAATCCACACTGGCGCCCCCCTAATTGTTGCACCCGGTGCACCCGCCCCCCTGCCCCCCCCCCCCCACACGCTACGCCAGTGTTTATAGGTGTGTGTCTTGACCCTTGTTGAACCCGCGAGACTGACTCACTGAACCCCTGGGGTTCGATCGAACTTAGGTTAAGAACCACTGGTTTAGCAGGTACATTTAAAAAAGGAATGCTAGCTTAGAACTCTACATAATAAACATATATGGCTCCCATGCATTCATTTAGATCAATTATTATTATACAGGATTTATATAGCACCAACAGTTTAACAGCATTTTACAATATAAAAGGGAGACAATACAGTTATAATACAAATAAAGTACAAGAAGATTAAGAGGGCCCTGCTCAGAAGAGCTTACAATATAATAGGGTGGGGGAGGTGGTACAAAAGGTTGTAACTGTGGGGAATGACTAACCTAGCCCCGTTTTACCTTCTGCCAGATGCATTGCCAATCACCTAGCTGCCAATGATGGGGGGATTTACTAAAGTGCAAAGTCTGGTGCAACATAAACCATAATTTCTCAGGACACTTACCAGCTAGCCTGCATAAAAAACAAATTGATCCTGTCTAACAATTCACCTTAACCACTTAAGGACCGAGCCTCTTTCTGAGATTTGGTGTTTACAAGTTAAAAAACATTTTTTTTTTTTTTCTGGAAAACTAATTTGAACCCCCAAACATTATATATATTTTTTTCTAACACCCTAGAGAATAAAATCGAGGTCTCAATACTTTTTGTCACACCGTATTTGCGCAGCGGTCTTACAAGCGCACTTTTTTTGGAAAAAATGCACTTTCTTGAAAAAAATAAGTAAGAAAACAGTAGTTAAAGTTAGACCTTTTTTTTTTTTTTAAGAGCATTGGGTGGAAGTGACGTTTTGACGTTCCGACCTGCATTGACATGGAGACCGGTGGGGGCCATCTCCATGTCAGGCTAGGAAGAGGATCCTATTGCCCCCGCCGTTACCGACAGGCCCTCTCCCGCCGTGGATAAAAGTAATCTCGCTGCAAATCCACTGCAGAGCAAGGGCGGATCCAGAGTCTAGTCTCGGGAGGGGCACTGCCAGAAAATAAACCGTTTCTCTCTCGACCGTGGCACCGCTGATCGGGTGATGAGCAGGGCCGGACTGGGAATAAAAACCAGCCCTGGAAAAAAATTCATACCAGCCCCATAGCATTTTTATTCCGGCCCAACAGCACAACGGCATTATTTTCTTGTTCATGAAAGGGAAAACCATGCATTTTAAAGCACATTTGAAGAGTGTATTCTATATAGAGAAGACAGATATGAAAGCACTAGTTAATAGTGCCAAAAGTGGTCAATCATCAAGGGGGACTCCAGGAACTCTGGGAACATGGGGGGTGACTCTGTTGGTCAGAGACCACCTTCCACAGAAAGAATACACTAAAGGGGGGGTTACTAATATAGGGAGAAACCTTTATATCAGTGCCCCATTACATTGTTGTATTCACTTCCCCTTTACATCACTGGCCTAGTGGTGCTGTCACTGACCTCCTCTCAGGTGCACCATGCAGGGCTTAGTCAGTCGGCTTCAGCTTGGTGGCTCTGGTTTTATTCTATAGTCTGCTCTCCACATCCACACACCTCTGACTTCTCCCATGACCCCCATTCTGGCAGCTCTCCCTCTCTTGACTCCTCTCCAGACTCCCTCAGAGACTGCAGACATGATACAAGACAAGGGATGGTCAGAGACTGCAGACATGATACAAGGGATGGTCAGAGACTGCAGACATGGTACAAGAGATGGTCAGAGACTGCAGACATGGTACAAGAGATGGTCGGAGACTGCAGACATGGTACAAGAGATGGTCAGAGACTGCAGACATGGTACAAGATATGGTCAGAGACTGCAGACATGGTACAAGAGATGGTCAGAGACTGCAGACATTGTACAAGAGATGGTCAGAGACTGCAGACATGGTACAAGAGATGGTCAGAGAATGCAGACATGGTACAAGAGATGGTCAGAGAATGCAGACATGGTACAAGAGATGGTCAGAGCCTGCAGACATTATATAAGACAAGAGATGGTTACAGGTTGTGGACATGGTACAAGAGATGGTCAGAGACTACAGACGTGGTACAAGGGATGGTCAGAGACTGCAGATGTGGTACAAGGGATGGTCAGAGACTGCAGACATGGTACAAGAGATGGTCAGAGACTGCAGACATGGTACAAGAGATGGTCAGAGAATGCAGACATGGTACAAGAGATGGTCAGAGCCTGCAGACATTATATAAGACAAGAGATGGTTACAGGTTGTGGACATGGTACAAGAGATGGTCAGAGACTACAGACGTGGTACAAGGGATGGTCAGAGACTGCAGATGTGGTAAAAGGGATGGTCAGAGACTGCACACGTGGTACAAGGGATGGTCAGAGACTGCACACGTGGTACAAGGGATGGTCAGAGACTGCACACGTGGTACAAGAGACGGTCAGAGACTGAAGACATGGTACAAGAGACGGTCAGAGACTGAAGACATGGTACAAGAGACGGTCAGAGACTGAAGACATGGTACAAGAGACGGTCAAAGACTGAAGACATGGTACAAGAGACGGTCAGAGACTGAAGACATGGTACAAGAGACGGTCAGAGACTGAAGACATGGTACAAGAGACGGTCAGAGACTGAAGAAGTGGTACAAGAGATGGTCAGAGACTGAAGACATGGTACAAGAGATCAATGCAGCCTCATCAGCGCCCATCATTGCAGCCTCACTGTACATATGAATGCAGCCCACTTTTGTATATAAATGAAGCCCTACTGTAAATATAAGTCCAGTCAAGTGGCCCATTGAACCAATGAATCAGCTCACCATTCATGCCCACCTGTTTTTTTAATGCAGCCTGATCAGTGGCCATCCAATGCAGCCTCGCCAGTGGCCATCCAATGCAGACTCACCAGCAGCCATAAATGCAGTCTCATCAGTGCCCATCCCATCAGCTCAGCCTTACCTATGCTCATCAATTCAGCCTAATCAGACAGTAGTGCCCAATAGCGCAGCCTTTTGCCAGAGCACGGGGAGAGAGGAGAGCCGCTGGTTTACACAGTGCGGGTATCTCCCGCTTACCCCGGCCATTGTCACATTAAGTCCCGCCTGCAAGACTGGCTCCTAAGCTGGACATCACACGTCCCGAGATTGGACCAGTATGACATCCATCACAGGAGCCGGTCCAAGAGGCAGGACTTCATATGTCTCTGGGCAGTATGTACAGGAGAGGAGTGTGGAGGGTATGAGAGTGGGCAGTATGTACAGGAGAGAAGTGTGGGGAGTATGAGAGTGGACACTACGTACAGGAGAGGAGTGTGGGGGGGGTATGAGAGTGGGCACTATGTACAGGAGAGGCGTGTGGGGGGGTATGAGAGTGGGCACTATGTACAGGAGAGGAGTGTGGGGGGTATGAGAATGGGCAGTATGTACAGGAGAGGAGTGTGGGGGGTATGAGAGTGGGCAGTATGTACAGGAGAGAAGTGTGGGGAGTATGAGAGTGGACACTATGTACAGGAGAGGAGTGTGGGGGTCATATGAGAGTGGGCACTATGTACAGGAGAGGAGTGTGGGGGGGTATGAGAGTAGGCACTATGTACAGGAGAGGCGTGTGGGGGTCATATGAGAGTGGGCACTACGTACAGGAGAGGAGTGTGGGGGGGGGGGGTATGAGAGTGGGCACTACGTACAGGAGAGGTTTGAAAATGCCATTTCCTGTCTCTCCTCTTCTTGCTTTCCACCAACACCTGCATGGTGGAAAGCAGAATGTGCTCACCCCCTCCCTATGACTACAGCCCTGCGTGAAGATGCTCTTTTATCCCTCACAGGCATGAAGGCCAAGCCTAATAGGAATTGTAGTTCCCATTAGGCCGTGATGTAGCAAGAATGAATGCGCATCGCAAACCAGGAAGTCAGTGAGAATAACGATTTAGGAGTGACAGAGGTGAATAAAACAGCTCGATTTTAACAGGTATCAAACTAGTTATACTGCAAAACATTACTTTTTACTTTATCAGCTACTGTCAGACTTTAATTTAAGAGGAAAATATTTTTGTCTTTACAACCTCTTTAATCATTCTCCTCACACTGCAAACAAATCCTCCAGAATAGTCCTCATGTGAAACTGTCAGCTGACCTCTCCAGACTGACTTTTCTTAGACTTAGAACATCAGCTCAGAAGCTCACCCCCCTCCCTGCACAGCAAGGTCAGCAGCACCTGCCAATAGCATTCCCTCACCTCTGGGTTCTCTGGGCAGAAGGCACTGGAGATAGGGGGAGGATCTAAGTGAATGAGGGCACAGATCAAACAGACAGGAGACTTGGGGGGATATAGAAAAAAACGAGATTGGAAGCTTCTGCATACACTACAAGCAATGATACCTCTGTTGTCTTTACAGCAATGATCCCAGGGTTGAGCTGTGGCAGGACGGTCACTGCTGTTTGCATGTAACATGCAGGAGGTGATTAGGGACTGCCTATTGCTGCAGTGCTCAGTTCCACCCACCGCCACCAGGAAGCATGGTTCAAACTACAACTCCCAGAATACACTGCAGCCAGCCAGCCAATCAGCAGCCACTGTGGCCGAATTTACCATCTACAGGAAAAAAAAATAGCAGACAGGCAGCGCGGCCTTTTTGAATACAAAGTAGCCGGCCAGGGGGGGGGGGGAATCCACCCCCCTGGCCCAGCCCGCCCCTGACTGCAGGCACCCAAAAGCAATTTAAAAAAAAAATCATAAAAAAAAAAATGTGACATGATTGTCTCGGGGGGGGGCAATTGCCCTGTTGCCCCCCCCCTGGATCCGCCGTTGCTGCAGAGGCCACTTTTATCGGCTCCGGGAAGGAAAGAAGGACACCGGAGAGCGGCAGGGCCTCTCCTGCCGCTGATAAGTGATCTTGCTGTAAATCCACCGCAGAGACCACTTTTATGTTAAAGCGGACACCACCCACTCTTTAAGAGGATACTGGGGTTATGGTAGTCTGAGCAAATATAGCAGATACATTAAGGGCAAGTTTTCCTGGAGGGAGCTCGCAGTCTCCACTCTAATTTATCCCAAAGGTCTCCTATCGGGTTGAGTTCAGGACTCTGTGCAGGCCAGTGAAGTTCCTCCACCCCAAATTTGCTCATCCATGTGTTTACAGACCTCATTTGGCAGAGGGGAGATTAGGATGTGGGGCTGTTTTACAAAGGTTGGGCTTGTCACCTTAGTTCAAAGTGAAGGAAACTCTTAAGGCGTCAGAATACGAAGACATGTTGGACAATTTCATGCTTCCAACTTTGTGGGAACATTTTGGGGATGGCCCCTTCCTGTTCCAACATGACTGCGCACCAGTGCACAAAGCAAAGTCCATTTAGACATGGATAAGTAAGTTTGGGGTGGAAGCTTGACTGGTCGGCACAGAGTCTGGACCTTAATCTTATAGAACACCATTAGGATGAATTAGAGCAGAGACTGCGACCCAGGCCGTCCCATCAAACATCAGTGCCTGACCTCACAAATGCACTTGGAAGAATGGTCAAATATTCCCATAGACACACTCCTAAACCTTAGGGACATGCCATTAAAGTTAATGTGCGTGTAAAGGAAGGCGTTCCAATACTTTTGGTAATACAGGTGCATCTCAAAAAATTTGAATATCATCAAAAAGTTAATTTATTTCAGTAATTCAATGCAAAAAGTGAAACTCATATATTTTATATAGATGTTTTACACACAGAGTGGTACTGTATATTTCAAGCATTTCTTTTTTATTTTATTTTGATGATTATGGCTTACAGCTAGTGAAACCCCAAAATTCTGTATCTCAGAAAATTTGAATATTACATAAGACCAATAAAAAAAAAGGATTTTTAATACACAAATGTTGGCTTCCTGAAAAGTATGGACATGTACAGTATATTATCCATTATACCAATACTTGGTCCTTTTGCATGAATTACCGCATCAATGTGGCGTGGCATGGAGGTGATCAGCATGAGGTGCTATGGAAGCCCAGGTTGCTTTGATAGCGGCCTTTATCTAGACTGCATTGTTGGGTCTGGTGTCTCTCATCTTCCTCTTGACAATACCACACAAATTCTCTATAGGGTTTAACCACTTGCTTCCCGCCCGCCGTCAAATGACGGTGGGCGGGTAACGCTCTGTTCCTGACAGGACGTCATATGACGTGATGTCATTGGAATCGGCTAGGGGCGCGCGATGGCCGCCGGGCACACGCGATTGCCGAGTAACTGAGCTGGGACGTGGAGCTCTGTGTGTAAACACAAAGCTCCACGTCCCTGTCAGGGAGAGAGGAGATCGGTTGTGTCCCTTGTACATAGGGACACAATCGGTCACCTCCCCCAGTCACCCCCCCTCCCCCTACAGTAAGAACACACATAGTATACACATTTAACCCCTTCCCCGCCCCCTAGTGGTTAACCCCTTCCCTGCCAGTTACATTTTTTTACCAAAAATATGTAGAAGAATACGTATCGGCCTAAACTGAGATAAATTATTATTATTATTTTTTTTAAATGGGATATTTATTATAGCAAAAAGCAAGAAATATTGTGTATTTTTTCAAAATTGTCGCTCTTTTTTTGTTTATAGCACAAAAAATAAAAACCGCACGGGCGATCAAATACCACCAAAAGAAAGCTCTATTTGTGGGGAAAAAAAGGACGTCAATTTTGTTTGGGAGCCACATCGCACGATCGCGCAATTGTCAGTTAAAGCGACGCAGTGCCGAAAGCTAAATTTTGTCTGGGCAGGAAGGGGGTGTAGGTGCACAGTAGGCAAGTGGTTAAGTCAGGCGAGTTTGCTGGCCAGTGGCCAATCAAGCACAGTGATACCATGACCATTAGATCATTAGACCAGGTATTGGTACTTTTGGCAGTGTGGGCAAGTACAAAGTCCTGCTGGGAAATTAAATCAGCATATCCACAAAGTTGATCAGAAGAAGGAAGTGTAGCACTACTCCGGTAGGAGCTGCTGGTTTAGATTTGGGCCTTGCACGTTACCTCGTTCTTCGTGGTCTAGGGGATGAGAGAGAGTCTGTAGAAATGTCAATGTCCACGCAAGTTAGAAATCCTTTTTCTTTCTGCTTTTATTTTCCAAACAACTTGCATAGGTAGAGGGATGAAGGATCAGGGGAAGGTTCAGGCGCACAAGGCAGATCACTGAAAAATGATTATGTTTCAAGATTACTCTCATATCTTTCCTTTGAGTGAGTATTGCTCACCCGGATAGGCCCCTCTCATCTGGCCTAGCAGCCGGGATGACGCACAAACAAAAATAGTATCAGTCTCTGCCACAGACTGGTTGCAAGCACAAATGAACGATTCCGGAATCCTCTGCCACAGGATTTAATACCCGGATATCCAGCCTTACAGTCTTAGAGCCTTTAAGCCAACCGGGCACACTGTAAGGTTTCACAGAATAAGGTGCATCCTCCAATAAGGTTACCAGGCTTCTCCCAAAGAACCAGCCGTCCTCTCCGTCCTTTCCGGGACAGGTCTTCCCTTGGTTTCCTCCTTTAGGCGGCTTCTTTCAGGACAGACAACACAGGATCACCTTCAAAGCATAGGCCTCAATCAGGACATCTGGGTCTATCTGGCAGGAACATGGCCCTGAGGATAAAAATCATACAGCACATACCTCACGCCAGGAGGGCCACAAGGTGAAAAGGGACCACGAAAAATGGCGTCTGCCCCACTCCCACTGGGCTGTTCCCAGAGAAAGACACCCAATACACCCTGACCTGCTTAAGTTCCAAAATTGGCCTGTGGTGGTAACGCCACCTATAGGCAAACAAGGGGAAATACCTCCAAGCACAGCCAAAGCAGAACAGAGGCTGATTTAGCCTTAATTAACAAAGTCTGAGCTAATTATCAGCTCAGACACCCACTAAATTTGAACATAGCGCCTGGTCATCAGGAGCAGGGCGCTACTGAAGCATGAAGTGTTCTAGAATTTCCTGCTACAGGGCTGCGCCGACTTTGGACTTGATAAAACACAGTGGGCTGACACCAGCAGAGGACATAGCTCCCCAAATCATCACTGACTGTGGAAACTTCACACTGGCCCTCATGTAACTTGGATTCTGTCTCTCCACTCTTACTCCAGACTTTGGGACTTTGATTTCCAAATTAAATGCAACGTTTTTCACAGTCCATGATGATTTGGGGAGCCATGTCATCTGCTAATGTTGGTCAATAGTGTTTTATCAAGTCCAAAGTCAGCACATGCGCATATCACTGTCATCCCTAAGCCCGATAAGGACACATGTAGTTGTGGCAGCTACCGTCCCATTTCCCTCCTGAACCTTGATGCCAAATTGTATGCTAAAGTGATCGCAAACAGGCTCCTCCCCCTTCTCCCAAAATAGATCTCTAGAGACCAGACAGGCTTTATCCCCGGAAGGGAGGTGCGTGATAATTCCCTCCGCACCCTCCTTTTGATGACCTATGTCCGGCGGTTCTCCCAGCCCACCCTTCTTTTGTCCACGGATGCGGAGAAAGCTTTTGATAGGGAGGACTGGGAGTACCTGATGACTACACTTTCCCACTTAGGTATTGGCCCCACCCTTCTCTCCCGAATCTCGGCCCTGTATGCCGTGCCCACCGCCCAACTCCGTATAAATGGCACGCTAAGCGAGTCCTTCACACTCCATAACGGTACCCGACAGGGTTGCCCTCTCTCCCCCATTTTATTTGCCCTGTCCCTTGAACCCTTTCTCTCCACGATTAGACATGATCCGAAAACATTAGGGGTATTAGGATTGGAGATTCTGAACATAAATACGCCGCCTATGCGGATGACATTTTATTTTACATACAACAACCAGTTACTACCCTCCCTAATTTAATGTCCGCCTTCTCTGCCTTTGACGCCATTTCCTATTTCAAAATAAACATGACAAAATCTGAGATTCTAAATCTTAGGCGGCGTACACACGATAAAATCTATCTGCTGGAAATGGTCTGACAGACAGTCTCAGCAGACAGATTCGATCGTGTGTACGGGCGAGCAGACAGATTTGTCCAGCAGACAGGTTTTAAATCCTGCTTTAAAACCTGTCTGCTGGGAACCCATCGGACCGATATGTCTGCTGGTTAGTACGCTAACCAGCAGACATATCTGCCCACACATGTGTCGAATGGATTTGACGCATGCGTGGAAGTGTTTTACTTCCCGGTGCGGTGACGTGGCGGCGTCAACGTCACCGCCACGTCACCGCACTGTCTGCCAGTGGGGATTTTGGTTTGATCGTGTGTACAGCGATCGAACCAAAACAGCCAGCAGACAAATCTGATCAAATCGGTCTGTCCGACCGATTTGAGCAGATTTATTTGGTCGTGTGTACGCGGCCTAACTGTTCCCTCCCAGACTGCGTCCCACTTCAGGACGTCTTTCCCTTTTAGTTGGCAGTCACAAGCCCTTAAATACCTGAGTATATTCCTCACTCCTACCCCATCCTTCCTGTTTCGCGCTAATTATATACCCCTCCTAAATGCAATAAGGGCGGACCTGCAGAAATGGTCCAATCTTACACACTCCTGGTTAGGCAAAATCAATGTCGTAAAGATGAACATACTTCCCAGGCTATTGTTTTTATACCAAATGACCCCATTTGGGATACCAGTGTTTTTTTTACATTGCTTAGAGCTCTTCTTTGCAGATATGTTTGGAATAGGAGGCGACCCAGGATAGCTAGATCCATCTTGATGAGACCTAAGAGGTATGGGGGTCTTGCCCTACCAGATGTCAAAAATTATTTTGTAGCGGTTGACTTAAATAGGATTTCGGATTGGAAGTTCCATAGGGATGATAAATTGTGGGTAACCTTGGAAATGAACCTATGTGGCACTGACCCTTTCACTCAACTTTGGATACCCAGTAAGTACCGGTCTCTTTTGATGCCCACGGGGCCAATTACCCGCTCTACTTTTATGGTTTGGGACTCACTATGTAAATCTCACAAGTGGATGTTCAACTCACCCTTGATGCCTTTAGTTGGTCATAACTACTTCCCGCCAGGGAATGTGTTATCCTCCACTCACACTGGGCCCCTGGGGACCGTGACCCACTTGCACCAGGTCATCGCTCCCACAGGTATTGTTCCCTTCTCTACCCTCATGGGCTCCCCCACCGGTACACCTCTGGATCATTGGAAATATCGCCAGCTTGCTGCATTCATCGGGTCTCTTCCTAAGCCTTTACGCACCATCTCGGAACTGACTCCCATTGAATCTGCTTTTGTGGAAGATCGTCCAGTTGAGAGACCTCTGTCTTTTTTTTACAAAGCTCTGCAATCCCTCACTATAGAGGGGCACCCTGTTTTTATCTGCAACTGGGAGATGGATTTACACAAAGACTTCTCTAAGGCTCAAAAAACACTATATTATGCCTTGCTCATACTACCTCTGTGTCCTCTAAGATTGCGGAAGTTAACTATAAATTAAACTACTTATCCCTACTTATCCCGCATAGGGAACAAGAAACCTATAAACAGAAATCAGAACAACTTAAAGTTTTCTTAGAGAAAGAAGACAATGACCAGAAACTTAAGAAGAAGAAAAAGTATAATCGTGATTGTACCGATTATTCAAATAAAATGGTCTTTAGATGGCAGGCAACCATTGAGGAAGAGATGGAAGCTGAAAATGCCCAAATTCTTACCTCAGTGGCACCTTCTGTCTTGCCATTTTCGAATATAGGTGGCTCTTTAATCCCTTCACAAGCGGTAAATAGCAGTACACCTAGGGTAGGATATAATAGGAACAATATCCCTTCTGGTTATACAACGGTTAGACCTAAAACCAAGAATAAAAATAAGGGGAAACAAAGTAAATCTGTACCCGATGGGGGGTGGCCAGAAGGCCAATATGGTAATTATCCCCCTAAAGGAAGATCTGTACGAACGAAGGATCCTTATAGGAATGACTATCCCGGTGCGGGATATATAGATCAGAGTAACCATCATTATCCCACACATCCTAGTTATCACGATTCGGAGTATGGGAGGGAGACACCAAGAAGTCAGCATGGATATTATTATGATAACCCTACCCCTAGACCAAGGTTAGTCCCCACCCACAATAGATTTACCCCTCTATTCCAACAGAGGGAGGAACATCTAGAAACAGAACCCGTTATCTCTAAACATCCCAGCCAATTTGTTGAACATGCTATGCGATACAGGCAAGAACAACAAAGCTCTCCATGGAACCCAAATGTAAGGGATGAACCTTGTTTTTTTTCCCCGGCCAACTTTCGACCCAAAAGAGGACCAAATGTAGGAGAGGCAACAGAGGGGGCAGGAGGGTCCAGTTTTGGGTCAAGGCCTCAAGTTTGCACCTCCGCGAAAGCTGAACAAATTTGAAACTTTTATAGACGCTCACAAATTCATTAGAAAAATGAATATCAAGAGACACTTTATGCTTAATCCGATTGTGAGAGACATCAGAATCTCCCCAATAACGGTGCCGACTAATATTGTCAACATACCATCAGACGGTCTTTCACTTTCATCCAATCAAGACAATATAATTCCCACTAGGCACACTAAACTCTCTAATGCCTCTACTTTCAACCCTCCGGGGTTTACTGCTCCCTCTATTCAGACATTCAAGGAGTTAGTACTTAAGGACATCACCTCCTTAAAGGAACCACGGTTTAGGAATAATAAAGATTTCCAAAGTAATGTTAAATCTATTTGCAAACGGAATGAAATAGTGATTCACCCTGCAGACAAGGGGGGGGGGGGTGTAGTCATCCTGAATAAGGATGACTACCTCATTGAATTAAAGAGGTTACTCTCTGATGATTCCACCTATAGCCGTCTTGCATGTAACCCCACAGTCAAATATAAAAAAGCCTTATCTGAACTGATTGATGAAGGATTTTCACTGGGAGTTCTAAATAAAAAAGAAAAAGCATATCTGATTCCATCTGCTCCGAGGGTCCCGGTTATATATTATCTGCCGAAAGTGCATAAGAGTTTAATTAATCCACCGGGCCGTCCTATCATAAGCGGCATAGATTCGATTACATCCAGGATTGGAAAATATATAGATGAATTTTTACAACCTCTAGTCACCCATACTCCATCCTACCTTTGAGATACCACACAGGTCATTAAACTGTTGGCAGATTTCACTTGGAAAGAGGGTTTTATTTTAGTGACAGCAGATGTCACTTCCCTATATACCATTATTTCCCATCATGATGGTTTACAAGCGGTACGTTTTTATCTAGGGGAAGACCCCTCCTTATCCATTTTACAGAGTAACTTTATTGCCAATTTAATTATTTTTGCTACAACGCATAACTATTTTTGGTTTAAGGGTGACTATTTTCTTCAAAGGTGTGGCGTGGCAATGGGGGCTAAGTTTGCCCCCAGCCTCGCCAACCTTTTTATGGCTTACTGGGAGAAAGAAGTCATTTATTCACACCCTCCCAAAGAGCTCCGTCCATGGAAAAGGTACATAGACGATGTCCTGTTTATTTGGGAGGGGGACTTTGCTTCATTAGAAGGTTTCCTTTCCCAATTAAATGATAACAATAGGGGGATTTGCCTTAAACATGAGGCAAAGTGTACAGGCATACACTTCCTCGATCTTAGCATTGAAGTCAAAGATGGGGTCTTAATGACTAAGACATACTTTAAGGAAACAGACCGTAACGGGTTTATCCCCCTTACCAGTTGCCATCATCCCACTTGGCTTAGTGCGGTACCCAAGGGGCAATTCCAAAGATTAAGAATGAGCTGTACTAATATAGCAGACTATATACAACAGGCCTCCATTTTTGTAAAAAGGTTATGATGCATCTGATCTGGATGACACTATTCAGAAAGTTGAGAACATGGATAGGAACAAAATGTTGGGTGATATTGGACAACCCAAAAAAAGTGTGGGTACTCGATTTGGGTGCTCTATGATTACTGGTTTCTCCAATCAATACTTTTCCGTTAAAAAGATCTTTAATAAGTACTGGAACGTCTTAAAAAATGACAAGGTACTGGGTCAGTACTTCCGGATAAACCTGTTGTTTTGTTCAGGGGAGCACCCTCTTTAAGACATAAACTGGCCCCCAACGTTATCAATCCCCCGAATATGATTTCATTTTTTCAGACTATGAAAGTTTTTTTCCCTTGCAGGAAATGCAATATTTGTAAATTGAATCAGTTTCAAGGACGCAAATTAGAATCCTTCCAATCAAGTCAAACACATAAAACGTATCCCATCGACTCTTTCATTACATGTACGAGTGAATATGTTGTCTACCTTATCCAGTGTCCTTGCGCTAAGCAATATATTGGTAGGACTAAGAGAGAAGCACACGTTCGACTGGACGAGCATGTGGGGAATATCCGAAGGGGTTTCCCCAAGCATAACCTCTCTAAACATTATGCCAAGTATCACAACAAAAAGGTTGAGGGAACATTATTTGTACCGATAGTCAAATGAATCCCAAATTGGAGGGGTACCAACAAAGTGCGTGCCATTTCCAAAATCGAAACCCAATGGATCTTTACCATGAGATCCTATGTACCACATGGACTCAACGTTGATTGGGACATTAATTGTTTTTTAAATAATGCATAATTCCCGGGTCAGTTTATAAAGTTTTTAACAATTTTAGAATGTTTTTAATTCCTTTTTTTTTATTATTTCTAATGTTGTTTTATTAAATTTTTATAAACCCCTTTTTATATATCCAAATTAATATATCTATGTATTTAATTTGGTTTGGATATTTAATTTGTATAGTATCAATACTGTATTCATGATCTCGAGGTCCCCTTTTTGTAATTCTCTTTTCTTTTTTTTTTCTTTCTTTTTTTTTTTTAAAGTGTATTTTTGTGCGTGAACTCGAGAGAGAGGAGCCGGACTGCAGGAGTTGGGAGTAGGCAGACCCTCCCCCCGAAGGCAATCGCCATCCTTCTCCATGCCCCTGGTGGCAATGGCGGGTGTGAGGGGGGGCCTCCCACTCACCCCGCCCTACCTGCTCCTCTTGGGAGCCCAACTGGGGCCCAACGGGACCCCAATGGGGCAGAGGGACTCCCCCTATGAGGGAGTGAGGGGGCCTAGCCCACCCAGCCCCGTAGGTCCTTTGCCTCTCTTTATTTTAGAAGACCGCATGGCCAAAGTGCGTGTGTGTTAAACCAATTTCATGTGCGTGCAAGTGTGGTGTTTTTTGTGGGGGGGGGTGGGCGTACTAAGCACAGGCGTACCTTGCATAGCACACCCACCGGGAGCCGGGCTGAGACCACCAAACTCAATTCACATGTAGCCGAGACCGGGATCCGAACCCTTGGCTGCAGAGGTGAACGGCTTGTCAGCGCAGTGCCAATCACGTTGAGCCACCACAGCTCCTTAATTCTCTTTTCACTGGCTCAGTTCGTTTTATTTTCATGTATTTCCTCATGCGATATACTTTTTGGCCACAAGATGGCTCCATTTTTAGATTCCTTTCCGTTCAGTTTTCTTTTCCCTTACTGTCTTTCCCTCACTCAAAATGGCGTCCGGACAGTATAAAAGGGCATACGTGATGACTGGGAAGCAGCAGCCAATCCCAGACGATGTCAACATATGACGAAACGCGTAGGTGTGGCCTGCGTTCTTACGCCATCACGTTTTTTTGAACTGACCCAGGAAAGAGAATCAAAGAGGACGCCGAGATCCCGTGTTTGTAGATCGCATATGGTGCATCTGTTTGAGCCTGCTTTACAGTGACCTCTTGTAAGTGCAATATATTCCGTTTTTTTAAATAAAAATTGTATTGCAAAGCTGCACTATGGGCTCTCTATTTCTCATTTATATCTGAGATATCCATCCGCTTAGGCTTATTGTGATTAGAAGCAACTCCAGCCTATAGTCGTTTGGGTGACTCTAAACAAACCCGTGTGCAGTCTGACCGCAGGTGTGGTCAGGTGGTCTGGTAAGGAGATTATATTTTCTGACACTCGGGTGTATCTTTGGTGGAAGGTGGTGTCAAGCTTTTGAACATCTCTTTGGAAGACTTCTTAAAGCTCACTTTTACACGGATAACTTTTTTATGCTTTTGGGAATATTTATGGACTTTTTCATTTGCTTCATATTTATCTTTTTTTTTTTTCAAATAACAGTTTTTATTAGGCACAGGGTAACCCCCGTGCCGCAGAGAGAATTGTACAAAAACTTCAGCAGGACAGCAGAAAACACAGTGCATAACATATTTCAGCACATTACATATGTTAGAGCATAGCACTCGTATAAGAAACTCCTGAGAGAGAGAAAGGGGGGGGGGGGTCTGCAGAGGCAGGGGGATAAGGGGAGAGGGGGAGGGGTAAGAGGGGGGCTCGACCCATGGCTCAAGGCGGATCCTCATGATGGCGCCACTCCTCCCAGATCTCTTCGTGCATGTCCAATCTATCCTGCAGCCTGGCTGTCATTTTTTCCATGAGCTCAACATCTTTGATCCTGGCATACAGGTCAGTTTGAGAGGGGGGGGACAGGCGCTTCCAATGAAGGGCAACTAGACACCTCGCGGCCGTCAGTACATGTCTAATCAGTTTTTTGGAAGTTTTGGGAATCTGCAGGGGCGATACCCCTAGTAAAAATAGTTTCGGGGACCAGGGAACCGGCACCCCCAGGAGACTAGATAACAGTTGCTGGGTTTCCGTCCAAAACGGAACTATCTTGGGACAGGTCCAGTAAATATGATACAAGGTTCCCTTGGCTCCCTGGCTGCGCCAGCACCTGTCTGAACTGGATGGGTAGATGGCATGGAGAACATCCGGTGTCATTGTCATGGATCTGCCACCTAAGAGTTAATGGTGCAGACTGATTTCACTGATTGACAACAGGCTGCCTATTTAAACACCTCAGCAGCACAGTGTCTTTGCTACCTGATCTGCAGTTCTTACCTGACTTCCTGTGATCTGACCTGTTTCCTGTTTCCTGTTTCCTGTGTTTGACCCGGCTTGCTGACTACGATTGATCTCTGTTACCCTGATCCCGGCCTGCCTTGTGACCAACGCTCAGCTCTACAACTGCTTGATTTCCCGTTGCTGAACTTGCCTGTATACTGACCATTCTCTGCCTGTCGTTTATATCTACATCTGATCGTCTGTTACCAAACCCGGCTTGTCTGACTACGCATTCAGTGTCTCCTCAGCCAGTGCACCCACCAGCCAGCTTCCTGTTTCCTGCTGCACCTGCTGAACCGACAAGACCCAAGACGAACCAGGCACCCATACACCGCCAGGCTCTTGTGGCCACTGTCGCAACATCGGTGGCCCTTTAGCCGGGGTTGTACGAGAAGCCTTCCCACTACACGTCGGGCTCATCTGGCAGGTACGTAACAGTATCAGGCAGCCATGTCTGAGCCTGCAAGTGGGAAGTCGGCCATGGATGACCTCTGTCAGCACCTTGCAGTCCTTACCCAAGCAGTCAAATCGCTACAGGAATGTCACACACAATTAAAACAACGTGTACAGACGCTAGCTACGCCCGCAAGCACTGCTGCAACTTCTGCCTCAGGGACTTCCACCGCAATGCCCTCAGTGGTGATGCTGCCCCCCGAACCCAGAGTTCCAGCACCAGAGCGATTTTCAGGCGACCGAGGAAAATTTAGATCCTTCCGTAACGCATGTGAACTGTACTTCGCCCTGCAACCTCAAACTTTCTCCCTCGAAACCACTAAAGTAGGATTCATCATATCACTGCTTCAGGGTGAGCCCCAGTCCTGGGCTCATCGGATGTTGGAAAAGAACGATGTATTGCTACAGTCCATGTCCGCCTTCTTCGGTGCAATGGCCGAATTATACGACGACCCGCAACGAACCACCACAGCAGAGGCTGCCCTTCATGCACTCCAGCAAGGCCGCAGAACAGCTGAAGATTATGTCACAGACTTTCGACGCTGGAGTGCAGACACACAGTGGAATGACGCAGCCCTGCGACACCAGTTCCGCTTGGGATTATCGGAGGGTCTGAAAGACGAATTGGCACGTGTTGGGGTCCCAAATAACCTGGAGGGCCTTATCACACTGGCCATCCAAATTGACCGCCGGCTTCGTGAGCGACGATCTGAAAGATCAGCCCAGCAGCTACGTCCAGTATGGATGATGCCCCGGATCCCAGTTCCTGTTGCTACTGCTACCGACGCTCCAGAGCCTATGCAAATCGGCCTAATACGCCCCTCTCTGTCTCCGGAAGAACGCCTGCACCGACGACAGAATAACCTTTGCCTGTACTGTGGGGGTGCAGGCCACTATGTGCATTCCTGTCCAACCAAGACACGTAAGCGGCGGATGATTTTTTCAGTTAATAACTTTTTTTTGCCTACCAATGCTACCAACCTAACCCTTCCCATCTCCTTCCAGCTGCTAGAAAGGGAAGTGACAGTTACCGCGATCATTGATTCCGGGGCCTGCAGTTGCTTCATTGATCTAACCTTCGCAACACAACAACGCATTCCCTTGAGACCTAAAGCACAAGGACTTTCTGTTTTTCTAGCTGACGGGTCATGTATCAAGTCTGGACCTGTGACACAAGAGACATTTCCCTTACCCGTGTTGGCTCTCTCTCAACATAAGGAATTCCTAAGCCTTGATGTTATCTCCTCCCCACTATTCCCTGTTATCCTGGGCCTACCCTGGCTGAAGGCGCATAATCCGCACATTGACTGGGCCACAGGGAGAATCAACTTCCACTCAGCCTATTGCCAGGAGCACTGCCTACCAAGGCCCCCAGCTCCTTCTACAACACTATTTTGTGTGGACTCTGAGTCTGAAGTGCGGAAAGTTGTACCTGAACACTACCATGAGTTCCTGGATGTCTTTAGTAAGCGAGGGGCTGACATTCTTCCCCCGCATCGGCCATATGATTGCCCAATTGAACTGCTTCCTGGGTCCGAAATCCCCTTCGGTAGAATCTTCCCCCTCGCTGAACGAGAACAGGAGGCACTAAAAGAATACGTCCAAGAAAACTTAAAAAAGGGGTTCATCCGACCCTCTACCTCTCCAGCAGGAGCTGAAATATTTTTTGTTGAAAAAAAAAAAACACTCTCTACGACCTTGTGTGGACTATCGGGAGCTCAACAAAATTACAGTTAAAAACCGATATCCTCTCCCTCTAGTACCCGAACTATTTCAGAGACTAAGGTCAGCGACCATTTTCACCAAACTGGATCTACAGGGGGCTTATAATTTAGTCCGCATTGGCCGAGGGGATGAGTGGAAGACAGCCTTTCGCACCCGATTTGGCCACTATGAATACCTGGTGATGCCCTTCGGGCTATGCAACGCTCCGGACACTTTCCAACATTTTGTTAATGATATATTCAGAGATTTCCTTGATATATTTTTGATTGTTTACCTAGACGACATTCTGATTTTTTCCACTTCTCTAGACTCTCACCGAGGTCATCTCAAAAGGGTGCTAAGCCGACTCCGCCAACACGGACTATATGCTAAAGGTGAAAAATGCGAGTTTGAAAAACGCAGCATCCAATTCCTGGGTATGATAATCTCACCTGAAGGGATCAAGATGGACTCTGTAAAGGTCTCCGCAATTTTAGACTGGCCTGCACCTACCGACAAGAAGGGGGTGCAGCGCTTCGTAGGATTTGCCAACTTTTACAGAAGGTTCATTAAAGGCTTTTCTGCTATCATAACCCCTATAACACAGCTGACTAGACAGAACCTCCGCTTCCATTGGACACCCGAGGCTCAAGCCGCATTTGATACCTTAAAGGGACTGTTTACTTCAGCACCTGTTCTTGGTCACCCGGACCCGTCCCTGCCTTATACACTAGAAGTAGACGCATCTGAAGTCGCTATTGGAGCAGTCATCTCCCAACGCCAAGGCCCTAAGGATCTGATGCATCCAGTAGCTTTTTTTTCTCGCAGGCTCTCTCCAGCAGAGAGAAACTATGACGTTGGGGACTGGGAATTGCTGGCCATTAAGGCGGCATTAGAAGAGTGGAGATACCTCCTAGAGGGAGCAGCGCATCCCATATTGGTCTATACTGACCACAAAAACCTGGAGTATTTGAGGACTGCTAAACGTCTGAAGCCACGTCAAGCACGGTGGGCCCTGTTCTTCTCCCGATTTGTGTTCCACATTACCTACCGGCCGGGCTCGAAGAATGTCAAACCAGATGCACTGTCTCGTATGTTTGATGACCCCAAGGAACCACCAGTGGCAGATACCATCTTGTCTGAAAATAACTTCTTGCTTTTACAGGGCAACCTCCTCAACAGAATGAAGCAGGCTTCGACAGACGTCCCTAGCCCTCCAGGGGTCACGCTGACACTCCGGGAAGGTTTACTGTTCAACGGAAGCAAGGTATTTGTACCTGAATGTTTACGCATAACCATTTTGGGTCTGTGCCATGATCATCCCCTAGCAGGTCATTTTGGGGTCCACAAGACGCTTGATCTCCTGAAACGCACATTCTGGTGGCCAGACCTGGAAGAAACCTGTAAGAGGTACGTGAATTCCTGTGTAATCTGCAACCGCAGCAAGGGTACAAGAAACCGAGCTTGGGGTCTACTTCGGCCACTGCCAGTTCCTGACAGACCATGGAAAATGATAGCCATGGATTTTGTTGTGGAACTTCCCCCATCAGAAGGATGCACAGCCATCTTCGTAGTAGTGGACCGATTGTCCAAGATGGCCCATTTCTTGCCTCTGAAGAATACTCCCTCAGCCATAGAGACAGCTCAAGTATTTATCAGAGAAATTGTGAGGCTTCACGGGGTCCCTATGAACATTGTCTCTGATCGGGGGGTTCAGTTCACCTCCAGATTCTGGAAAACTCTGTGTGAAGCCCTTAGAATCGAAAGATCCTTGTCCTCTGCCTACCATCCCCAAACCAATGGACAAACAGAGAGGACCAATCAGACATTGGAACAGTATATCCGATGCTTCACTACTTTTGTCCAGGATGACTGGGTATCGCTGCTGCCACTGGCGGAGTTCGCCTATAACAATGCCACTCATTCTGCCACAGGTCAATCACCCTTCTTTGCAAATTATGGTTTTCACCCATCCTTCTTGCCTGACTTTATTCCAGAAACCACAGTTCCGGCTGTCCAAGACACAGTGGATTTCCTAAACCGCAACAATAAGTTGCTTCAAGAAGCGGTTACCAAGGCACAAGCAGCAAGCAAGACGGCTTTTGACAGGAAAAGGAGGGGTGAACTGATTCTCCACCCGGGAGACCAGGTATGGTTGTCTACTACAAATCTCCGGTTGGCATGTCCCTCAAAGAAACTGGCACCTAAATTTGTGGGACCATTCCCAGTCAAGAGGAAACTTAATGAGGTTGCTTATGAATTATCCTTACCTGATTCACTTAAAATACATCCTGTCTTCCATGTTTCTCTCTTGAAACCCGCAGTTCCTGACTCTTTTCCAGATAGAGTATCCAAGCCACCAGAACCTGTGACCATCAATGGTGAAGAGGAGTATGAGGTGGAGGCTATCATAGACTGTAGGAGAAGAAGGAATCAGGTACAGTACCTGGTTAAGTGGAAGGGTTATGGCCCGGAGGATAACTCTTGGGAAGTTGAACAAGATGTGCACGCCAGAAACCTGGTTAATGCCTTTTTTCGCAGAAATCCACAGAAGAGAGACCTGTTGGGCACCCGGAGGTTGCCCGTAAGGGGGGGGGCAATGTCATGGATCTGCCACCTAAGAGTTAATGGTGCAGACTGATTTCACTGATTGACAACAGGCTGCCTATTTAAACACCTCAGCAGCACAGTGTCTTTGCTGCCTGATCTGCAGTTCTTACCTGACTTCCTGTGATCTGACCTGTTTCCTGTTTCCTGTTTCCTGTGTTTGACCCGGCTTGCTGACTACGATTGATCTCTGTTACCCTGATCCCGGCCTGCCTTGTGACCAACGCTCAGCTCTACAACTGCTTGATTTCCCGTTGCTGAACTTGCCTGTATACTGACCATTCTCTGCCTGTCGTTTATATCTACATCTGATCGTCTGTTACCAAACCCGGCTTGTCTGACTACGCATTCAGTGTCTCCTCAGCCAGTGCACCCACCAGCCAGCTTCCTGTTTCCTGCTGCACCTGCTGAACCGACAAGACCCAAGACGAACCAGGCACCCATACACCGCCAGGCTCTTGTGGCCACTGTCGCAACATCGGTGGCCCTTTAGCCGGGGTTGTACGAGAAGCCTTCCCACTACACGTCGGGCTCATCTGGCAGGTACGTAACAGTCATATACCAAAAATATAATATTTTATAGGCATTCTCCTTGTACAGTGTACAGAGAGAGCTCTTAGCTGCCTGAGACCAGATCGTCTGCCACGTTGCCTCCGGGATCTCCTCCCCGAGTGCCTTCTCCCAGCGAAGCATGTATGCATGCTTACCCTGGGTGGAGAAGGATCGAGAGTTCAGCAACTGATATATATCTGATATCAGCCCGCGGCGAGCAGAGCCCTCCAATACCAGTTTTTTGAAAGGCGCCGGCGCTGAGAATTGGAGCTTTGGGGCAAATGATTGTGCATAATGTCTTATCTGCAGATACCCATAGAACACCTGGCGTGGCAAGTTAAACTTTTTTTGTAGATCAGAGAATGAGAGCAGTTTTCGAGTCATAGGGTCCACCAGATGGCCAAAATGGAAGAGGTCACGCGTCGCCCAAGGCGAGGACATCTGATGAGTCAGACCGTCAGGCATCCTGGGGTTGAACAGAAAAGAGGTCAGGAGGGATCGCTCCGAGCTCAGATTATGAGCCCGGGACAGTCTACGCCAGAGCGTCCTGAGATGGAGCATGGGCCCTAAAAGTTGTCCCGAATCCACCTCCGCACTCGCGTTCCACAGCAGGCTATTCGGGTGCACGGGGGCCAGCCACAGCTTCTCGATTTCAGTCCATTTGTTGTAGGAGCGCTGGGGGAACCAGGAGGCAATGGCACGAAGTTGGGCTGCCTGGTAGTACTTAAGCAGGTCAGGGAACCCCAATCCCCCGTCGGTGCGGGATGCTGACAAGACCGTTCGGGGTATCCTGTGCCGCCCATAATTCCAGACAAAGCGCACCAAGTCCGCCTGAAGCTTGCGGAGATCTGCATAAGGGACTGGGATGGGCAGTGTCTGGAATAGGTAGAGGAGCTTGGGGAGGATGACCATCTTGACAGAGGCCATCCTACCCAAGAGGGAAATGTGATGAACTCGCCACTTCTGCAGAAGTTCTCTTATGGACCGAAAAAGAGGGGGGAAATTGGCCTTATATAAAGTGTCAAAGGACAGAGTGATCTGCACCCCCAGGTATTTCAAACCCGCCGTAACCCAATGGTAGGGGAAGCACTGTTTTAAGTGCCGGACCTCCTCATCAGGAACGTTGATGGGGAGAGCTACCGACTTAGTTGCGTTTATTTTATAACCCGAAAGGGACCTATAGAGATCAAGTTCTGCGTGCAGGTTAGGCAGGGAGATTCAGGGACGGGTGAGGGTTAGGATAACGTCGTCTGCAAAAAGCGACAGCTTAAATTCCCTCCCCCGCACCAGAATTCCTCGAATGTCCGGGTTCCTGCGAATAGACGCTGCCAGTGGTTCTACGCATAACGCGAACAGGAGCGGTGAAAGCGGACATCCCTGGCGTGTCCCATTGGCTACCGAAAAAGAAGGAGAGTGGGCGAAGGGGGTCTTAACCTGAGACGTAGGGTTCGTGTAGAGATGCCGTATGGCCCGCAGAAAGGGGCCTTGAAATCCCATGTGTTCCAGTGTGGCAAACAGGAAAGGCCAGCTGAGGCGGTCAAACGCCTTTTCTGCGTCTAAACTGAGGGCCAGTGATTCTTGGCCCTCCCTGTTTACCACATCAATCAGGTCGATTACCCGCCTAGTGTTGTCCCCCGCTTGGCGGAGGGGGACAAAGCCCACCTGGTCCTTGTGGATCAAGGAAGGGAGAATCACGTTCAGGCGCAGCGAGAGGAGCTTAGTGAATATTTTTAGATCCGAGTTGAGCAGCGCGATTGGCCTGTAACTAGCGCACAGAGAGGGGTCCTTGTCGGGTTTGGGGATCAGCGTTAGAAATGACCGTTGCATATCTGATGGGATGGGGGTCGCCTGAAGGAAGGCATTAAACAACTTGCACATACTCGGGAGAAGGATGGGGAGGAACGTCTTGTAATACTCATAGGGGAAGCCATCTGGGCCAGGGGACTTATGAGCGGGGAGGGTCTTGATAGCTACCGTAAGTTCCTCCTCCGTTATGGGGGCGTTAAGAGAGAGAAGGTCGGTTGTCTGAATCCTGGGGATTCCGCTGCGCTCCAGGTAATCATGCAGACGATCCGCAAGATCAGGGGATGGGGGGCCGTGGGGGATGTCGGGGGCATTATATAGGGCCGTGTAGAACTCCTCAAAGGCACGAGCTATGTCCCGGGGATGGGTCAGGAGGCGATCGGCTCCGTCTTTGATCTGGTGGGGAGTAGTCATATGGGAACGCTCCGATAGTTTACGCGCTAAAAGGGAATGGGCCTTGTTTCCCTTGTCGTAATATTGTTGCTTCAATCGGATCAGGGCCTTCTCCACCTGGCCTAGGGCCAGATCACGGAGCGTCGTTCGCAGACAGACAATTCTTTTAAGAAGGGATATAGATGGAGAGGTTTGCAGTTGGATCTCTAGGGCCCTCAGGTCCCTCTCCACCTGAACCTTAGATGCTCTTGCATCTTTTTTCATGGCTGAGGAGAGCGCCATGCAGCGGCCCCGGAGGACCGCCTTGTGGGCTTCCCAAAGAGTGGGGAGGGAGATATCCGGGGTGTCGTTTTCGACAAAATAACGTTGCAATGTCGACTCCAGCTCCAGCCTGGAGGGGCCATACTGAAGCAAAAAGTTGTTCAGCTGCCAGTGATATGGCCTACGGTTGGGGGCTCCCAGATCCAGGGTCATGACCACCGGGGCATGATCCGACCAGGATATCGGTAGTATTCGGGCCTCCTTGGTGACACGGAGGGTGGCATTGTTGACTAAAAGGTAGTCAATGCGGGAGTGCATGCGATGTGGGGCCGAGTAGTACGTGAACTGCCTATCCCCCGGGTGAAGGCACGCCAGGTGTTAAACAGAGCATAACGTCTGGTGAGCTGGCGAAATAACTTAGAGTCCCTGTGAGCTCGGGTTTGCGGGTCAGAGGAGTTCATCACCTGGCGGTCAAGGGTTACCGACTGGGAGAGGTTGAAGTCCCCGCCAATCAGCAGATACTCATTGGGTGCCCGAAACAGGCGCGCGAATACCCTAGATAGGAAGTGTATCTGGTGGGTGTTAGGAGCATACAGGGTGCACAAAGTGAGGGGTTGAGTTTGCCAGAGGCCTCTGAGAATGATATAGTGCCCCCTTGGATCGATAAAAGACTCAGAGCACGTGAAGGGGGAGCCGCTCTTAAAAAGGATGGCCACTCCCGCCCGCTTTCGGGGATTAAACGCCTGAAAAACCTGGGGATAGTGCCTCCTCGCGAATGCAAAAGCATTCCCCTTGTCAAAGTGTGTTTCCTGGAGGAGGACAATGTCGGCCCCAGATTGCCTGATCTCCCTCAGAGCAAGGTGCCTCTTCCTATTTGAGTTGAGGCCGTGGACATTAAGAGTTATTACCTTAGCCATGATCATGGGTATATGCAAACAAGAGACTACTTACCTGATCCAGGTGCAAGGTCCCAGCAGGGTCCACTCGATGGGGACGCCAAGACGCAGGAGCCATCCGGGTATCCACCAGAGGCACGAGCCAAGCCACGATAATGGGGGGGAGGGAGAAGGAAGGAGGGAGGTAGGAAGAGAGGGGGGAAGAGAGAAGGAGAAAAAAGAGAGACAACAGCATTAAACACATAGCAATCAAGGTAACATAGTACAGCGAGGGCAAGAGTGCACCGCGCCACTCAGAGCCCAAAGGGTTCCAATAAGTCCTCCCGACCAAGGCCCCCCAAAAGGGGGAGGGGCCGGACCGGGGGGACATAGAGAACAGATTCAAAAAACAGCAAACACTAAAGATACAATCAAGAATCAAGGGAACTCTTAAAGGTTGAACCTAGGGGGGGGGACAAGTGAACGGGAGAGCCAGTACTCACGGATATCCAACATTAGGTGCCCAATAAACACATGGATGAGAAGTTACGGGCCTATGGGGGACTGCCAATATAGTTAATGGGTGGTCCAGGGGGGCAGAGATACAACAAAGAAAAAAAAAAAAAGGGGGGGGGGGAAATGCCAAAGCAGTGGACAGAGTATAGTCCGGGGTCAGCAGTGTTCAGCCGCATCCAGGGGTGGGGAGGCCACGGGGGGAGCCCCGGTCTCGAGGTCTTTTAGACGAAGACACCCTTTGCCAGACCGCGGGCGGTGGCGGAGGGGGCGCCACCAGGTCCCATTCTTGGAGCCGGGGGACCGGGATGTCCATTGTTTCACAGAACGCCTCCAGGTCTTCTGGGTACCGGAGCACCACCGATTGACCCTGCCGGTGGGCAGTAAGACTGAAAGGGAAGCCCCATCGGTAGGGTATGTCACGTTCCTGTAGCGACAGAAGGAGGGGATGTAGAAGCCTGCGCTTCTGCAGAGTTATCCAGGACAAGTCCGGGTACAGCTGTAGTTGAGCGTTGCCAAGGACTACCTTCCTGGTGATGCGGGCTTTGCGCATGATGTTCTCTTTCAGAGGGAAGGAATTGATCCTGCAGATAATGTCGCGGGGTCTGGAGGGAGGACCCTTAGGGCGGAGGGCGCGATGTGCTCGATCCATTTCGATCGGCTTGTTGGGAGGTTCACCCAGGAGATCGTTAAAGAGGGTTTGAAGGGTACCATGCAGGTCTTCGGGGCCCTCTGGCTCAGGCAGGCCCCTGATGCGGACGTTGTTCCTGCGCCCCCTATTGTCCAAATCTTCCAGTTGGCGCTGCATGTCCCTAAGCATTAATCGGTGATCGGCGCTTTGCACCTAAGTGCGATGGACCGCTATTTTGGTTTCTTGGATCTCCTCCTCCGCCATCTCCACTCTGTCAGCAAGGTGTTTAAAATTGGCGTGGAGAACCTGTATTTCAGCACGGCAGGCAGATTTAACCTCCTCGATAAGCTGCCTGAAATCATCTTTAGTTGGCATAGCCTGTAGGTACGCTTGCCAGGGGGGGTGTTCTGGGGAGAAGGGAGCAGACCCCAGGTGGGGTTGGGAGAGGTGCAGAGGGGGGGAAATACCCCGCAGGGAGATCATAGGGGCCTCATGCCGGGCCAGGGCCCCATGTTGCAGCCGGGGCACTGAAGGGCTCAGACACTCTGAGAGCTGCTGCGGGGGGGAAGACGGGGGCACCTGAGTAACCCCTGGGATCCCAGCTGGGGAACCAACCACCCGGGCATATGAAGCTGCAGGCTCCATGGGCTGGGAAAGTCTCTGTGGCTGAGGGGGAGCATGGAGCAGGAGAGGCGCAGGCTGCGGCCTATGCGCACTGTGGAGCTCCGCAGATGATGACCCCAGTGTCCAGGTGTCGTCTTGGGCTGACAGGGGGGGAAAGTCCTCCGAGAAGGCAGGAGAGGCAGAGCGAATAGGGCCCCCAGGGGACAGGCCAGGATCGGATGCCGTGCGGAGCAGCCTGGGGACAGTCCCTGAGCACTGCATGTGCGAGGCCCCACCGAGGCCTACTAAGGCCTGCCCAGATTCCTGCGGCGGCGGTGACTGGAAGGGCGGGGGTGAACTCACCGCACCTGGGGCCGGATGGAAGAAGGCCGTTGCTCCCCGGATGGCTCCCGATGGTCCCGATGGTCCGTTAGAGCATGCGGACGGATGAGGCTGCGTTCCGAGCGGGGGCCCCGTGAGGAAGTCCGGCGCCATCTTGGGATCCCCACCGCGAGGCATGGAGGGCGGTGAAAAGTACCCACGGAGGGTCGCAGAGGTACCCGGTGGTGGTTGGGAGGACCCCCGTTGTTTGGAGGAGCGGGTGCGCCTGGATCCACCCATACAGGAGTCGGCAGTGTCCCCAGGATAGGCCGTTTTACTGTGGGCTGTGGAGGAGCTCAGTGCTCACATGTCCATACCAGGCAGCTTCCGGACACGCCCCCCTTCATATTTATCTTAATGTGCACGTTATTATGTTTTTTTAGCTATAATTTTTAGGTTTTGTATACCGGTGTTATATTAATTCAGTTTTATGATATAATATTCGATTTTTTTTTGACATATTTTCACAATATAATATTCAAAATTTTTTTGACATATTTCACAATGTGTGTTCATATAACCAATCGTGTTGTCTAGATTGGTCTATTATTCATTTATATCTATTTCTGATATCACTATCATTAATTTCACGGATTTTGGTTTTGCGCTGTACCTCACTGCCTTTTTCCTAACTATAAATTGCTTACTAGATGGCATCTCACCCCTGTTGTGCTCAATAGAATGTTTCCTCAGACCTCCGCTCTCTGTTGGCGGGGTTGTGGGGAACGTGCGTCACATGCCCATGTGTGGTGGTATTGCCGGCTCATTCACCCATTCTGGCAATCAGTTTTGTATTGAATGAAAGAGATTCAGGGCTTTGAGACCCCCGGGGATCCATGGGTTGTATTACTCCATTGCACGGACAGACCAGACAGATCATATAAGAAATCCCTGACCCCTCATTTATTGAATGCAGCTAAGTCCCTCATTCCCAGATTCTGGAAACAAACAAACGTACCATCTCTACGTCATTGGCTCATGGAGGTGGACCATATCTATCACATGGAAGATCTTAAGCAATCCCTTAAGGCTTCAACTGGTACAACGAGTAAAATGTGGTCTGACTGGTTTGCCTTTAAATATACCTCTGCCTATCCATAAATTATGTCTCCGATAATTAAAAATGCATAAGTGTCTTGTACCAGTTAGATAAGTTTAGTGACATTTAGGGACTGCCTGAGGTGGGAACCCCTCCCCTCCCTTCCCTACCCCCCCTTCTTTTTGCTGTTCACTCTACTTCGCTTCTCTCTTTTTTTTTGTTCTGACTTCCCTAACTACATGTCTCTTCCTTTAGGAGATAGTCCTGGTATTGTCTTTTTCAGTTGATTCTCGAGGTGCTACTGTTTACGCCTTTAATGCGATGTACAGGCTTTTGTCTGTAAATATGCATCAGATGTGATACTGCTTACTTTCGTTGTTTATTGACCCATTCGTCTGCGTACGATTTTGGAAGTTTACTGTCACTGCTCATTACTAATTAGCTTGTCGCCTTGACAACCTGAATGTATATGACTATCTTTGTCCTCTTTTTCTCCATGCTTTTCAATGAAAATATATTGAACAAAAAAAATATATATCAAGTTATATATCATTTACTTACTTAATAAGCCACTACCCTTCAGAATCAGCCAGAATGTTTATCCGTCTCCAGCCCACATGCCCTACTAGTCATCCTGGACCTCCGGCGCCCAGGCCGCTCTCCCCAGTCCCAGACACACTGGCCAGTGGCCAGGCAAGCAATATGACTCGTCTGAGTCTCTCAGTCTCACCTGCTCTTCCGAATCCTGTCTGTCCACGATATGCGCCACGGCGCAGCCACTGCCTGCAGTGCCACTGCCACGGTCGGTGAAGTGATCCGGACCATGGAGGAGATGACGGCGGCATCGGAGTGACAGCGAGGCAGAGGCGGGAGACTCCAAGTGAATGTGCCACCCGCCGTGATCACAGACAGGCCAGCTCAGGCCAGGCCACATTGTGGTGTCCCAGTACAGGTATTTGCTGTAGGCCCTGTCAGATTGAGACCCTCGGCTTGTGGGGCCTCCCCTGCAGGGACTCAGCTAGTCATGATCTGATTTATACTGTTATGGTTGATAATACATTTATTAGGTGCGTATAGCTTTAAGAGGTTTAGTCCGCCATTTTATGTTTAATCAGAGTGTATGAGAGTCAGTAGGACTAAGTGCTAGACAAGACCTTATGGTGTTGTATTATACTTTAACTTGTAACAAACTCTAAATGTAAGTTCCAAGGGGAATACAGATAAGTCTCTATGATCCACAGCTCTCAACCAATGGGCTTCAGTCTCCCTCAGCTCTCAACCAATGGGCTTTAGTCTCCCTCAGCTCTCAACCAATGGGCTTCAGTCTCCCTCAGCTCTCAATCAATGGGCTTCAGTCTCCACACGTTTATATAAGTGGTGGGAGTTCCTGTTTAGGGGAGTCTAGCGCTACACACAGTTTCTGGCAGGTCAGAGCAGATTTCAGTCAGAGGAGAAGCAGTGCAGGCCAGAGACCTCCCGTTCAGGAGAAAGTACAGCAACTCGCGGAGTACTTCTAAAAAAACTAGATATGTGCATTCCCGTTCGTACGAATGTTATTTTCGTACGAAAATGTTCATTTTCGTACCCGCAGAATAATGTGTACATACGAAAAAATTAAAGCACCAAAATACGAAAACTACGAGATTACGAATGAGCCGCAAATACGAACGAATGATCCGACGAAAAAAAACGACAAAACGAAAACGGCAAAAGAACAAAAATGACATCTATAACAAAAGATTTGCATGCTGTATTTTGTTTCAATACTTTTTCTGTTTGTTTTCAGTCCTATGTTCATTGTTCATATGACATCTATAACAAAAAATTTGCATGCTGTATTTTGAATCCAAAATACGAACAGAAAAAAGGAATTTAAAATACAGAATGCAAATCTTTTGTTATAGATGTCATATGAACATACGACTGAAAATAGCAAAAGAAAAGGGTTTCAAGATACTGCAAATCATTGACGAAAATTCACGAAAATTATTGTCTAACAAGTAACGAACATGAATTAAACAGAATAACGAACCATCCCGCATGTACGAAAATACGAAACAATCGGGATACGAAAAAATTGCGTCATACGAAAAACGAACGGGAACAAACAGGAAAACGGGCGTCTTACGAAAAACGAATGAAAACGAAAAAACGGAACGATACGAAACAGAACAAAAAAAAACGATTTTTTTTTCTGTGCACATGTCTAAAAAAAACTATAGGATCAGTACTTCAGCGAAATTATCGAATCAATCCGTCGTTCCGACGAGAAGCCTCAAGTCTACCGACACTTCAGTAAGTGTGTCTATTCTTCAGCCTAGTCAAGCATAGGCCCAGTATTACTCATCCGGCCGCAAAAGCCAAGGATATATGATAGGCCAAGCCCAGGCATTGTCAGATGTGTGGTCCTCTAGAGACTGTTTTGTGGAACCTTTGCGACACTCTGTGTGAACGCTGTGAAGATTTTGACACCTGTCTTCATGCCAGTAAAGCCTTTGTTATATTGACCCCTGTTGTGGACTGTGTTATTACCATCCTAGCTAGCGGGGATACGGAGGCCCCCGGAGCTGTAGTTTCCTGGGGTATATCAAGACTACAGTGGCGTCATGTGACAGAGAGGGTTAATACCATCCGACCCTCACTAAGAGTTAACACCACCAGACCCTGGGCTCCTAGCCCAAGAACCAAGCAGCTAACCATCAAGCGCATGTGTGTGGCCGTGGGGTTCATCCTCCCCGGTCATCACAACATGACCTATTCACCCAATCACAGCACGCCGGCTCGCTATTGTCGAGACTGAACATGGAGGCCGGTGCACAGACACAGTGACACAGTGAATACAAATTAATAGAGTGACACAATCCACACTGGCGCCCCCCCTAAATGTTGCGCCCGGTGCACCCAATCCCCCCCACACGCTACGCCAGTGTGTATAGGTGAGTTTCCCGCGAGACTGACTCACCGAACCTCTGGGGTTAGATCGAACCTAGGTTAAGAACCACTGGTTTAGCAGGTACATTTAAAAAATGAATGCTAGCATAGTACTCTACATAATAAACATATATGGCTCCCACGCATTCATTTAGATCAATTATTATTATACAGGATTTATATAGCGCAAACAGTTTAACAGCATTTTACAATATTTTACAATATAAAAGGGAGACCATACAGTTATAATACAAATAAAGTACAAGAAGATTAAGAGGGCCCTGCTCAGAAGAGCTTACAATATAATAGGGTGGGGGAGGTGGTACAAAAGGTTGTAACTGTGGGGAATGACTAACCTAGCCCCGTTTTACCTTCTGTCAGATGCACAAATACCTTGTAATTGTGTTTTTTAACATCCTGTTGCCAATCACCTAGCTGCCAATGATGGGGGGGGGGGAGAGGGGGGATTTACTAAAGTGCAATGTCTGGTGCAACCTAAAGCATAATTTCTCAGGACACTTACCAGCTAGCCTGCATAAAAAACAAATTGACCCTGTCTAACAATTTATCTTAACCATTTAAGGACCGAGCCTCTTTCTGAGATTTGGTGTTTACAAGTTTTTTTTTTGCTGGAAAATTTATTTGAACACCCAAACATTATATATATTTTTTTCTAACACCCTAGATAATAAAATCGCAGTCTCAATACTTTTTGTCACACCGTATTTGCGCAGCGATCTTACAAGCGCACTTTTGTTGGAAAAATGCACTGTCTTGAAAAAAAAAAAAAAAGGGGGGCGTGGCCTGCGGCGGAGCTGAATGGCGGCTTAGACCCGGAGCTCCGCATCCAGCTGAGAACTAACGGCTCATATCATCCCTCCGGACCCGGTTTTCGGCTGCTACACCCGGCGTTCCAGCTCTGGAGACCCTTGGGACCATGTCTAGGAAGAGGAAGGAGCAGAGAAAGCCCCAGCGGCTGACGGACTTCTTCTCCCCTAATCAGCGTGGAGGTAGGCAAGATGGCGCCGCAGCAGCGTCCACACCAGCACACACAACACGTGCAGGCAGACCTGAACTATCACGCGGACCCCAGGATAAGTCACCCCTTAGCACCATGCAGTCTCCCTCTCCCTCCTCAGCGTCAGGCAGCCCAGCCAAAGCCAAACCCAGGCTAGACAGAGAGGGATCACTGCAGCCAGCCAGCCCTATGCCTGAATCAGGGGATGACACCCGGGAGCTGCCAGACTCTATCGAGTCCTTCCCCACCACCCACCAACCTGTCATAGACACTGTAATGAAGGACATGCTGCTGTCCCTAAGGAGTTCACTGCAATCAGACATGATGCAGTGTATGCACAAATTCCATTCAGATATACAGGCTGTGGAGGATAGGGTGGAACATATTGAGCACAAGATGGGGGGAATACGCTGTCACTATAAATGACCTGGTTGACTCGCATGAGGAGAGGGAGAGTGACACGGAATGGATCAAAGCCAAACTCGCAGATATCGAGGACAGAAACAGGCGCAATAATATGAAAGTAAGGGGGGTCCCTGAGTCCGTTTTGCAATCCGATCTGCGCTCTTTTGCCTCCTCCCTGTTCAAAGAACTTCTCCCAGATCTTTCTGACCTAGAGCTCACAGTGGACAGAATACATAGACTGCCCAAACCTGCCTTCTTGCCTGAACATGTCCCCAGGGACATTATTCTGAGGTTCCATTTCTTCCATGCTAAAGAGCAGCTAATGGCGGTTATGCGCAAAAAAGAGAAGATTCCCTCGCAGTATCAAAATCTGCAGTTTTTTGCAGACCTATCCCAATATACTCTGCAACGGAGAAGAAATTTAAACACCATAACCAAGGCCCTCAGAAACCATAAGATCATTTATAGGTGGAGCTACCCTGCTAAATTGTCCGTCACCAGGGAGGGCCACACGCACAATGTGGACACCTTGGAAAAAGGCATCTCTCTGCTGGAGGAGTGGGGGATTCTCCCGGAAGAAGGGGTTGCTCCGACAACCTCCCCCAGACCCAGGGCACGGTCTGACCCCGCGTGGAAAACTGTCACTAACAGGAACGCCAAGTCTCACAACTGAATCCGGTTGGGGTACCTACCTACATGTTCTCTCCTGGTAGGAGTCTCGGAGAGCCTTTAGGCCTGGACTCACCCCCACTTAACTTGTGCAGCTTGCTGCTGCTCTCAGGTATCCCTTCTAGGGAGCGTAAGGTTCATAACCAGCTCATGTTGGCTACTCGCCAAGTATTTGACTGTTTTTGTTATTTTTTTGTTTTCCTGTTCACCCCTTTTCCTTTTGTGTTCCTCCTTTTTTTCTACACATCATCCTCAAGTGTTGCTTCAGCGTTGCAATCATTGTCTACGGAAGAAGAGCTTCCCCCCGCATGGAGAAAGTGAGAAACCTGGCTTCTTCTATCTGCCTGCCATCGTTCGGGACGCCTTTACCCTCTCAACTAACCGTGAGTGCTCTCTTGACCTCTTCTTGGTACAACCAATTTACTACTTGCCATGCCCGGTTTGGCCACTGGAGGGAGACCTTCTCTTACAAATGAATCCCTGCAATAATTCTCCACACACTGTCCTATTGCCGTAACAATGGGGGTAAAATTTCTTTCTATTAACTCCAATGGTCTAAATCACCCTGTTAAGAGGAAGTCCATGTGGAAGGAGGCCACTTCCAATCGGGCGGACGTTCTGTGTGTGCAAGAAACGCACTTTTCCTCATTGTCTCCCCCTCAATGTTCACATGGATGCTTCCCACACGTCTTTACAGCCAACTCATCTAACAAAACGAAGGGTGTACTCACAGCCATCAGTGACACGGTTGCTTTTAAACTCCATGAAGTTATCCCTGATACGGGGGGCCGATACATTGTTTTGATATGTGACATTAACACCACCACGTTCACTATTGTGAATATCTACTCCCCGAACAAGCACCAAGTTCGCTTCTTCAATAGATTAATGGCCAAGGTAGTGGCGCACCAGAAGGGGAAGCTGGTCATATGTGGAGATTTCAATGCTACCCCGGACCCAGGTATTGACTCCTCGGGCGCCAAACGCTCAAGCCCGGTATTGGCAACCTCAATACACAACCATGATCTATTTGACGCTTGGAGGTGCCTACACGCCGGGGAACGAGATTTCACTTTTTTTTCCTCGCCCCATGGGGCTTACTCCAGAATTGATCTCTTCTTAGTCGACCAGCTCACCCTCTCCAGGGTGTCAGACACTGCCATCAATTTGATTACGTGGTCGGACCACGCATCCATTACTCTCACCCTGGACGATGGCATGGCTGACAGTGCACCGTCTCTATGGAGGGTCAACTCATTCTTGCTGCAGCAAGCTGAGACTAAGAACCTCATCGAAAGACACTTAAACGATTTTTTTAGTACTAATGTTGGTTCTGTTCAGGATCAATTTGTCTTGTGGAACGCCCATAAGGCGTATGTCAGAGGCATCCTCATCCAATTGGGGGCGAGGGCTAAGAGGCAGCGGCAGCAGAAGTTAACAGACCTTACCAAAGAAATATTCAGGCTTGAAACGTCTAACAAACAAAATCCCTCCCCGGTACTCTCCCAAAAATTAAACATACTGAGACATGACCTCAGGCTCCTGTTACTGGAATCATTCGAAAAATCGTCCCGTAGATTAAGAATGACGTACTATGCAACAGGTAACAAGGCAGGTAAATTATTGGCCCACAAAGTGAAAGGTGTAAGACATAAATTCAAAATTCCTTATATTATCCATCCCGTTAGCAAATGTAAGCTCCATCATCCTCAAGCTGTAGCAGATGCTTTCAGCCACTACTATGGTTCCCTGTATAACTTAAAAAATGATGCAGATACTTTCCAACCTGAACCAGAAGCCATAGGCAAATTCTTGCAGGGCCTGAATATACCATCTATATCTCCTGATCAACTACGATCACTAAACCAGCCCTTTAGCAAAGAGGAAATCCGCAAGGCTATTGAGTCCCTCCCTAAAAATAAAGCCCCTGGCCCCGACGGGTTTACGGGGGATTACTACAAAACCTTCAATCAGATCTTGACCCCTTACTTGGAGGGTGTGTTCAATGCTGCTGCTGCCTCGGCCGCCTTCCCTACTGAAATGTTATCCGCTATCATTGTGACCTTGCCGAAGCCGGGAAGGAACCTACGTCACCTTCGAACTTTAGGCCAATATCCCTACTTAACGTAGATGTAAAAATGTATGCTAAGATCATTGCCACACGTCTATTAGACATTCTCCCTCTGATTATACATCCCGACCAGACAGGATTCACCAGGGGGCGTCAGACTTCGGACGCCACTCGCAGGTTGATCAATGTTATTCACTTGGCCAATCTGCATAAAAGGCCTTCTCTGTTCTTGGCTCTAGACGCAGAGAAGGCCTTTGATCGCATTCACTGGACCTATATGGCTCAAGTTTTGGAGAGATTCGGCTTTGTAGGTCCTATCCTGTCCGCAATTATGGCCCTATATTCCAACCCCTCCGCCCAGGTGCTTGCATCAGGAGTTTTGTCCAGTCCGTTTTTAATTTCCAATGGCACTAGGCAGGGGTGCCCATTATCCCCACTAATTTTTAACCTACTAATGGAACCCCTAGCTATATACTTTCGCTCACATCCTGACATTAAAGGTTTTCCTACCCAAAACTCCACCCACACCATTAGCCTATTCGCAGATGATATCATCTTAATTCTCACAGACGTGGAATCCTCCCTGGCTTCGGCCCATGCGGCTCTGGAAATGTTTAATAGACTGTCTTACTATAAAGTAAATGAAAGTAAGTCCTACCTTATGGGAATGGGTATAGCCCCTCCACTGCGGAAAAGACTTGCCGCTAGGTTTCCTTACACCTGGAAAGATAGTGGTCTGAAATACCTGGGTATATCGCTAACGGCAGCTAATGGTCAATTGTTTGCAGCTAACTATGCCCCGCTTCTCGGCTCTATGAGCAAGTCACTACGAGATATATCCAAAATTGAACTGCTTTGGTCCGGCCGTCTAGCGGCATTTAAAATGATAGTCCTACCGCAATTACTGTATCTCTTCAGGTCGCTACCGATCCCTGTCCCCGCCTCCTTCTTTTCCAAACTTCAGTCTCTACTGAACAATTTCTTATGGCAAGGTAGGAAAGCGAGATGTTCATTTAAAAAGCTAATAGCGGGTAGAAGAGTTGGGGGTATCGGTCATGTCCTCCTAAAGGACTACCACTCAGCCGCAGTTCTCTCGCAGGCTAGGCTATGGTTCGTGCAAACCCACACCCCTAGATGGTTAGAATTGGAATTATCGCAGGTCCCGGGTCATTGTTTATCCGACATTTTATTATCCAGTCGAATCCTTATGCCGGCCCTAACTCAACTCTCTCCCACGATGGTAGCCACTATTCGTGCTTGGGAGAAGTTTGTTTCTCACACCTTTTTAGGTCAGGACGTTAAACTTTTACCCCTTCCCATCTCCAGTCTACCATTGATCATACCAGGCATATCTGTTGCGCACTGGTCAATTAAAGGCATCAAAACAGTAGGAGACTTGATGTCAGGCCCCACTCTTAAGTCATTTCAGACTCTACAGGGCGAATTTGGCTTGGCGGACACTGACCTGTATAGGTATCTCCAACTATCTCACTTCCTCAAAACGTCACCCCAAACGTCTACCACACTCCCCTGGCGAGCTATGCTATATTTTACCAACCCCACGACTAACATTAAGGGGATATCGCTATTTTATAATCTCTTAAACAACAAAAACATATTTATTAAAACCTTGTATATGGAAACGTGGGAGCGTGATATAGGTGCAACGTTCTCCGATGATCAATGGCAATCAGCTTTGCGGAGCACATTCTCTGCGACTAAGAGCGTAAATCTGTGGGAACTATCGCACAAAATTCTGGTGCGGTGGTACCTAACACCGTTTCGCCTGTCTAAATTTGACCCCAAAATCTCCTCCCTGTGCTGGAGGAATTGCGGAGAGGTAGGGACGTTGCACCATATCCTGTGGTCCTGCCCTTCACTCATTCAACTATGGATGAGTGTGTTTAATCTAATATCCCAGCTCGCAGGGGTCCGGATTATCCCCTCGGAGGGGGCGGCACTTCTATCCCTGGGCTTAGATAGTGTCCCGTTCTCCTCAAGAACCATAATCACTCATTTACTACTCAGTACTAGGTTAAGTATCGCAAGACACTGGAGGGATGTAGACCCACCTTCGATGAGTGAAGTGGTGGAAACGACTAATACCCATGCCTCCTATGAACTATTGTTTGCCGCATCTCAGGGTAATATGACCAATATGGAACGTAAATGGTATAGGTGGAATAGGTGGTATAGTTCGGTTCATAAACATTGATGTGTAACAGACTCATGCTGATCACTTCTGTCTAAGGGTTATAAGGAGGAACAACACTTTATAATTTATTGTTTTAGTTTATTTCTTGTTCTTGTTCTATTTTATTTTGTTAGATTTCTTTAGTTCACTCATTATTCTTGGCCATATGGTCTTTATATGCTAAATATCAGAGGTTCTCATGATGTGCAGGCTTTTTGCCATGGAGTGCAGGCCTCGGTCGCCCGGGCCCGTGGTCTATGTCAGCGCTATGGGCCTTGATGTCTTCTGATGTATTAGGGATGGACATGCGGACGGCCGCCGTCAGCTCTCCCGACGCACAGAGTGCTCCCAAAGGGGTGCGTGGGGGAGTGGGCGGTGTGCCAGCCCGGAGCTTTGACCGAGAGGCAGCACTAAGATTTATTGAGCACTGTGGTTATTTGATGTTTAATGTTTCATAGTCAATGGTTCATAATCATTGTTTCAGTGTTTAATGCTTTAATATTCATTATCTCATTCTTGCATGTGTTTTGAATGTATTCGATGAAGCTATACAGACCTCCGTATGCTTATGGTCTATTTTGTTTGTCTTATCTTTTATTCCTTTGTTTGCATAAAACTTCAATAAAAACCTATTGAAATGAAAAAAATAAATAAGAAAACAGTAAAGTTAGACCTTTTTTTTTTTTAAGAGCATTGGGTGGAAGTGACGTTTTGACGTTCCGACCTGCATTGATATGGAGACTGGTGGAGGCCATCTCCATGTCAGGCTAGGAAGAGGATCCTATTGCCCCCGCCGTTATCGACAGGCCCTCTCCCGCCGATGATAAAAGTGATCTTGCTGCAAATCCACTGCAGAGGCCACTTTTATCGGCTCCGGTAAGGAAAGAAGGACACCGGAGAGCGGCGGGCCCTCTCCTGCCGCTGATAAGTGATCTTGCTGTAAATCCACCGCAGAAACCACTTTTATGTTAAAGCGGACACCACCCGCTCTTGAAGAGGATACTGGGGTTATGGTAGTCTGAGTAGGGCAGGTTTTCCTGGAGGGAGCTCGCAGTCTCCACTAATTCATCCCAAAGGTCTCCTATCGGGTTGAGTTCAGGACTCTGTGCAGGCCAGTCAAGTTCCTCCACCCCAAATTTGCTCATCCATGTGTTTACAGACCTCATTTGGCAGAGGGGAGATTAGGATGTGGGGCTGTTTTACAAAGGTTGGGCTTGTCACCTTAGTTCAAAGTGAAGGAAACTCTTAAGGCGTCAGAATACGAAGACATGTTGGACAATTTCATGCTTCCAACTTTGTGGGAACATTTTGGGGATGGCCCCTTCCTGTTCCAACATAACTGCGCACCAGTGCACAAAGCAAAGTCCATAAAGACATGGATAAGCAAGTTTGGGGTGGAGAAACTTGACTGGTCGGCACAGAGTCTGGACCTCAATCTTATAGAACACCATTGGGATGAATTAGAGCAGAGACTGCGACCCAGGCCGTCCCATCAAACATCAGTGCCTGACCTCACAAATGCACTTCTGGAAGAATGGTCAAATATTCCCATAGACACACTCCTAAACCTTATGGACATGCCATTAAAGTTAATGTGCTTGTAAAGGAAGGCGTTCCAATACTTTTGGTAATACAGGTGCATCTCAAAAAATTTGAATATCATCAAAAAGTTAATTTATTTCAGTAATTCAATGCAAAAAGTGAAACTCATAAATTTTATATAGATGTTTTACACACGGAGTGGTATATTTCAAGCATTTTTTTTTTTTTTTTGATGAATATGGCTTACAGCTAGTGAAACCCCAAAATTCTGTATCTCAGAAAATTTGAATATTACATAAGACCAATAAAAAAAAAAGGATTTTTAATACACAAATGTTGGCTTCCTGAAAAGTATGTCCATGTACAGTATATTATTCATTATACCAATACTTGGTCCTTTTGCATGAATTACCGCATCAATGTGGCGTGGCATGGAGGTGATCAGCATGAGGTGCTATGGAAGCCCAGGTTGCTTTGATAGCAGCCTTTATCTAGACTGCATTGTTGGGTCTGGTGTCTCTCATCTTCCTCTTGACAATACCCCACAAATTCTCTATAGGGTTTAAGTCAGACGAGCTTGCTGGCCAGTGGCCAATCAAGCACAGTGATACCATGACCATTAGATCATTAGACCAGGTATTGGTACTTTTGGCAGTGTGGGCAAGTACAAATTCCTGCTGGGAAATTAAATCAGCATATCCACAAAGTTGGTCAGCAGAAGGAAGTGTAGCACTACCCCTAGCTGCTGGTTTAGATTTGGGTCTTGCACGTTACCTCGTTCTTTGTGGTCTAGGGGATGAGAGAAAGTCTGTAGAAAGTTCAATGTCCACGCAAGTTATAAATCCTTTTTTTTTCTGCTTTTATTTTCCAAACAACTTGCATAGGTAGAGGGATGAAGGATCAGGGGAAGGTTCGGGCGCACAAGGCAGATCACTGGAAGATGATTATGTTTCAAGATTACTCTCATATCTTTCCTTTGAGTGAGTATTGCTCACCCGGATAGGCCCCTCTCACCTGGCCTAGCAGCCGGGATGACGCACAAACAAAAATAGTATCAGTCTCTGCCACAGACTGGTTGCAAGCACAAATGAACGATTCCGGAATCCTCTGCCACAGGATTTGATACCCGGATATCCAGCCTTACAGTCTTAGAGCCTTTAAGCCAACCGGGCACACTGTAAGGTTTCGCAGAATAAGGTGCATCCTCCAATAAGGTTACCAGGCCTCTCCCAAAGAACCCAGCCGTCCGCTCGGTCCTTTCCGGGACAGGTCTTCCCCTGGTTTCCTCCATTAGGCGGCTTCTTTCTCAGGACAGACAGCACAGGATCACCTTCAAAGCATAGGCCTCAATCAGGACAACTGGGTCTACCTGGCAGGAACATGGCCCTGAGGATAAAAATCTTACAGCACATACCTCACCCCAGGAGGGCCACAAGGGGAAAAGGGACCACGAAAATTGGTGTCTGCCCCACTCCCACTGGGCTGTTCCCAGAGAAAGACACCCAATATACCCTGACCTGCTTGAGTTCCAAAATTGGCCTGTGGTGGTAACGCCACCTATAGGCAAACAAAGGGAAATACCTCCAAGCACAGCCAAAGCGGAACAGAGGCTGATTTAGCCTTAATTAACAAAGTCTGAGCTAATTATCAGCTCAGACACCCACTAAATTTGAACATAGCGCCTGGTCATCAGGAGCAGGGCGCTACTGAAGCATGAAGTGTTCTAGAATTTCCTGCTACAGGGCTGCGCCGACTTTGGACTTGATAAAACACAGTGGGCTGACACCAGCAGAGGACATAGCTCCCCAAATCATCACTGACTGTGGAAACTTCACACTGGACCTCATGTAACTTGGATTCTGTCTCTCCGCTCTTACTCCAGACTCTGGGACTTTGATTTCCAAATTAAATGCAACGTTTTTCACAGTCCGTGATGATTTGGGGAGCCATGTCATCTGCTAATGTTGGTCAATAGTGTTTTATCAAGTCCAAAGTCAGCACATGCGCATATCACTGTCATCCCTAAGCCTAGTAAGGACCCATGTAGTTGTGGCAGCTACCGTCCCATTTCCCTCCTGAACCTTGATGCCAAATTGTATGCTAAAGTGATCGCAAACAGGCTCCCCCCCTTCTCCCGAAATGGATCTCTAGAGACCAGACAGGCTTTATCCCCGGAAGGGAGGCGCGTGATAATTCCCTCCGCACCCTCCTTTTGATGACCCATGTCCGGCGGTTCTCCCAGCCCATCCTTCTTTTGTCCACGGATGCGGAGAAAGCTTTTGATAGGGAGGACTGGGAGTACCTGATGACTACACTTTCCCACTTAGGTATTGGCCCCACCCTTCTCTCCCGAATCTCGGCCCTGTATGCCTTGCCCACCGCCCAACTCTGTATAAAGGCACGCTAAGCGAGTCCTTCACACTCCATAACGGTACCCGACAGGGCTGCCCTCTCTCCCCCATTTTATTTGCCCTGTCCCTTGAACCCTTTCTCTCCACGATTAGACATGATCCGAATATTAGGATTGGAGATTCTGAACATAAATACGCCGCTTATGCGGATGACATTTTATTTTACATACAACAACCAGTTACTACCCTCCCTAATTTGATGTCTGCCTTCTCTGCCTTTGGCGCCATTTCCAATTTCAAAATCAACATGACAAAATCTGAGATTCTAAATCTTACTGGTCCCTCCCAGACTGCGTCCCACCTCAGGACGTCTTTCCCTTTTAGTTGGCAGTCACGAGCCCTTAAATACCTGGGTATATTCCTCACTCCTACCCCATCCTCCCTGTTTCGCACTAATTATATACCCCTCCTAAATGCAATAAGGGCGGTCCTGCAGAAATAGTCCAATCTTGCACACTCCTGGTTAGTAGTGTTGCTCACGAATATTCGCATTGCGAATATTCGCTACGAATATTGCATATTCGAGTATTCGCGAATAACTCGAATATCGCGGCGAATATTCGCTATTTCGAATATTCGTATTTTTTTCGCAATCAATTTCGCAATCAATTTCGCATTCGCACTAACGAAATTTAGCATTAGCGAAATTTCGCAATTTTTTTTTTCGTGATATTCGTGATATTTTATAAAAAATTAAAAATTGCGAAATTTCGCCAATGCGAAATTTCGTCAATGCGAAATTTCGCAATTTTTTTTTTTTTTAATAAAATATAGCGAATATTCGTAAATATCGAATATTCGTGATATTTTATCCAAAAAAAAAATAGCGACATTTCGCATTGGCGAAATTTCGCAATTTTTATTTTTTTTCATAAAATATAGCGAATATTCGTAAATATCGAATATTCATGATATTTTATCCAAAAAAAAAATAGCGAAAATTCGCATTAGCGAAATTTTGCATTGGCGAAATTTCGCATTAGCGAAATTTTGCATTGCCGAAATTTCGCATTGGCGAAAATTTTGCAATTTTTTTTTATATAAAATATCACGAATATTCGATATTAACGAATATTCGCGAATATTCTTCGAAATATTCGCGAAATATCGCGAAATCGAATATGGCGTATTCCGCTCATCACTACTGGTTAGGCAAAATCAATGTCGTAAAGATGAACATACTTCCCAGACTATTGTTTTTATACCAAATGATCCCATTTGGGATACCAGTTTTTTTTTTTTTACATTGCTTAGAGCTCTTCTTTGCAGATATGTTTTGGAATAGGAGGGACCCAGGATAGCTAGATCCATCTTGATAAGACCTAAGGCCTCGTACACACGAGCAGACAGATTTGTTCAAATCTGTCTGTCCGACAGATTTGAACAAATCTGTCTGCTGGGATTTTGGTTTGCACGCGTGTACACAAGAGCAAACCAAAATCCCCGCCAGCAGACAGCGCGCTGACGTGTCGGTGACGTGGCAGTGACGTTGACGCCGCCACGTCACCGCACCAGGAAGTAAAACACTTGCATTTTATTTTACATACAACAACCAGTTACTACCCTCCCTAATTTGATGTCTGCCTTCTCTGCCTTTGGCGCCATTTCCAATTTCAAAATCAACATGACAAAATCTGAGATTCTAAATCTTACTGGTCCCTCCCAGACTGTGTCCCACCTCAGGACGTCTTTCCCTTTTAGTTGGCAGTCACGAGCCCTTAAATACCTGGGTATATTCCTCACTCCTACCCCATCCTCCCTGTTTCGCACTAATTATATACCCCTCCTAAATGCAATAAGGGCGGTCCTGCAGAAATAGTCCAATCTTGCACACTCCTGGTTAGTAGTGTTGCTCACGAATATTCGCATTGCGAATATTCGCTACGAATATTGCATATTCGAGTATTCGCGAATAACTCGAATATCGCGGCGAATATTCGCTATTTCGAATATTCGTATTTTTTTCGCAATCAATTTCGCAATCAATTTCGCATTCGCACTAACGAAATTTAGCATTAGCGAAATTTCGCAATTTTTTTTTCGTGATATTCGTGATATTTTATAAAAAATAAAAAATTGCGAAATTTCGCCAATGCGAAATTTCGTCAATGCGAAATTTCGCAATTTTTTTTTTTTTTAATAAAATATAGCGAATATTCGTAAATATCGAATATTCGTGATATTTTATCCAAAAAAAAAATAGCGACATTTCGCATTGGCGAAATTTCGCAATTTTTATTTTTTTTCATAAAATATAGCGAATATTCGTAAATATCGAATATTCATGATATTTTATCCAAAAAAAAAATAGCGAAAATTCGCATTAGCGAAATTTTGCATTGGCGAAATTTCGCATTAGCGAAATTTTGCATTGCCGAAATTTCGCATTGGCGAAAATTTTGCAATTTTTTTTTATATAAAATATCACGAATATTCGATATTAACGAATATTCGCGAATATTCTTCGAAATATTCGCGAAATATCGCGAAATCGAATATGGCGTATTCCGCTCATCACTACTGGTTAGGCAAAATCAATGTCGTAAAGATGAACATACTTCCCAGACTATTGTTTTTATACCAAATGATCCCATTTGGGATACCAGTTTTTTTTTTTTTACATTGCTTAGAGCTCTTCTTTGCAGATATGTTTTGGAATAGGAGGGACCCAGGATAGCTAGATCCATCTTGATAAGACCTAAGGCCTCGTACACACGAGCAGACAGATTTGTTCAAATCTGTCTGTCCGACAGATTTGAACAAATCTGTCTGCTGGGATTTTGGTTTGCACGCGTGTACACAAGAGCAAACCAAAATCCCCGCCAGCAGACAGCGCGCTGACGTGTCGGTGACGTGGCAGTGACGTTGACGCCGCCACGTCACCGCACCAGGAAGTAAAACACTTGCGCGCATGCGTTGAAACCATTCGGCGCGTGTGCGAGAAGACATGTCTGCTGGTTAGCGTACTAACCAGCAGACATGTCGGGCGGACGCGTTCCCAGCCGACAGATTTCAAAGCATGCTTTGAAATCTGTCGGGTGGCCAAATCCGTCTGTTAGCCCGTACACACGATCGAATCTGTCTGCTGGAAACGGTCTAGCAGACCGTTTCCAGCAGACAGATTTGATCGTGTGTACGAGGCCTAAGAGGGATGGGGGTCTTGCCCTACCAGATGTCAAAAATTATTTTGTAGCGGTTGTCTTAAATAGGATTTCGGATTAGAAGTTCCATAAGGATGATTAATTGTGGGTAACCTTGGAAATGAACCTATGTGGCACTGACCCTTTCACTCAACTTTGGATACCCAGTAAGTACCGGTCTCTTTCGATGCAAACGGGGCCAATTACCCGCTCAGGATGAAAGAGATTCAGGGCTTTGAGACCCCCGGGGATCCATGGGTTGTATTATTCCATTGCACGGACAGACCAGTCAGATCATATAAGAAATCCCTGACCCCTCATTTATTGAATGCAGCTAAGTCCCTCATTCCCAGATTCTGGAAACAAACAAACGTACCATCTCTACGTCATAGGCTCATGGAGGTGGACCATATCTATCACATCGAAGATCTTAAGCAATCCCTTAAGGCTTCAACTGGTACAACGTGTACAATGTGGTCTGACTGGTTTGCCTTTAAATATACCTCTGCATATACAGAAATTATGTCTCCAAATAATTAAAAATGCATAAGTGTCTTGTACCAGTTAGATAAGTTTAGTGACATTTAGGGACTGCCTGAGGTGGGAACCCCTCCCCTCCCTTCCCTACCCCCCCTTCTTTTTGCTGTTCACTCTACTTCGCTTCTCTCTTTTTCTTTGTTCTGACTTCCCTAACTACATGTCTCTTCCTTTAGGAGATAGTCCTGGTATTGTCTTTTTCAGTTGATTCTCGAGGTGCTACTGTTTACGCCTTTAATGCGATGTACGGGCTTTTGTCTGTAAATATTCATCAGATGTGATACTGCTTACTTTCGTTGTTTATTGACCCATTCGTCTGTGTACGATTTTGGAAGTTTACTGTCACTGCTCATTACTACTTAGCTTGTCGCCTTGACAACCTGAATGTATATGACTATCTTTGTCCTCTTTTTCTCTATGCTTTTCAATAAAAATGTATTAAACAAAAAAAATATATATCAAGTTATATATCATTTACTTACTTAATAAGCCACTACCCTTCAGAATCAGCCAGAATGTTTATCCGTCTCCAGTCCACATGCCTTACTAATCATCCTGGACCTCCGGCGCTCAGGCCGGTCTCCCCCAGTCCCAGACACACTGCCAGTGGCCAGGCAAGCAACATGACTCGTCTGAGTCTCTCAGTCTCACCTGCTCTTCCGAATCCTGTCTGTCCACGATATGCGCCTCGGTGCCGCCACTGCCTGCAGTGCCACTGCCACGGTCGGTGAAGTGATCCGGACCATGGAGGAGATGATGTCGGCATCGGAGTGACAGCGAGGCAGAGGCGGGAGACTCCAAGTGAATGTGCCACCCGCCGTGATCACAGACAGGCCAGCTCAGGCCAGGCCACATGACCTATTCACCCAATCACAGCACGCCGGCTCGCCATTTTCGAGACTGAACATGGCGGCCGGTGCACAGACACAGTGAATACAAATTAATAGAGTGACACAATCCACACTGGCGCCCCCCCTAAATGTTGCGCCGGGTGCACCCGCCCCCCTCCCCCCCACACGATACGCCAGTGTGTATAGGTGTGTGTCTTGACCTTCGTTGAACCCGCGAGACTGACTCACCGAACCCCTGGGGTTCGATCGAACCTAGGTTAAGAACCACTGGTTTAGCAGGTACATTTAAAAAAGGAATGCTAGCTTAGTACTCTACATAATAAACATATATGGCTCCCACACATTCATTTAGATCAATTATTATTATACAGGATTTAAATAGCGCCAACAGTTTAACAGCATTTTACAATATAAAAGGGAGACCATACAGTTATAATACAAATAAAGTACAAGAAGATTAAGAGGGCCCTGCTAAGAAGAGCTTACAATATAATAGGGTGGGGGAGGTGGTACAAACGTTTGTAACTGTGGGGAATGACTAACCTAGCCCCATTTTTCCTTCTGCCAGATGCATAAATACCTTGTAATTGTGTTTTTTAACATCCTGTTGCCAATCACCTAGCTGCCAATGATGGGGGGGGGGGGATTTACTAAAGTGCAAAGTCTGGTGCAACATAAACCATAATTTCTCAGGACACTTACCAGCTAGCCTGCAGAAAAAAACAAATTGACCCTGTCTAACAATTCACCTTAACCACTTAAGGACCGAGCCGCTTTCTGAGATTTGGGGCCAGATTCACGTACATTGGCGCATATTTTGACCGGCGTATCGCACCTCCTTTACGTTAGACCGGCGCAATGTAGAGGCACAATCACCGTATCCTCGTAGTATTTGCGCAGAAATTAGCGCCGGAGTAACGTAAATTCTGAGACGTAAGGCGGAGTAATTCAAATTGGGAAGGGCGTGGGCGTGTTACATTGAAATGAGCCGTGACCCCATGCAAATGAAGGGCCGGCCGGCTCGCGCATGCGCACATGAAGCAGACCATGGTCAGCACCTCTGTGCGCATGCTCACAACTCGGGAACGGCGCAATCAGTGAAATTGGAAGTGGACCCGGGCAACTTAGTGAACTACTCAGACAGCATAAATAGACACACACAAACGCACTTCCTTTGCAAAAGTAAATCCCTTTGTATCCCTTCCTATACAGCAAGGTGCTTTTGTTCTGTTGTTTGTTGCGTTGTGACTTGTCTTTGTGATATTTGTTGACTGTTTGATCTAGTGTTTTGTAGAATCTATTTCATAGTGTTTTTTGGTGACTGCTTGTGAGACTTTTTGGTTGATAGTTTTTGTTTGTTTGTTTTGTTGCTTGATTTTTCCTGCTTGTTTTTCTGAGTGATTTTTGGTGATTGTTTGGGAGAGAGTTGTTGTATGAGTATGACTGAGAGGAAACGGAAGAGCAATTTTTCTTTGGGGGAGAAACAAATTATTGCCCGGGCCCTTACCCACTATGGGCGTTTCCTTCACAGGCCGGAGAGTGGCAACACCACCCCGGCCAGGAAGAAGGAGATTTTGCAGAACATTACTGACCAGGTAAATGCATTGGGGGGGGGAGACCCGGACACGCGAGGGGATCGTAAAGAAAATCAATGACCTCCGGCGTGTGGTCCGTGGGAAGCTGGCCAAAATGGCAGCCCATGCCAGGGGCACTGGAGGGGGCCCACCATGCCCTGTTAGGCTGACAGTGGAGGAGCGTGCGGTGGCCCAGACCTTTAATAGGCAACAAGTGGAGGGCCTGCCTGGCTTTGACTCCAGTCATGAAGCCGTGATGCCAGGTAAGGTTTTTCTTGCATGTGTGGGGGAGGGGGGGAAAGGAATATGTGGCAAGTGTGTGGATCCTCCAACCTGTGAATGTTTTGTGTCATCCACAGATGTGCAGGAGGGTGCTGGGCCATCTGGCCTGACTGCACCATCCCCGGGACACCAGCCTGCTGAGGACCCCCCGACAAGGCCGGAGTCCTCGGAGGAGTTGGAGGAGGAGGAGTTTGAGGAGGATATCATGTCAGCCAGTGGATTGTTGGTTTGTTTGCCCTGGACAGAATAGCCGTGGCCTTGGAGGGCAGGCCGCCAGGTGGGCAGAGATCAGGGGCTGCTCCTCCTTCCCCGGATTACTCCCCCCCCTCCCCATGAGTCTCCCCTGAGGAGCCGGGGCCGTGGCCAGCAGCGTTAATTTTGTTTCCCCCTTTTTTTATTACTTTTTTTTCTGGATTTTTTTTTTGCTGGAAATTTTTTGTTTTGCTGGTCAATTTTTTTTTTTATTGTGTTGTGAATGCTCTCAGAATGTGGGGGTGACATTCCTGCCGGAAAAGGGGTGTCACCCTCATTTGTGGTGGAGAAGGGTTCCCCAGGACCAGGGGGAAGTGATACCCAGGTCAGTGTGAATGGTGTATGAATGGACAGTGACATAATTGGAGCCGTGGCGTGGCGTTGCTGCTCACAAGTCCAGCATGGTGGCCTTGTGCTAATCCAATTTGATGAGGATGTGATGTGTCTGTGCTAGGGACCACAGTGGTGTGCATGCATGCATTCTCATTGTGCCATGATTAATGTGTGTGTTTAACGTGCAAAGATGCCTCATGTGAGCTGTCTCCTGGCTTCTCTTCCCTCAGAAGACGGGCTAGCCTCGGTTAGGGGAGGATTGTCTGGTTCAGGGGTCAGGTCATCACATATGTCAATCTGCAGGCCCTTTCTCACTGCGAAGTTGTGCAGCATGCAACATGCACCGATGATCTGGCACACAAAGTTTGGGGAATACAACAGGGTCCCCCCAGACTTATCCAGTCATCGGAAATGTGACTTCAGGAGGCCAAAGATGCATTCCACCACTGCACATGTTTGGGCGTGGGCTTCATTGTATCTTTCCTCTCCTGGGGTTTGGGGGTTCCGGATAGGAGTCATGAGATGGGGTCCCAGTGCATATGCAGAGTCACCTGTAAGGGAAAAGACAGGAGGATGTTAGTCATGCATGTGCCCCTTGTGATGTATGCATCATGGGGGGGGGACAGACATGCCTGCCACCCATGTCACTCACCAACCAGCCAGGTGTCCCCATGTATGTTCTGTTCGAATTCCATTGGGATGAGGCTCAGATTGTATATGTAGCTGTCATGGCTGGATCCAGGGTGTTTGGCACGGACGTGCCATATGAGGCCTTGGGCATCGACTATCACCTGTACGTTGATGGAATGCTAATGCTTCCGATTGCGGTATATGTGCTCTGTCTCATGTTGGGGCTGGAGTGCCACATGTGTGCAATCAATGGCCCCCACGGTGTGTGGGAATCTGGCAATTCTGTAGAAATCTGTCATTGCCTTCAGCCTCAGGTCCTCAGTGGTGGGTTTGATGATTTGGTTGGCCATGCGTCTGAGGATTGCAGGGATAACCTGGTGCACACATATGCTCATGGAGGATTGTGACATCCCAGCCACCACTCCACTTGTTCTTTGAAAAGAGCCACTGGCAAGGAAATGGAGTTTTGCCATGACCTTGACCAGTGGCTGCACTGCATGTGAGCGGTGTGTTCGGCTGGTGATGTCCTCCTGCAGGGTTATGGTTAACTCCAGGATGGCATGAGGGGTGAATCTGAAGATGCGATACACCTCAGAATCACTCATGCCAAAGAGGTCTATGCGTGTGCGGTATATCCTCTCCCGTGCCCTCCTCCGTGCCCTCCTCCTTCTTTGCGCCTCTAAAGTCATTAGTATAGCTGTGAGCGAGGATGCCCCTGGCATCTTGGCATAAAGTTTGTTGTCCAGCAAGTGTGACAACTCAGCTCCTCACTAACAGTGTTGCTTTAGCTGACATGTAGACGGATTGTCTAATTTTATTCCACCTTTTATATGGTCTAATTTTAGACAGGACGAGCAGCTGTTGCGCACAGCGCGTAGCCTGTGCTGCACCAACGTTCTTTTGTGTATCCCCGTAACTCCCTCATTTGCATATTTGAATAGCAAATCAATGGTGTGTCTAGCGGAGTTTTGCGCGGACGGATACGCCGGTCTATCGAAATTACGCCGGACCAAAAATTGTAGATTTCTTGCGTATCTCGTTTTGGGGATGCGGCCCATCGAAACGCATGCGCAAATTTAGACTTACGCCGCGCATCTCCTGTAACGCCGGAGTAATAGCTCTGTGAATCTGGCCCATGGCGTTTACAAGTTAAAAACAGTTTTTTTTTTTTTTTTGCTGGAAAATTAAGATAATTAAATCGCGGTCTCAATACTTTTCGTCACACCGTATTTGCGCAGCGGTCTTACAAGCACACTTTTTTGGGAAAAATGCACTTTCTTGAAAAAAAAAAATAAGAAAACAATAAAGTTAGACCTTTTTTTTTTTAAGAGCATTGGGTGGAAGTGACGTTTTGACGTTCCGACCTGCATTGATATGGAGACCGGTGGAGGCCATCTCCATGTCAGGCTAGGAAGAGGATCCTATTGCCCCCGCCGTTACCGACGGGCCCTCTCCCGCCGATGATAAAAGTGATCTCGCTGCAAATCCACTGCAGAGGCCACTTTTATCGGCTCCAGTAAGGAAAGAAGGACACCGGAGAGCGGCAGGGCTCCATTGGGATGAATTAGAGCAGAGACTGCGACCCAGGCCGTCCCATCAAACATCAGTGCCTGACCTCACAAATGCACTTCTGGAAGAATGGTCAAATATTCCCATAGACACACTCCTAAACCTTATGGACATGCCATTAAAGTTAATGTGCGTGTAAAGGAAGGCGTTCCAATCCTTTTGGTAATACAGGTGCATCTCAAAAAATGTGAATATCATCAAAAAGTTAATTTATTTCAGTAATTCAATGCAAAAAGTGAAACTCATATATTTTATATAGATGTTTTACATACAGAGTGGTATATTTCAAGCATTTCTTTTTTATTTTATTTTGATGATTATGGCTTACAGCTAGTGAAACCCCAAAATTCTGTATCTCAGAAAATTTGAATATTACATAAGACCAATAAAAAAAAAGGATTTTTAATACACAAATGTTGGCTTCCTGAAAAGTATGTCAGTATATTATCCATTATACCAATACTTGGTCCTTTTGCATGAATTACCACATCAATGTGGCGTGGCATGGAGGTGATCAGCATGAGGTGCTATGGAAGCCCAGGTTGCTTTGATAGCAGCCTTTATCTAGACTGCATTGTTGGGTCTGGTGTCTCCCATCTTCCTCTTGACAATACCCCACAAATTCTCTATAGGGTTTAAGTCAGGCGAGCTTGCTGGCCAGTGGCCAATCAAGCACAGTGATACCATGACCATTAGATCATTAGACCAGGTATTGGTACTTTTGGCAGTGTGGGCAAGTACAAAGTCCTGCTGGGAAATTAAATCAGCATATCCACAACGTTGGTTAGCAGAAGGAAGTGTAGCACTACCCCCGTAGGAGCTGCTGGTTTAGATTTGGGCCTTGCACGTTACCTCGTTCTTCGTGGTCTAGGGGATGAGAGAGAGTCTGTAGAAAGTTCAATGTCCACGCAAGTTATAAATCCTTTTTCTTTCTGCTTTTATTTTCCAAACAACTTGCATAGGTGGAGGGATGAAGGATCAGGGGAAGGTTTGGGCGCACAAGGCAGATCACTGAAAAATGATTATGTTTCAAGATTACTCTCATATCTTTCCTTTGAGTGAGTATTGCTCACCCGGATAGGCCCCTCTCACTTGGCCTAGCAGCCGGGATGACGCACAAACAAAAATAGTATCAGTCTCTGCCACAGACTGGTTGAAAGCACAAATGAACGATTCCGGAATCCTCTGCCACAGGATTTGATACCCGGATATTCAGCCTTACAGTCTTAGGCCTCGTTCACACGATCAAATCTGTCTGCTGGAAACGGTCTGCTAGACCGTTTCAGCAGACAGATTCGATCGTGTGTACGGGCAAAAAGACGGATTTGGCCACCCGACGGATTGGAAAGCATGCTTACCAATCTGTCGGCTGGGAACCCGTCCGCCCGACATGTCTGCTGGTTAGTACGCTAACCAGCAGACATGTCTTCTCGCACACGCGCCGAATGGTTTCGACGCATGCGCGGAAGTGTTTTACTTCCTGGTGCGGTGACGTGGCGGCGTCAATGTCACCGCCACGTCACCGCGCCGTCTGGCGGTGAGGATTTTGGTTTGATCGTGTGTACACGATCAAACCAATATGCCCCCAGCAGACAGATTTGTTCAAATCGGTCGGCCCGACTGATTTGAACAAATCTGTCTGCTCGTGTGTATGGGGCCTAAGGCCTCGTACACACGATCAAATCTGTCCGCTGGAAACGGTCCGTCGGACCGTTTCAGCAGACAGATTCGATCGTGTGTACGGCCGAGCCGACGGATTTGGCCACCCGACAGATTTCAAAGCATGCTTTGAAATCTATCGGGTGGGAATCCGTCCACCCGACATGTCTGCTGGTTAGTACACTTACCAGCAGACATGTCGTCCCGCACCGCCGCCGCACCGCCGCCGAATAGATTCGGCGCATTGCGCGGAAGTGTTTTACTTCCTGGTGCGGTGACGTGGCGGCGTCAACGTCACCGCCACGTCACCGACACGTCAGCGCGCTCTCTGCTGGCGGGGATTTTGGTTTGCTCGTGTGTACACGCGAGCAAACCAAAATCCCAGCAGACAGATTTGTTCAAATCTGTCGGACGGACAGATTTGAACAAATCTGTCCGCTCGTGTGTATGGGGCCTTAGAGCCTTTAAGCCAACCGGGCACACTGTATGGTTTCGCAGAATAAGGTGCATCCTCCAATAAGGTTACCAGGCCTCTCCCAAAGAACCAGCCGTCCGCTCGGTCCTTTCCGGGACAGGTCTTCCCCTGGTTTCCTCCATTAGGCGGCTTCTTTCTCAGGACAGACAGCACAGGATCACCTTCAAAGCATAGGCCTCAATCAGGACAACTGGGTCTACCTGGCAGGAACATGGCCCTGAGGATACAGCACATACCTCACGCCAAGAGGGCCACAAGGGGAAAAGGGACCACGAATATTGGCGTCTGCCCCACTCCCACTGGGCTGTTCCCAGAGAAAGACACCCAATATACCCTGACTTGCTTAAGTTCCAAAATTGGCCTGTGGTGGTAACGCCACCTATAGGCAAACAAAGGAAAATACCTCCAAGCACAGCCAAAGCAGAACAGAGGCTGATTTAGCCTTAATTAACAAAGTCTGAGCTAATTATCAGCTCAGACACCCACTAAATTTGAACATAGCACCTGGTCATCAGGAGCAGGACGCTACTGAAGCATGAAGTGTTCTAGAATTTCCTTCTACAGGGCTGCGCCGACTTTGGACTTGATAAAACACAGTGGGCTGACACCAGCAGAGGACATAGTTCCCCAAATCATCACTGACTGGAAACTTCACACTGGACCTCATGTAACTTGGATTCTGTCTCTCCACTCTTACTCCAGACTCTGGGACTTTGATTTCCAAATTAAATGCAACGTTTTTCACAGTCCATGATGATTTGGGGAGCCATGTCATCTGCTAATGTTGGTCAATAGTGTTTTATCAAGTCCAAAGTCAGCACAGCCTTCTACCAGGATATTTTAGAACTTTTCATGCTTCCATCTGCTCTGCTGACCAGCTTTATGGAGATGCTGATTTCATTTTCCAGCAGGACAGCACCTGCCCACACTGCTAAAAGTACCAATACCTGGTTTAATGCTCATGGTATCACTGTGTCAATGTAAAATATATGAGTTTCACTTTTCAAATGGAATCACTGAAATAAACTTTTTGATGATATTCAAATTTTTGGAAATAGACCTGTGTGTGTGTATATATATATATATATATATATATATATATATATATATATATATATATATTGTGACAGGATACACAATTTTATGTACACCATTGAGAGACTGGAAAGGTCAGCTTTCCCTGCCCTGGAAGGGGTTAAGCCTGGCCAACAGGTAAACCTCCTCTCTTCCCCCTATTAATTAACAGTCACCTGGTAGGGAAGTGGGAAGTGAGAGCTCAGTGTGAGAGGTATGCTGAGCTGGACGAACAGGTTGGAGACTGTCTGCATTGGAGGAACAAGGTCTGTCACAGATAATTGTTTATTTGGACTGTTATTCTGTTTGTTTTATACTGGAGGCTGGAATAGCCCCTCCAGTACAGTGTAGTGAGGGACACTAATGTTAGTTAGCCTCCTAAATTGGAGTAGGCCATTTTGTTTTGTATTATTTCTTTTGAGTGCAATAAAGTCGTATTTATTGCCTAAGATCAGCGACTTCATTACATTACCGCTATTTCTGCGACTTTGTCACAAGTGGTGTCAGAAGTGGGGTGTTCGCTGTTGTACCAGTCAATTTACAGTTACAGTGGCCTTAAAGGTACAGGACCCAGAAAATGGAAGATATTGTGAAAGCCCTGTTACAAGCTGTCTCTGTGCAGCAAGAGATTAATAGACAGGTAGCAGCCTCAGCTACAGCAGAACAAGAAACTAATAGACAAGCTGCTGTAGCGCAACAAGAGATTAGTAGACAGGCAGCTGCCGCAGCTGCAGTACAACAGGAGACCAACAGGCTCCTGACTTTGCAGATTGAAGCTTTGACTGAAGCACAAAAGTCAGACCATGCTGTTCTCAAAGCAACCCTGGATCAGATGACTACCCAAGGATCTTCTAACCCACCAGCAAGGGGGGTAAGCCAAATACGTGCAAGCAGCTGTCTGCAGAAAATGACCCAGATGATGATGTGGAGACTTATCTACTGGCGTTCGAACGGACCGCCACCCGAGAAGGCTGGGCCCCAGAACAGTGTGCTGGAATCATTGCACCCTTCCTCCTGGGAGAAGCACAGAAAGCCTATTTTGATCTGGATGAGGTGGCTGCTGCAGACTATCCCAAACTGAAAGAAGAGATCCTGGCTCTCTTAGGGGTGACTCTCACAGTGAGGGCCCAGCGTTTCTACAACTGGAGGTTCAAAGAAGGAAAAGCGCCAAGATCCCAGATGTTCGATTTAATTCATCTGGCTCGGAAGTGTCTCAAACCAGAGACTCAAACCCCTGCACAGATTATAGAAACGCTTGTACTGGACCGTTACGTGAGAGAGCTTCCAAATGGCCTCCGGGAGTGGGTCACTCAGGGAAATCCCCTGGACTGTGATAGTATGGTCTCACAAGTGGAGCGGTACCTGTCTACCAAAAATTTGGACCGATCTCTCTCTAGGACGACCGGGAAAATACAGAGACCAGGAGAGCGGAGGAGTGGAGTGGAAGCAGACTTCGGATTAAGAGCCCATTTTTCCAAAACAGACTTTAGAAGTCAAAACCCTGGGAAAGAGGACCACCCTAGGAGAAACTCCATAACTTGTTTTGAATGTGGCGCCAAAGGACATGTCAGGGCGAGATGCCCCAATCTTCCTGAGCCCATGCAGTGTGGACTAGGGGAAGATTCCTCTGACTTTTGCGGACTCATTTGTTTAGCAGGCCTGGTAGAAGGGGGACATACCTGTCCTGCTGGATAAACAAGAGACAGTGGCCCTGGTGGACTCTGGCAGTGCCCTGACTTTGGTAGCCAGTAAATTGGTAAAACATTGTTGGATTCAGAAGCATAGAACCGTGGGGGTATTGTGTATTCATAGGTTTACTGTGCGGTATCCTACTGCCAACATAGAAGTGTTAGTACAGGGCAGTTTGGTAAGGATCGTAGCAGTAGTAGTTCCTTGTCTACCATATCCTTTGATAATAGGAAGGAATTTCCCTAATTTCCACACTCTGTTACAGCCCCCTATGATGGGAGAACAAGGGGAACCTGAAGTGGAGCAGAGAAATACAGGGGTTCATGAAGTATTTCCCTTTGCTCATCCTGACTTGTATATCTCTAATCCAAAAAGAGGTAAAACAAGACGGGAACGCAGGGAGAGCAAGCGAAGATTTAATAGGGCTGTCAAGGAAGTCCTGTTGAATCAGCGTGGGGAGCAGTCCAGGAGGGGTGGGGCCCCACGACAGACAGACAGAAGATGAGGCAGAGGTTGGTCAACCCGCCCCAGAGGCTACCAGTGAAGGCGATGAGGGGATACAGATATCCTGGATATTTCGGGCAGTGGCTTTGGCCGGGACCAGGCAGATGATCCCCTGTTGCAGGAAGCCAGGAGTAATGTTGTAGAGGTTAATGGGGTACCAGTGGAAGGGATAACAGGAAAGGCCTATCCCTACTTTATCCTTAAAAACGATCTCCTTTACAGAGTAACCTATGATGAGGGACAAGAGCTTGAACAACTGGTTGTGCCTTCATCATACACCCGAAAAATCCTGGATTACTCTCACTCTCATTTTCTGGGGGGACACTTAGGGGTGGAAAAAACCCAAGAACGGGTGCTCAGGAGGTTCTTCTGGCCTGGGGTATATGAGGGGATTAAAAGGTATTGTGCTTCTTGCCCAGAATGCCAGCCAGCATCTCCCAGACCGAAGTTGAGAGCCCCACTCATACCCCTCCCCATAGTTGACGTTCCGTTTGAGAGGATTAGCATGGACCTAGTGGGTCCCTTAGAGAAAACAGCTTGAGGGCACCAGTACATCCTTGTCATCCTCGATTATGCCACCAGATACCCGGAGACCATTCCACTACGTAAGGCTAATGCTAAAAATATTGCAAAAGAGTTAGTTCAGATGCTTACACGGGTGGTGATACCCAGGACATTGTTTACCGATGAGGGGACACCGTTTGTCTCCCGTATTATGAAAGAGCTATGTCAGCTATTTAATGTACAGACTCTGAGAACGTCAGTGTATCACCCCCAGACAGATGGGTTGGTAGAAAGGTTTAACCGGACCCTAAAGGGGATGTGGAGAAAAGTCGTTAGCAGGGATGGGAAGGATTGGGACTTGTTACTTCCTTACCTGTTGTTTGCAGTTCGAGAGATTCCCCAAAGTTCTACGGGCTTCTCCCCGTTTGAGCTTTTATATGGTAGGCATCCCAGGGGTATACTAGATATCCTAAAGGAAACCTGGGAAGAACAGGGGGTAACTGGGACCAATGTCCTCCAGTATGTTGAAGATATGCGGGTGCGTATGGCTCAGATTGCCCCTCTTGTTCGCCAGCACATGGAGCAGGCACAGAGTAGGCACAGAGTAGGCAGAAGTCCTACTATGACCAGAGGGCCCTAGTGAGACAGTTTGAAAGGGGGGACAGAGTAATGGTTCTAGTACCCACCGCAGAAAGCAAACTTCTAGCACAGTGGCAGGGACCCTATGAGGTCTTGGAAAAAGTGAGCCCAGTAAATTATAAAGTTAGTCAGGCGGGACGCCGGAAGAAGGAGGCCGTTTTCCACATAAACCTTCTTAAGCCATGGAGGACTAGAGAGGACTGCATGGCCGCAGTGGGGGACACCACACCTGGTCCACAGGCACCTAGTCCTTTGGTGACAATCTCTCCAGAGCTGACACATGAGCAAATAAAAGAAGCTAGAGGCTTGGTTGAGAGGAATAATGATGTCTTCTCCCCCAACCCTGGACAAACCCGAGAGATTACCCATGACATTATTACAGAACCAGGGGTTGTCGTAAGAGTGAAGTCTTACCGCATTCCAGAGGCCAAGAGGGAAGCTTTAAGGGCTGAAGTCAGGAAAATGCTTGAGCTTGGATTGATAGAGGAGTCTCACAGCCAGTGGTCCAGCCCCATTGTTCTAGTGCCCAAACCTGATGGGTCCATCAGGTTTTGTAATGACTTCAGGAAGTTAAACAAGGTGTCTAAGTTTGACGCCTACCCCATGCCTAGGGTGACAAAGCGCGCCCGAGAGAAGACAGCCTTTGCCACTTCTGATGGCCTGTTCCAGTACAGGATCATGCCTTTTGGCCTCCATGGAGCTCCAGCCACTTTCAGAAGGCTAATGGATAAGTTGCTCAGGCCCCACACTGAGTATGCAGCCGCATACTTGGATGATGTGATCATTCATAGCCCGGACTGGGAAAGCCATCTGGATAAAGTACAGGCAGTGTTGGACACTTTTAGAAGAGCGGGTCAGACAGCTAACCCTTCTAAATCTGCATTGGGTCTAGCAGAGGCTAGATACTTGGGTTATCTGGTTGGCAGAGGACTTGTTAAACCACAAATGAACAAGATAGGAGCTATACAGAGCTGGCCCAGACCGTTGAGGTCAGAGCTTTCTTGGGGATTGTAGGCTACTATCGGAGGTTTATTCCTCACTTTGCTACAAGGGCTGCTCCGTTCATTGACCTTATTAAAGCCAGAAGTCCAGACACTGTAAAGTGGAACAGTGAGGCTGAGGAAGCAGCGCTTTGTGCCCAACCTGTGCTTGTAGCTCCGACTTTAGAAAGGAGTTCTTTCTCCAGACCGATGCCTCAGAGGTGGGTCTGGATGCAGTTTTGTCCCAATATGTGGATGGTGAGGAACACCCTGTGCTATATTTGAGTTGGAATTTTTTACCTCGAGAACAGCGCTATGCCACAGTGGAAAAAGAGTGTTTGGCGATCAAGTGGGCAGTAGAAACACTCCGCTACTATTTGTTGGGCAGGCGGTTTACCCTCGTCACAGACCATGCATTAAAGTGGATGCACACCAACAGGGACAAGAACGCTCGGGTCACAAGGTGGTTTCTGTCCCTACAGCCCTTTACTTTTGTGGTACGACATAGGGCAGGTCTCCTCCACAGGGATGCAGATGCTCTGTCCCAAATACATGGGTTTGCAGAGGTGGCCACTTCCCACCCAAGTGTTAAGCTGGGGGGGGGAGGATGTGTGATAGGGTACACGATTTTATGTACACCAGTGAGAGACTGGAAAGGTCAGCTTTCCCTGCCCTGGAAAGGGTTAAGCCTGGCCAACAGGTAAACCTCCTCTCTTCCCCCTATTAATTAACAGTCACCTGGTAGGGAAGTGGGAAGTGAGAGCTCAGTGTGAGAGGTATGCTGAGCTGGACGGACAGGTTGGAGACTGTCTGCATTGGAGGAACAAGGTCTGTCACACATAATTGTTTATTTGGACTTTTATTCCGTTTGTTTTATACTGGAGGCTGGAATAGCCCCTCCAGTACAGTGTAGTGAGGGACACTACTGTTAGTTAGCCTCCTAAATTGGAGTAGGCCATTTTGTTTTGTATTATTTCTTTTGAGTGCAATAAAGCCGTATTTATTGCTTAAGATCAGCGACTTTGCTGCATTACATTACCGCTATTTCTGCGACTTTGTCACAACTAGAATATATATATATATATACATATATATAGTTGTGACAAAGTCGCAGAAATAGCGGTGTGTATATATATATATATATATATATATATATATATATATATATATATATATATAATAACTTTTTAATGATATTCACATTTTTTTTAGATAGACCTGTGTGTGTGTATATATATATATATAATCTCACACTAAATTATAAATTTAAATCATATTCCCCTGTAAATATAGCTTCTCGTGTTCTAAATACAGGAAGCTTACTGATTTCCATGAATATTTATAATCAAACAATTCCCAAACTTGCAGCAGCAGCACATTTTTAAGATGGCAAAAGTCATGTATAATTTTAAATGTTCATTCTTGCTGATGCATAATTTGTGTCTTAGGAAAAATAAGTACACTAATAAGTGAGGAGAACCTAGATAAACCGTGCAATTGTTTGCTCCATAAAGTATGATAGTAATGTGCATATTATATCAGTATATCCTAAATGGTGTTCAGGGACCATGAGCAGTAACGGTTTACAATTTTTTTTTTCTAGGCACTGCGGGTAAATTAATTAGTACTGTATCTTGTACATTTTGCAAAGGAGAAACATTCTATCCTGTTCACCAGTATGTTCTCAAGGAGTATATTACTATTCCCCCAACTTACAGTGACTCGTCAACAAAGGTCTTATTGGTATAATTAACTTTTTCACTAGAATGGACCTTCCACTTAACTATTTAAAATGTACAGAGCTGACTACATACCTTGTGTAGCGCTACCCTATTCAGGAGCCGCTGATTAGATTTGGGATCAGCATATTTAAGTTACCTCTGTGTGGTGTCTAGGGGTGATGGTGGTGAGCAGAGCAGTGACTGAATGTCCAGGCTGATGGTTGAATTTTCCAATGCTTTATTCCTGGTCAAACCCGACCAACATCAACTTGAGGTAGACAGGATAGGTTGATGAAAGAAAGATGAACCTTGTAGCATCAGGCTTTGGATAAGGAAAGCAGTCCTGCCTTCAACAATTGTATCTATCACGTCGCCACTCTAGCCAGAGTGGGTAAAGTGCCCCCGGACAGAACCCTCTTACAGGCCTGGCAGCCAGAGTGTCACTTAGAGCTTCTGGGAAGGAACAAGTCTCTGCCACCGACTTGGCTCTAATTGGATTAGGTTTTAAGATGGAAACCTTTGCCATAGGCCCAATATTTGTAGAGTAGAACTGTAGAGCAAATCCTCCCAGTATGTCTTTTAGTAAATGTCACCAGCTGACAGTCTGAATATGATCTGTCAGTTTCTAGCAACCAGATCCCCGAAGGTTCGTTCAAGCCCTGTTGGATCACCTGCCTCCGGGTTCTCCTCAGACCGATTCCCCATCGAACAGCACCCAGCTTGGGATCTTCTCAGTAGAAGTGGAAACCCAGGAAGTCACTGGGGTCCTTGACAGCATCAGTTTCTCTGAGCCATGAGGCCCAGAGTTCGTAGCTTTGCATAGTGTAGGCCCCGGCCAGGTAGACCTTAGTGGCGGCCTCGTGGTGTGCGCAAACCCTGAAGGTGGGTGCCACACCTGCGACCCGCTGCAGGTAGGAGACCTGGGTAGAAGACCCGGACAAAAAGGCGCTCGCATCAGCTATACCCTCTCCCAGCATGCCCAGTGAGGGAAACACTCCTCTGATTGGCTGCAGAGGAAAGGCGGCTCTGTTCTGGAACCCCTCTGGTGCCATCTGCTGCCCAAGGATGGTAACATATCCTCAGAACAGAAAATGGAACCACAGGCAGCCCAGCCCGAAACACAAATTTAAACAATTAACATGGATGAGAGCAGAATAACTCTCTCATCCCCCACTAAATTTACAATAGCGTCCATTACTGACAGTAAGGGGGCGCTACACTTGCATTAAGACACAACCTGTGCCTCCACTTCGTTTACTGCACTTTTATTCAGCCATGCAGCAAACAGCTTGAATGCAGGCAAAGTCCAAAGAATAGGAATGGAGGCTTCCCTTATTCCCACCCTAAGCTCTATGAACCATCCAGGCTCCAAGACCCAGAACATAATTTATTAAGGTTCTGAGAAAACAAGTTTGCTGTTAAACCCTGTAGCCCCTCACCATGTGTAGTAGACACATACCCAGACAAAAACGGGCCTTTTCTCAGCAAGGCATAAGATGAGTATAATCCAAAAGATAAGGTGGTACTTATGGGTAAGGATTAGCTCTGGCGTGTTCGCACAGTCCACGTGCAGAGCCCGCCAGGAAGTCAGCACTGTGCTGCGCTAATTACAGGCAGTGAGACATTTCCTGATCACTGTAGCCATGCATCGGGACAATGGCTCCCTGCCTGTGATTAGCGCAGCACATTGCTGACTTGCATGTGGGCTCTGCACGTGGACTGTGCGAACACTCCGGAGCTCATCCTTACTTATGGGGCTTGAAAAGCGAGCCAAAAATAACGTTCAAATTCAAAAGTGCTAATTTTAAAGCCTAATATGCAAGTTATTGTCGTAAAACGTCTTTTAGAACCCGGGTCTTGCCCCAGGGAACATGTATCAATGGAAAAAAAGATTTAAAAACGGTAATTTTTTTCAGGACTCCTGAAAAAACTACAGTTAAACTTTTTTTCCATTGATACATGTTCCCTCGGGCAAGACCCGGGTTCTCAAAGATGTTTTCACAGGCAAGCTATAGACACCCAGCAGGTACAATATTTAAAGGATTTTTTTTTTTTTTTTTACTTAAGCATCATTAAAATCACTGCTCCTGAATCAGGGCAGTGATTTTAATGATGCGTACATTTAAAAAAAAAAATATTTTAAATATTGTACCTGCTGGGTGTCTATAGTATGCCTGTGAAAACGTCTTTAAATAGCACAATCACCTGCCTGCCAGTAAATTAGGAAGAACTGATCTAGCTAAACTATACAGTGTATAAATATATGTACAACTCCTGGGATGTGTATATATATATATATATCCTCTACACACTGTAACATTAACTGACTAGTGTGAAAGGGGCTCCTGCGCTGTCAGGGAATAGAGCTAGGGGGCACTGCGTGCAATCACAGCGCGCAAAAAACAAAGAGCCATAATTGGCCAAAGCCTGGGTGGCTTTGGCCAATTATGGCTCAGGGCTTTAGCACACGCCCCACACTATAAAAGGCCGCCTACTGGGCGGCCTCGTGTAGTGTGTTCCGGCTTGTTAATGAGAGAAGTCCTATAGAGAGAGATAGAGAGACAGTGGGGCTGATTTACTATTGCCACTGCGCTGCGCCGGTTCATGCCTTAATTAGTGCGCTGGATGAAGCCTTAATTAGGCGCATGAACCGGCCGCAGCAGCAGCGCAATGCAATTGATAAGTAAAGCCGCCGCCGAAATCCCTGTATAAGTCTATGGGGGGAAATATTAAGTGTTCATTTTAAAGGCTAATATGCAAGTTTTGTCCTAAAAAGTGTTTGGGGACCTCAGTCCTGCCCCAGGTGACATGTACCAATGTTTTTTTTTTTTTTTTTTTAATCGGCCGTTTTTCGGGAGCAGTGATTTTAATTAATGCTTAAAGTGCAACAATAAAAATGAAATATTCCTTTAAATTTTGTACCATGGAAGGGGTGTAATGTCAGCATGTGAAAAAGCGCACTTTTCCCGTGGTTAGAACTGTCCCTGCACAAACTGACAGTCTGAAGAAAAAAAGCCGTTTAAAAATGACTCGCGGCAACAACCAGGGACAACCCCCATCAGGACTAGGTTCCTAGATAACCTCCCTACGCCCACTTTATCTAAGGACCATAGAGACAGACTCGAAGCCCCCATTTCTACAGCGGAAGTTTTGGAAGTTATTAAGGGTTTGAAGACGGGCTCTGCCCCGGGCCCTGATGGGTTCTCCGTTCCATACTATAAGGCCTTTGCACAGACTTTAGCCCCTCATCTAACGAATTTCTTTAACTCCAAAACTAAGGGGGAACCCCTAGACGCACAGCTGAATACTGCCTTCATCTCCGTCATACCTAAGCCTGACAAGGATCCGGGAGAAGTCAGTAACTACAGACCAATATCCCTGATCAATAATGATCTTAAGATAATGACTAAAGTTATGGCGGACAGGTTGGCATCCTTTATTGCTGTCTATATACACAAGGACCAGGTTGGGTTCATACCGGGACGGCAGGGTCCAGACCAAATCAGAAGGGCGGTTGATGTAATGTCTCTATTGCAATCTGGATGGGATGGCGGGGGTGCTCAAGCTGGGATGCTACTGTCGTTGGACCTTCAAAAGGCCTTCGACTCCGTCTCTTGGTCCTATATATTCCAGATTTTAGAGAGGTGGGGATTTGGCCCCCAATTCATTGGACTAATTAGGTCCCTTTACTCTAACCCTGAAGCTAGGATCAAACTGCAGGGCCTGTATTCTGACCCGATTAAAATACGTAATGGGACCCGCCAAGGATGTCCTCTCTCTCCGTTACTCTTTGCTATTGCTATAGAGTCCTTGGCCATAGCCATCAGGTCCAACCCTGACATCACCGGAGTACGCTGCGGATCCACAGTCCACAAATGTGGTCTCTTTGCGGACGACATAATCCTTTTTATAACTTCCCCCATTACATCATTACCGGTGGTATGTAAAACACTTGATGACTTTGCAGACGTATCAGGTTTAAGGGTTAATTACACCAAGTCCTGGGCCCTCAACGTCTCCCTCCCGTTGCCCCTAGTGGCCCAGTTGAAAGATTTGTTCCGCTTTAAGTGGAGTGACTCTTCCATTCGCTACCTGGGAATTAACTTAACCCCCAAATTTGAACAATTATACCGAGCCAACTATCCCCCCACCTATAGAAAATTAGAACTTGATCTTAAACAATGGCACCCGCACCAACTTTCCTGGCTGGGGCGGATAAACTCGGTGAAGATGACCCTGCTCCCACGACTACTTTACCTCTTTCGCGCGCTCCCGATATCTATTAAGAAGGATCACTTAACTTCGTTCCAAAGCAAGGTCATCCAATTTGTATGGGGCAAATCGGGCCATCGCCTAGCTAGGCACACCCTTTTTAGACTTCGAAGCAGAGGGGGACTGGGACTGCCCAATTTACTCTGGTACTATCAGGCGGCTAGACTCACCCAGCTCTCCACAGTTTATAGCAAATGCACCAAACCTGATTGGGTGGAAATGGAAAGACAGGCAGTCCCCTCCTTCACCCTTGACTACCTCCTCTGGAGTGCCCCTAAGGCCAGACCCTCCATTCTTTGCCCATCTCTATCGCACTCGTTCGCGATCTGGGATAAACTCAGAAATGACCCTTCCTTAGTTTCCCCCTGTAAACCCCTGAGTCACATATTTCATAACCCCGATTTTCCCCCAGGTATGGACATTCGAGCATTCAAATGGTGGTTGGATAAGGGGATGTATCGGATCGGGCACTTCATCTCTATCACGGGACCTATTTCCCTTTCCCAATGTATTATGACACTGAAATTACCTCCTGTAGAGAGATTCAGGTTCCACCAAATATCCTCCTTCCTTCATTCCATTTGGTCCACGAAACCCGACCCCCCCACAACCCACACCGTATGAACAGTGGTGTGGAGACCTTCTGGAGCAAAGGGGGGGGATCTCCATGATCTACTCGTCACTGGCCGGGGACAAGCGGAAGGCGCCCTATATGCTAGCCTGGGAGGTGGACTTAGAATTGACCTGGGACCTGGACACTTGGCACAAGGCTGTGGGCTCCTCATATAGGGGCATCTACAACGTATCTCTTGTGGAAGCCAATCTAAAGGTTTTCACCAGGTGGTACCTCACCCCTACCCGGCTTGCGGTTATGTACCCCTCGACTTCTCCCTTATGCTTCAGGGGATGTCAGTTGGGGGGCTCCATGCTGCACGTCTGGTGGGAATGCCCCAAAATCAGAGGCTTTTGGAACAAAATATTCTATATAGCGTCCAAAATAACTGGCCTTGCTATCCCCAGGTCCCCATCAACGGCCCTGCTTAACCACCTCCCTGTTAAAGCCCCGAAATCCTCTCGTAAACTTATATTCTTTATCTTCTTGGGCGCCAAAATCACCTTAGCCAGGTCATGGAAACGTCCCAAGGTCTCCATAACAGCAGCCAAAAGGAAAATTTCATGGATCATGTCCCAGGAAAAGATGCTGAGTTCTATCCTAGATAAATCTCCCCAGTTTAGGGAGATATGGGAACCTTGGGCTAACTACATGGGGATCGGAGATTCCATTTACTTGTCCAATTAACCCTCCTGGGAATGGGCTTCTTCCGCTAACCGCCGCTGTTCCTCTCTCCTGCTTCTTCCCCCTTCTCTCTCTCCTCTCTCTGTCCTACCTTCCCTCTTACCCACCTCACGCATTACGGGGAAATTCCCCTGGGCATTGGTTTATCCTTTTTGATCTATAGATTTCTCTAAGCCCAGCCTAGGTCTTTCCCCGGGTTGTTGTTGTTTTTGTTCTTCGTGTTTGTTTTTTTTTGCTTGTATTTTGTATTTTGTTTTTTGGGCTACGTACAGGTACAAAGAGCCTCCTGTATCGGTTCTCCACCTACCTACAGCGATCTCTAACTAATGTCACTCCCGGATGTATACGGTGAGTGGGGGTCCTCTCCGCCATCCTCTGCACAGTTGAGCTCCCGTTGGGGTACGGGGGAGGTTGGAGAGTGATCCCGCTCTAAGGGGTCCCCTGGGCTAACTTAAAGCAGCGTTATGCAAGTGTTTCTCCCTGTAGCCCTTGGTTTTGCATTTACAATGTATATTGTACCTGTATGCTTTAGATGATCTATTCTATACTGTGTCTTTATGCAATGTATTCCTTTTTTTTGAAAACCTAATAAATACTTTAAATTTAAAAATGACTCGCGGCTATAATGAATTCATAAAAAAACACAAAAAAAAAAAAGCGTGGGGTTCCCCCCAAGTTCCATTAGAAGGCCCTTTAGGTCTGGTATGGATATTAAGGGGAACCCCGCCGTCATTTAAAAATAAAATTACGTGGGGTTCCCCCCAAATATCCATAACCAGACCCTTCAGGTCTGGAATGGATTTTAAGGGGAACTCCACCCCAAATGTAAAAAAAAAATTGCGTGGAGTTCCCCCTAAAATCCACACCAGACCCTTATCTGAGCACGTTGACCTGGCCGGCCGCAGAAAAGAGGGGGGGACAGAGTGCGGCCCCCCCTCTCCTGAACCGCACCGGGCCACATGCCCTCAACATTGGGAGGGTGCTTTGGGGTACCCCCCAAAGCACCTTGTCCCCATGTTGATGAGGACAAGGGCCTCATCCCCACAACCCTTGCCCGGTGGTTGTGGGGGTCTGCAGGCAGGAGGCTTATCGAAATCTGGAAGACCCCTTTAACAAAGGGGCCCCCCAGATCCCGCCCCCCCGTGTGAAATGGTAATGGGGTACATTATACCCCTACCATTTCACGGAAAAAAAAGTGTCAAGTGTAAAAAAAAAAGACAAGAGCCGGTTTTTGACAAGTCCTTTATTAATATCTTCTTTCTTCTCCTTCTTTTCTTCTTTCCTTCCGTTTTTTTTTCCTCCATCTTCTTCTTCTTCTTCTGCTTCTTTCTTGGGTCTTGTAGTGCCGCATCTTGACTGGCGTGTTCTTCACTCTTCTCCTTCCGCTGGCCTTCTCGTCTGCATCTTCTCCTTCTTCTTCACCGGAGGCGCCGCTTCCAATTGAAATCCCTGCCGTATGCCGGACCACACCCCCCTCTGACGCCACGGGCAAACTCTTACGAAAGTCCCCGTGTGGTGCATGTGTGTCAGAGGGGGGCGTGGTCACGTGAGCGTCAGACGGCGGGCAATTCAATTGGAAGCTTGTGCGCGGCTTCTTCTTCGCCAGAGGGGGGCGTGGTTCGGCACACAGCGGGGAATTCAATTGGAAGCGGCGCCTCAGGCGAAGAAGAAAAAGATGCGGACGAGAAGGCCAGCGGAAGGAGAAGAAGATGAAGGAACACGCCGGTAAAGATGCGGCACTACAAGACACAAGAAAGAAGCAGAGGAAGAAGAAGAAGATGGAGGAATAAACCCGAAGGAAAGAAGAAAATAAGGAGATGGAAGAAGAAAGAAGATATTAATAAAGGACTTGTCAAAAACTGGTTCTTGTCTTTTTTTTTTTTTTTACACTTTTCACTTTTTTTCCCTGTGAAATGGTAGAGGTACAATGTACCCCATAACCATTTCACACAGGGGGGGCGGGATCAGGGGGGCCCCTTTGTTAAAGGGGTCTTCCAGATTTCGATAAGCCTCCTGCCCGCAGACCCCCACAACCACCGGGCAAGGGTTGTGGGGATGAGGCTCTTGTCCCCATCAACATGGGGACAAGGTGCTTTGGGGGGGGACCCCAAAGCACCCTCCCAATGTTGAGGGCATGTGGCCTGGTGTGGTTCAGGAGAGGGGGGGCCGCACTCTGTCCCCCCTCTTTTCTGCGGCCGGCCAGGTCAACGTGCTCGGATAAGGGTCTGGTGTGGATTTTGGGGGGGACTCCACGCCATTTTTTTTTATTTGGGGTGGAGTTCCCCTTAAAATCCACACCAGACCTGAAGGGCCTGGTATGGATATTTAGGGGGAACCCCACATAATTTTTTGTTTAAAATGACGGCCGGGTTCCCCTTAATATCCATATCAGACCTGAAGGGCCTGTAATGGAATTTGGGGGGACCCCCACGCTTCTTTTTTAATCTTCTCACAATTGCCGGGAGCCGACAATTAATTATAGCCGCGAGTCAGTTTTAAACGGTCCGGAGGTGCCCAGGAGCCTGGAGGCCCCCAGGGCCCCAGATGGTAACCCCCCTCTTTTATTTTATTTATTTTTTTTATTAAAGGGCCAATTTTTTTGCTTTTATTTTTTTAGCAGTCCGGAGGTCCCCAGGGGCCCAGAGACCCCCAGGACCCGGGTGGCAACCCCTAATTTTTTCATTTATTTTTTAGAAAAAAATATTTTTTATTTTATTTTTTTTATTAAAGGGCCAATGTTTTTTTTTAGGGGTCTGGAGATCCCCATGGCTCCAGATGACGACCCCCCTTTTCTATAAAAAAATAATTTTTATATATTTTATATCTTTGTGTGTGTGTGTGTGTGTGTGTGTGTGTGTGTATATGTATATGTGTATATATATATATATATATATATATATATATATATATATATATATATATATATATATATATATATATATATATATATATATATATATACGAACGAGGGCCCCAGATGACAACCTTTTTTCTTATAAAAATGATTTAAATGTTTTATATTTTATTTAAAAATTTTTATATATAGATATATATATTTTTGTAAAAGGCTCAGAGGTCCCCAGGGCCACATGTTATTTTTTTTATTTTATTAAAGGGCCCAGAGGTCCCCAGGCAACCCCCTTGTTTTTTTTTCTTTATTTATTTTTTATTAAAGGGCCCAGAGGTCCCCAGGGCCCCCGGATGGCTACCACCCTTATTTTTTATATATATTTTTCTTTATTTCTTTTTTTTCTTTGTAAAGGAAAACCCCCCGCTTATTATCAAATCGCGGCAGCCCCCCCCGCTTCTAAATTTCAGGCGGCAGCACCCCCCCCCCCCGGTTCTCTGCTTCAGGGGGCCCATGCCTGAAGCTGTGTAAGGGGCCCCATAATTCCTGATGGCGGCCCTGATTACACCCCCCCATGGTACGAAATTTAAAGGAATTTTTCACTTTTATTGTTGCACTTTAACCACTTCCATACCGCGCCTATTCTGGCACTTCTCTCCTTCATGTAACAATTATATTTTCTTCCTTGAAAATTACTCAGGACCCCCAAACATTATATATATTTTATTAGCAGACACCCTAAGGAATAAAGTGGCGGGCATTTTTTATTAAAAATTTCCAACGGTATTTGCGCCAAAAATTGAATTAAAAAATAACAAAGCAGTAAAGCTAGCCCAATTTTTAGGGATAATGTGAAAAATGATGTTACACGAGTAAATAGATACCTAACTTGTCACACTTTCATATTGCGCACACTCATGGAATGGCGCTAAACTTCGTTATTAAAAATCTCCATAGGCGACGCTTGACTTTTTTTTCAGGTTACCAGTTTAGAGTTACAGAGGAGGTCTAGTGCTAAAATTATTGCTCTCGCTCTAACACACGCTATGATACCTCACATGTGGGGTTTGAACGGTGTTTACATATGTGGGTGGGACTTGCATGCGTGTTCGCTTCTGAGTGCGAGCTACTAGGGACAGGAGCATTTAAATTTAGTTTTGTATTTGTTTTTTTTAACATAATATTTTTTATTTTTGCTCTTTTTTGTCCCTTTTTTTTTTTGTATTGTTTTTCACTTTGTGTAGACATCCCTTGTAATAGGACTAGTGTGTGACAGGTCCTCTTTATGGAGAGAGGTGGGGTCAATAAGACCCCACATCTGTCCTCCAGGCTGGAAAGCATGGAATTGGAAAAAAAAACACTGATCTCATGCTTTCAGCTGCGATCATGTTCGTTCAGCACAGTGGTGTAGTGTATAGCACGTTCACCTAGCAGCAAAAGGGTTGCTGGTTCGAATCCCGCCCTTGACACCATCTGCCTGGAGTTTGCATGTTTTCCCTATGCCTGCGTGGGCTTCCTCCCACAATCTAAAAACATGCTGTAAATCGGATCCTGTCTAAATAAGCCCTAATATGCAGTAGGATATTTAGGTTTTGTGCTGCCCTAGGCCTGACCAAATTTCTGCACCCCCTAATAGAAAAATGACCCACCCTTCCTGTCAAGGCCACATCCTGTTTTTTTATGACCCGCCCAGGAATTTTCAGGGGACACACACAAGTTCTGTGGGGGGGGGGCACAGGAGTCCCTTAATTTGCCTAGTTTTTCTATCACTTCCTGTTTGGCTATGGGGCAGGAAGTGAAGGCCAATCTCCCCAAACAGACAGGGATAATACAAAATAAACTGACAGGGCTTATAACCCTCCCCCCCCCAACTCTATCCAAAATGAAAGAAAACAAAAAAAGAAGTGTTGATTATAGTTCCAGTTTAACCCCAAATTTCAGATAATTTTATTGAGGCCTAAGAAAATATAACCATGCCAATAGGCCAGGATCCAGCGTTGCTAATATGTATGAATGTGTGTTAGGGACCCCCACAAACACAACCCAATGTAAAAAAAACAATTTTTGTGTTTGTTTTGGGGATGCCTGCACCCCTGATAGGGTAAAGACACCTCACAAATCTTGTCACTTTCTACTTAATTCATTCACTCCCTGCCACATAGCCAAACAGGAAGTGAGGGTAAAACCTGATTAATGTCTTGTTGGGGACACACAGATCAATCTAAATAGTTTCCCATTATGGAAATTGCATTTTGCTGTGTACACCCCAAATTAGTAGGGATCTTGGACTTTGGGGTGCATTTACTAAAGGCAAATCCACTTAGCACTACAAGTGGACAAGCAAGGAAGAAAAAAAAACTTGGCGGGATTGGATGTTAAAACCATCAGTGCTTCCCTTCTGATTTTCATTGACTACGCTTCTACTGCAGAACTAATCATTTGGGGTGTACACAGCAGTGCAATTTGCTTAATGGGGACACTAGTTAGATTGACCTGTGTCCCGAAGAAAAGACCATTGGTAGGGTTTTAACCTCACTTCCTGTTCAGCTGTGTGACAGGAAGTGAAGCCAATTTTAAGAAAAGGGACACAAAGCCCAACCTAAAAACACAAGCAGGGGTTCTAACACTCACTTGGCTTCCCTCAAACACCCACAATTAGAATAGGATTGTCTTGTGCTAGATTCAAGCACAGTGCTGTAAATCAGCACTTCAAGCCTGTCCACCAATACCCCCCCCCCCCAACAGACCATGTTTGCAGGTTTTCATTCATCTTGCACCTGTGCTTTAACCACTTGACTACTGGGCACTTAAACCCACTTAATAACCAGACCAATTTTCAGCTTTCGGTGCTCTCACATTTTGAATGACAATAACTCAGTCATACAACACTGCAACCAAATGAAATTTTTGTCCTTTTTTTCCCACAAATAGAGCTTTCTTTTGGTGGTATTTTATCACCTCTGCGGTTTTTATTTTTTTCACTATAAATGAAAAAAGAACGAAAATTTTGTAAAAAAATGAATTTTTCTTCATTTCTATTATAAAATTTTGCAAAAAAGTAATTTTTCTTCATAAATTTGGCCTAAAATGTATACTGCTACATATCTTTGGTAACAAAACAAAAAAAATTTAGATATTATTTAGTCTGGGTGAAAGTTATGGGGTCTAAAAGCTATGGTACCAATTACTGAAAATTGATCAATTTGATCACATCTGATGTACGGACAGCCTCTCTCATTTCTTGAGACCCTAACATGCCAGAAAAGTACAAATACCCCCCAAATGACCCCTTTTTGGAAAGAAGACATTCCAAGGTATTTAGAAAGAGGCATTGTGAGTTCTTTGAAGTTTGTAATTTTTCCCACAATTCTTTGCAAAAGCAAGATTTTTTTCATTTTTATTTTCTTTCCACAAAATGTTCATATTAGCGGGTTATTTCTCACACACAGCATATGCATACCACAAATTACACCCCAAAACACATTCTGCTATTCCTCCCGAGTATGGCGATACCCCATGTGTGGGACTTTTTGACACAGCGTGGCCACATGGAATGGCGCCAAACTTTGCGACTTAAAAATCCCCATAGGTGACGCTTTAAATATTTTTACTGGTTACATCATTTTAGTTGGAGAGGAGGTCTAGGGCCAAAATTATTGCTCTCGCTCTAACGTTCGCAGCGATACCTCACATGTGTGGTTTGAACACCGTTTTCATATGTGGGCGGGACTTGCGTATGCGGTCGCTTCTGCATGCGAGCTCACGGGGACAGGGGCGCTGTATGCCCAGAGTATTGCGGAGTATGCCCAGAGTATTGCGGAGTATTGCGGAGTATGCCCAGAGTATTGCGGAGTATGCCCAGAGTATTGCGGAGTATGCCCAGAGTATTGCGGAGTATGCCCAGAGTATTGCGGAGTATGCCCAGAGTATTGCGGAGTATGCCCAGAGTATTGCGGAGTATGCCCAGAGTATTGCGGAGTATGCCCAGAGTATTGCGGAAGTATGCCCAGAGTATTGCGGAAGTATGCCCAGAGTATTGCGCAAGTATGCCCAGAGTATTGCGCAAGTATGCCCAGAGTATTGCGGAGTATGCCCAGAGTATTGCGGAGTATGCCCAGAGTATTGCGGAAGTATGCCCAGAGTATTGCGGAAGTATGCCCAGAGTATTGCGGAAGTATGCCCAGAGTATTGCGGAAGTATGCCCAGAGTATTGCGGAAGTATGCCCAGAGTATTGCGGAAGTATGCCCAGAGTATTGCGGAAGTATGCCCAGAGTATTGCGGAAGTATGCCCAGAGTATTGCGGAAGTATGCCCAGAGTATTGCGGAAGTATGCCCAGAGTATTGCGGAAGTATGCCCAGAGTATTGCGGAAGTATGCCCAGAGTATTGCGGAAGTATGCCCAGAGTATTGCGGAAGTATGCCCAGAGTATTGCGGAAGTATGCCCAGAGTATTGCGGAAGTATGCCCAGAGTATTGCGGAAGTATGCCCAGAGTATTGCCCCCCATAGTATGCCCAGAGTATGCCCAGAGTATGGCAGAGTATTGCCCCCCCCCCAGAGTATTGCCCCCCCCCCCAGAGTATTGCCCCCCCCAGAGTGTTGCCCAGCATTGCAGAGTATGTGCAGCAGGGATGGCTGAGCAGGGAGGGATGGATGGATCTGTGACTACATTTGTCACAGATCCAGCCCGCAGCACTGGCGCTGCCATCCGCTCCCTCTCCTCTCACACTGTACCGATCGGTACAGAGAGAGGAGGGAGGAACCGGCGTCAGCACATGACGCCGGTCTGTTTACATCTGATCGCGCCGTCATTGGACGGCGCGATCACGTGGTAAACCGCCGCTATCAGCGGCGATTTACCGTGATTCGTGACCCGCCGGGTCCTCTGGACCCGGCGGTCACGGACATTCCCGTGTGCGCGCCCCAGGGGGCGCGCGGGAGCGCGACTCTGGAATCACGTTATATAACGTGATCCCAGAGTTAAGCAACCACCTTGCCGCCGTTAGTTTTCGGCAGGTGGTTGCTAAGTGGTTAAAAAGACAGTCTGGTCATCAATTCTAGGAAACAATACTTACCGCTTTGTCTTTCCTTTTCTGGTGACTAAACATGGCAGCAAACATTTCATGCATACACACCAGCAAAGACGCTTAGAGACAAATCACACTTGATGGTTTAGGCCCAAACTATTTCAGCTGTTAAAATCCGTAGCATGAAAAAAATATCACAAAATTCGAGAGGCCCCAGCATAAAGTCCCATCTGGGTAACAGTTTCTGTGGGTCGGACTTCCAATCGATGGTCCTGCAAAGGTTCAAAGTGTCCAGCAATTTCAGGGAGGCAAGGTGGAGATGCCACAATCAGAAGAATAAAAAAAGGCCATCCTAGGGGGCAACAGTGGAAGTGCACTTCAGTGTCTCATAAACTTCTCATGCAGCAAAAATAAAGGAACCGTTAGAAGTAGAATGATGCCATTGTAGCATCAGAGCGCCCTATCTTAAGGTATTAATGTGGAATATCTGACTGTATCAGGTAGCAAGTGTTTCAGCTCCTCACTGGCTCCGGCTGCCTGTTGCGGGCTTCACGCAGCGAGCGTTCCTCTGTCCAGCCACTGTGCTGCTGCCGAGGGAGAATCAAAGAATTGGACAGCACCATGCACCTCGAGTCGCAGGCGAGCAGGGTATAACATAGCATACTTTAAATCCAGGTTACGGAGCCTACGTTTAATATCCATGAACTTGGCACGTTGTTTCTGTAGGTCAGCCGAGAAATCCGGGAACATAGAGACTTTAGGGTTGTCAATTTTCAGTGCATCAGGTTTCAGTCTGGCTAGACGCAGCACAGCATCTCTATCTTTGTAGTTGAGGAGCTTGAAAAGAAAGGGCCTGGGGGGGGCCCCTGGGATAGGAGGCCTAGCCGGGACTCTGTGAGCCCTCTCCACGGTAAACATAGGGGAGAACGCCTCTTTACCAAAAGCCTGCAGCAGCCATTGCTCAATAAAGTCCACTGGGTTTCTACCTTTAATCTTTTCCGGGAACCCTATGGCCCTCCCATTATTTCTCCTCATTCATTTTCCAAGTCTTCTAAGCGTGAGGAATGTTGAGTGAGGAGATGGTTGTTATATGTGAGGTCACGTTGCATGGGCGCCATGTCATCTTCTATGGAGCTCACCCTCCCCTCTAGTGCAGACGTTCGTTCTCTGAGCTTCTGATTGTCATGCCTTAGAAAGGTGATTTCTGCCTTGATCCCCTTGAGCTCATCTGAGAGTGCCGTAATAGATAAATTATTAGAGGTCACCACCGCAAAAATGTCTCGTAGCGTGGGCTCAGTGTCAGCATCACAGGCTTTAGGCCTGGCAGGGACCCCTTCTGGAGTACTCACTGTGTCCCAGAGGAAGGCGGAGCCGGTTGGATCCTCCAGGGGAACGGTGTCATCTGCCTCCGATCCAGTCTGAGATGTACTTTCAGGGGTACTGACAGAGGGAACCGGTCCGGTACAAGTACCCTAGAGAAGAGTTTTTCAGCTCCAGCCCTGTATTTGTCTTTTGCTGTGCGCTGGTCTGCGGCGCCATCTTGCGCCATGAGGTCTGCAGTCTGGGGCTGAGTTTGCTTTCTAGAGGCTGCCATCGAGGGGACCAAGCGGGAGTAACAGGGTCAGGCGTGTACCGGGGACCTTCCGACAGCCGGGGAGCCGAGTACAGGGCAAAGTAAGTGATTCCACAGGATAATTGAACGGCGATTCGGCGGAGCTCTCTAAAACCACGTCCCACATATGTAAACGCCGTTCAAACCCCACATGTGAGGTATCATAGCGTGCATTAGAGCGAGAGCAATACTTTTAGCACTAGACCTACTCTGTAACTCTAAACTGGTAACCTGAAAAAAAAAGTGTTGCCTATGGGTATTTTCAAGTACTGAAGTTTGGCACCATTCCATGAGTGTGTGCAATATTAAAGCGTGACATGTTGGGTATCTATTTACTCGGTGTAACATCATCTTTCACATTATGGCCATAAATTGAGCTAACTTTAGTGTTTTCTTAATTTTTAGCCACTTGAGCCCCAGACCATATTACTGGTCACTGACCGGGCCAGTTTTTGCGTTTCGGCACTGCGTCATTTTAACTGACAATTGCGCGGTTGTGCGACGTGGCTCCCAAACAAAATTGGCTCCCTCTTTTTTTCCCCCACAAAATGTAATTTATTTTTTTCGGTGGTATTTGATCACCTCTGCGTTTTTTTCTTATTTTTCCTCGAACCAAAAATATAGCGACAATTTTGTAAATAAAGACCACTTTTTTACTGTTTGCTATAATAAATCTCCCCAAAAATATATATAAATAAACTTTTTTGCCCTCAGTTTAGGCCGATACGTATTCTTCGACATATTTTTGGTTCCAAAAAATCGCAATAAGCGTTTGATTGGTTTGGGCAAAAGTTATAAATAGGGGTTCGTTTTATGTTTTTTTCTATGAATATATATTTTTTTACTAGTAATGGCGGCGATCAGTGATTTTTATGGCTACTGCGACATTATGACGGACACATTTTTGGGATTTTTAAAGCGACCAATGGTATACAAATGCATTGCCCCCCCCTCCTGAGCCCTACCAGACCGCATGCCCTCGACATGGGGGAGTGTGTGCTTTGGGGGAGGGGGGCACTGCCCCCCCCAAAGCACTCTTGTCCCCATGTCGATAGGGACAAGAGCCTCTTCCCGACAACCCTGGCCGTTGGTTGTCGGGGTATGCGGGCGGGGGGCTTATCAGAATCTGGGAGCCCCCTTTAATAAGGGGGCCCCCCAGATTCCGGCCCCCCACCCTATGTGAATGAGTATGGGGTACATCGTACCCCTGCCCATCCACCTGGGGAAAAAGTGTAAAAATAAGACACCACACAGAATAAAATTTATTAGTCAGCTCCGGGGGTCTTCTGCCGGGGCTGCCCACCACCACCCCATTGGGCCCCCGGGCTTCGCCGTTTTCTTCCGGGGGGCGACACCCCGATATTTTCTGCCGTCGCCCCCACCCCATAGAGCTCTTTTCCATCTGGGGGGGGCCCGGCGGAAAAGACCGGGGGTGTCTCCCCCCCTGGGCTTCTGGCTGTCTTCCGCCGGGGGGTGCACCTACCCCCCCAGGCTTCTAGCCGTTTTCCTCCGGGGGGTGCTGCAGCCCCCCACCGGGCTTCTGGCCATCTTCCACTGGGGGGGGGGCGACACCCGCCGATGCTCTCCGCCATGTTCGGCCGGGCTCCCACCCCAAATTAAGCTCTTTTATATTTGGGGGGCGGCGGAAAATGGCGGAGAACACCGGGGGTGTCGCCCCTCGACGGGCTTCTAGCCGTCTTTTGCTGGGGGGCTCCAGCCCCCCACCGGGCTTCTGGCCGTCTTCCGCCGGGGGGGGGCGACACCCGCCGGTGCTCTCTGCCATGTTCGGCCGGGCCCCCACCCCAAATTAAGCTCTTTTACATTCGGGGGGGCGGCGAAAAATGGCGGAGAACACCGGGGGTGTCGCCCCTCCTCGGGCTTCGAGCCGTCTTCTGCCAGGGGGCTCCAGGCTGTCTTCTGCCATGGGGCGACACCTGCGGGCTTCTTCGGTGGCCTCTGCTTCTGCCTGGCTCCTCTGCTGGGGCCAGGGCTTCTCTCTGCTGTATTCTTCCATTCGATGTTGACACGACGAGGTCCAGCGCTGAAATGCCATCAGAGCGGTTGGCAAACGACTTATATTGGCATAGGGTGTGGGCGTGGTGATGCACCATGTGACCTCAACCCATGTGACATCACTGGGCATGATGGGAATGTGATGTCACATGGGTTAAGGTCACATGGTGGCATCACCACGCCCACGCCCTATGCCAATATAAGTCAGTGCCCACCGCTCTGTCTGCATTTTAGCGCCGGACCTAGTCGTGTCAACATCGAGCCAGGCAGCCAGGAGCCAGGCAGAAGCGGAGCGCACCGGAGAGGCCCTGCGGCGGAAGACAGCGGAGAGAAGCCCTGGCCCCCGTGGAGGAGCCAGGCAGGAGAGCCCATCAAGAGCCCCCCCTGGCAGAAAACGACGAAGCCTGCGGCCCTCCCCCATAAGCAGGAAGCTTCTTGGTGAAGGGGGCCGCGGCGGAAGGCGGTGGCGAAGACCGGGGTGGGTTGTCGCCCCTCCCTGGCACAAAACGACGAAGCCCGTGGCCTTTCCCCATAAGCAGGAAGCTTTGTGGTGAAGGGGGCCACGGCGGAAGGTGGCGGCGAAGACCGGGGTGGGCTGGCGGAAGACCCCCCAGAGCTGACTGATATATTTTATTCTGTGCGGTGTCGTATTTTTACACCAGGTGAATGGGTAGGGGTACGATGTGCCCCATACTCATTCACATAGGGTGGGGGCCGGAATCTGGGGGCCGCCTTATTAAAGGGGGCTCCCAGATTCCGATTGGCTCCCGCCCGCATACCCCGACAACCAATGGCCAGGGTTGTCGGAAAGAGGCTCTTGTCCCTATCGACATGGGGACAAGAGTGCTTTGGGGTGGGGGGGCAGTGCCCCCTCCCTCAAAGCACACACTCCCCCATGTCGAGGGCATGCGGTCTGGTACGGCTCAGGAGGGGGGGACACTCGTCCCCACCCCCATTCCTGTCTGGACAGACTGCGTGCCTGGGATGAGGGCTTGGGCTGGATCTGGGGGGGAACCCCACGCTGTTTTTGGTGTGGGTTTAACCCCTCACGTTCCAGACCAAGCCAAAGAGCCTACTGTACCCCTGGAGGGGGACCCGCGCCGGTTTCCAGTTTGAAATTTGGCACGGAGTTCCCCTGCGCCGCGTCACGCACAGGAATTTCAGCTACGCCGCATGGAATTTACTAAGAATTTCTCGGCGTACTGACGTGGCGCACGGGAAGCCCCGAAATTTCCCTCTGCACATGCCCAGTATGCAAATGAACCTTACAAGGTTCAGGCGCACTTAGCAAGCACACGGGGATCGGTTATCAAAAGTCACTTTCACTTTCGATTCGGCCCGCCACACACATTCAAACACATGTCACTACACTTCCCCTGCATCACCCCCCCTCCCTCCCCTAATAAACTCCCGCCCGAACCCCCGATATTTACATTACTAAGTGCCGTACGCCAGGTCTATACTGGCGTGCCACGCGCCCTCTCCTGGGTGCATTAGGCATTTTAGCAAATGAGGAAATACACTGCACTGGCAGCGTATCTCTTTTGTAAATGTCAAAAACACTTTTACTCCTGCTTGTGCACCATGAGTCATGGCGCACAGGCTTGGTAAATCGGCCCCAGTGTCTTTTCTACCAGATAGATAGATAGATAGATAGAGCAGGCTAGTCAGTTTAGCTTAATTTACAGTGTGTAGAGAATATATATATACATCCCTAGGTGTACATATATTTATACACTGTAAAGCTTAGATAGATCAGCTATTCCTATTTGTCAGGTAGGAGATTGTGCTAGCTGCAGTGTTCTAACGTGTTGTATTACCTGTGTGCTTAACGTACTCAGTGTTACTGCACTTGTCCTGTTTATTTGCAACTAAACGCATTTTCTGTAACTGCACATGTGCTGTTTAACCACTTCCATACTGGGTACCAGTGGCGTAACTAGAACCTTCAGGGCCCCGACGCAAGAAACCATGAAGGGGGGCCCCCCCCTGACCCCCAGATAGGGCTCTTTTCTCCGAGCCCGGTGGCGTTACAGGACACGGTCGCAAGTAGGCGGCTGCATATAAATGAACCGATTTTTCCAGTTCCCCTTGCTTTTTTTTCCTCTCCCTCTTGCAGGCATTGCAGGAGGAAAATGGAGAGATTGGTTCCTCTATGTCGGTGTTTCGCAATCTTTTTCCAGTCAGGGCACCCTTGAAGTATACCCCTAAGTGAATGGGGCTACACTGCAACCCCCTTGCAACTGTGTGCATTGCATGCAGTTGCAGCATAGTGATGATGTATTTAAGGGGTTAAAACAGGCTGTCAAATGTCTCTGAAAAGCGATCTAAGCATGGATCACTTTTCAGAGGAATAGCATTATTTGACGATACTATGAACAAGCAAAACAAATAAATAAACAAATAGGTTCTGATTGTACACAAATAGGGGATCGGGATTAAAAGTGCATACATAAAATGTGCATACATGTAAACACACATATAAAAACACACACACACACACACACATATACATATACATATACATATATATATAATGCACATATGCACACACATATAAACCAGTGGCAGCTGGTACTCAAAATGTTTAGGGGGGCGCAAGCAAACTGAAAAATTCTTAAAAAAACTTAATTTGCAACCACTGTGCCCATCAAATGCTGCCACTGTGCCCATCAAACTCTGCCACTGTACCAAACGCCACTACTGTTCCCATCAAACTCTGCCACTGTGGCCATCAAACTCTGCCACTGTGGCCATCAAACTCTGCCACTGTGGCCATCAAACTCTGCCACTGTGGTCATTAAATGCTGCCAGTGTGAATCCCCCCGCCTACCCGACTCTTACCCTGTCTCGTGGGGCTGCAGGTGACTCCTACGAGCAGGATTCTCCATGCATCTCCTGCCATCCTCATCTCCCATCCTCTCCTCCTGATAGGTGTCCAATAGCCGCTCCTATTGTTTCAGAAAATCAGGTGATGGGTAACAGACCCGCACACCTGATTGGTGGAGAGGTGGTTCAGTGTTAGAAAGGCGAATTAATATTCACTTTCCTAACACACCTGGGTGGACTTTGAGCGCCCAGCATGGCGCTCGCGGTTCACCTATTTTGAAGCCTATTAGAGACTATGGCTCTAATCAGGTGCTTTAACCCCCCCCCCTGCTGTGATTCAGGTGCCCGAAAAGGAACTGGAAACCTAAATATGGGAGTGGCAGCGGTGGCCATGGATCTATTCATGCTATGCATGAATCAATTCATTGGTCATAGAGGGAGTGACTGGGGAGAGGGATCGGCACACATGCGCCCTTATGGACGCACTGCCACTGATAAACACATGCACATACATGCACACTCACATACATACATATGCGCACACACACACACACATACAGTACTGCAGCAAGGGGCCCAGTCGCCATAGCGATCTCAGCACCCCTAAAATTACGCCACTGCTGGGCACTTAAACACCCTCCTGACCAGACCAATTTTCAGCTTTCAGCGCTCTTAGGCCGTGTACACACGACCGAGGTTCTCGCTGGAAACCAGCGAGAACCTCGCTGAAAGCTGCATTCCAGCGAGGACCTCGGCCGTGTGTACACTCTCGGCGAGCTTCCCGTCGGGAAGCCCGTCGAGCAGAAATAGAGAGCACGCTCTCTATTTGCTCGACGGCCCGCCTGGAAGAATGGCTGGTTGCCATTCCCGACGGGCGGGTCGCCGATTTCGACGGCAGGCAGGGAACCTCGACGGGCGGAACGATGTGTTCTGCCCGTCGAGGTTCCCTGCCGTGTGTACACGGCCTGACACTTTGAATGACAATTACTCAGTCATGCAACACTGTAACCAAATGATTTTTGTGTCCTTTTTTCCCACAAATAGAGCTTTCTTTTGGTGGTATTTGATCACCTCTGCGTTTTTTAATTTTTTGCGCTATTAATGAAAAAAGACCGAAAATTTGGAAAAAAAATGATTTTTTCCTAGATAAAATTTTGCAAATTATTAATTTTTCTTCATAAATTTTGGCCACAATTTATACTGCTACATGTCTTTGATAAAAATAACCCAAAGTTTTTGGAAATTATTTGGTCTGTGTGGAAGTTTTAGACTCTACAAACTATAGTGCAAATCATAAAAAATTATCACATCTGATGACACCTGATGTACTGAAGGCCTCTCTCATTTCTTGAGACCCTAACAAGCCAGGAAAGTACAAATGCCCACAGATGGCACTGAGGCGGCACAGATGGCACTGAGATGGGTACTGATGAGATGGGTATTGATGTGCACCGATGAGGCCTGTGTACTGGTAGACACAGGTGGGCACTAATGAGGCGGCACAGATGGCACTAATGAGGCGGCACAGATGGCACTGAGATGGGTACTGATGTGCACTGACTGCGGCACAGGTGGGCACTGATGAGGTGGCACAGGTGGGCACTGATGAGGTGGCACAGGTGGGCACTGATGAGGTGGCACAGGTGGGCACTGATGAGGTGGCACAGGTGGGAACTGATTGCAGATGTGCACTGAGGTGGCAGATGGGCACTGGGCACAGGTGGTACTGGTGGGCACGGTGGTACTGGTGGGCACGGTGGTACTGGTGGGCACGGTGGTACTGGTGGGCACGGTGGTACTGGTGGGCACGGTGGTACTGGTGGGCACGGTGGTACTGGGGGGCACGGTGGTCCTGGGGGGCACAGATGGTCCTGGGGGCACAGATTGGTCACTTTTTTTTTTTTTCAAATCTTTGCAGCCCTGTTTGCTCTCCCTCCTCAAACGCGCTGTCTGTGTGAGGAGGGAGAGTCGGCAATGAGAGATGATCTCATATGTTTACATATGAGATCATCTCTCATTGGCCGCACAGATCGCGCTGTAAATAGCCGCTATGATAGGCTATTTACCGCGATCTGTGTTTGGCTGTGTCCTCGGGAGCGCGCGCGGGGAACGAGGAAAGGGGCGGACGAGAAAACACGGCAGCTCAGAAGTAGAGCCACGCTGCGGCCGTACAAACTTGTACACCCGTCAGCAAGTGGTTAATAGCACCTAAACACATTAGCTGTTACTGCACGTTTGCTGTTTTTTTTTTACTTCAAATATTTTATTGGATTTTCAAAATAGGTACAGAGTACAGTTAAAGAGTGTACGTTGTGCAAAAACATTATAACAGGAGTTACATCATAACAGGTTGTGCTGCTAACAATAATGAGTATACTAGGCGTGGGGTATAGGCTATAGATACATATTAAGTATAGGCGTCCACTCCTCCAATGTGGCACCCCCATTGGGAGCAGTAGTGCCACAAGGGAGGAGGGGAGATACATATCGTGACAACATAAAACATTGAAGATAACACATAAGGAACCTTGTATAGCGAGGTCTGAAAGAGGAGAAAAAGAGATTTGAAGTGAAGAATAAGGTGTTGCTCGGTCAAGAAAGAGTGCAATGAGAGTCTTGGAGGGTAGTCTTTATGTAATATTCGCAGCTTTTGTCCAGGTGGACCACGGCAGCCACTGTTGGTTTGTGACAGTGGCGTGTCCATTGCTGGAGGCCATCATGGTCTCATAACTAAAGTGCAGGGCCACTAGATTTAGGATTTGATCCCTGGATGGGGACACGTCTGATTTCCAGTGTCTCGTTAAGTTAAGCCTAGCTGCTAACAGTATGTGTGTGGTTGTGTATCGCAGGTGGTGAGGGATGTCTTCGATGGTGAGGTTGAGGAGTGCAAGAGCAGGGGATGGCAAGATTTGGGCACCGGTGACTTCAAATATAAGCTTAAAGGTGTCGTTCCAATAGTTCTGGATATTTGGGCATTTCCAAAAAATGTGCAGCAAGTCCCCTTTAGCGGCCTTGCATCTCCAGCAAACGCTGGAGTTTTGCGTGCCGAAAGATGCTAGTTTTGTGGGAGTAAGGTACCAGCGCAGCGAGATTTTCTGCGTAAGTTCCCAAAGGGCTGCTGATTTGGTGAATTGGTATATTGATCTAAAAGCACGCTGCCATTGGGCTTCAGTGAAGGTGCATGTGAGGTCATATTCCCATTTGTGATGTGGTGGAAGTTTGGAGAAGGTACGTTTTTGGCGGAGGTTGTTGTAGAAGTGGGAGATGCCTTTGGTGGTGGAAGCGGGGTCAGTGAGGTAGTTCCACGTCTTAGAAGGAAGGGTGTAGAGGGGGAGGGGGATGGAGCGCAAGCAGTGGCTAACTCGTAGGAAGGTAAACTGTTCAGCGTCTGGGAGTTTGAATTCGGCCTGTAGTTGTGTGAAGGATTTAGGACGACCGTCCCGAACTAGGTCTTGAACATGGTGGATCCCATGTGTGGACCACCTTGATAGTGAAAGGTCTGGTGAGAGGAACCGTAGGGATTCCAGAGGGATTTTGAAGTGAGTTGTGGCAGGAGCTGGCCCGAGCATGGAGATCAACTTCCCCCATGCCTGGATCGACGCTTTCATGGTCGGGGGGATGGATGTTGGGACATGAGCACCTAGAGGGGTGCTCAGCATCCAACTCCTTAGGTCAGGATGGGTGAGTGTCAGGCTCTCTATTTGTCCCCACGGTGAAGTGAGGAGGGGTTGGAACCATGCGGGCAATTGGGCCAGAATGGCCGCAGTGTGGTAATCTTTAAAGTCTATTGAACCTGCACCCCCAGCTAATTTGTGTTTGGATAGTGTCGCATGAGCGCATCTAGGTTTTTTACCGTTCCATAGATACTTGTTGTAAATCGTTTGCAAGGACCTGAAAAATGAGGCAGGTAACGGGATGGGGAGGGTTCTAAAGTGATACAGGACTTGGGGCAAGCAAATCATTTTGAAAGCTGCGAGTCTCCCTGACCAGGAAAGTTCGTGTTTCGCCAATTGTTGTGTAGTTGCTTGGACGGTTTGGAGAAGTGGTGAGAAGTTACAGGAGTAAAGATTTTTAAGAGATCTTGGCAGTTGAATGCCCAAGTAAGAGATGTCGTTGTGTGCCCATTTAAATGGATATTGTAGTTGTATGAGGTTTCTGGTTGTGGCGTCAATGTTGAGGTCTAGAATGTATGACTTAGTCGTGTTCACTTTGTAATACGATACCAAGCTAAACCAATTCAGTAATTTTTGTACCTCAGCCAGGGAGGATGATGGGTTAGTGAGGATGAGAATGACATCGTCAGCAAAGAGGCTAATCTTATGGGACTGTGGGCCAATTTGGAGGCCTGTGATGGCCTTATGAGAACGTATGTGTTCCGCCAGGGGTTCCATAAGCATGTTGAAAATAAGTGGAGATAGTGGGCACCCCTGGCGTGTGCCGTTTGTAATGGAGAAGGGGCAGGAAAGCATTCCTTCCGTGAAAACTTGGGCCATAGGGTTGGTGTAGAGTGCTAGTACGGCGTTTAGGATGAAGCCTTTAAAGCCAAACTTTTGGAGAACAGCATTAAGGTAAGTCCAGTTAACCCTGTCGAACGCCTTCTCTGCATCTAGTGATAGCAGCAGAGAAGGCGTTCCGGTGGATTCTGCGTGGTGGATTAAGTTGAGCATTCTCCTGGTGGCGTCTGAGGCCTGTCTGCCCCGTGTGAATCCTGTTTGGTCTTTATGGATTAAAGTGGGCATAATTCCTAGCAGTCTTGAGGCAATGGTTTTGGCGTAAATTTTGAGGTCGAGATTTAGAAGGGATATGGGGCGGAAATTCTGGGGAGTATTGGGCTCCTTCCCTGGCTTCGGTAGAGTTATAATCAAAGCTGATAAGTATTCTTTGGAGAAGGTAGAAGAAAAGGCAGCGCTATTAAACAGTTCAGCGAGGTACGGGGATAGAGATAGGGAGAATTGTTTGAAGTATTCTCCTGTCAGGCCGTCGGGGCCAGGTGCCTTACCACTAGGGAGGGAGGCAATAGTTTTATTAATTTCCTGTTCTGTGAACGGGGCGTTAAGCGCCTCCAGTTGTTGTTCAGTCAGGGATGGCAGGTTTATCTTGTGTAGGAAGTTGTCAATTTCGTCCTGTGTGGGTTGTGGGGTACCAGGGTCATGTTTCAAATTGTATAGATCACCATAATAAGCGCTGAACGCATCAGCTATGTCCTGCGGGTTCGTCAGAGTGAGATTTGAGTGGGGGTGGATTAAGTAGGGAATCTTAGCTTTGGCGCGTCTACCCTTAAGGCGTTGGGCAAGCTTTTTCCCTGCTTTGTTGGAGGTGGAATATGAAGTCGCTTTGAATTTCCTCTGAAGGAATTCATAGGAGTGTAGGAGCAACGTCTTAAGTTCCTGTCTGAGGGACAGTAGGAGGGTCGTCTGGGGGCCAGTAGCGTTAGTTTTGTGTGCTGATTCTAAGGAAGCTATTTGGGAAGTCAGGTCATTCAAGCACTGCATTTTCTTTTTCTTATGATGGGAGCTCAATCTAATCAACATTCCTCTCATGTATGCCTTGTGCGCGCTCCACACCACCGCAGGGTCAGACACAGAGCCCTTATTCAGCATAAAAAAGTCATCGATTTTTTCTAAGATATCTGTCTTGTATTCGTCATTTTGAATAAGGTAATTATTTGCCCGCCAAACAAATGTGGTCTATGTGAGTTGGGATCATCTATCGTTATTGTTATCGGGGCGTGGTCTGACCATGTTGCAGTGTGGATCTCTGATATGCATATTTTCTGTAAGATCCATTTGTCAGTTAAGAACAAATCGATTCTGGAGTATGAGGCGTGCCTGTGGGAGAAAAAAGTATAGTCCCGGTCTGAGCCGTGGAGACATCTCCATGCATCATACAGGTCATGGCGGAGAATGACATTTTTTAGAGGAGATTCGCGCCTTTTTGCGGCTGAGGTGGAGTCTAAAGTAACATCCGGGACCATATTGAAGTCTCCGCACATTATGAGGTGTCCCTTCTGGATAGGTTTGGTGTAAGCAAGTACCTTGCGCAAGAACTTCATTTGATGGGTGTTCGGGGCATATAGGTTTACAAGGGTATATGTGGCCCGGTTTATGTTGCAAACAGTTATTAGAAAACGACCTTCAGTGTCTGCAACAGAGTCTAGGAGTTGGAAGTCCAATGTATCTTTGAATGCTGTCATGACACCTTTAGTTTTGGTAGAGTGGTTAGCGTGAAAGACATGTGTGAACTGTCGGTTGTAGCAAAGAGCCGTATCTGACGGCAGCAGGTGTGTTTCTTGGACACACACAACGTCACTGTGGAGGGCCGCAGCGGTCCTCCACAGTGAGTGTCGCTTGGCAGGGTGATTAAGACTGTTCACATTTAGTGAGAGAATTGTGAGCGGCATCTTGAGGGCTGCGGCCCGGTGTGTGTAACTGGGTAACACTTACAGATAGTTGACTCAGACCCGTCTGGGTGTGGATTGGGGAGGATGACCTGAGGTGGGGGTGTAGCAGCAGACCAGAGGCGTGCGGTCCCAAAAGCGATCGTCGCTGTAGAGTCGGTTCTTGAGCTGTGGCGTGGAGATTAACTGGTAGTAGAGTGGCAGACAGTGGTCCTGGAAGCAATGGATGCGAGAAAGCTGCAGATAGAGCAACAAGTTATCTGATCATAAAATGAAAAACTTAAACCAAAGAAAAAAAAACAAAGCAGGATAGTGATTAGTGCGATCCGGTATAGTGAAAACCCCTGTGGGTCGCAATGCCAGCAACATCAACAAAGGAAAGATTCTTAGAGGGGGTGTAAGCCACCGCTGAAGCCTCTAGGTGGGGGTATCAAACAGTTATTAACTCGAGGAGTTGGGTGTATAAGGGATGTAACAAGCCAGAGCTCAGGGGAACTATGTGAACGTTGAGTGGCCAGGGCACGTAATGGCAATTCAGGTGCGGTTGCGATCCATGCGTTTCTTCTGGGGATTCGGTCCCCCCTGGGAAGTGGCGGGTTTGGGAGGTTCTAGCAGGATTCCCCAAGCGTGGAGCAGACGCATGCCGTCATCTAGAGTGTTGATGGTGTGGTTCTGACCATTCCTCACGATGAGGAGGGTGGCAGGATAACGCCACTTGTATGGCACCTTGTGGTTCTGGAGACCCTTAGTAATCGGGCTTAGATGGCGCCTTTGTTGTAGTGTGAATTTGGAAAGGTCAGGGAACAGTTGGATGCCGGTGTAAGGAGCTGGCAATGGCGATTTGGTTTTGATTCCCATCATAAGTTTTTCTTTAACTTGATAGAAGTGGATCCTCATTAGTACGTCTCTGGGGACCGAGGCTGCCAGGTGGGAAGGTTTGGGGATTCTGTGGATCCTGTCTATAATCAGGTCGCGTGGGGCTGCATCAGGAACGACAAGGTGGAGCAATTCCTTGGCATAGCGAGGCAGGTCCGCGGGTAGAATGGATTCTGGGACCCCCCTTAGCTTAACATTATTCCTGCGGGACCTGTCCTCTAAATCGGCCAGCTTGGCGCGCATCCATGCCTGATCCTCCTTCACCTCCTCATAGGCGTCTATTATGTCATTTACTGTGGATGTGCAATCAGACATTCCCCTCTCCACGTTAGTAACTCTGTCGTCTAGGGAGTGTATGTCTGAGGTGACCTTGGCAAACAGGGAGGAGAGGTCTGTCATGAGGGATGTCTGTAGCGAAAGGAGCATGTCCTTCAGGGTGGTGTCCATGACTGGTTGGCCTGAGGTGGGGAAGGACGCCATGGAGGAATGTAAGGCCTGGTTGGAGAGGAGGGGGTTGAAAGCCTGGGCCTCAATTTGCGGGTGGAGCACTCGCGGCGGCGTGTCTAGCCGCATCTTGGCTTTAGCTGGGCTGCGGAGGAGGGGGTCACACTCCTGGAGGTGGGACAGGGCAGCATCGGTACCTGGCTGGGGGGATTCCCCTGTAGTTTCGTCCGGGAGGTCTGTATAGGAGTCGCGAGGTTCTTCCAGGCCGGCGCCATCTTGGATAGCTCCGGTCCGCATCGCCGGCTTGTAGGCGAATTCTGTTAGTTTTTGCGGCTGGTACTCCGGGTATCTCTTTCTCGACATGTCGGGGAGGATCACTGCAATGTCTGGAGTAAAGGAGTGGGTAGATGGTGGCTCGATTCTGGCCGTTGTCGCTGATTATATTCCCCTGGCTTAGGAGCTGTGCTTTCAGGCGTCCATGTCCCTCTCCGGCCGGCCACGCCCCCCCCACGTTTGCTGTTTAATAGCACCTAAACGCATTTTCTGTTACTGCACGTTTGCTGTATATTTTTCACTTAACCCTACTTGGAGTTTACTGCACTTGTCCTCTCCAGTTTGTACCTAAAGGTACGAGGTGAGTGTATTGATTTTGTCCTGTGCAGGCCATAAAAATGTCTGGAAGGACAACAAAGAGAGGCAGAGAGTCATTAGGGCAAGCAGGCTCTGCATCTAGAGGCAACGCTGGTGATGGACACGGTGCATCCTCTTCGGCACATGCCCGTGGCCGCTCATCTTTCTTTTCGGGAGCCGGCCGTGTTGAGCCTCAACATGCAGAGATATTAGTAGAGTGGATGACCAATCCTTCCTCATCCTCCTCATCCTCTCTCACCCAGGCTGAGCTTAGTTTGTCTGGAAAAGCAGCTGCCAATGGGGTCCTCTTCCCTCTGCACAATGGCATCACACAATCCTTCCCTAGTCCCCCGAACTGTTTCAACACAGTGTTGGGTACATGCTGCATGAAGATGTGCAGCGTTTTGAAGGCTCCGATGATGGAACACAGATGGAGGAAGGCATTGATGTGAGCCCAGAGAGAGGGGGTGCCCGAGAGGGACAGCAATCTGGCAGTGATGTTCCCCCAGCTGGAGCATACTGCCAGGTTTTTGAAAGTGATGAGGAGGAAGGGGATGATGAGGTCACTGACTCTACGTGGGTGCGTGATAGGAGAGAGGAGGAGGAGGAGATGGACGAGGCACAGGCACATCTCCAAAGAGGCAGGATGCCCTCCAGGGGCCAGCTTAAGGGTAGCACACCAACTGCATTACATTGCAGAGCTACGCCTGTGCAGGGCGATGCTGTGTCTCAACGTTACTGCAAAAGTTCTTTGGTGTGGGCCTTTTTTGAGACATGTGCATCAGATTGCACCGTTGGTATTTGCAACATATGTCTCAAGCATATCTCGCGTGGCCAAAACATCACCCGCTTGGGCACCACATGCTTGACCAGACATATGTTGACCTGCCATGTAGTTCGTTGGCAAGCATACCAGAAAGACCCACACCAAAGAACCAAGCGGACCTCCCCTTGCCTCTCATCAGCTGGGACCTCCAACCCCACTAGACCCTCAGTCCTCTCTGAAGCCTGCACTGATAGGACTGAAGGTGTAGAAATAGATGTGTCACAACCTAGTTGTACATGCGGGCAATCTACTGATAGTACTAGACAAATTTCCCTGCCCCAGCTGCTGCAGCGCTGAAAGAAGTACCTTTTCAGTTGGTAGATTCTGCCCCCTTCCGTGAGTTTGTGGAATGTGCGGTACCTCAGTGGCAAGTTCCCAAACACCACTTTCTCACGGAAGGCGATTCCGGCTCTCTACCGGCATTTGGAAGGCAATGTCCATGCCTCGCTGGACAGTGCGGTCAGTGGTAAGGTGCATCTTACCGCTGACTCATGGTCCAGCAGACATGGACAGGGACTTTACCTCTCTTTCACGGTGACTCTGCTGGCAGCTGGGAAGGACGCAGGGCAAGGTACAGTGGTGTTGAAGGTTGTTCCGCCACCACGCCTCCAATACACTACTAGTGGTTGTGACACACCTCTTTCCTCCACCCCCTCCTCTTCTTCTTCCTCTGTGGCCTCTTCCTGTGCTGATGTCTCCTCGGAACCAGCCGTGCTCCGTAGGCGTACGAGGGGCTACGCAGTAATGCAGGCCAAGAGATGCCATGCGGTGCTAGAGCTGGTGTGCTTGGGAGACAGGAGCCACACTGGGGCTGAGGTTCTGTCAGCTCTGCAGGGGCAGGCTCAGAGGTAGTTGATGCCACGCCAGCTTAAGCCTGGAATGGTGGTTAGCGACAATGGCACCAACCTCCTCTCTGCCCTGCAACAGGGAAAACTGACCCATGTGCCCTGTTTTGCGCATGTCCTGAATTTGGTGGTGCAGCGGTTCTTGGGCAGGTACCCGGGCTTACAGGATGTCCTGAAGCAGGCCAGGAAAGTCTGTGTGCATTTCCGGAGGTCATATAATGCCACTGCTCGGCTGACAGACTTCCAAAGGGAATACAACCTGCCCAAGAACCGTCTAATCTGTGACATGCCCACCAGATGGAACTCTACATTGGCCATGCTGCAGCGGCTGCACATGCAGCAGAGGGCCATCAGTGAGTACCTGTGCCAATATGGCAGCAGAACTGGGTCAGGGGAGCTTGGTTTTTTTCCCCCACGCCAGTGGGCCTTGATCAGGGATGCATGCACTGTCCTGTCACCATTTGAGGAGGCCACGAGGATGGTGAGCAGTGACAGTGCATGCATCAGTGAGACTGTCCCTCTTATTCACATGTTGGAGCACACGCTACGCGGAATAACGGACAGAGCCCTTGAGGCAGAACAGAGGGAGGAAGAGGAGGACTTCCTTACCTCTCAAGGCCCCCTTTATCCAGACAGTGGTCCTGCTTGCCCACCTAGCACACAGGAAGAGGAGGAGGAGGATGATTGTATCAGCAGCATGGAGGTGGAGCCTAGCACTCAGCATCAGCAGCAGTCTTCAAGGGATCATTTACAGTCCCAAGGAACCCATGGACTTTTACATGGCTGGGATGAGTTGGCTGAGGATCCTGTCGTCCTCGGTGACCCAGAGTACTGTGCCCTAAATGCCTCAGCAAACCTACGCTGCATGGCCTCCCTGATCCTGCAAAGCCTGCATAAGGATCCTCGTGTTTGTGGTATCAAGGAGAGGGATCATTACTGGCTGGCAACTCTCCTTGATCCACGTTACAAGACTAAGGTTGCGGAGCTTATCTTGCTGTCGCAGAGGGAGCAGAAGATGAAACTTCTGCAGGAGGCCTTGCAGAAGGGTCTGTGCAACGCGTTCCCAGAACCTGGGGGATTACCAAATCCTGGTCCTGGAGAACGTCTTGCTGAGCCTTCGATGAGTCACAGAAGGAGCGGTGGAGAAGGTGGCCGTCTGACCGATGCGTTCAGACAATTTTTTAGTCCAAAGCCCCAAGGTCTGACCGGTTCCAGCAACCATCGCCAGCGTCTGGTTTACCTGGTGCGGAAATACCTAGAGGCAAGATCCGACTTGAACACCTTCCCCACCGAAAATCCTCTGGCTTACTGGGTCTTGAGGATGGCCAGAGCTTGCACAGTACGCAATTGAGCTACTGGCTTGCCCTGCATCCAGTGTTCTTTCAGAACGCACATTCAGTGCTGCTGGAGGCTTTGTGACTGATCACAGGGTGCGCCTCTCCACCGACTCCGTCGATCGACTGACCTTCATCAAAATGAATCAGGCTTGGATCAACACCAGCTACCAAGCACCTGATGCAGATGTAACTGAATAATTTTTTTGAAATGTCAAATCCTTTTGAGACTGCCTATGCTGATGTTGAGTGACTGTCCTGTTATGCTGCTGATGGAATATCCTTTTCTTCCTCACTGATCTTGCTGATAGCTCAGTGCCTAAGGCAACATTTTTGATGCAATACTTTGCATGTGGCTCTTTGTTGCGCTCCAATTACAGTATGACAGGTTTCAGATTCTACTTAACAAACCTACAGTCCTTGTCTTGTTTGCACCGCCTGTATACTGCTGTTCAAAGTATATAGGGCCAAAGGGTCTTGTCAGGGCCGATCCTCGCTATAGGCTCACTATGCAAGCCGCTTAGGGCCCCGCAAAGCTGCAAAGGGCCCCCAAATTACTAGAGGCCCCACCTGGTGAGAAGTCATTTTCGCCCCCTCACCTAAAGTCTCTGGCTTTCCGACAGCAGAACACCCCCCCCCTCATCCCCACTTCTCAACTTTCTTTAATGTGACATGTCACTGTCGTCAGCGCCCCCGCTTCTCTTTTTAATGTGCCATGTCATTTTGCTTAGGGCCCCAGGGAGGTCAGGATTGGCACTGGGTCTTGACCTGGGGGGAGTGGTGGCGGCGAAACTTGTGCTATTTTTTTTAAATGATGTGTATCCATATTGCAGGGACCAAACATTACATTAAAGCCGCAAGCAGTATTAAATTTATTTTTTCTTATAGTAATCTCATGTTGTGCAGGGACATTTCTAAACACATGCCACTACTATAGACACCCAGCAGGTACGATATTTAAAGGAATTTTTCTTCTTTTTTTCACTTTAAGCATCATTAAAATCTCTGCTCCAGAAAAATACATGTTCCCTGGGGCAAGACCCGGGCTCTCAAAGACGTTTTCCAACAATAACTTGAATATTGGTCTTTAACCACTTAAGGACCGCCTCCTGCAGATTTACGTCGGCAGAATGGCACGGCTGGGCACATCAACGTATATATACGTTGGTTTTAGTACCCAGCCGTGGGTCGCGGGCGCGCGCCCGCGACCCGGTCCGAAGCTCCGGGACCGCGGGATTCGCGGACCCGATCGCCGCTGCAGTGCGGCGATCCGTCCCTGGAGCGGAAGAACGGGGAGAGCCGTGTGTACACACGGCTTCCCCGTGCTTCTCTGTGGCCGGAGCATCGATCGCGTCATCCCTGTAATAGGGGGACGCGATCGATGACGTCACACCTACAGCCACACCCCCCTACAGTAGTAAACACACACATTAGGTACACATTCCCTACAGCGCCACCTGTGGTTAACTCCCAAACTGCAACTGTCATTTCCACAGTAAACAATGCAATTTAAATGCATTTTTTGCTGTGAAAATGACAATTGTCCCAAAAATGTGTAAAAATTGTCCGAAGTGTCCGCCATATTGTCGCAGTCACGAAAAAAATCGCTGATCGCCGCTATTAGTAGTAAAAAAAAAAATAATTAATAAAAATGCAATAAAACTATCCCTTATTTTGTAAACGCTATAAATTTTGCGAAAACCAACCGATAAACGCTTATTGCGATTTTTTTTTTTTTTTTTTTTTTTTTTTTTTTACCAAAAATATGTAGAAGAATACGTATCGGCCTAAACTGAGGAAAAAAAATGTTTTTTTATATATTTTTGCGGGATATTTATTATAGCAAAAAGTAAAAAATATTGCATTTTTTTTAAAATTGTCGCTCTATTTTTGTTTATAGCGCAAAAAATAAAAACCGCAGAGGTGATCAAATACCACCAAAAGAAAGCTCTATTTGTGGGAAAAAAAGGACGCAAATTTTGTTTGGGAGCCACGTCGCACGACCGCGCAATTGTCTGTTAAAGCGACGCAGTGCCGAATCGCAAAAACCCCTTGGGTCATTTGCCAGCGTATCGGTCCGGGTCTTAAGTGGTTAAAATGATAATTTTTGAATTCGAACGTTCGAGTCCCATAGACTTCAATGGGGTTCTAAATGTTTGCGTGAGCGGTCGGTCTGTTCGACGGTTCTGGTGCGAACCGAACACGGGGGTGTTCGGCTCATCCCTAGTCAGAACCAAGAGATCACAGAACTTTCCGGCAATGTAGTCCCACAAGCAGCAGAAAGATACTTGGAAGTGATAAGGAAGAACATCTTCACAGATTGGTAATAGGTATGTCCAAACGGGAGACCATTGAAGAGGGATGAGGCTGTACCCAGGACTAAATGGAAGGCTCCCGAGTAAACAGATAGCACCAGTGGACAAAGACAGAGTGTGACACAGTGTGCGGTAGTGTGAAAGTCAAGCCTGGTAAACACAGGCCAAATATCAAGCGGTTCAACAGAAACCAGCCAACATGGCCGAATGTCCAGCTTGTGTAGAACAGGCACGCCAGAAAAACATCTTCCGATCGGCAGTCAATGGTTGCAAGCACTGACCAGTGTGTTCTGGCAGAGGGGGTGCTCTCCCTGTCAGAACACAATAGCTCAGTGGGGGGATTGATGTACTAACATTGCATAGTCAGTGCATAGACCTCCTCGCAAGCTTTTTGTTTACCAGGCATCAGAGTAAGGGGGACAGATCAGAGAATGTATGTAGATAAGTATGCTGAAGACTGTCTGGAGAGACCAGATTACAGACTGCTGAATGGCCCATAGATTCCAATTTGGTCATCTTTGCTTTCTGAAGACCTGCAAGGTGCTCTTGATATCTGTAGCTATTTATCTTTAGTTAACATTTAAACTCTTTTTCCATAGCTAAGTGTTTCTTTTAGAACAGTGGTTCTCAACCTTAGGGAAACCAGGGCCTCTTAGGCGGCGTACACACGATCGGATATATCCGATGAAAACGGTCCGCGGACCATTTCCATCGGATATGTCCGATCGGGAGTTTGATCCGATGGCGTGTACACACCATCGGATCAAATTCCCCGCCGCCGGACGGCGCGGTGACGTAGTGGTGACGCGGCGGTGACGTTGACGCCGCCGCGTCACCGCACCAGGAAGTAAAACACTTCCGCGCATGCGCCGAATCCATTCGGCAGCGGCGCGGCGGTGGTGGGAGCCGACATGTCTGCTGGTAAGTGTACTAACCAGCAGACATGTCGGGCGGACAGATTCCCACCGGATAGATTTCAAAGCATGCTTTGAAATCTGTCGGGTGGAGAAATCTGTCCGCTAGCCCATACACACGAGCGGAGATGTCTGCTGAAACGGTCCATCGGACCGTTTTCAGCGGACATATCCCCTCGTGTGTACGCGGCCTTGTACACACGATGTAATTTATCCGATGGAAATGGTCAGACGGACCGTTTCCATCGGATATGTCCGCCGGGCTGTTTGATCCGATGGCTGTACACGCCATCGGATCAAATTCCCCGCCGGCGGACATCGCGGTGACGCGGCGGGGACGTTGACGCCGCCCCTCAACCGCCACGTCCCCGCACCAGAAAGTAAAATACTTCCGCGCGCATGCGTCGGATCCATTCACAGGATGCTTTGAAACTTTTCCGCCGGAGGAATCCCTCCAAAACTGTCCGTTTGCCCCTACAGACGAGCAGATTTTTCGGCTGAAATGGTCCGTCGGACCATTTTCAGCGGATAAATTCCCTCGTGTGTACAAGGCCTTACTCTTACTCTACCAAGTGCATGGTTTTCCAATCACAGATCATAGTTCTCACTAAGTACACAGCCAGTGATGAATTTCTTTCCACCGTCCCTTCATCTTGCACAGATCATTCATTTGACAGAGTGTGCAGAAGCTAAACGATCAGATAACAGCCTACTGTATGTGGAGCAGAGCTTTAGCATGGAAAATAGGAGAAGTATGTTCTGGATTCTGTAAAGCTCAGCATACACTATGCAATCTGATTGTATAAAGGAAAATTTATTATCAAATACTTACCGTAATTTTCCTTTCCTGATAGGCTCCATGGCAGCATACGTATAGGTTGGCCTTGCCTCCATAACTACCCAATAGGACCCCTCCCTATAAATTTCAGCTGTGGGCTCTCAGCCGTGTTCCGTAACTAGCCAAATTCAAGCATTGGGAGGGACTCCTGCTGCCATGGAGCCTATCAGAAAAGGAAAATTACAGTAAGTATTTGATAATAAATGTTCCTTTTTCCTGACTTGCTCCATGGCAGCATACATATGGGGAAATAACTCGCCAAACACACCCGGGCGGGCAAAATGCTGAGGCAAGAAAATAAATTAATTTAACACTGTCAACTAACAGCACTTGTAAATTAAAATCCAATGAAGATAAAGCAGCCGGTTCAACAAAATAGTGGGAAAACTAAAAGTATTAATAGATGACCAAGAAGCCGCTTTGTATATAACTTCAGGTGCGACATGACGTGAGGCTGCCCAAGAAGTCAAAATGCTCCGGGTTCAGTGTGCAGACACTGCCTCTGAAGGAGCCAAGTCCTTGGCTTTGTATGCCCTCTGGATGGTCTGAACTATCCAAGCTGTCTGAATGAGGCCCGTTTTTCTTTGTTCTTTCCATGAAAAAAAATTAACAAAATATGTTTGTCTGAAAGATTCTGTCATTTCCAGATATTGACTTAATGTGTGCCCCACATCAAGGGGATGAATACTTTGATCTTCAGATGTCCCAAAAGTGGGCAGTACAATTTCCTGATTTTCATTAAAAAATTGTAACTTTAGGATTTGAGACCAGCATAGGGATTAATACTGCTCTATCTGGAAAGAAGGTCAATAATGGTTCTTTTGAACCCAGATTTCTGATGTCAGACTCTTTAGCTGAAGTGACCGCTACTAAAAAGTCGGTCTTAAGTGTAAGATCCTTAGCTGATAGTGGTTTATCCGGATCAGAGCTGATCGTGGTAAGATAGTCCAGAACAAGAGGCAGATCCCATTTAGGGAACTTCAGTTTTCTTTGGGGTCTAAGCCGGATGGCGCCCTTGAACAACTGGCGAACCAAGGCTGATTGGCCCAAGGGATTCCAGTAAATGCAGAGATGGCTGAGATTAGCACTCAGAGTGAACTGACTGCTAAAGGTAAGTCCAAACCTGATTATAAAAAACCGAGTATGTCTTGGACCTCTGGGGAACTGCAAGGTTTTGCTCTGGAAGACATGTGATCTGTAAATGTTTACCAGATACGCTCATAAATTTTGTTGGTACTATTTCTTCTAACGTTAAGAGTTGAAATGGCATCTTCTGGACATTGTAATGCTTCAAGCCTTCCCCTTTCAAGAACCACACCCTGAGGTGCAGATGAGCTGGACATGGGTGCAACATTGTTCCCTGAGAGAGGAGATCCTGTCTGAGGGAAAGAGGTATCAAGTCCCGGTAACTGAGAAGCGCTAGTAGGGAAAACCATGGCCTGTTGGGCCAAAATGGGATTTTTACATCCTCTGATCTGAGACGGCAGTGAAGAAAATGAAGGATCACAGGTACTGGTGGAAAGGCATATGCTTCGCTGAATTTCCATCGATCTGCGAGAGCGTCTATCCCATAGGTTTGGGGATCTCGGAACCTTGCATAATACTTCGTCAACTTGTGGTTGCATGGGGATGCAAACAGATCCACTTCTGGGGACACTCCCAGAGTTAGAAGCCAATTGAACACTTCTATGTGTAAAGACCATTCGTTGTTGTTTAGTCGGACTTGTGATAGAAAGTCCGCTTGAACATTCTGAGCCCCCGGAATGTACACTGCCGAGATGTTGGCTAGGTTCTTCTGAGCCCAATTCATAATTGGCTCCACTTCTCGGAGTTAGGACCAGCTTCGGGTTCCACCCTGCTTCCTTATGTAAGCAACAGCGGTTGTGTTGTCCAGCCTGAGCATCACAGAGGAGTCTGTCAATAGATGGCAGAAGGACTTGAGAGCCTGAAAGGCAGCTCACAGTTCCAGTATGTTGGATACAGGGTATGCTCCACCTGCCTTGGGCTATTTCTGTCAGGCAATGAGCACCCCAGCCCTGATTGCTGGCATCTGAGGTTATTGTAACCCAAGTGATGGGACGGATTGAATGACAGTTGCAGAGATTCTTCCCCTGAAGCCACCATAAAAGAGATTCTCTCATGGGTTGAGTGAGCATGATGCATTGACTCTTGCTGGGAGAGTCCCATTGCTGGAGAAACCCTTTTTGGAATGGGCAAGTATGCCACTGAGCCCATTTCACCATCGGAATGGTGGCTGCCATGGTGCCAATTACCTTCAAACATTGAAGCGCAGATAGGTGTTTTGCGGATCCTGTCCCGGACTATAGTAATCTTCTCTTCGGGCAATGAAATGGTGTCTTCTACTGTGTTGAAGAGGGCACCTAGAAACACCAGAGATTGTGTTGGAACAAGATGACTCTTTTCCAAATTCAATAGCCATTCAAATTCTTGGAGAGTGGCAATTACTATGTCCCTGTGTTCCAGGAGTTAACTTCTGTCCTGAGGTAGAAGTAAGAGATCGTCTAGTGAAGAAGACAACTTCCTTTCACTCGGAGGAGAGCCACCATGGCTAACAGAACTTTGGAGATCACCTGAGGTGACGTCGTGAGACCAAATGGTAGGCAGGTGAACTGTAAGTGTTGATTGCCTACCGCAAAGCAGAGATACATTTGATAGTTTGCCGCCACTGGAATGTGGAAATATGCGTCTTTCAGGTCCATTGACACTAACCAATCTCCTGGATGGACTGACTGCTGGATTGTCAATAGTGACTCCATTTTGAATTTCTTTCCGAATAATCGGTTGAGATGAGAAAAGTCTATTACTGGTCTCCATGTACTGTTCCTTTTTCTGTACCAAGAACAAAGGGGAGTACATATCTTTTGCCTCGTTCGCCCTCTGGAACAGTAATGGCTGCGCCTTGAGTTACTAAAGAGCTTGCATAAGCCAATAGGATTTGTTTATTTTCCTCTGTACATGGAAGATTTGTAGGCTTGAATCTGAGCCTGGGGTTGCTGTTGAAGACCCAGGTGTGGCCTGAAGAGACCGTCTTGATGGTCCAAAAATCTCGAATTGAGGCCACCCAATTTTAGAAAGACTTTTCAGTAGACTCCTGATTACTAGGAGTACTCTTAGTTTGCTTCTTGAAAGAAGACTGTCTGGATTTCCAGGGCCTTGAAAATTCACGACCAGGCCTGTAGCTGCGTGCTTTCCTTGCACGGTCTGTATTCTGTGCTCTGAAAAAAAATGCGTTTCTGATTTTGTAAACGCCTATCCTGAAGGAGGAACCCCAACTTGCCACCTGTGGCTCAGAAAAGGCACTATCGAGTTTTTTTTATTGCCAAAGAGAGAAGAGCCCTTAAAGGGAATGCGGCACCAAGCTTGCTTTGAAGCTGGATCTGCCGACCAGAGACAGAGCCATAAGGCACAACGGACAGTGACTACTGACAACATTATTTGAGCCACTAGGCGAATAACATCAATAGAGGCCTCCCCCAGAAAGGCCGATGCTAGCCTGATTTGCTAAATAGGAGAGCTCTTGGCCATTTCTTCAGAGATACTTCTGAGGGAATCATTCACATTGTCTGACCATGCCTCTAAGGCTTTTGAGACGGCTGCTAAAGCCAGAAATGGTTTACAGACTGATCCTGCTGTTAGGTAGATTCTCTTCAGGTCTGAATCAATCCGTCTCTCTAGAGCAGGGATCCTCAAACTACGGCCCTCCAGCTGTTGTGGAACTACACATCCCATGAGGCATTGTAAAACTCTGACATTCACAGACATGACTAGGCATGATGGGAATTGTAGTTCCTGAACAACTGGAGGGCCGTAGTTTGAAGACCCATGCTCTAGAGGATCTTTAAAAGAAACCGTATCTCCCAGGTGAAGGGTTATGTATCGCACCAAACGCATCAAAGCTACATCAACTAATGGAGCAGAGTCAAGATGTTTCACGTCTTCCTCTTAAAAGGATATAATTTTGCAATTTTTGAATGCATAGAGCTTTTCTTATCAGGGTTACCCCATTCTTCAGAGATAATTGCACCTATTTTTCGTGACAAATGGGAAAATTAATGTTGCTCCTTATTGAGCTGTTTAAAGAGTTTCCTTGTTTGGGAGGAGAGATAATTGGATCTTCCAAATTTAAAACTTCCTTGACTGCTTTCACTAAAGCAGGAACTAAGGCATAAAGCAGGAACTAAGGCATAATCAGCCTATCCCTGGATCATCCACTTCTGACCCACCCTCTGAGGGGGAAGCTGAGGGATGGCTGGTTTGAGCGACTTCAAAAGTCTCATGCATTCGTCCCTGATCCAACAAGGGAATCATTGGGTCTGGAGGAGAATCCTGCTGCACTCTGGCATCTCTCTCCTGTAGCGACTTGTCCATGACCCGCTTAACCAATGCTTCTAGGTGTTTGTCTGCACCTTCCCTTTCATTGGCTGCCTTTGAAAAACAGTCGCAAAGGGGCTTGCTAGCAGGAACCGGAGCCTTGCACCCCAACAAAATCTCTCTGAACTCGTGCTGTGAGATGAGGGGGGAGTGAGGAGTATCCCTGGGATGTCCGGATTTTAAACAAATTATGGTGTCTAGAAGATGAGTGCCTGTGGTGCGATTTAGAGGACCCGCTGCATCTGCGGGACTCGCTGTGATGTTGGTCAGACCTAGAAGGGCTGAAAAATAAAGAATAGAGTGTGAGAGAGAGACAAGCATAGTCATGGCAATGCCCTATACTCCACTCTCTTCCCCCCCAACAGGAAAAGAAAAACATAGTTTTCCAATTTTACCTGCTGAGAGAGGGCTGGCCACCAGGGGCAGTGAAGCATCCATTATAGCACAAACACATTGCAGGTGGGAGAATAAAACACCAGATCACAAACGACTACAACATATAATAATCCGACCGATCTGAACGAGCACTTACCTAAGGTAGTCTCTGTAATGCACCAGGAAACCATCGTTTTGAACGATCGATCCCGAGCTTCACAGATTTCCCGTGTTTTTTTTTTGTTTTTTTTTAAACGACGGCGATACTCGTGCGCGAACCAAACCTCACTTTCATTCCCGGGTCCGTCTGATCGTAGAACGCAGACGGGAAACCCGGAAGTAAGAGGGAGCGGCGGCTGGAACGCACAGGAACCAGACGCTCACTGGGCATGCAATCATGAAAAACACAGCATATGGAAAAACAGAGAAACAAACAACAAACAAAAACACTGCTGCCATGAAGGTGATACTGCTTACCACCACCTACGATTGATTTGGCCAGGGACACCGCATCCATACACACACCGGGCTTTCAGCAGATAATGGCCACCTGCACATTGCTAGGTATTCAGGCCTGTACGCGCTCGTCTCTCCAGTGGAAGACATAATCCAGCTCTTCAGCGCTACTCTGCAATACACTTCATACCCTGCTTAACAGTCAAGGCTTATCGGAGGGATGAGACACCACCATCATCATCGGTCGATCTTGATCGTAGGAACAATCGTCTTCAGGTAGGAGAACCAAAAACACATGGTCCTACGGAGGAGGACAAAAAAGGAACATGGCTGAGAGCCCACAGCTGAAATTTATAGGGAGGGGTCCTATTGGGTAGTTATGGAGGCGGGGCCAACCCATACGTATGCTGCCATGGAGCAAGTCAGGAAAATCTCTTTTAGACCTACCATAAACTGTAGTGCTAGGGTAAGCCTTATTGGATACAGAGTGATTGAATAGATAGTGTGTCCGCCCATTGTATAGTTTTGGTAAAGCTAAAGGAGATTGTACAATCAGATTGTATAGTGTATAGCCACCTTTATTCTCCTAAAGCTAACTAGTTGCGTTTTCAGTGTGATTAATTGTCAATGGCACGCCAAACACATTAGCAAACACACATGTTGCCATGTGAAAAAAGAGGGACAAACACAGGTAAATGCACAGTAAAATGGGTTTAGTTTAAATGTCACTGTGCAGACATCCCTGATGTTCACCTTATCGCTGGAAAATTCTCACAACCCAAACCATCAACTAGAAAAACCTAAGACCCCTTTCACACTGAGGAGTTTTTCAGGCGGTACAGCGTTAAAAATAGCGCTGCTATACCGCCTGAAAAACTCCTGCCCAGCAACCTCAATGTGAAAGCCGGAGGGCTTTTACACTGAGGTGATGCGCTGGCTGGAGAGAAAAAAATCTCCTGCAAGCAGCATCTTTGGAGCGGTGAGAGGAGTGGTATGTATACCGCTCCTTCTCCACTCCTTCCCATTTAAAACAATGGGAAACCGCGGTATTAACCCTTTATCGGCCGCTAGCGGGGGAGGCCGAATCCTGCGGCAAATCCGACGGCATAGCGCCGCTATTTTTATATAATTTGAACAAAGTTATACTTTTGTATGTCAAGCTTAACATTGGAGTTGATTTACTGAAACTGCAGAGAGCAAAATCTGGTGCTGTTATGCATAGAAACCAAACGGCTTCTAGGTTTTTGTCAAAGCTTAATTGAACAAGCTGAAGTTAGAAGCTGATTGGCTACCATGCACAACTGTATCAGATTTTGCACTCTCCAGTTTTAGTAAATCAACCTCACTGTCGCATGCGCAATGTGTTTGGCTGCTAAAGTTCAGACAGTCACACAGTCCTAAGGTAAGAAGAATTAATTAATTTCTTTGGTGGTCAGTGGTCTGAGGAATGTCTCCTTAAATTGGTGGTCAGTAGGAGAAATGCCCCCCACATTGGTGGGGTAGAAAGTAGAAGAAAGAATGCCTCCCTATGTTGGTCAATGGACAGAAATGTCCACCATATGCATTTTTCTTCTACTGGCCACCAGTGTAACCAAAATGTGTTATGGTAGAAAATATTATATGCTGTAGTGCAAGGCCTCTGCCACACGACTGTTGAGATTAAGGCATCTTTGAATAGGATTTATTTTTTCTAGGGAAAAATAGAAATGATAATAGACTTTAAAGCGGAGTTCCACACATTTAAAAGTCACAAAGAAAAACCACTGCATCAAACTTAATTGTGCATATAAATGAAAAAATAAGCAAGCAAAAGTAAATAAATCCAAAAAAACCAAAACAGAATTCTCTGAGATAAAACTTCTAGATCTTCCACCATGAGAGCTCAGTGTTAAGATGGCCACTCACCAGAGCTGTTTGACCCCTTTTTACAGGACGGTCAAAAAACGATTTGAGAACACCAGATTGGTTACGCTAATGGCATAAATCCACTTCAATGTCCACTCAAGAAAGGGCTAGAATGTAAAAAATGACTCCACAGGAGACGCCGATAAATCTCATAGTGTAGTAATTTTTTAATAAAGTAAAAAAACAACAGCAATAATGGCAGTTACACTCACATGTAATATTGCCTTGCCTGGCACTAGATGTAAACAGCGTGTCTGAGTTAGCTAATCCCTGGGGGTGACATGCGTTCCATGTCTCGCTCTGAAGGGCAAAGCCTGATGTGGGGTATCAAATATGGACCCGGAAATGATGGATCCTCTGTTCCAACATATGTTTCGCCGTGATTGGCTCTTCAGGAACAGCCTGAAGAGCCAATCGCTCACACTCACCTGTCTCATGGGCCAGCGATGCAGTCGCCCAAAGCCTTGCTTCTCACCCCCTCCTCTTTGCGGTGGCGGCATTGCAAATGTGGACAAGCGGCTGTGGCTTTGCTACCTATCACTCTTCAAGGGTAAGCCACATCCGGCACTGAACCATAACTTGGTAATAGTCAAAATTACATAATCATACATGTATATATGAAATATACAATTTTTTCAAACATTTACAGCATGATCCAAAGTGTATGTTGGTAGATCTAATAGGTGCATATATAAGATGTGGGAGGGGGAAAAAAATACATACTGTAGATGCCTATTTCATGGTTTTCCTGGATTTTTATATATGTTGTCATAATAATTTGGGATTTTTATTCAATTGAGTGATTTTTTTTTCCTTATGTTTACCAGTGGCTACCAATTTAACCACGTCCTTACCTGGCCATAGGGGATTGTCGTCATGGTCATCCCCTCGCCGATGAGACTGGACGTTGCACAACGTCCTGTCTTCACGGCTTTCTAGGGCGCGCGTGCACAATGGCTGCGATTGCCGCCGGGCACCCTCGATTTCCGGCAATCACGTCAGGAGTGTGGATCTGTGTGTGTAAACACACAGATCCACCTCCTGTCAGCGGTGAGGAGATTGATGTGTGTTCCCAGTACAGAGGAACACACATCGATCTCCTCCCCCTGTGAGTCCCCCTCCCCCTACAGTTAGAACATACTTTGGGACACATTTTAACCCCTTCAACGCCCCCTAGTGTTAACCCCTTCCCTGCCAGTCACATTTACACAGTAATCAGTGTATCAGTGCAGTTTTATAGCACTAATCGCTGTGTAAATGTGAATGGTCCCAAAAACGTGTCAAAAGTGTCCGATATGTCCGCCGCAATGTCACAAGAAAAAAACGCAGATCGCCGCCATTACTAGTAAAAAACATAAAATAAAAATGCCATAAATCTATCACCTATATTGTAGACGCTATAACTTTTGCGCAAACCAATCAATATACGATTATTGCGTGTTTTTTTTTACCAAAAATACATAGAATACATATCGGTCTAAACTGAGGGGAAAAAAAGTTTAAAAAAAAAAATATTGTGATATGTATTAAATAAAAAGGAAAAAATATTGTGTTTTTTTTTTTTTTTTTTTTCAATTGTCGCTCTTCTTTTGTTTATAGCGCAAAAAATAAAAACCGCAGAGATGATCAAATACCACTAAAAGAAATCTCTATTTGTGTGGGGAAAAAAACATAACGATTTAATTTGGGTACAGTGTTGCCTGACTGCGCAATTGTCATTCAAAGTGCAACAGCGCTGAAAACTAAAAATTGGTCTGGGCAGGAAGGGGGTGAAAATGCCCTGTATGGAAGGGGTTAAAGACCATTATGACTTTTTTTCCCTTGACCTTCACATTGGGATGTGGTGCAACATTCTGCGTTGTATATTTTATTATATTTTTTTTCTGTTTTGGGTTTGGGTGGGGGGGCATTACATTTGTTATGGGGTCCTGAGATTTCTAGTTATGTCCCTGACAACTAGTGAAACACTTCCTGTATGAGGGGCAATGCTCACTCACCACATTGTATTTATGAAGGAGCATTATGGTTACTTTGAGACAGGACTACAGAACCTTTTCCTCCTCCTCCCTATAAAATAGAGCGGAGGGTTTCTGTAGTCTTCTGAGATCCCTGGGAACAATGTAACTGATAGGTTTCTATGCTGTGATTCTAACAGCTGACAAGATTTCTGGCACGATCAACATGTATTTGGGCACTTATACAGTTATAACAAAACACGTTCCATTGTAGATTATATGGACACAAGGAAATAAGAGATGTTCATTGTTAGGGTTTATATACCTTTTAAGTATTTAAATACTGTATTAAAGGATCACTAAAATAATTTTTTTTTTTAGCTAAATAGCTTACTTTACCTTACTGCAGTGCTGTTTTCATGTCCTAATGGTTCGTTTTTGCTTTGAAGTTGCTGTAATCCTGCTCTGTTCTCCACACTTCCTGCTTGTCTGATTCCTTATAACCACAGTGCTGGGAGCTTTCTCACGATGGTTTAACCACTTAAGACCCGGACCAATATGCTGCCGGATGACCCAAGGGGTTTTTGCGATTCGGCACTGCGTCGCTTTAACAGACAATTGTGCGATGTGGCTTCCAAACAAAATTTGCGTCCTTTTCTTCCCACAAATAGAGCTTTCTTTTGGTGGTATTTGATCACCTCTGCAATTTTTATTTTATATTATATATATACAAAATACATATCTACAGATATATATATATATATATATATATATATATGTATATCTCTTTATCTATAAAAATAGAGCGACATTTTTGAAAAAAAAAACAATATTTTTTTACTTTTTTGTTATAAGAAAAATCAATAAACTAAATTTTAGTCAAACATTTAGGCCAAAATTAAAAAAAAAAATCGCAATAAAAAAAAAAATTAGCTACCTATCGGGAACAGCGACACTAATACAGCGATCAGAAAAATGATCGCTTAGTAATGCTGGCAATAGGGAGTGAAAGGGTTAACTAGGGTGGTGATCAAGGGGTTAAAACTTTATTAGGGGGGGTACGGGGGCTACCCAGGACCTAACACTAACTGACTGTCACACTGCCTGTCACACTGACACTAAATACAGTAATCATACATGTATGATTACTGCATTCAGTGACACTGTGACAGGGGGGAGGGGGGGGCGATCGGGGAGTTTAAATGTGCCTATATGTAGTGTGTGTCAGTGTAGTGTTAGTGCAGACTTACTTGTGTTGTGATCTCTCCTCAGCGGTGGTTGAAAAAACCGCCGAGGGAGAGATCACATCGCTTCCTCCTTCCTGTCTTTACACAGGAGGTGGAAGTGACAGGGCGGGCGGGCGCGCGCATTGGCTGGGAGCGATCGTGAGGGGGCGGACAAAAACGAATAGCCGTCCCCTCTTGTCGGATCTCTCCTACAGCCGCGCGGACCGCCACATGTAAGGGGGGTCCGATCCCCCGAACCCCCCCCCCCAAGGCACCAACGTATATATACGTTGATGTGCCTGTCGGTGCCATTCTGCCGACGTAAATGTACATGCGGAGGTCCTTAAGTGGTTAAGCTGTCATACAATAGCAACAAAAAATGCAGTTTTGTAAAAATATATCGTTAGGAAAATTAAACTGCAAGGACATACAAGATGAATTGCCCATCAGGGACTCATTTGTTATCGTCTGCAAGCCACTTATGGCCATTGATATAAACCTTTCTAAAGATATAAAAGTCCCTTTCTGGAGCAGCCAGACTGATTTATTGCGGCTTGTTCAGAGAGAACATGATGATGGTAAGGCCTTGCATCTGCTGTACTATCTTAAACTCAGAAGCTCCACTATTTTTGAGTTGCCCACCCACTTATTTACACGAAAAAATTTAAACATTACATAGGGATTTTAATCATGTAAACTGCATCTGCAGATCAAATAAACAGATTTTTTCAATGATCCAGCAGTTCAGTAAAGCATATGGTAAATTGGCATGTAACATAGAAAATCCCCTTAACCACTTTGGGACCGCCCACCCACATCGTACTGCAAATGAGCGGCTTCTACAGACACAGAAATGTAGTGGTAGGTTGCTGCTTTCTTGTGGGTTCAGAGCATGTGTGTGATTACACACAACAGGATTTTGTCAGCAGGTCCTGGCTAATGATTGATTGCTAGGACCTGCTAATCTGCTGTGTCCAATCACAGCCCAGAGCCAGAGCCCTGTGTAGACAAAAATTCTAACTTAAAAAATAATAGAATATAATAAAAAAGAATAGAGTAAACTAGAATGGAAAATAATAGAACAGAGAATAATGAAATGGAATAGAATAAAAAAATAAAATAATCGAATAGAAAATAGACTAGAAAAAAACTGAATAGGTTAAAAAAAATAGAATACAAGAGAATCTAACTGTCCTCCGAAATTCAAAGTTTAAATAGAATAACCAGCTATTTTTCTCAATGAATTTGAATAGATTCAATATTTTCGATTCAAGTATGATTCAAATACTTTGAACCTACTGGATAAATTAGAATCTAGTTGAAAACAAATAAACAAAACACAACTAAACAAATTTAGTTACCAATAAAATAAAACAAAATAAGAATTGATCCAAAATGAAACTAAATACATTTTTTTTGCTCTGCACATGTCTAATCAGAAGGCCTTGTCTGCTGCTTCTTTCTCACACTCAATAATACATTTAATTATGTAATAATGATTACAGAGCTACTGTTTATACTTGAGTATAAGCCCAGTTTTTCAGCACATTTTTTTTTGTGCTGAAAATGCCCCCCTCGGCTTATACTTGAGTCACATTTTTGTGCCTGATCTCCCAGACTTTGGGGAAACGGTACCAGCCAGCCGTAGGTTCCCTGGACCCTAAACTTGGCACACATGTAGCCCCATTTCTCCTCTACAAGTGTGCAAAGTTTGTTGTCTGGGGGACCTACGATTCGGGCACCCCTTTCCATAGACTCTCATGTTAAACGTCAGTCTAGTCATGGGCACAGTGAGGCATGGGCACGGTGAGGCATGCACATGGACACAGTGAGGCATGCAGATGGACACCCTAGGCTTACACTCAAGTCAAAAATGTTCCCCATTTTTTGTGGTAAAATTAGGTGCCTCGGCTTATATTCGGGTCGGCTTATACTGGAGTATATACGGTACATTTTCTGTATCTGTGTATATTATATCTGGCTAGAGTCCAGCTTGTATCACTTTAACTGTTTAATCACTTTAACTTAATGTACCTGAGTTTGGTTTGAGGCAGGTTCAATGAACTTTGAGTGCTAAATCTGGACTACATTTTCTTTTCTACCATTTTCTACTACCATTTTTTCACTACTGTATCGACTTTGGGCTCTTAATTCATGTAGTAAAACACCTGCCTATTAGGGATGAACTTAAACCCTCTTTGACCGAATAACATACTGCAGCACATCACCATTTTTCTAAGTAAATATATTTCTAAAGGTGCTATTGATATGAAACGTTCACCACATGTTGGTAACAACCCATGCAATCCATACACACAGAAACCAAAACAAATGAGTTCAGAAATTAAGGTTTGTGTAATAAAATGGAATGACACAGGGTAAAAGTACTCAACACGTGAAGAAAGGGAGGTGTCAAAAGGCATGGGAAGCAAAGGCATCTATCAGTAATTAAAAAGCAATCCTGCCCCTTGTCAGTGCAAATAAATATCAGCTTGTTCAATCTCAACTGATTGCCTAAAAAAAGGTGTTTATTACCAATACCAAGGTGTCACAAAATAAACATCTCATCTATATGTTCTAGTAAGCACTGTTGGGGACATAATCAGGAAGTGGAAAGACCATAATTTCACCATAATCCAGCCACGACCAAGTGCTACTTGCAAGATTTTTGACAGAGAAGTGAAAAAAATTATCAGAAGAGTTGCCCAAGAGCCAAGGATCACTTGTGGAGAGCTTCAGAATGACCAAGAAATAGCAGGTACAATTGTTTTAAAGAAAGTAATGCACTCAACCGCCATGGCCTGTATGCATGCTCACCATGCAAGACTCCATTGATGAAGAAAAAGCATGAAGCTTGCTTAAAGTTTGCTGCACAACATTTAGACAAGCCTGTGAAATACTGGGAGAATATAATCTGTTCAGATGAGACCAAAATGGAACACTTTGAATGCCATAGTACCATGTTTGCAGGTCAAATTACATCACTCCAAAAACACCATACCAACAGTAAACTTTGGAGGTGGGAACATGCTGTTGGGCTGTTTTTCAGCATATGATACTGGCAAACGTCATATCATGGAAAGAAAGATGAATGTAAAAATGTACCAAGATGTTCTTGATTAACCACTTCCATACAGGGCACTTATACACCCTCCTGCCCAGACCAATTTTCAGCTTTCAGCGCTGTTGCACTTTGAATGACAATTGCGCGGTCATGCTACACTGTACCCAAACAAATTTTTTTATCATTTTGTTCCCACAAATAGAGCTTTCTTTTGGTGCTATTTGATGACCTCTGGGATTTTTATTTTCTGCAAAAAATAAATTAATTACCGAAAATGTTTGTTTCAGTTACAGAACATTGTAAATAAGTACGTTTTCTACTTCACTGATGGGCACTGATGGTACAGCACTGACAGGCACTGATGGGTACCGATGAGGTGGCATGATGGACACTAATATGTGGCACTGATAGGTGGCATGGATGGGCACTGATAGGTGGCATGGATGGGCACTGATAGGCGGCATGGATGGGCACTGATAGGTGGCATGAATGGGCACTGAGACTGTAATGTGTTGTACCAATGGATGCCAATCAGTGCCAAACAATGCCTGCCAATCAGTGATGCCCATTATGGGCACTGATTGGCATCCATTGTGGGCACTGATTGGCATTCATTATTTATTTCTGATTTGCATCACTGGTGGTCTAGGGTGGCATACCTGTGGTGGGCATCCCTGGTGGTCCAGTGTGGGCATCCTCGGGGGGGGGGGGGTTGCACTGATAATCGATCAGCACAAACCCCCCGTCAGAGGAGCAGCTGATCGGCTCTTCTCTACTCACGTCTGACAGAACGTGAGTGAGGAAATGCTGATTACTTAAAAACTAGTGCTTATTCAGAATGCGAAATGCGTCAGTTGCCTATCCCTGTATTTATTTATTTTTGCTGTGATTTGTAGTGCATTTATCCTTTTATAATAAAGACGACCATCAAGGTTTTTTGGAGTGTGGCTGTCCATACCTTTCGTTTCTACTAATTGCCTTGTGCATTGCCTGCACCCTTGATCTCCTGAGAGGACACATATCATTTAAACACATTTACCTGGAGCGGTAACTCCCTTTCCCATTTTTTTTTTGGAGCCCCTCATCACCACATACACATTTAATTAAGAGCAATAATTCTAGTCTCATTATTCAGGGCTAAATCTAAACTACCTTTCATATGGAAAATATAGAACAATGACATTTATCGCCATGTCATGAGATTTTACATATTTGGTATCTATTTACTTGGTACAACCTCATATTTTATATTGGAACTGCCACGATTTTATGCTCTAATGTGTCTGGTTTCAGAAAATATTGAATTTTGGGGGTTCTATACTTCAGGGCTAAAATGATTTTGATTAACATGTAACCAACGAATAAAAATGATTTGGCATCAAAAGGGTAAAAGAAAAATGTTTTGTTTATGTATTTTTTGTTACAAGCTCATAAATGGATACTTATTTTAGATTTTTGATAATTTCCAGTATTAACTTTTTTATACTAAAACGGTTATTAAGATATTTTTGTAACATCTTTTTCAGAGAATAACATGAAAGCTGAGAAGAAGCTGTTCACTTGTTGACTCATTCTTTATTTTAGAAAATGCATACAGTGAATGACAGCTGGGAGTCCATTCCTCTGGATCCTTCAGCTGCTTTTGAATACTTTCTGATCAAATTACAATCTCATCTTAATACATAATAATAAAAAAATAAAAAATAAATATGCAGAAAGCTTTCAGTCTGTAGATTCTGGAGCTCCACCAGCTAGCTATAATTTATGTATTTGAATATTTCAGTGCAATATTGTTTTTATTGAATTTAACCACTTCATTACTGGGCACTTAAACCCCCTTCCTCCCCAGACCATTTTTTCTTTTGGAGATTTCATTTGGTGGTATTTGATCACCTCTGCGGTTTTTATTTTTTGCGCTTTAAACAAAAAAGAGTTTAAAGAGTTATCAACACAGCTAGAGAGCTGACCTAATTCACTCCACAACAGAGGGAATGTCAGGAACTCCAGCTATTTCACACAAAGGTGTACATTTATTAAACAGAGACGTTTTCTCTCAGTTCAGTTCTCGGCAGTTTTTCAAATGAAAGTTATCTCCTCTGCAGAGATCCATGTAAAAAGGGGATGGGCAGGCAGCTTGTGAGATATTGTGAGATTACAGTGCAGCCGAGTTTGAAAAGTGAAAACAAAGTTAAAAAAAAAACACGTATAGACACATGATAACTAACTAACTATATACATCTCATAAGTACACCCTCACATTTTTGTAAATATTTTATTATATCTTTTCATGTGACAACACTGAAGAAATGACACTTTGCTACAATATAAAGTAGTCAGTGTATATTTGCTGTCCCCTGAAAATATCTGTCTCCATCTAGTGGTATTTAATAGGATTACATCATTTGTACAAAAATTTTTTTATCAAGTTTAGTTTTGAAATCTTTATACTCATTTTCAGTGGGAGGAGCTAGTTTCAAACAAGATTGAAGAATATCTCTAACAATAAGGACAGTTACCTCAAACCTGTAGCTCCCCAGTCCGAGCACTCATGCAGCCACAGACCATGACACTCCCACACTTGTCTTTTTACTTCTCACCTTGTTGCTGCCACACACGCTTGACACCATCTGAGCCAAATACGTTTATCTTGGTCTCATCAGACCACAGACATGGTTCCTGTAATCCATGTCTTTAGTCTGCTTTTCTTCAGCAAACTGTTTGCAGGCTTTCTTGTGCATCATCTTTAGAAGAGGCTTCCTTCTGGGATGACAGCCATGCAGACCAATTTGACGCAGTGTTTGGAGTATGGTCTGAGCACTGACAGGCTGACCCCCCACCCCTTCAACCTCTGCAGAAATGCTGGGTGCACTCATACGTCTATTTCCCAAAGACAACCTGTGGATATGACGCTGAGCACTTGCACTCAACTTCTTTGGTTGACCATGGCGAGGCCAGTACTGGGTGGAACATCTCCTGTTAAACCGCTATATGGTGATACCCGGGGAGGGAAAATAGCTAATTAGGCCCAATTTGGACATTTTCACTTAGGGTTGGACTCCTATTGCCAGTGGTTTAGACATTAATGGCTGTGTGTTGAGTTATTTTGAGGGGACAGCCAGTTGTCTCACTACTTTGTAGCAAAGTGTAACTTCTTTAGTGTTGTCACATGAAAAGATATAATAAAATATTTACAACAATGTGAGGGTTTACTCACTTTGTGAGATACTGTATATAATTTTTTCATCCTCTAATCACACCAGTTTCTCTCCCAGATTCTCCAGCTCAGAGAAGAGTCTGGGAGAAAAAATTGTGCGATTAGAGGATGATCTTTATATCTCGCTTTCATAAACTGTCTGTCTGTGACAGAACGGTCATGTACTATGATTAGAAGCTCCTCATCTCAGCTACATAAACTGGTACACACAAAAGATCAGCCGTGATCCTGAGGATCACGTCTATCTCTGTTTTAAAACAGACACCAAAGTGAGCAAAACAAAGAGAACAGGATACTTTTTCATACTTGGTACAGCAGGCACTTTTTTTTTTTTTTGCTATACCATATAACACAGTGTTTATCAAACTTTTATTGTCTTGCAGCGAACCAAAAAGATCTAAAGAAATTTACAGAACAGACGTAAAGATTTAACAATTTTAGTGGTGAAGAACTTATTTATTTTTACATATATATTAAATTTTTAATTTAATGTGAAGGATGTGCCTGCTTTCGACAGCAAATCAGATTGAAACAATTATAATCTTCTTTGTACTTTTGCTTGATTCCTTGCTTTTCATTTAACCATTCTCTTTCAGAGTTCCAGGCTTAAAGCGGAGGTTCACCCTCAAAACGAACCTAACAGCATCCTTACCCCGAAGGCAATCTAAGCAACATAGCGTTTTTTTGTTATTTTTTTAAAGCGGATCTCCACCCTAAAGTGAAGATCCGCTGATCGGAACCCTCCCCCCCCTCCGGTGTCACAATTGACACCTTTCAGGGGGGAGGGGGGTGCAGATACCTGTCTAAAGACAGGTATCTGCAACCACTTCCGGCCCGCAGTCTCGGGCAAAAGTCAGGTTTTTTGGCGACATCCCGTCGCCCCCCCCCCCCCCCGTTGTGTGCTGGGAACTCTCGGCTCCCAGCACACAGCGGGAGCCAATCGGCGGGCGCAGCGCAACTCGCGCATGCGCCATAGGGAACCGGGCAGTGAAGCCGCAGCGCTTCACTTCCTGGTTCCCTCACCGTGGATGGAGGGGGGAGCGGCAGGGTGACGAGCGATCGCTCGTCCTCTGCTGCGGACACCGCTGGACTCCAGGACAGGTAAGTGTCCTAATATCAAAAGTCAGCAGCTGCAGTATTTGTTGCTGCTGGCTTTTTAATATTTTTTTTTACTAAACCATCCGCTTTAAATCCTCCCTTACCTTTCATATGCCTGCACTTCCTGTTTCATTGCCAGTGGGGAGTGAGCGTGTAGTTACTTTGCCCGACCGCGCTGTGCATTGTGGGTGCCGATTCAACGCCTCCATGCAGAGACGTCCTGGCCAATCACAGCGCGTCCACAGAACTAGCTAGTCGTGTATTCTCGCGCTAGCTGTTCTGTCACATGACGCGGGGAGTGGGTCACATGTAATGACGCACTGTGTACGGCGCAGCTCCCCGCCGACACTGCGCATGCGCGGGATTACGTGGTGAATGCTGGGAGAGCAGCATTCGCCGCATCCCGGAAGCATCACTGTATGGCTTCAACCCTCACACATTAAAGATGGCTACGGCCATCGCATGAAAATATAAAATATAATTTCGTCCGAAAAGAGGATGCCGGCGCCTAAGGAGGTGGGACATGTAAGTAAATATTGTATGCTGGCAAACGCAGACGATTAGTGTTTAAAAAAAAAACTTTATTCCACTGAACCTACGCTTTCAATAAGTATTTCTCCATCGTCAAACAATGAACAACTTTATAAGCAAGTTGGAATGGAACAGTCTCTATTCTTATAATATAATTTGAGCGATCGAGTTCTCCCGAGATCTTGCACAAAACTCGCATTACGAAAGGAACCAATAAATAGTGTTGCTCACGAATATTCGCATTGCGAATATTCGCTACGAATATTGCATATTCGAGTATTCGCGAATAACGCGAATATCGCGGCGAATATTCGCTATTTCGAATATTCGAATGTTTTAATTTTTTTTTAGAACAGATCACATCCTAGAGATCCCCATCGACGTCTAAAAGCATTGCTGGTATGATTAGAGACCTTGGGCCGAGTAGCTGCAGCGCTCATTTTATATTGCCGAAAAATCGCAATGCGATTATTCGGCAAATAGCGATATCGCGCGATTATTTTATATTGTAATATATCACGAATATTCTGAGCCAATCAGAGTACTCCATTCCGCATTTCTCGAATATTCGCAATTATTGTGTATTGTAATATATCACGAATATTCTGAGCCAATCAGAGTGCTCCTTCCGCATTTCTCGAATATTCGCAATTATTGTGTATTGTAATATATCACGAATATTCTGAGCCAATCAGAGTGCTCCTTCCGCATTTGCCGAATATTCGCAATTATTGTGTATTGTAATATATCACGAATATTCTGAGCCAATCAGAGTGCTCCTTCCGCATTTGCCGAATATTCGCAATTATTGTGTATTGTAATATATCACGAATATTCTGAGCCAATCAGAGTGCTCCTTCCGCATTTCTCGAATATTCGCAATTATTGTGTATTGTAATATATCACGAATATTCTGAGCCAATCAGAGTGCTCCTTCCGCATTTGCCGAATATTCGCAATTATTTTATATTGTAATATATCACGAATATTCTGTGCCAATCAGAGTGCTCCATTCCGCATTTCTCGAATATTCGCAATTCGCAAATCGCATTCGCGATAGCGAAAATTCGCAATCATTTCATTTCGAAAATATATCACGAATATTCGTATTTAGCGAATATCTGTCGAATATTCGACTATATATTCGAGATATATCGCGAATTCGAATATGGCATATTCTGCTCAACACTACCAATAAATGACAGACTTGCATTTTTATACATGTTATTTTTTTTTACTTTTGCCACATTGATTTTACCATTACATTTTTCAATGTGTTCAAGGCTTCAAAACACTAGCAATTTAAAATATATTTCAAAACTTCCACGGCACACTTGCAAATCTCACACGGCCACGGCACAACGTTTTATAATTGCTGATCTAACAGCACCTATGCATAGAGGTGGCTACACAATCTTTTTTGAACCTTGTGAAGCAGCTATTAAATGACTCTGTTGAAATTAACTTTACTTTTACAGATCAGATGTGCAGAAATGGAGAAGTTTCGAACAAGAAAACGGTGGATTTTTTCTGACGGAATGTTGGCTCAAACTTGTGTTGCATACACACGGTCACACAAATCTTGTCGGAAATTCTGACCGTCAAGAACGCGGTGGCGTACAAGGAGCCGAGATCAATGAAGTTCAATAGGCAGTTCGGCTCTTCTGCTTGATTATGAGCAGGCATGTTTTTTTGCAAATCAGAAATCCATACAGACGAGCGGATTTTCCAATAGGAACTTTTTCCGTCTGAAAAAATGGAGAACCTGCTCTCAATATTTTCTTGGTGGAAATTCCGACAGCAAAAGTCAGATGGAGCATACACAAGGTTGGAATTTCTGACCAAAAGCTCACATTGGACTTTTCTTGTCGTAATTTCCAATCGTGTGTACGCAGCATAAATCTGATCAGATATAATTACATCATCCCTGCTTTCTTGAATGACTGGAACTATAATTTTTGCAGAGTCAATGTCACAATTTAAAATGAGGAATACTGTAAATTTTCATTTTTATTAAATGGTTTCAGAAATGTTTAAATAACTGACCAATAAAAAGTATGTAGATTAGGAGTCCTGTCAAAACTGACAAAAAACAATCTGCTTTATGTTCCCAGGCAGTGACCCCATACTGAAACCAGAGAAAGCCGAACCCGTGCCACTGTTTAACATGTCATTCTGGGCCAGATTTTCTAGGAAGTAAGCACACTAATAATGGAGGTGTGTGCTGGGTTTATTTTAGAGATGCAGTTAAAAGTTTGTGCCTCACCCTCCCAAGGGGGGTCAATGTGTGAAGGGAACTGTGAGCCCGCGTACACACGGAGGGACATGTCCGCTGAAACATGTCCGACGGACCGTTTCCAGCGGACATGTCTCCTCCGGATTTTCGTCCGAAGGTGTGTACACAACATCGGATGAAAATCCCCTCAGCCAGGGAACGCGGTGACGTGGCGGTGACGTTGACGTCGCCACGTCACCAAACGAGGAAGTGAAATACTTCCACGCATGCGTCGAATCCATTCGACGCATGCGTGGAGATTTATGTCCGCTGGTTAGTGTACTAACCAGCGGACATATCCGACGGACATGTCTCCGGCGGACAAATTTCAAAGCATGCTTTGAAATTTGTCTGGTGGGAAAACATGTCCGCTAGCCTGTACACACGATCGGATATGTCCGCTGAAACGGTCCGTTGGACCAGTTCAGCAGATATATTCGATCGTGTGTACGCAGCCTGAGAGGTGCATGCCCCACCATACTGTAAGGCCTCGTACACACGAGGCAATCTATTTGTTCAAATCGGTCGGACCGACCGATTTGAACAAATCTGTCTGATAGGATTTTGGTTTGCTCGCGTGTACACACGAGCAAACCAAAATCCCCGCCAGCAGACGGCGTGCTGACGTGGCGGTGACGTTGACGCCGCCATGTCACCGTACCAGGAAGTAAAACACTTCCGCGCATGAGCCGAATCCATTCGGCGGCGGTGCGAGACGACATGTCTGCTGGTAAGTGTACTAATCAGCAGACATGTCGGGCGGACGGATTCCCACCCGATAGATTTCAAAGCATGCTTTGAAATCTGTCGGGTGGCCAAATCCGTCGGCTCGGCCGTACACACGATCAAATCTGTCTGCTGGGACGGTCTAGCAGACCGTTTCCAGCAGACAGATTTGATCGTGTGTACGAGGCCTAAGAGATGTAGTAGCAGCTGGGGATTGCAGGATAAGAAGCTGACAAAGGTACAGAATTGTGTGCACGAGCACAGGGACTGTGTGTTAGATGGTCTGGAGGACCTAGGCGTGAAGCCTGAGCAGTAAAGCTGCAAAGAGAGCCAGAATGATAAATATTGTTTGTTTGTCATATTGATGGTGAGGACCCTGCATGGGAAGATTTTCATTTGTGAACTTTTGTGTCACTTTTAAATAAAAGTGGGCAGAAAAAGGCCCTAAAACATACTTCTGGCATAGAGTAAACTCCCTGTTTGGCACTACCAATGAACTACAACTTCCACAACTTTTCACACAGCTTACATATTTTTATCCTTACAAATGTATACAAAATAATTGTAATGTCTAATGTATAGGACACACTAACAGCAATTAAAGTGATATTAATGCCAATAAATGTAAAGATACAGTGCTTACACACTATTTTGTAACATATAATGCAGTGCACATACCAAAAACAACACTTCACTCAATTTACCGAAAGTTAAATATCACTTGTTTTATCCAAGAATTTCTCTTTCAGGTTCAACCCCTGATAATTGTATCCAAAAGATTGTCTCTCATTCATAGGGCAATAAAGTGGAAAATACCAAATGGAAATCTTATGGTCTAGTATTTATTATAAAGCAGGTATGAAATATAAAAATAATAAAACTCACATACCACAGTGCCTTAATACCAGCACCAGTATATACAGTTTGTGGTAAATTAATCCGCCTAATGTATCCCTTCCACAAATCAGAGTGCATTCCAGGCCTCAATTTAAATTGGATGTGACGTCATGTAAGACACAGAATCGGTGGTCCTTGCGCATTAATGTACATTTTACCAATGTGGCGTCTTCAGGAAGAGACTGGTCGCCATTTACGGTTATATTTTATATGCACTGGTCTGCTCTAAATGGTCACTAAATGGCTTTATGAAAATGTAGATTCCCTTAGAGGCAAAATATCATCTGAGAAAATTAACAGCTGCATTCACTGCTGCGGTGTACAATAATATAAAATAATATAATCAAAACGATTAAATTATAATAACATGCATTACTTTTATTTTTATAATACAGATTTTTTATATTTAAAAATAATTTTAACTACCTTATTTTATTTCGCAAAACTATTTTGTCTCCATCTAGTGGTATTTAATAGGATTACATAATTTGTACAAAAAAAATATTATCAAGTTTAGTTTTGTAATCTGTATACTCATTTTCAATAGAAGGAGCTAGTTTCAAACAAGATTGAAGAATATCCCTAATGCCGCATACACACGATCACTTTTTGTGATGTAAAAGAACGTCATTTTATCTCACGAAACAAAACAACGTTTTTCATACTTAATTTTAAAAAACGACGTTGCCTACACACCATCATTTTCTGAAAATGCTCTTGCAAAGCGCGGTTATGTACATCACGTCAGATGGCACTCTGTTCCATTGAAGCTCCCGTCTCATAACTTGCTTCTGAGCATGCGCGGGTTTAAAAACGTTGTTTTAAACGTCGTTTTGCACACACACGATCATTTTTTATGACACAAAAAACGACATTCTGAAAAACAACATAAAAAATTCAAGCATGTTCGAAATTTTTTGGGTCGTTTTTTTGAAGACATAAAACAACGTTTTGCCCACACACGATCATTTTAAATGACGTTTTTTAAAACGTCGTTTTATTTCACCACAAAAAACTACTGTGTGTACGCGGGATAACAATAAGGACAGAACCTCAGTTTATTTAAAAAAATATATAAAATAATTTTCAATATAGAATTTTTTAAATGTATTTAATTAAAACACTATTTAGATCTATGTTTTTATTCTGTCCCAGGGTATTTAAAATTTGGAGCTCATAAATCTACTTCATTTTCTTCCTCTGTACCAAACACACCTACAGTCATCAATATACACATAATTTATTGATATAGAAGGATAATAACAGTTAAGTAATTGGTAATGGACCACCCTCTGTGACAAGGTGGCTTAATAAGGTCAGAGAGATCGGGGCCATGGAAGACTTGGTATATTCGGCTCAAAACAGAAGAGAAGAATATGTCCAAGCAAGGTCAGTATGGGACCAATTTGTATATTCAGAGGAAGGGATGAGAAAGATGGATGATAGAACGGGGGAGGTAAGCACGCCTGCATTGTGAATACATGGAACCCCTACATATTGCTGTGAATGGGGGAAAGGGGAGGGAGGGAGGGATTATTATTTTTTTGTGTTTGGTAGGGTTTGGTGTATTTAGTAAAAAAATTAAAGGGAGGATTAGAGATTTGGATAAGGAGTGAGAACCTGGGAATAAACTACGTGGTATCTGGATTTCAATCTAGGTAAATTATAAGAGTATAAATGGAAAATGTAATGAAGTATAAAAAATAATGAAATTTTTAAGCGTTCAAATGTGATGTAATTATGTATTCTCTACCACCCTTTATGTAAATAAAGAATAATAAAAAAAAAAAAGTTATTGGTAATGGTAATACATATTTTGCACACTCTTATGGAAGTATATACCCCTTTAAAATCCATATGGATTAAAATATAATTAATAAACCCTAATGATAAGTTTAAGTCCTTGCCTTTTTCATACAAGGACTTTTATATGTACATTTTCTATATAAATAATTATTTATGTATGCAATAACTGTGCCCCCCCCCCCTTTTTTTTATTTTTCTCTGTGTGTCCCCACACAGGTCTTTTTCGGGGGTTTCTTGTTCTGGTTGGATGGTCAGGGCTCTTTTCTTCTCTGTCGCGGAGGGGGGAGGGAGGAATCCAGGGTCTTTCACTCCCACCATACCTTTGATATTAGCTGGGGATCTCCCTCCGCGGCAGTGGCTGACTCCAGGTGCTGATGTTTGTCGCATGCATGCGCACAGCCACCAGTAGGTGGCGGTGTGCTGGAGCATGGCACCACAGCGCCGGACAGGTTTCCATGGAGTCGGCAGCCATTGCCGGGATTCTCTTTAAATGCCGTGGAGGCCATACAGCTGGCCTTTGATTTATTCATGGCTGGAAGGGGTGCGCAATACAGGATGGGAAGTTGAGACGCTGGTTTATACCTTGATTATGCATACAGGTGAGAAATGTCAGGGCATCAGCAGGCTCCCATATAATTGGCACACCCAGTATACATCATATTCCTATGTGGATACTGCACACTGGATAGTTGCAGGATAGGAGCATGTAGTAAAAAACAACTCTCAGTAAGGAACCATTTACCATACCTTCCGTTTGAAAATACATTGCAATATGGTCAGTTTATCTGGGGGTTTAAGACAGTTGTCTCGGTCCTCTGACTAATTAATTTAATGACCATTTACAGACATTATTACAGACAGAATTGGACTCCTTGCCCACTTTCTGTATGGTGAACCACCATGAGCATATCCTGATGTGTTGTGACGTTTTGTCTTTATGCTCTGGCAATTTAAATATTTTTTGTATCAAAGGTAGGACCCTTTGTTAATTTTGAATTTACTGCAATTACAGGGTGTTCATTCTCAATGATGATGATGTTATTAATGTAAATATTGCTAATATTGTGTATTGATATGTTATAGATGTCTGTATCCCCCTGAAGAAGATTGCATACAAAATTATGATTGAAACGCATTGGGGTTATTTTAAACAGCAATATCCACAGATATACCATTTGTGGATCTCTTTTTGTTTAATGTTTCATAGACATCTCTCTCATATGTTTGTTTTTGTGTACACCTTTTCCACATGTTCCCCTTCCCATCCCCTTTTTCTTTTTGTTATTGCTGCTTTTATTGATGCAATTTTACCTATTGAAAATAAAAACATTATTTTTATTAGATAAATATTTTTCATTACTTAAGTAAGCGCCTTATAAGCCATTGACAGTATCTTGATTTTTGTTACAAATCTTCTTCACTTTGTATTTGGAAAACCATTTTCTGCATGTCTGTACCCCTCCAGTGTTTAGAGACCCTATCTCTCCCCCAGAATCTTAAGAGGGAGGGGTCTCTATTGTGTTTTAATCGGAAGTGATTTGATGTACTATGTTTCCTTGTGGCACCTCCCCCCTGTGATGTCACCAACCCAGCATGCAACCGCCTGTGACATCACAAGGGGGGTGGTGCCACTAGGTGACATAGTCAGGTGGCTTTGTTCATACCTATATAATAACTGTGGAATGGCAAGGAGGCATTCAGCGGTCTGCCATCAATGAGTGCAGAACATTTTTTTTGGGTGTAGCGGGCGGCGTGATTGACGATACAGTATATTTATGGGGGGGGGGCACAGATTTTTTAATGAAGGAATTGTCAAAAACTGTCTAATGTGTATTCATTACTTTTTGACACTTTTTTTGGTGAATAGGTAGGATAGTACCTCATACAGTACTCATTCACATAGGGGGGCAGGATCTGGGGGACCCCTTGTTAACCACTTGCTTACTGGGCACATAAACCCCCTTCGTGCCCAGGCAAAATTTCAGATTCCGGCACTGCGTCGCTTTAACTGACATTTGCGCGGTCGTGCGACGTGGCTCCCAAACAAAATTGATGTCCTTTTATTTTCCCACAAATAGAGCTTTATTTTGGTGGTATTTGATCACCTCTGCGGTTTTTATTTTTTGCGCTATAAACAAAAAAAGAGCAACAATTTAAAAATATATATATATTTTTTTTACTTGTTGCTATAATAAATATCAATTTTTTGTAAGTTAAGGCCGATACGTATTTTTCGACGTATTTTTGAAAAAAAAAAAAAAATCGCAATAAGTGACTGGTTTGCGCAAAAGTTATCGCGCCTACAGAATTATGATTTTTTTATTGGGACTGCGATATTGCGGCGGACATATCGGACACAAATTTGGGACCATTCACATTTATACAACGATCAGTGCTATAAAAATGCACTAATTACTGTATAAATGTGACTGGCAGGGAAGGGGTTAACACTAGGGGGTGAGGAAGGGGTTAAATGTGTATCCTGGGTGTGTTCTAACTGTGTGGGGGGAGGGGGGTGACTGGTGGAGGTGACCGATGCTGTGTCCCTATGTACAAGGGACACAGATCGGTCTCCTCTTCTCTGACAGCACGTGGAGCTCTGTGTTTACACACAGAGCTCCACGTCCCTGCTGTCACCTGCTTGTGTTACCGCCGATCGCATGTACCCGGCGGACATCGGCTCTTCAGCGATGCGGCAGGACAGTGTTTACCCGCGGCGTGCCACCCAGTGGCGCGCGTGGGTAATGCACTTTAAATCACGTCCAAAGACGTCCACTTGTCGCCTCAGGTCCACGCTGTTGACGTATTTTGTCAATAGCGCAGGTCTGAAGTGGTTAAGGATGGCTTCCAGATTCTGATAAGCCCCCTGCCCACATACCCCCACAACCACAGCCCAGGGCCTCCCTGCCTCAAAGCACCCCCATGTTGAGAGCATGTGGCTCTTGAACAGCTCAAGGATATTGCGGCTGAGCTCAGTTCTGGTCTCCTTCACCGCGCGGGGTGTAAAGGCTCTCCTATTCCGTGTCCTAAAGCTGGAATTAACAGTATAAGTCCCCAAAAAAGCAAAATGAAGTCCTCAGCATGCATATTTCTTATAAATCATTTTTTTTATGTAAGTTTTGGTCACAATGAAAAGTAATTTTGTAATGATAAAGCTGCTTAGCTATTATATTTTTCCAAATGAAGTTTGCCTCTTTAGTCGGGACAATCTTCACCCAAGTATGTGGAGGTTTCAGGTTAAGGGTTAAAGGAGGTATGGTTAGTGAACAAAATGTAGAATATTGATTAAAAGAGGGGAGATTGTAAAGGCAATTTGTAAATTCTGTATAAAACTGTTTCCTAATTTTGTATGGTTTGCCTATGTATTGCACACTGCACTCGCCGTGCACACAGCACTAATAATGTCTTCATTGCATATTGCATTCCTTCGAAGAGAGAGGAGAACCAGTGGCGGGAGAAGACAGCAGACAGAGGGAAACCGGCAGTGGGAGAAGACAGAGGGGAACCGATGCGAGAAGACATCAGCAGAGGGAGAAGAAATGGAAGATGAAGACATCGCCGGAGGGAGAAGAAATCAAAAGGAGAAGAGACAACGGAGCTGCTTTAATAAATTATGTTATCAAAAACCCTTGTACTTTTTTTACACTTATTTTAGGTGAATGTGTAGGGGTACAATGTACCACATACTCACATAGGGTGGGGGGGTCAGGATATGGGGGCACCCTTGTGAAAGGTGGCTTCCATATTCTGATAAGCGCCCCACCCACAGAACCTCAACAATCACCCGATAGATAGGTTCAGGTGTATAATCTCAATTCGGAAACACACCTGCTTCCAGCAAACCATTCTCGTCGCCACTCTAGCAAGAGTGGGTATTGCTCATCCGGATAGGTCCCTCTCACTGGCCTAGCAGCCGGGAATGGCGCACGGAATAAAGTACAGTCTCTGCCACAGACCTTCCTTTACAAGGAGACACTTTTGGTCCCGAATCCCCTTAACACAGGATTCAGCACCCGGCTCTCTCTGGATTCACTTCTGTAGAACTCAGATCTGACAGGCGATCACTATCGAGTCTCTCAGTGTATGGTAGATATGTGCATTCCCGTTCGTACGAATGTTATTTTCGTACGAAAATGTTAATTTTCGTACCCGCGGGATAATGTGTACATACGAAAAAATTAAAGCACCAAAATACGAAAACGACGGGATTACGAATGAGCCGCATAACAAACAATCGCAAATACGAACGAACGACCAGACGGAAATACGACAAAACGAATATGGTAAAAGAACGAAAATGACATCTATAACAAAAGATTTGCATTCTGTATTTTGTTTGAATCCCTTTCTGTTCGTATTTTTAGTCGTATGTTCATTGTTTATATGACATCTATAACAAAAGATTTGCATTCTGTATTTTAAATTCCTTTTTTTCTGTTCGTATTTTGGATTCAAAATACAGAATGCAAATATTTTGTTATAGATGTCATATGAACATACGACTCAAAATACCAAAAGAAACATGATTCAAGATACAGAATGCAAATCTTTTGTTATAGATGTAATTTTCGTTTTTTTTTAATGGTTAGTGAGTGAGTGTAGTTAGTGAAGCAGCTTCGCTTTTGTGCTGAGTACACTAGTACAGTGAGTAGTACAGTAAAGCCAAATAAACTTTTCTGTGGATTTTCATCTGAAGGGAGATCAGTTGGCCAGACCTTTGAACCCAAAAATAGTTTTCTGATGGAGTTTAAAAACAAAAAAATTTTCTGAGAACGAACGGAAAACGATCGTTTTTATGTTTGTTGTTAAAATTTGACCAAGTGTATGGGGCTTAACAATAGTTAATATGGATGAGCCGCGTGTTGAAAGTGCTGCGAATTATATATTTACGAATTATATATTTACGAAAGTACAAAATGATGAAAATCCTTTTTCTGTTTGTATTTTCAGTCGCATGTTCATATGACATCTATGACATCCAGGCCTCCTCCCAAGATACCAGTCTCTTGCATGGTCCTCTCCAGGATAGGTCCTCCCCTGGCTTCCTTCATCAACCGGCTTCCTCTCTCTAGAACAGACAGCACATGCTCACCTTGAAAGCGCAGGCCCCAGTCTGACTACTGGGCCTACTTAGACAGATCACATCCCCGGACCAACATGGTCTCGGAGCCAGGATTTCAGGAACGCGCACCCCCGGCCAGGTGGGCCACGAGGTGGTGGGGTGACAGACTGACGACCTCATTCCAGTGGCGTCTGTCTCTTAAGTACCCCTCCCCAGCATGCACAGCAGGAGGATCACCCCCACTGATTGGCTGCCAAGGGGGACACCCTGACTCAGCTGCTGCCATCCTTGGGCCTGGAGTGGTAATAACAACCCCAGGTGAACATTGGTGGTTACTCCCAGCATAGCCATGGCTAAAACAGAGGCAAAATTTAGTCAAAATTACGTATGTCCGAGTCAACTAACACTCAGACCCCCTCTAAATTTAAAGCAGTACCTGCCCAACAGGAGCAGTCCACTATACTTAGAAGAAAGAATATGGCACGATTAAGGATGGAGGTGGATTGAATACCTAGGAGAATTCTGCTGCGGAGAATACCTGTGGCTAAAACCTACCCGGTTTAAAGGGAAAAGCATTATTTGATCTAAAAAAAAAATCGGGTCAAATACTGGAGGTGAGAGTATATGTGTATCTTGGTGGTGGGATGAGCACTGCAGTAGGTGGAATTATCAGAATGCACACGTGGATTGCACAGTAATCGATTGATCATTAAACCACTTCCCGACCGCCGCATGTACATATACGTCCACAGAATGGCACGTACAGGCAGATGGGCGTATATTTACGTCCCTGCCTTTGCACGGGTCCGATCGGGACCCCCCCCGCGCTACATGCGGCGGTCGGAAATCCACGGGGAGTGATTCGGGACGAGGGCGCGGCTATTCGTTTAATGCCGCCCCCTCGCGATCGCTCCCCGGAGCTGAAGAACGGGGAGATGTCAGACCTACAGCCACACCCCCCTACAGTTGTAAACACACACTATGTGAACCCTAAATCTTACAGCGCCCCCTGTGGTCAACTCCCAAACTGCAACTGTCATTTTCACAATAAACAATGCAATTGAAATGCATTTTTTGCTGTGAAAATGACAATGGTCCCAAAAATGTGTCAAAATTGTCCGAAGTGTCCGCCATAATGTCGCAGTCACGAAAAAAAACACTGATCGGTGCCATTAGTAGTAAAAAAATAAGTAATAAAAATGCAATAAAACTATCCCCTATTTTGTAAATGCTATAAATTTTGCGCAAACCAATCGATAAACGCTTATTGCGATTTTTTTTACCAAAAGTAGATAGAAGAATACGTATCGTCCAAAACTGAGGAAAATATATATATATGTTTTTGGGGGATATTTATCATAGCAAAAAGTAAAAAATATTGCATTTTTTTAAGAATTGTCGCTCTATTTTTGTTTATAGCGCAAAAAATAAAAACCGCAGAGGTGATAAAATACCATCAAAAGAAAGCTCTATTTGTGGGGAAAAAAAGGACACCAAATTTGTTTGGGAGCCACGTCGCACGACCGCGCAATTGTCTGTTAAATTAACGCAGTGCCGAATTGTAAAAACGCCTTTGGGCATTTAGCAGCATATTGGTCCTGGGCTTAAAGCGGATCTACACCCAAAATTAAACATGATCGCATAAATAATAGTTCTCCTAAAGAATGCTGAAACTGATATTTTTAATTAAAATAGTATTTACTGTACCATTAAACTGCATGGGCTTCCGGTCTGCCTCCCTCAGGTTTTTTGTCGGGTTTCTCTTAGTTTCTTGTCCCGCGTAGTGTCTTCTGGGAGCTTGTGTCATAGCTCCCTTGATATCGTATTCTCCCCTGTTCGACAAAATATTGTGCGATTTCGAGTAAGTGACGCACGATTGTGATGCGCAACACAGACGCCAAAGCCGCTGGTGCCCGTTGCTCGTGCGCAAGATCTAGCGGTGGATGCTGGGACATCAGCATCCACCGCAACAAGGAAGTGCCGGGCTGTGGGCTTATGCCCACAGTTAAAATAGTGGAGGAATATAACTTGTTATTTCAGACTGTATCGCAGCGGAGCGGGCGGGGAAGACAGGACATGTGAGTTGCGCAAGTTAGGGTAATTTAACTTTTAAATAGCCATTCACAAAAAAACGTTTTTGGCGTGGGAGATCCGCTTTAAGTGGTTAAAGAAACATTAATCCAACTAAGGACATGGATTGGCACATTGATATGTCAATGTTGAGAATTAAATATATGTTTGGAAAATAATAAACACAAAGGTGCATAAGTTGATCGACTACCAGAAGTATATATCCGTTTAAAAATAAGGATATTTATGTTTATGATGGATTGAATGAACGTATTATTTGTAGTTTTCTCAGAATGATGCCTGTGCAAAACAGCCAACCTGCTGTGTTCAAAATGCCGCAGAGAAGCCGCTTGCCATGGGACACAGAAGCTAGCGGAGATCACCGCAGTACTGGTGTCTACTACAGTGATTTTAACCACTTGCCAACCACCCGCCGCAGTTTTACTGCGGCAGGTTGGCTCAGCTGTGCAAAATCACGTAATATACAACATGATGTTCGCTCTTTGGCCACTAGGGGTACGTGCACTCGCCCCCGTTGCCGATGCGAGTGTCCATCAGGCGCGATCATCGCCAGACACCAGTAATCGCTTGTGGCAGAGCGAGAACCAGGAGCTGTGTGTGTGTAAACACACAGCTCCCGGTTCTTTCAGGGGGAGAAATGACTGAACAAAGTATGAACAGGGATCTGTAATTTCCCCTAGTTAGTCCCATCCCCCTGTTCAGTTAGAACACACTTTAGGGAACATAATTAACCCCTTGATCACCCCCTTGTGTTAACCTCTTCCCTGCCAGTGATATTTTCACAGTAATCAGGGCATTTTTATAGCACCGATCGCTGTAAAAATGCAGATGGTACCAAAAATGTGTCACAGGTGTCCGATGTGCCTGCCATAATGTCGCAGTACCGATAAACGCAAATCACCGCCATTACTAGAAAAAAAATATATTAATAAAAATGCCATAAAACAATCCCCTATTTTGTAGACACTATAACTTTTGCGCAAACCAATCAATAAACGCTTATTGCAATTTCTTTTTTTTTTTTTTTACCAAAAATATGTAGAAGAATATGTATCGGCCTAAACTGAGGAAAAAAATGTTTCTATATATTTGTTGGGGATATTTATTATAGCGAAAAATGTAAAAAAAAATGTTTCCAAAATTGTCGCTCTATTTTTGTTTTATAGCACACAAACTCCATAATTAAATATCACCAAAAGAAAGCTCTATTTGTGGGAAAAAAAGGACATCAATTTTGTTTGGGAGCCACGTCGCACGACCGCGCAATTGTCAGTTAAAACGACGCAGTGCCGAATCGCAAAACGTGGCTTGGTCTTTGGCCAGCCAAATAGTCCGGGCTGAAGTGGTTAAACTTCTAGGAGGATCCCACAGGTATGGTATATGCATAGTTACATTGGTCCATAACTATGATAAAATATCCATACTTGGAATTCTTCTTTACGAATAAAAATAAACCACAATAGGTAATAATTGAAAGAAAAACATCACAATGAAAGGCCACTGCAGAAAAAATAAGCTACTCACCACCTGCCATTGTATATATATATAATAGTATGGTCACAGATGAACATAACAATGCTCCTTCAGTTCCATTGTTTTGCCATACAACAAAATCCCATTTATTTTTCATACCATGGGAACTCCAAGCCCAGTGCACAGTTGTTTATGCTAGATAACATCCCCAATCCACCTCTGCTTTCTTCTGCCAGCTAAAAACGACCTTTATTATTCTGCAAGGTCACAACTAAGCTGTGATGTTGAAGCAATTTGTATTTATCTGTCTTTATATCTCTGCGCTTCTTTTGCTCCAGGATGGTCCTTCTCTCTCATCCTCGTGTCTCTTTCCATCATTGTCTCTCATTGCTCATAATACATATTTTTTAAACGAGGCAATGATACGAAAATGGTTTTCCACCAGCTCAGGCAGTTCATCGTTCTGTAAAGTATGTATTGATTACAGTGTGTCAAATACATTACTGTCCTTACAGCGTGGATTCATACTTGGTTTTCAGCCCAGAAAACTGAGCCATATCATGAACAATTGGCTTGAGATTCATTGCGGTATTATCAATCATATCAAGGATTAGACACCTATGCTGTCTTTAAATGTGATATTGTATTCATCTCTAGAATACTGTATCCAGGGGGAAGACATCATAAATAAGACCTCTTCATTATAAATCACTAACCCATTGCTGGAGCCTGTAGTTTTGCATGAACCAGCAAATGTCATGGTACAAAGCTTCATGGAGTCAGCAAGTTCTGAAAATGTACACTTAGCAGTTATATTCAGTAGAATGCATGTTTAAAAAAAAAAGGTAAATGAGATGATTAAAGTGGTTGTAAAGGCAGAAGGGTTTTTTATCCTAATGCATTCTATGCATTAAAGTGGAGGTTCACCCTTAAAACCACTTTCTCTTATCCCATCCAGCATCCTGGCGTCAGCGCCAGTATGCTGTCTTTTTTTTTTTTTTTTTTTATCGATGTACTTACTTCTTAATAGATAATTTAATTTTCGTCCTACCGCGGTGTATGGCGCCGCTATATCGTGTCACGCCTTTCCGAAAACAGCCGACTAGCACTCGGCTGTTCTCGGCGCTATACGGCGCCTGAGCACAGACCTAGGAGCTAACTGCGCAGGCGCCGTATATAGCCGCGTCACGCCCTCCGAAAAAAGCCGAAATAGGACTCGGCTGTATACGGCGCCTGCGCAGTCAGCTCCTGGGTCTGTGCGCAGGCGCCGAGAATAGCCGAGTGCAAGCACTGCATTCAGCAAGCTTTTGCTCCCAACGCTGCGTCGGCGTGGTGTAAGTTTCGAAGGCGCAGGCTGGCGTAGATGGAAGTGGGAGTGACCCCATGCAAATGATGGTCTGAGCATGGTGCAGTGTTTTACGCCCGGCGCTGTGACGTTGCCGTGATGTGGATGCATGAAACAGCACTCTTATGCGCATACTCACAACCACCCTGGCACAAATGCCTAAGCTACATCGGATCACCACGTACACTGTGAACGTAACATACACCCAGTACGCCAGCCTGTGTTCTCTGGTGCAGACCTTTGCATGTCTGTTGCCGGGTTGCGCCTCATCTATGGGGGATAACTTTACGCCGGACGTACAATTTACGTTCACCTCGCGTAGCATGCGTCGGGCGAACGCAAGTTCGTGAATCGCCATATTTACCTCAGTTGCATGTTTGAATGCCTAATCAATGGGAGCAGCGACATTCGTCCAGACGAAAAGTGTGCCCACGATGTAAGCTACGTCAGCGTAGGCTGGCCAGTTTTTAAGCGTATATTGATTTGTGGGTCTGGCGCACAGATACGCCGGCGCAAATTTGCGCTTACCGGCGCAAATTTGCACTTACGTCGGCGTAAGTGCTTTGTGAATCTGGGCCATAGAGTTTGGCTACTTTCTGTGGGAGCAACCAACAGTTTGCTCTTTACAATATAAAGAGAGACAGTACATTTACAACACAATAAAATACAAGAGGGTTATGAGGACCCTGCTTATAAGACCTTACAATCTAATAGGGTGGGGCAAGTGGCACAAAAGGTAATAACTGTAAGGTCGCGTACACACGATCGGACCAGTTCGATGGTGTGTACGGCCCATCAGACCGTTGTCCCTCAGACCAAAGTTTTAAAACATGCTTTAAAACCTGTCCGATGTAAACCTGTCCGTTCGACAGGTTCGATGGTTAGTACACAAAAGCATCGGACCAAAAACCTGCGCATGCTCAGAATCAAGTCTACCCATACTTGGAAGCATTGAACTTTGCTTTTTCATCACGTCATTGTGTTCTATGTCACCGCGTTCTGGTCTGATCGGATTTTGGTCCGATGGTGTGTACGCACATCAGACCATCAGACAAGTTCAGAGTTGTCTGATCGTGTGTACAGGTCCTTAGGGGTGAGCTGATGAATGAATTAAAAATTCAGTTGTTAGGTGGAGGTTGGATAGGCTTCCCTGAAGAGATGCATTTTCAGGGATTGCCTAAAGGTAGCCAGAGTAGGAGATTGCCAGATAAATTAAGTTAGAGTTTCAGAGGATTGGAGAGGCTCTGGAGAAGTCCTAGGGACAAGCATGGGGGAGACAAGAGAGCTAGAGAGCAGGACGCCTTGGAAGGTGTGTAAAGGATGGTTTGGGTGATATTTTGAGACAAGATTGGTGAAGGAATTGGCAGAGAAGGGTGGCAGACACTGAACGGTTGGTAAGGTAGATGAGTATGGCAGCATTGATGATAGACTGAAGCAGAGATAGCCTGTGTAGAGGTAGACCTATGAGAAGATAGTTGCAATAGTCAAGGTGAGAGATATCAAGGAAGTGAATAAGGAGCGTGCTGGCTTCTTTAGTTCAAAAGGGGCACATTTTAGAGATGTTATGGATGTTAATGTCTACACAATTTAGACTGGATTGGATTTGTGGCTGAAAGCAGAGGATTAACACCTAGAACCCTGGCATGAGGGCAGAGACTAAGGCCGGATTCACATTGGTACGACACTTTGCCCTGCGACATGAAGTCTGACATGTGTCTGACTTCATTGAACAGGGATCCAACTTTGATCCCCGACAATAACAATCACGTCCTTTATTGATACTTACATTTGGTTATAACTCTGTTGTACTGTACACATTCCATATATATATGTAACAATATGTTATTACGTGCTTGTCTTGTATGTTTATGATAAATTTCATATATATATTTTTTCAAAACTTGGTAAAAAACTATGTGCCTTTAAAGTCCAATCAGGAGAATTCTCTCTTTCTTTTGACGTGGCACATCAGAGACATAGACTGATACGTTTTCCTTTACTTACAGTATTAGTGGCCATTTTTTACTGTTTACACATTCCTTTACTCTTGAGACATTCTGGTAATTAAAGGAACACCAAAGTCAAAAAAATGTTTTGGGTAAAATAACAAACATGTTATACTTAGCTCAACTGTGCAGCTCGTTTTGCACAGGGTGTCCCCGAACCCGGTCTTCTGGGGTTCCTCGGCGGCTGTCTCGGCTCCTCCTCGCAAGAGCTTTACACCTTCATGCGAGCTCCCTCGCATGGTGGAAAGCTCTTGCGAGCATGCTCCCGTGATACAGCGGCGGCCATAGCCGCTGACTGTATCACACGGCTCCGTCCCCGGCAAAATGGCTGCGCTGCTATCAATCCGTCCAACCTAGCCAATCAACGGCCAAGCTGGGAACCGAACAGGGTGACGGGGATGCTCGGGGGGGGCAGAGCTGTAGGATGTTTTTTTTCACCTTAATGCATAGGATGCATTAAGGTGAAAAAACTTTTACCTTTACAACCCCTTTAAACAAAATAGCAAAATTACGGGGAAAAAAGGAGGTTGTGGCAAGACATTGCAGAATGTGGAGAAAAATAAGTCACATGGATGGCAACTAAAAGTGGGACATTTGCTGCTCTAGGATCAGGCTTTATGAAACGTGTTCTTTCTGACCTTTTTTGCCCTTCAGAGTACTTGTGCAAAACAAATATAAAGAAATTACTTGATGTTCTTTCAGCTACGCAGCTCGGAGGTGGTAAAAAGAGGAGGCTGAGCTGTGGTTTTACCAGCCCCCAGATGCCTACCCAAACTGTCACAATACAACCAGGCAAGGCTGCACACGTATCACAGCTGTGATGTTTTGCTGAGTGGCTGTGGCATTTTTAACTTGGGGTGCAAAGTCTGGCAAGTGACAAGATTGTCAACCTAGCCTTTTGAATTTAACGAGGCCATACGGCAATCACGTGGAATGCACACTATTGCAGTGTGGTAGTTCGGTATTACAGGGTTAAACCAGGTGGTGAGGAGTACATATAATGTCTCCTCACCGAGTGTCAAATGTCCTCTGCAAACTTATCTGACTGCAGATCACTTTCAGAGGGCAACACAAGTGTGAAAGTGACCTTAAAGTGATAGGAAACTGGTTTAAAATAAAAAAAAAAGTGATATTTAAGTATGTATTCATTATACATGCATGGCACAGTGGCTGCATTTGATGGCATGACACAGTGGCGAGAATTGATGGCACAGTGGTGACAATTGATGGCACAGTGGCGACAATTGATGGCATGGCACAGTGGCTGCATTTGATGGAAACAGTGGCTGCGTTTGATGGGCACAGTAGCTGCGTTTGATGGGCACAGTGAGGTTGCAATTGTTTTTTTGTTTTCGTTTGTTTGCGCTGCTAAATTGTTGTGCGCTGCTAAAGTTTTTTCGGGTTTGACTTGAAGAAAAGGTGTCAACCCTAACTCCATTGGATCTGGCCATGTCCCACGATATAACAAATATTGTCTCACAATTTTACAATATAATGTCAAAGCATGTCTCAACATATTTTGCCACGCTGCTTCACTGTATTGTCTCACTAAATAAAAGTTCTGCAAGGATCCTTTTAAGTGTGAATGAAAGCCAAGCTGCTATGCTGTCATTCACAGGGATAGTACTTTATTGGATTATGGAGGACTCCTCAGCCACAACAGAAGATGAACTAAATGCACTTTTATGCTTTATTTAACGACTTGCAAGTTCTGGAAGGGCGTATATATTGATTTCCTCCCAGAACCCCATACCATCAGGGGGTGTAAGGGTTAACATAAGTTGTCCATAGATTGCATATATGCTGTCTGTATATCAGAATGACATGAGCAATTCTTGTGATGACCATATATAGTAGTAGTCAGTTTGAATGTCTTGTGACCTAAGTTTTGTGGTTTCTATAACCAGTTTGTGGCGGTTGACATATATATACAAGCCTTAATCATGAGACGAGTTCTAACTTGAGCAATAAATAACGGTAACTTTTAACCAATGATATTTTAACAGCATCACCCAAAAGGGGGGCGTCCGCCCAGTAACAGTGTATTAACCAATGATGTTAAGACATGTATTTGTGTATTTCCTTTGAATCTCCGTATGTTTTTATAAAAGAAACTGTTCGTGCCATATTAAACCAGAGTGACTTTAACCTAATACCGTGTGTCTTGTTACTGCAAGGTTAAACTCATTCTCCCGGTACCGAAGGGGTCCTTTTACCAAGGTGGGCATATTTTATCTTACCCTACAATTTGGGGGCTCGTCCGGGATTTAGGTGGTCTCCCTGTAAACCGTTCATTCGGTCAGCGGGGCTCGATCAATTCCTGAATTCCTTATGAATCCAGGCAGTCAGGGACTGTAAATTAATTGTGCTTTAGATACGGGTAAGAGTGGTTGGCGCCATAATATAGACATCGGGGATGTCCAGATAATATAGGTTATCAGGGATAACTAAGAATCAAGTGTCTCGGGGAGGCATAGAAATCACCTTGGTACAATTACCCATTACTGCTGCTTATATTATTTGCTGCTTAAAATTATTGCTGCTTAGAAGTATATGTTTAAAGTATTAAGAATTTTAAAGTAATAAGAAATTATCTGTTTGTGCGGTACAGGTGCTTAGAAGGTGAGCTAAGCCAAGGACTGCTTTGAGACGTTTTGTGGCAAAGTATAAGACGCCCCATCTCCGTGGCTAGGCGAAAGCTATATGACCCACGGTTGATGAAAGCAAGTGATACTGAGCCAGGCGTCTGTGTAATATTGTATGACGTGTCCTTGATGTAAAATTTGTTTAGTATTTAATATAACTGAGTGGAATTTAAAAAAAATCTGCCAAAGTTAGTTTTAATAATCTCTCCCAAAGAAAGTACAGAGTATTTAGGTCGCAGGGTAGATTTTCCAGATAGACAATAAGGTTGTACTTTTCACAATCTGTCACGATCACACTTGCCAGTGGTGAATTACTAACCACAACGAGCGAGCGTCTCGTGACGAGGCTGTATGAGGAACTAAAAGAATAAGAAGAAATTTCTACTAAGCACGTAAGACTGGCTGTGATGCTTCACAGCCCGCATTACCTTTAACCACTTCTAGAGGGAGACTCCACTCCAATCCAACTAGCTGACCACACACAGGCAGATACAGATCTTACATACAATCTGCTGCACGCTAAGGGTTGGGAAACAGTCTAGCAATTACTACACACTTCTAGGGTTCCTCCAGCTATCCTGTAAGCTTGAATCCCAGTGTTAATCACTCTTTCCACTGTGCCCACACACACACAGATCTCCGTCTGGCAGATCTGTTAGCTTACAATCAGCATGCAATCTAGCAACATACAGTGAAATTGCATACCGATTGACACATAACATAGATTGAGCACTTAGACACTAAAATACAATAACCTCTCCAGAGATATGAGAAGTACACAGAAGTCACTTATTAATTTAATAGTTTAATAACCCGAAAGTGGACAGCACATACAAAAAAAAACTTTCATTGTGAAGTCGACACTTCCTTAATTGGTATAGCATATAGATAGCTTACTGTCGTCTTGTGTAAACCAATGACTTGCTTCCTGTGTCAGCGCAAAATGCCAAAGTTACTTTCATTTTGCAAAACACAGACTTTACTTATAAGAATTGTATTATCCAAGCCATAGTTAAATTGCCCAACACAATCTGTACTGTGTGGGATCCGATCAAACCGGGATCCTGTTTCCAGTGTGTGTGGCACGAAGATTTTTGCATTGATACAACTGTCGGAAGAAAATTGGGATCAGTATATTATACTGACCAACTCCGGTGCTTGGATCAATGGGGACCAGACATAGTAAACCTACCTCCTACCCATGTCCCAACGTCCAAGAAACCTGCAAAGAATACGTTACCCGAGTAGGTGGCACAGATTATTTTCTTATTAATCCCTGGGTGGATAATATAGCGGGATGGACAGGGATCACATGAATAGAAACGCATAGGACCAACCTTGTTACAATTGCGGCCGTTCCGGCCATTGGGCCAGAAATTGCCCCCTACCTGACAGAAGGGCCATATTCCAAGACCAGAACCCTGGCCTGCCCAAGACAAATACCCAATACACCCACGGTGACGAGGCCCGGAGGATCCACTCGGGTCCGGACGGACTCAGTATGGAATCTAAGGTGATACCTATAACCCGTCCCATTTTTGTCAGTTTAGCGGTTTCTGATGAACTACTCACTGTTGATAACGGCATATGGTCACAGAACGATTTTGACACAGGTCTCATTGATTGTACCCCCTATCGGGCTACCCTGAAACCAGGTGCTCAACCAGTGTTTCATAAACAATATCCTTTGTCAAAAGAGAAACTAGATGGAATCAGACCCATGATACAGGACTTTTTTTAGAGAAGGGAATCTTAACCCCTATCTGCTCTGCATATAGTACCCCTATCAACCCTGTTTCCAAACCAGACGGTAGTGTCAGATTTGTTCAAGACCCAAGGGCTATCAATAGTTTAATCATCCCACTTGCCCCGATAGTGCAAGATAGTGCAAGATGTCACCTCTCTCCTTTCCTCCATCCCTGCACAGGCCACCTATTTTTCTGTAATTGATTTGAAGAACGTTTTTTTTTTCAGTATACCTGTACACGAGGACACTAGGCCTCTGTTTGCATTTTCCTTTGGAGGGTCAACAACTCACCTGGTGCCGTATGAACCAGAGATATGCTGATTCACCTGTTGTGTACAGCATAGTCCTCCAAGCCACATTAAAACCCTGGCACCCCCCCCAAGGTTCTGTCCTGCTACAATATGTGGATATCTCCTCGTTTGTAGTCTATCAAGGGAGGCCTGCAGGGAAGATTGTTTATCGTTGTTAGGTTGGTTACATGAATGTGGGCACAAAGTTTCACCCAAAAAGTTACAATGGTGTAAATGGAATATCTTGGTTTTGTCCTCAGTCAAGGGAGTAGGAAAATCAGTCCTAGCCGTATCCAATCTGTCATGGGCCTGGTCAACCCAAATACTCAGAGGGAAATGCTATCTTTTCTGGGTGTGATAAAATTACTGCAGACAGTGGATACCGGACTGTTCTTACTATGACAACATTTTGAGGCAATGTACACTGTCAGACAAACCAAAAGATATAATATGGTCACAAGAAATGTTAAACGCTTTTGAAAAGTTGAAGTTAGCAATGATGTGTAGTTCTGCTTTGGGCCTCCCTTAAATATGTAAAGCCATTTCAGCTATATACAAGGGACAACTGTAAAACCATGGCGGGGGTACTGACATAAGAACACGGAGGAAAGTTTAGACCCGTAGTTTTTTTCAAAGGTAATGCCAATTTCTGTACAAGGTATGCCCGCTTGTTTGAGAGCCCTAGCGGCATGTGCAATGGTGGTGGAAATGTCAGTAGTTTTCACCCTGGGCCACCCCACCACACTTTACACTACCCACCATGTCATCCATCTTCTAAGAGGGGTACACACCCAGCATATGTCAGCCCAACGTCTAAGTGGATACAAAGTCATCCTCCTAGGAAACACATCCTTGTCAATCAGATACTGTTCCCCAAATGCAGGCCCTGCCCCTATCTTAAATGCATTATTGGGATTGAAAGGTGAGACAGATGAGATTCCACAAGACCATGACTGTTTGACTTCTGTAACAGAAACCTCCCCTAGACTAGACATGGCAACCCTGCCCATACCAGATTCACATGTTGTGTTTGTGGATGGGTCATGCACAAGACCAAATGACACCACATACAACGCAGGATATGTCGTTGTAAATTTACCTGACTGCATACATGAAGCAGAACCCATCCCCTATCAGTCGGCTCAGGCTGCCGAGCTGATAGCCTTGACCAGAGCATGCCAGTTGTTAGGGACAGTCTGTCACCATTTACACAGATTCAAAGTATGCCTTCTCCGTGGTCCATGACCACGGAGTGATCTGGGCCAGAGGAGGGTTCATAGGAGCGGATGGGAAAAGAATTTCTCACTCCCAGTTGATCAATGATCTACTAGCTGCAGTCCACCTCCCTTCAGAGATAGCCATACTACATTGTAGGGCACACACGGGGGGCGGAGATCCGATTTCCAGGGGCAATGCCTTGGCAGATAGAACAGCGAAAGAAGCCGTACTCCAACAATTAGCTACCTTACAAATGGCCGTACTAACACCACCCTTGTTAGATGACACACAAATGATAGTGGAACTCCAGTACTCGGCAAGTGACACAGATCTAAATGACTGGTGTTATCCAGTGTTGCAAAAGAGTCCAAAGAGTGGACTAATTTGCAAAGAGGGGAAACCATGTATCCCACAGGCTAGTGCACCACTTTTTATAGCCCAGCACCATGGGGTAGGCCACAACAGTAAAGCCACAACGCTACTACTGCTAAAAAAAATGATTTTTACATTACTAAGTTTGATAAGTTAGTAGCTGGGTTTGTACAGAGGTGTATTACATGCCTCCGTGCAAATCCTAACAACCCTAATCGGGCAGTCCACCAACACCTCAAATATCCAACAACTCCATTAACACACCTCCAAATTGATTTTACACACATTCCCTGTGATAAGGGTAGGCAGGAATATGCCCTGGTAATTGTGGATATGTTCTCACGATGGCCAGAGATATATCCCACTAAAACTGAGAAAGGCCACAGGAGGTACCTTTCATAAATGAAAGGAGGTGCTACCAATTATTCTAGCAGAAATAAGAATGACACCCCACAAATCTTTAAAATTCTCGCCATTCGAGATTTTAATGGGAAGGCCATTCCCCACACCTTGGGCCAAGAAACCCCTCACTCTACAAGAAGGAGATTTAGAGCAGATTCAGGATCATTATGTCAGGTCACTTATAACAAAACTAGATGAGATAGAACAAAAAGTTGTCTGTAAGTTTCCTTCTCTTCCACAGGAAAACACCCACCCTTTTATACCAGGAGATGTTGTAGTTGTAAAACGATTGACCAAAGATAAAAGAGCCAAAGACTGCGCTTATGGTCCAGAGATGATAGTGGTAGCCGTTACCCGGACCGCAATACTGACGGAAGAGAGCCCAACATGGATCCATGCCACCCGAGTAAAACTGGTGCCTAGAGCCAGACAAAGAGAGGTACTAACGGGGGCGGACAGCCCTGGCCTCCGACTAGAAGCAAGTACAAGTGAGGTACTAACGGGGGCAGACAGCCCTGACCTCCGACAAGATGACGTTGCTTATTTCACCACAGACTTCTGGGAAAGCCTTGTGCCTCCTACTTTGGACTGTCCTGATAGTATTCCTGCCAGTTTGGCTGATAACGAACTGTATCTATCACTCTGAAGATTTGGGACATATAAAGAGCATTTGTGGAAATTCCAACACTCCACAACAGGACAATATGAATAATACACATAATAGACACAAGAGAAATGAGAACTCAGAGGGTTTTACAGATAAAATGTTATTATTGAAGTTTAAATATGCCTATGCCCAGAAGTCTGGATATGAAAAATGTTGGATATGGCTGTACTTTTAAATATCACAAATGTTCTATTATTGTTAAAATACAATTATTATTACAGTGACAATTAGAACTGAGGAAGATCACCCCAGGGAAGAGATAGAGTGTTATCAGATTGTCAGATTAGTAGATTCGTATGATGCCAAGATGGGTGATATGAATGAGTAAAGATATGTATCCACATACACCTTAAGAAGATCTTTGCTCCACATAGATGTGAAGTAGTACTGTGGACCCTTTGGTGTCATACTAAGTAGAGAAGATATTGAAGTGACCCCACAATAGGGTACTGATAATGTTGAGATATATATATCTATAAAGAAGTTATTTCCCAGACTGGTGTTTTGGGTTGGGGAACTCCACAAAGGGAGCTGAAGTTTGCCAACAAGCTAAAATTAATTTTTCAATGACTTCAATTGAGAGCCCTTATTTTCACACTTCAGAACCTGCCCTAAACACCACTCTAATGAACTTTCTTAACCGTGACCTCCCCAGTGGGACAGTTATTGATGAGTTTAACCCTTTCCATTTTTTTTTTGGTTTTACTCTTATATGCTTGTTATAGGCTTATAATGTGCATAGTTGTTAAAATGTCCCGAACACCCGACCCAGCAGCTGCGAATAGAATCTATCTGAACATGTATCATGATAAAAGAAGGATGGAGAAGGAGAACCACATAATTTAGAATTATTTGGATTCTAAGAGGGGATTGTAAGGGTTAACATAAGTTGTCCATAGATTGCATATATGCTGTCTGTATATCAGAATGACATGAGCAATTCTTGTGATGACCATATATAGTAGTAGTCAGTTTGAATGTCTTGTGACCTAAGTTTTGTGGTTTCTATAACCAGTTTGTGGCGGTTGACATATATATACAAGCCTTAATCATGAGACGAGTTCTAACTTGAGCAATAAATAACGGTAACTTTTAACCAATGATATTTTAACAGCATCACCCAAAAGGGGGGCGTCCGCCCAGTAACAGTGTATTAACCAATGATGTTAAGACATGTATTTGTGTATTTCCTTTGAATCTCCGTATGTTTTTATAAAAGAAACTGTTCGTGCCATATTAAACCAGAGTGACTTTAACCTAATACCGTGTGTCTTGTTACTGCAAGGTTAAACTCATTCTCCCGGTACCGAAGGGGTCCTTTTACCAAGGTGGGCATATTTTATCTTACCCTACAGGGGGCACATCGGATGTGCTCTCTAACCACAGTGTCCTTCAGACACAGCTCATCACAGATCAAGGTAAACTTCTAATCACAACCTCATCACTTGTAAACTAATGCCAGTTATCAGAATTTTCTTTCCTCAGTGCTGTCCTGTGACAGCAGACATTTACACTGATAATCAGTGCCCTGATTATCAGTGCAGCCCCATCCATGCCAATCAGTGCCACCCATCAGTGCTGCCTCCTAGCGCCCATTAGTGCAGCCTCTCAGTGACCATCAGTGCAGCCTCTTAACATCCATCAGTGCAGCCTCTCAGCGCCCATCAATGCAGCCTCTTAATTCCCATCAGTGCAGCCTCTGCAGCTCCGATCAGTGCAGCATCTCAGTGCCCATCAGTGCAGCCTCTCAGTGCCCATTAGTGCAGCCTCTGCAGCTCCCATGCAGATTCTCCAGTTCCTATCAGTGCAGCCCCATTAGCACACATAAGTGCATCTTTGTCAGTGCACATAAGTGCAGCCTCATCAGCACACATTAGTGAAGAAGAAAGTCGACTTGTTTCCAAAACAGAAATTAAGAATATTTTTTTTTCAAAATTGTCGGTCTTATTTCATTTGTTTAGCAAAAGATAAAAAACAGTGGTGATTAAATACCACCAAAAGGAAGCTCTATTTGTCTCACAAAATTGATAAAAATGTCATCTGGTTACAGTGTTGCATGCCACTCAATTGTCAACCAAAGTGTGACAGCTCTGAAAGCTGAGAATTGGCCTGGTCAGGAATTGGGATGAAAGTGTCCAAGTGGGTAATCATTACCAAACTGTAGACACAGACACATGCCCATAATTAAATATTTTACCCATTGTATTCTGCTGTAATTCAATGTCATACATATTCCTCCTCCTGCAGCTTTGAGATCTTTATGACAGCAATCAGTGCTAGTATGGTGTATATGAGCACATCCCTAGCCACAACACAGAAAGAAAGAGCTAGGACATGCTGCTTTACACCAGCATGTGGCACAAGTAAACATCAGCATGTGATTAAAGCAAACATGTATGGCCCTACTTCTTTGTTTCTATTCAGTGGTGCCAAGGATGAGTCATTGGTTGCTAGGCTATTGGTGGCTGCCTGTATCATAGAAACTGATGATTCACCCCCGACCTCCACTGAATGGAGAAAAAAAGGTGGGTCAGACGTGCTGGCTTTTCACATGCCAATATTTAATTGTGCCAAATGCCGATCTTTAGTACAACAGGTAATCATTGCACTACTATTTACAATAAATTACTGGAGGTAAAAAAAAATAAAAAAGGCTAAGCACTGTTATATGTTCCCACATCAAAAAAAACCTTCACTGAGTGTTATCGTCAAAGTTTATATTCCCAAATCTGGAAGTCAAATTGTACTAAAATTGTAAAAATGGATTTTGGTAACCTCAGTCCTGTTATTTAAAATCAGTTTCTAATATCTTAAAAAAATATAAATGTTGATACATTTAAAAAACTGTAAAGTACCCAACACGTTATTGAAGTCCTTTATTGTCCAGTTTCTGGAGGATATTACTGTATTTACCATTTGTTCTAGTTCAGAATTAATTGATTTTTGACAATGACCATCTGGATCAATTATAAAAGTGCATATCTCCAGCATGAAGGCAGACAGTGACAAATTTTGGCAGATGATCCAATGTTGCTTCTGTGTTATTTTAAAGCAGACCCAACATAACATTTTACATGCATTCATGTACATTCAGGTATGACTTTAATGCAACTTTTGAGGGTTAACATTGAAGTCTAAGGCCCTCAATTTGCATGAAAGCCGGACCAAAGTAGTGCATGATATACTTTGAAGTTGCTCCAACTTTAAATTGCATATACTGTATATGCGAAAACAAGGGGGGCGACTTGTCATGTGACTTTGATGTCCAAGTGTAAAAAGAAGCTTAAAGGCAGAAGTTTTTTTTACCTTAATGCATTCTCTGCATTAAGGTAAGAAAATCTTCTGCATGCAGCACCCCCACCAGAGCCCGTTCTCGATCCAAGGATGTGCACAATAGCAGAGGCTTTCTCAGCTCTCTCCCTTTTCATTGGCTCAAAGACAGCAGCAAGAGCCATTGGCTCCTACTGCTGTCAATCACAGTGCCCCCATAGCTAGCAGCTTGCTATGGGGGGAGTTGCTGGGGGGGGGAGGGAGTCAGGAGAACCAGTGGGTGAACCAAGAATAGGAGGAATGGAGGCTGTTTTGTGCAAAAACAAGGGGCAGAGAATTTAAGGCAACCTTGGACTTTCATGGTACGGTACAGACTCACAAAATTTAAAAAATATATATAAATGTATTAGGAAATATCAATGTTAAAAAGACTCCATCAGGGGCAACAACAATACATAACTCTCAGGCCTCTTATACACGACCGAGCAACTCGACAGAATCCATCAAGAAATTTGGTGGGAGAGCTTTTTTGTCGAGGAAACCAGTCGTGTGTATGCTTTTCAAGTAGCGTTTGTAATGGAAATAGCACATTTGTAACAGACTGAAAAGTGCAAATGTCTCTTACCTAACTTTTACCTAACACGCAGTAACATGAGATTAGCAAAAGCAGCCCCAAGGGTTGTGCCAGTGGAATCGAACTTCCCCTGCTGTTGTATGTATTGAAGTCACCAAGTTTGAGAACGAGGAGATTTGGTCTTGACTGTGTGTACGCAAAGACAGCTTGTCGAGAAATTGTGTCTTTTCCGTGTGTACGAGGCCTCATTCTATGTACTGTAATGTTCTTGCCCATGATTTTTAACATTGATTTTCCCTAATACATTTTATATATATATATATATATATATATATATATATATATATATATATATATATATATATATATATATATATATATATATATATATATATATATATATAACATTTTTGTCAGTCTTTGCCGTACCATAAAAGTCCAATGTTGCCTCAAATTCTCTGCCTCTTGTTTTTGAACTGATAGGATGAAGGTAAACTACTTTATATATATTTTTAATCAGCAGTGACAATTAATTTCCATTACACAGAGAAGGTAAGTATGACATGTTTGATATTTTAATAAAAAAAAAAAAATCGAGAAATTACAATCACTTTAAGGTCTGCTTTTAATGATGTAATACAGCTTTTTTTTTTTACAATTGTTGTATTTTACAATGTTACAGGCATACCTTTATACAGACGTAACTGAAAGGTCCTCTTTTAAACAAAATAAATAAATAAAGCATCCTCGCTAATGGATTTTGTCAAATACAGTAATATATTCTTCTACATGCAACTTTTAGTATCATAAAACATCTTTTATATAGAAGCAATCTGCATTTTAGATGTATCTTTTAATTCACATACATATTTTCCAGTGTGTTAACTCTGTTCAAGAACTAGAAAGAGGCTGTTTTAAAAAGGTGCTCATTAAAATGATCCTGTTCTAAGGACCTCATTTGGAAGCCAAACTCCTAATAAAACATAGCAAGCCCATGAATAATAAATACTCCAAAGGCAATAGACATCACTTGAAAGTCATAGAATAATCAAAAGCTGTTTACAAAGGTCATAATTTTGTGTAAGCTAAATACTCATAGCATTGCTAATGTTAATGATGCATATTTGCATTTCTCCCCTGATCTCTTAAATGGAAATAAAAAGCCCTATTTATTTTATTGTGTTGAACTTCCTCCACCAGAGCTGAAATATATTATGCCGATACTCCTACTTGCCTTATAATTGCAGGTAGGGCTCTGCTCCAGAATTACTCAAGTTCAGAGACATTCTCCTGTTTCTCTGGTCTATCATAAACATTTGACTTATTATAGCAATAAAAATGTATATTACGTTGGTAATATCTATGATTGCCTATCACAGTTTAAAGACCACTTTAGCTAAAATACCAACTGCCTTACAAGGATAAGTCATTAAACAACACTCATAGTTATATATTTGAGGGATTTTGGCACTCGTGTTCATATCCTTGGTAGAAAAACGTCTCTAAAAGAAACCTGTACATGCAAAACATGTAGGCTATTAGGGATGAGCCGAATATACCGTGTTTGGTTCGGACTCCTGAAAAAACAACCGTATTTAAAACTTTTTTCCAGTGATACATGTTCCCTCGGGCAAGACCCGGGTTCTCAAAGACGTTTTCACAGGCAAGCTATAGACACCCAGCAGGTACAATATTTAAAGGATTTTTTTTTTAAGCATCATTCAAATCACTGCTCCAGGAGCAGTGATTTTAATAATGTTTAAATAAAAAAAATCCTTTAACCACTTAAGACCCGAACCAAAATGCTGGTAAAGGACCAGGCCCCTTTTTGCCATTCGGCACTGCCTCGCTTTAACTGACAATTGCGCGGTCGTGCGACGTGGCACCCAAACAAAATTTGCGTCCTTTTCTTCCCACAAATAGAGCTTTTCTTTTCTTTTTCTTTTGGTGGTATTTGATCGCCTCTGCGATTTTTACTTTTTGCGCTATATACAAAAATAGAGCGACATTTTTAAAAAAAAAACAATATTTTTTACTTTTTGTTATAAGAAAAATCAAATAAACTAAATTTTAGTCAAACATTTAGGCCAAAATTTATTAAGCCATATGTCTTTAGTAAAAAAAAATCGCAATAAAAAAAAAATAGCTACCTAGCGGGAACAGCGACACTATTACAGCGATCAGAAAAATGATCGCTTAGTGATGCTGGCAATAAGGAGTGAAAGGGTTAACTAGGGCGGCGATCAAGGGTTTAAAACTTTATTGGGGGGTACGGGGGCTACCCTGAACCTAACACTAACTGCCTGTCATACTGCCTGTCACACTGACACTAAATACAGTAATCATACATATATGATTACTGTATTCAGTGACACTGTGACAGGGGGAGGGGGGTGATCGCAAGGGGTTAAGTCTGCCTGTGTGTCCTGGTGTCAGTGTGCTGTTGTGCAGACTTACTGTGAGATGTGATCTCTCCTCAGCGGCGGTTGAAAATACAGCCGAGGGGAGAGATCACATCACTTCCCTCTTCCTGTGTTTACACAGGAGGAGGAAGTGACACGGCGGGAACGTGCGGATTGGCTGGGAGCGATCCGGAGGGGGCGGACAAAAACAAATAGCCGCCCCCTCATCCCGGATCGCTCGGCCAGCCACGGGAACCGTCGCATGTACCGAGGGGGGGGGTCCCGATCGGACCCCCGACCCACGGCAAGGCTGGCGCGTATATATACGTTGATGTGCCTGCCTGTGCCATTCTGCTGACGTAAATGTACATGCGGCGGTCAGCAAGCGGTTAAATATTGTACCTGCAGTGCTGGGTGTCTATAGTTTGCCTGTGAAAATGTCTTTAAGAACCCGGGTCTTGCCCGAGGGAACATGTATCAATGGAAAAAAGACCTGGGTTCTCAAAGACGTTTTCACAGGTAAACTATAGACACCCAGCAGGTACAATATTTAAAGGAATCTTTCATTTTTTTTTTTTATTTAAACATTATTAAAATCACTGCTCCAAGAGCAGTGATTTTAATGATGCTTAAATAAAAAATACAAAAATGAAAAATTCCTTTAACCACTTGACCACTGGGCACTTAAACCCCCTTCCTAACCAGACCAATTTTCAGCTTTCGGTGCTCTCACAATTTGAATGACAATTACTCAGTCATACAAAATTGTACCCATTTGAAATTTTTGTCCTTTTTTTCACACAAATAGAGCTTTCTTTTGGTGGTATTTGATCACCTCTGGGTTTTTTATTTTTTGCGCTATAAAAGAAAAACGACTGAAAATTCTGTAAAAAAAAAACTTGTTTCTGTCATTTTAGCAGGTTATTTCTCACACACAGCATATGCATACCACAAATTACACTCCAAAACACATTCTGCTATTCCTCCCGAGTATGGCGATACCTCATGTGTGAGACTTTTACACAGCGTGGCCACATACAGAGGCCCAACATGCAGGGAGCGCCATCAGGCGTTCTGGAAAACCCAGACCAATTCTGACATTTCTCTCCTACATGTAAAAATCATCATTTATTTGCTAGAAAATTACATAGAACGGAATGGCGCCAAACTTCGCTACTTAAAAATCCCCATAGGCAGTATTGCAGAGTATTGGGGTATTGCAAAGTATCATGCAGGGTATTTGGGTATTGCAGAGTATTGCGCGGGGTATTGCAGAGTATAGCGCGGGGTATTGCAGAGTTTTGGGGTATTGCAGAGTATCGCGCGGGGTATTGCAGAGTATCGCGCGGGGTATTGCAGAGTATTGGGGTATTGCAGAGTATTGGGGTATTGCTGAGTATTGCCGAGCACTGGGGTATTGCCGAGTACTGGGGTATTTCCGAGTACTGGGGTATTGTTGAGTATTGGGGTATTGCAGAGTATTGGGGTATTGCAGAGTATTGGGGTATTGAGTATTTGGGTATTGTTGAGTATTGGGGTATTGCCGAGTATTGGGGTATTGCCGAGTACTGAGGTTTTGCCGAGTACTGGGGTATTGCCGAGTATTGGGGTATTGGGGTATTGCCGAGTATTGGGGTATTGCCGAGTACTGGGGTATTGTTGAGTATTGGGGTATTGTTGAGTATTGGGGTATTGCTGGGTACTGGGGTATTGCTGGGTACTGGGGTATTGTTGTGTACTGGGGTATTGCTGGGTACTGGGGTACTGCAGAGTATTGGGGTACTGCAGAGTACTTGTGTATTGCTGGGTACTGGGGTATTGCTGGGTACTGGGGGATTGCAGAGCTGGGATGGATTGTGGGATGGCTGGATCTGTGACTGCATTTGTCACAGATCCAGCCACAGCGCTGCTGCTGACACCCCGCCCCCCCCCCTCTCCTCGCACACTGTACCGAACGGTACAGAGAGGAGAGGGAGGAGAGGGAGGAACCGGCGTCATCAAATGACGCCGGTTTGTTTACAAGTGATCGCGCCGTCATTCGACGGCGCGATCACGTGGTAAACGGCCGCTATCAGCGGCAATTTACCGTGATCCGTGATGTGCCGGGTCTTCTAGACCCGGCGAGCACGGACACTTCCGCCAGGGGACGCGCAATCGCGGAAGTGAAGAACGACGTCCCAGGGACATCGTGTCACAGTAGCTCGACCGCGCTGTAGCAGTATTTTTGCTATAGCGCGGTCGGCAAGTGGTTAAATATTGTACCTGCTGGGTGTCTATACCTGTGATAACATCTTTAACCATTTCCCTACGGCCGTACGATTATATATGGCCGCAGGGTGGTTCTAATTCTCTGGGGCGCCGTGTTTTCACGGCGGCACCTTTCGTCGTTTCCCCCCGCGTGCTCCAGAGCGCGCATCGGGGAACTTCTGTGCTAGGTGTGTCACTTGGACAGAGCCAATCACAGATCGCCGCAAACGGCCAATCAGAGTGGCCGTTTGCGATGCGATCTGTGCGGCGAATGAGAGATGATCTCATATGTAAACATATGAGATCATTTCTCATTGCCGGCTCTCACAATGACAGCGTCCTGTCAGGGAGAGAGGAGACCGATCTGTGTCTCTTGTACATAGGGACACAGATCGGTCACCCCCCCTCCCCCGACAGTTAGAACACTATACAGGGAACATATGTAACACCTTCCTCACCCCCTAGTGTTAACCCCTTCCCTGCCAGTCACATTTATACATGTATTATTTATACATGTAATTACAGGAATTAGTGCATTATTTATAGCACTGATTGCAGTATAAATGTGAATGGTGCCAAAAATTTGTCAAAAATGTCCGATGTGTCCGCCATAATGTCGCAGTGGCAATACAAGTCGCAGATCGCCGCCATTACTAGTAAAAAAAATAATAATTCTGTCCCTTATTTTGTAGGCGCTATAACTTTTGCGCAAACCAGTCGCTTATTGCGTTTTTTTTTTTACCAAAAATATGTAGAAGAATACGTATCGGCCTAGACTGAATTTATTTTTTATTTTTAATTGGGCTATTTTTTATAGCAACAAGTAAAAAATATTGATTTTTTTTTCAAAATTGTCTCTTTTTTTTGTTGTTTATAGCGCAAAAAATAAAAACCGTAGAGGTGACCAAATACCACCAAAAGAAAGCTCTATTTGTGGGAAAAAAAGGACGTCAATTTTGTTTGGGAGCCATGTCGCACGACCGCGCAATTGTCAGTTAAAGCGACGCAGTGCCGCAAGCTGAAATTTCACCTGGTCAGGAAGGGGGTATACATGCCCAGTAAGGAAGTGGTTAAATAGCACAATCACCTGCCTGCCAGTAAATTAGGAATAGCTGATCTAGCTAAGCTATACAGTGTACAAATATATGTACAACTCCTAGGGTTGTATATATATCCTCTACACACTGTAAATTAAGCTAAACTGACTAGCCTGCCTGCCTGCTCTATCTAGCTATATAAAAAGACAATCTCTGTCTCTCTGACTGCTCTCATTAACAAGCCGGAACACACTACACAAGGCCGCCCAGCAGGCAACCTTATATAGTGTGGGACGTTTGCTAAAGCCCTGAGCCATAATTGGCCAAAGCCACCCAGGCTTTGGCCAATTATGGCTCTTCGTATTTTGCGTGCTGTGATTGGCCAAGCATGCGGGACATACAGCATGGTTTGCCAATCATCAGCACGCAATGCCGCAGTGAATTATGGTCCGTTTTGCGTCACTCGAATTTGGCGCGAACGACTGCTTTTGTTCGAATTTTGTCGTACGTACGAACAGACATTGTTCGAGTCGAACATACGTCTGTATCGAACGCGAAGCTCATCCCTATAGGCTACTATTGTTATCCTCCTCTTACACAAATTGCTAGTTGCTTCTCAAAATTTTTAACAAAGCAGACTCATTGACAAATCCCAAACCTGTTGATAGTGGTACAAATACAGCAAGAACTTGCTCCTGTCCTTTTTTTCAATGGAAAGTGATGAAGAAGCAGAAAACTTCTCTTCCCACACACTCAATCCTGACACATCCCCCACAGCAGCCGGGGGGAGAAGAGAGGAGGGAAGCTAGCACCAATGCGGGCCTGGGGGCCAACACGGAGGACGCCATGGGTAGTAGGGGGAATCAGCACTGCATAAAGTGATTAAGGTGGGCACACCTGGCACACCCACTGCGCATCAGCTCAGCATTGGCACATGAGAATTGAAGCACAGCTAATTGGATTTTTGTGCTGCATCTCCCTCTTCCAGTGTGGGCTCTACTGTACGGAGGAGATTAATATCAAGCCAGTTTCAGGTACTTTGACTGTGTCAGAAAGAGTACTTACCAAGGCCGAGATGCCGAGAGCGGTTTGCTTTTGTGACTAAGCGCACTCAACCACCTGGAGATGGTACAGAGGGTGGATGGCAGAAAGAGCAGGAAACATGAACTAACTCACAGGAAGCTGAAGACAAACCAGCAATTTGTTTGGGCACTTATAGGCAGACATGAGCCGAGGGGAGCTTTTTCAGCATAAAAAAAATGTTGAATAAGTCAGCTTATACTGGAGTATATATGGTATATGAATGTTAAAGCCACAGAAGCATATATCCAGTCTGCTTAAAGTTGGCAAACAAATTGTAAATTTTCATTAAATGGGATTAGTTTGAGACATACTTTCTATTGTGACTTGCGTTGAGATCTTTTAAATTAACTTGTATGCAAATGAGGCGATATATAATTAAAATGTTTCAGAGTAGAAATTATAAATAGAACAGATGATTCTCAGCATGGCAGGAAGCAATTGTCTCACTCAGTAATGATTAGCTGTCCAAATAACTAGGACATTGCTTTAAATTAATATTGGTATATGATAATCTTTACACATACACTTCTGTGATAAGGTTTTTAATTATGTTAGACACATGGTTTGAATGATAAATCAAATATACATGAGAAAGGTGGCCAAAAAAAAAATATGCAGAAAAAGTTTAAATACCCCCAATTGGGACTTTAAATTGGCAAAAACATGAATAGAATGAATAAAATAGTTGTATTGATATAAATAGAAACTATAAAATCATCATGTGATGATTACAAAAACAAACAGTACATCAGACACAAACAAACATAATAAGATATCTGGCAATAGAATACACAAGTACGTATATAGAGTAGTTTCTCTCCAGTAACCAAGAACACTTTCCGGTAACCAAATCCAGGAAAAGCTATCTTGTAACCAACGCGTTTCAGGTTCAACGTCCTTTCATCAGGGGTCTTTGTATAGGAGATTTTAAATTCTAATGAATAACAAAAAAAATAAAGTAAAATATAACAGTTTGTGTAATGCAAGACATCATTTTAGCAGACATACCAAGCATAGTGTGCCCCATGTTACAATATGCTTGGTAAGTCTGTTAAAATTATGTCTTGCATTACAAACTAAATTATGTTTTACTTTCTTTTTTTGTTAAGCATTAGAATTTGTTTGTTTTAGTAATCATCATATGATGATTTTTTAGGTTTTTTTTGGTATCAATAAAACAATTTTATTCATTCCGTTAGTGTTTTTGCCAATTTAAAGTCCCAATTGGGGGTATTTAAACTTGTTCTATCTATGCAGGGAAGTAGCAAACTCACTAGTTTTTCTGGTATGGCAAAAACATTTATCCAAATAAATATGCAGGTGCACATTATGCACTGCAAAAAAATTGCAACTCCAACATGCCTATAAATCACTAATTGTGTACAAAGAGTTTAAGGCTGCTTTCACACTGGGGCAGGCAGGCGTTGATGGTAAAACACTGCTAGTTCTAGCAGCACTTTACCCTCATTTTAGCAGCACTATTCGGTCGCTAACAGGGCACTTTTAACCCTCACTAGTGGCCGAATAAAGGTTTAATTGCGCCCAAGTATCGCTGCTGCCAAGGCGCTTTGCAGGCGCTTTGGCAGCGGTGCCCATTCATTTCAATGGGCAGGAGCAGTGGAAGAGCAGTGTATACACCGCTCCTTTGCCACCCCAAAGATGCTGCTTGCAGGACATTTTTTAACGCCCTGCCAGCACATCACCCCAGTGTGAAGGAACTCAGGATTTCACACTGGGACTGCAGGGGTGGTGTTTTTCAGGCGCTTTACAGGCGCTATTTTAGCCCAAAAGCGCCTGAAAAACGCCCCAATGTGAAAAGGGGTCTAAAAGCAACTGATTAAATTATGTAATTCATATAAAAATTGAAAAAATGTTTGCTGTATGGCTACCCCTACAGTTTTCTGGTTATATTTGTGTTTTTGCTAACTACCTTCGGCAAAGTTACATATTTTTAGAAGCACGTGGCCATCAAAATGACAATTGGTGTAGAGTCCAGAAACCTAAAGGATTTAGTCCTTAACCTCCCTGGTGGTATGATTATGTCAGTTTTTTGTATAGAAATTTGGCGTTTTATATTATACTCTGGTAAATTCTTAGTAATAACACACTAAAATCTGTCCAAATAATAGCCTAGTAGACATCCCAGGTATGATAAAGTTTGAAACACAAAATCATAAATTATAATATAATAAATAACTATAAATGTTTATAAAAAAATAGTAATATAATAATAATAAAATAAATTTGCCCACAAATCACTATCGCTCAATTCTGGAAGTGTTGTAATTTACTATCACTGTTTTCAAGCTGGTCTGATGTAAAGGCACACTTCTTGGTTGCCATCTGTAAGATTACAGTGTATTGTTTGTGTTATGTTTTTTGTACTTTTTTAATTTTACGCCAGGCCCCGCCCCCATGCGTCGCTCGCAGGGCATGGAGCCTGGCACACAGAGCATCGAGCAGCTGATCCAGTGGTGGATCGTAGTGACAAGGTAAGTACGCTGTACCAGGATTCTGCAATGCAATCCTGAGTGTGGTTCGGGGTTACTGCTAATGGTACTGAAATTTAAACCCAAACCACAATTAGGAATATCGCCAGGAGGGTTCATCAGGATGACACAAGGGGGTTGATTTACTAAAACTGGAGAGTGCAAAATCTGGTGCAGCTGTGCACAGTAGCCAATCAGCTTCTAACTTCAGGTTGTTAAATTAGGCTACTTTCACACTGGGGCAGCGAGTTCGTTAGCAGTGAAGCGCTGCCAGTGCTGCTTTTAAGCGATTCAGAACCGCTGCCCATTTATTCAAATGGGCAGGGGTGGTGTAGTAATGATGTAAACAGCGCTCCTACACAGCCCCAAAGATGCTGTTTGCAGGACTTTTTTTCCTGTCCCACAAGAGCACCGCCCCAGTGTGAAAGCAGTCGTGCTTTCACGCTGGGGAGGCATTTCAGGCACTTTACAGGTGATATTTTTAGCGCTAAAACGCCTGAAAACTGAAAGGGTTCTTAACCTCTTATGGACCGCCGCATGTACATTTACTTCGGCAGAATGGCAGCAACAGGCACATCAACGTATATATACGTTGGTGCCTTGAGGTGGGTCGGGGGTCCGATCGGGACCCCCCCTGGTACATGTGGCGGTCCCCGCGGCTGTACGAGCGATCCGGGACAAGGGGGCAGCTATTCGTTTTTGTCCGCCCCCTCCGGATCGCTCCCAGCCAATGCGCGCGCTCCCCCTGCAGTGCACTTCCTCTTCCTGTGTAAACACAGGAAGGGGGAAGTGATCTCTCCTCTCCTCTCCGAACCCCCCCAATAAAGTTTTAACCCCTTGATCACCGCCCTGGTTAACCCTTTCACTCCCTATTGCCAGCATCACTAAGCGATAATTTTTCCGATCGCTGTATTAGTGTCGCTGTTCCCGCTATGTAGCTAATTTTTTTTATTGCAATTTTTTTTTACTAAAGACATATGGCTAAATACATTTTGGCCTAAATGTTTGACTAAAATTTAGTTTATTTGATTTTTCTTACAACAAAAAGTAAAAAATATTGTTTTTTTTTCAAAAATGTCGCTCTATTTTTCTATATAGCTGGTGTACACTAGCTGCCTTATCCAGTATAATCTTAGCCAGAACATTGTGCTTCATGAATTAGATCTCCAGTGATGACTAAAATAGCCTAATATCCAGTACCTTAAATCTATACCCTTCTGCAATATAGTGTAGATTTGTTTGCTTGGCTGGACTTTCTATAGAAGCTAATATAAAGATTAGTGTGCCTGGTTACAATCCCCAATTTGCTTAAAGACCTCACCGATTTTAAACTTCTATCCAATCTGAAAATTCACTTTTCAAAATTGAATGCTTTAAACATCACATTACCGGTGGCCTGGACGGAGACCGAGATGGCAGCTTAAGCCTTGAGCTCCTGCGATCCAGGGATAAAACCTTGCCTTTTGGGGAACCCACAACTCACCCTTCGCCATGAGCAGAGCCACCCGAAGCTCGTCCACGTCCAGGGTAACGGGTGAGCCCAGCGCGCAGCTGAACAGGAACATCCCGGAGATATTCCGAACACAACGCATGGCGGCACACGCGGCCTCACAGGCCCAAACCCCGAGCCCGCTTAGTCTGGAATCCGGCATGCAGCCCTTGGAGCCAGTCTCGTCTGCCGGACACACACATCCCCCTAGCCTGCTGGACCTGGAAGCGATGACCGCGGACATTAAAAATGCTGTCAGGGCGGCGGTGGCTGATCTCAAAACGGAGATCCGTGCAGTGGCCCATCGGATTGATGAGGTGGAACAAACTACCCAGGCCCACGCGGCGGCACTCCGCCAAGTCCAAAGTACCTATGACTCCCAGCTCCCGCACCTCCTGGAGCTCCACAGACACGTCGAGGACCTCGACAACCGAGGCCAGAGACACAACATACGTGTGCGGGGTCTCCCCGAGAGTGTGGAATCGGGGAACTTGCAACAGTCGCTCCATGCTATCTTTAATGACTTAATGGAACGCCCGGCGGACTCGCCCGTTGAGATGGAGAGAGCCCATTGTGCGCTACGTCCCCCACCTAGGGACAACAAACCCCCTAGAGACGTGATCTGTTATGTGATTAACTTTCAGCTCAAGGAAGAGATTCTTCGCAAAGCAAGAGCGAGAGGACGAATCCTCCTCAGATCACGCTTCAGAACAGGCGCGCCCTGCGCCCCCTGCTGGAGGTCTTACGTGCAAGAAACATACAATATCGTTGGAAATTCCCATTTGCGCTGTCGGCGTCCTCCAGGGGGCGCTCCGCTCTCCTCCGCACACCCGAGGACCTTCACAACTTCTGTGAGCAGCTCGATCTCCCTCCCGTGGATCTTCCGGACTGGTATACTTTCTACTTCCCCTCGGAACCATGGCTCCCGGTCTCCATGAATCCATCCCCGAAAGCTCAGCGCCACAGATCCCGCAGGAACAGGGCGGGTCTGTCCTCCCCAGGTAATCATGCTTCTAGACGCGATCTCTACCATCACAACCCGGGCTCCCCCTCGACTCCACCTAGGGGTAGAGACCGAATTGAGACCTGATGCACAGATCACTTCCTTGTTATGTATCGCCACTCTGTTCTCTTTGAATACCAAGTTTCAGCCCCCCGTGTTCCTGCATACCTGGAATGTTATTCTGACAAGCTGCAGCTACCGACTAGATGTACCTCTACGCGTTGAAGGCGGACACTGACTCGATGCTGCAAGTGAGATGTCGGGACCATGTACTTTAACTCCCTTTTGCTTTGCCCGTTTTCTTTTGTTTTGTTACTTATTTTTTCTCTTTCACTCCGTGCCCCGTGCTTTGAAGACCGAGGGTCGTGATGTGAGACTTCCTTCCCTGTATTAACTTTTTTTTTTTTGGTGTTTTGTCTCTCCTTCACCGTTTGTGCTCTACCGTCCCTTCCCCCTTTTTTTTCTCTTTTTACAGACTTGGACTTCCATCTGGATCTGAGCCTTTCGATGTATTGCCTCTGAAATCCGCGGGTCTGTTGTATCTTTCTCAAATGTATGTCTGCTGGTCTTCAGGACCCCTCCTCAGTTCCCACGTCTTCACAAGGGTAATCATAGGGTACCGCTGATGCTATGTGACCTACTTTTGCCTGCTGTACTCTACCCATCTCTGTGCGGACCCCCGCCCCCCCTTCTCCCCCATCCCATCCCGGCCCTCCCCTTTCCCTCCCCCCCTGCTTTCCTCAACCCCCCTTCACCCCCCCTTCCTTCCCCTCCCCTCCTCCTTTCCCCTCCTCTCCTCCACCCCCCTTCTCCCCCCTTTCTCCCCACTCCCCTAGCCCCCGGCTACCATCCTCTCTCCGTTTACCCCCCGATAGAGATACACTCAGTTGGTTCACGTTTGCTGATTCTGTGGGGGGGGATCCCCAACCCCAATGACCTGGTGTTGGATCCAATGCTCCCTACGCCCTCCCCTCGGAGACTGAGTTTTTTTTTTTTGCTATCTGCGGGGGTGGGGGGCGGCAGGGAGGTGGTAGGTGAGCTTTACTTGTATTTTTTGGTGGTTTTTTTTGTTTTGTTTTGTTTTGTTTTGTTGATGTACTTGGTCCTGCAGACATTCATTTCAACCCTCTTTACCACACGGGCGAGATGCTTGTTAATATGTCAATTTTTCTGTCTCTTAGTAATTTTACGCCCATAAGGGCGCTGTGGCGATACATGTTGTTTCTATGCTGGTACCGTGTAGACTTATTCAGACTTATTTGCTCTTGTTTTATTATGTATGCAGTGCTTTCTCTTTTTCCCTGTTGATACCACTGTTTTATACAATACTTGCCACCCATCTCAGCTCCTATGCTCCGCACACTATATAGGACTGCCTTGCTCTCCCTCTTTCTACGACTCACGGGTTACCCACAATACTCTTTTTATCTTTCACACATCTCAGTTTTGATCCCTGGATCGCTCCCCCTTTGAGGTTTCTGTCCCTGATTCCGTTCCCACACAGCAGTCCCACTGGGATTTTTGCTGACCCTCCAGACCTTTCCCCTTTTTAGGTGATTTAGCAGGCCTAATATAACCTCTGGTTCATACTTTCTCTGCCTTGTCCCTTCTTCTCCTCTTCCTGTCCTGCTCCTATCCCTCCCCCTCTTTTCCCTACCTCGGCCTCTCTACCCCCATCGCACCTCTTCCCCCCTCCTCCATTCTTTTCTCCTTCTTCTCTCCCTCTCCTCTTTTCTTAGTCTCCTTTCTCCCTGTGCCTTCGACTGGGTCCGTGCCTGCCCTCCTGGTGAGCCTCCTCACCGTTTCTCCTCCTTCTGGCCCCCAGATCCTCAAGCCTAGCGTTCTCTACCTTATCTCCCTGATACCAGACCCTGCAGCACTGACCATACGATATGCCACCCCTATCCTTGAAATGTGTATCTCTCAACGTTAAAGGCCTCAACTTACCAGAAAAGAGATCTCAGGTTTTATCTTCGCTCTCCAAACATGGAGCCCATTTTCTTTTTTTACAGGAGACCCATTTCCGGTTGGACGCCATCCCCAAACTTTCTAATCATATCTATCGGACCGCATTTCATGCCACTAACCCTGGCTCCAAAACGAAGGGGGTCTCTATTCTGGTGTCCAAACATGCAAACTTCATTTTGGGTGATTCTCTTATTGACCCAGAGGGTAGGTACATCTTCCTTAAGGGGTCTTACAAATCTAGACCTATCACACTTGCTAATATGTATTGTCCCAATGACCATCAGGTGGCCTTTTTCAAGACTACATGTGACCTTTTGGCTTCCTTTAAGTCGGGTCTCTTGCTTCTAGGGGGGGACTTCAATGTCCCCTTGAACCCCCTGTTGGACTCCTCCACCGGTACCTCCATCTTGACCTATAAAGCATTGAGGCAGATCAACCTAAGCCTCCAGACTCCCTACATGATGTTTGGCGCACACTCTCTCCCTCAGATAGGGACTATACTTTCTTTTCGGCCCCCCACCAAAAGTATTCTAGGATCGATTATTTTTTCCTATCCCAAGCGGACCTGACTTATCTCCAGCATTCCACAATCGAACCAATGTTTTTGTCGGATCACCACCCAATTAGTATCACCTTAGCTTTTCCCGAAGTGTCCTCTAGAACTAAGACCTGGCGGCTGAATCCTTCCTTGCTCAAGGATCTGTCTGTTACTGACCAAATTCGCACGCGCATTCAACAGTACTTCACGGAGAATTCCAATCCGGAGATCTCGCCGGTTTCCCTTTGGGAGGCTCACAAGTGCGTGATTCGGGGAGAACTGATCGCCTTGGCTTCAAAAGCCAAGAAACAAAGTCAGGAATACACAAACTCCCTTATAGCGAAGATTAAGTCGCTTGAAGCATCTCACAAGAGGTCACAGGCCCTGGCCACTTTACAAGAATTGACACAAGCTAGGACCTCTCTTATGGAGGAACTGGGCAAGCGCGCTAAGAGGCGTTATATTCTCGGGCAGAGGATTTTTTACGAACATGGCAACAAAAGTGGGCGCCTTCTGGCGCGCACGGTGCAAAACTCTAAGCCTACTTCCACGATTCACCACATACACAGCCGGGATGGTGCCCGTCTAGTTAAGAATGAAGACATTGCCAAAGAATTTCAAGATTTTTACTATAAGCTGTATAATCTCCATCCCAAGCCCGCTCTCAGTCCAAGATATTCTCGAGGAAGTCGCAGATTAAGGACTTTCTTTCTCGATATAGCCCCAAACCAATTTCCCCACAAAAGTCGCTTGCCCTGGAAAGCCCCATGACAGCTGTGGAAGTGGAAATGGCTGTAAAGCAGATGAAGCCCGGGAAGGCCCCAGGCCCGGACGGCTTTTCTCTACAGTACTACAAATCTTTTGGCGAGGTACTCACCTCTAGGCTCCTGAACCTATTTAATGCCCTATCTGACCCTCAGAACAAGCCCGGCAACATGCTGACAGCCCATATAACGGTGATCCCAAAAGGGGGCAAGGACCCTTCTGCGGTTGCCAACTACCGTCCGATCTCGCTCCTAAATGTGGACGTAAAAATATACGTGAAAATAATTGCTAATAGGGTGGCGCCCCTGATCCCGGGTATTGTCTCATTAGATCAGGTGGGTTTTGTCCCTGGGCGAGAGGCCAGGGACAATACCATCCGCACCCTGAATTTGCACCACTGGCTCACGTCTTCAAAGACTCAAGGATTTTTTCTTTCTCTCGATGCCGAGAAGGCGTTCGATAGGGTGGCCTGGGACTACATGCAGGAGGTGCTAGTAGCTTTGGGCCTGGGGCCCCGCTTGATGTCGAACATTCTGGCCCTGTATGCGGGTCCTTCGGCCGCGGTTAAGGTCAATGGCCACCTGTCGAACGTCTTTCCCATTAACAATGGGACGCGACAGGGCTGCCCTTTGTCGCCTCTGATATACATCCTTACACTAGAGCCCCTCCTTAACAGGTTGAGAGAAAACCCAGATATTCTGGGGATCAACGTGGGGGGAAGAGAGTTCAAGGTAGCTGCCTTTGCAGACGATGTTCTTTTGCCTCTGCGGTCCCCCAGGATCTCCCTTCCCAATCTTCTCAAAGATCTAGATCACTTTGGCTCCCTCTCAAACCTGAAAATCAATCACACGAAATCCCAAGCGCTCAACGTCTCCCTTCCCTCCACGGAAGTGTCGCACTGTCAGGAATTTTTCCCCTTTAGATGGACTCAGGATTCACTCACTTATCTGGGTATCCGAATACCCCCCAACCTAGCGGATCTGTACTCTAAGAATTTCCATCCAGCCCTTCTTAAAGCTCAATCATGCCTTAAAGACTGGATGGGTCTGAATGTCTCTTGGTTCGGTCGTTCGGCCCTGATTAAAATGATAATTTTGCCACGCTTACTCTATTTGCTACAGTCTGTACCCATCTCATTACCTTCGGGTTTCTTCACATCATATAGGAATGCATGCTCAACCTTCCTTTGGAGGGGGTCTCAACCACGAATAAAGTACTCCAGACTCACTTTACCTAAATCCAGATGTGGCATAGGTCTCCCAGACCTCCAGAAGTACCAAAGTGCATGTCATCTCACGAGGATAGCGGATTGGAATATCCATGCCTCAAGGAAGCTATGGGTCTTCCTGGAGAGAAACTTCTCATCAGGCCCCTTACATTTACTGCCATGGTTACCTTCCAGGAACTGGCCCCAATCCTTACGGACCCATCCATTAATTTACCCCTCACTCCTGGTCTTCAAGAAAACTTCAACGTTAGGCCCCCCGTCTTCCCAACCGAACCCTCTGACGTCCCTGCGGGGAAATCTTGATTTTCCGCCTGGTATGTCGGAGGACTTCTTGATTCAGGAATGGCCCTTTGAAGACATAGTAGCCCTCCAGTTTTTCTGAGTTGGGAGACCTCTGTCATTTGAAACCTTGAAATCCATCTCTAAGACGTCTTCTTTTTCGTTCTGGACCTACAGACAGATACGACACTTTCTCACGTCAGTGGCAGACCAATCGCTCTGGACACGACAACTTACACCATTTGAGTCTCTGTGCCACCGTAAAACGCCACAAAGGCACATGATCTCTCTTCTGTACAACCTCTTAATGGAAGGCCAGTCGCAAACACCATCCCCGCCGCAGCTCGCCTGGAACAAAGACCTCCAGGTCTCCCTGTCTGCGGAGGACTGGCACACTATCTATGAATTTGCTCATAAGGGCTCCGTGAATGTGGCTGTCCAAGAGAATGGCTACAAAGTGCTTACCAAGTGGTACAAAACTCCATCGCGCCTCCATAAATTCTCTCCTAATATCCCCGACACCTGCTGGAGATGTGGTGCGGGAGTGGGGACTATGCTTCATGTGTGGTGGGAGTGTGGCGCCCTTCAACCTTTTTGGAGGGAGGTCCACGACCTCATCTCACATGTCACTACCTATACCCTGGATTACACTCCTTCTCAATTCCTTTTGCATCACTCATCGATCCACAAAAAAGACTATTTCAAGTCCCTGGCCATGCACATGGTCAATGCTGCCAGGGTTTGCGTTCCCAGACATTGGCGCTCTACTGATGTTCCGACAATCAGAGAATGGCTGGCCCGGATCTCTTTAATAAAAGAAATGGAGGAGCTGATTCACATTTCCCAAGACAGAGTGCAGAAGTTCTCCTTTACTTGGGCTTGCTGGAACCACTTTATTACCACTGACCGCTACCGCCAATATGTTTCTTGAATCAACGGATATGATGGAGTTCCCTCCTCCCATCAGTATGGTGGGGGGGGGGCAGGCATGGACCCATTCCCCTACTCTCTCTTTCCCTGTCCATTCCCTTTTGTGCTCCTGCTTCGGATCTCTTTGCCCCCTTCCATTTCTCTTCTCCCCTCTTCCTTCCCTGCTCCTTCCTTTCTGTCCTTTCTTCTTCTTCACAAAGACACTTGTCCCCAGTTCTTACACGATATGACACACTTTAAATAATGTCCGAGACTGAGGCCTTGCACCGCCCCCCCTTCTTGCATTTTGTGGGGGGGGGGGTGGGGGGAGGGGAAAATAGGAAGTTAAGATCCTCCGCCCTCTTCCGCTTGTTTACCCTGCTGCACCTCATGCTTGGTCTAAACATGTTGATTGCTGCCTTTCTGTAGTGTTTTGTACTATGCTGTCTTCATGTTCTTTTGTTTTGTGATAATTACCTTGTCATGTATCTCATGCTATATTTTGTATAAATAAAAATCTTTTATGGAAAAAAAAAACATCACATTACCTCAGGAAATACTTAGGCCCCGTACACAGGACCGAGCTTCTCGGCAGAATCCAGCGAGAAGCTCGCTGGGAGACATATTCTGCCTCGGTTCTCGGTCGTGTGTACACTTCCGACGAGCATCCCGTCGGGAAGCTCGTCGAGCAGAAAAGAGAGCACGCTCTTTTTCCTCGTTGTTCAATGAGGACTTTGGCTCGACGAGCTATTTCGACCGCTCATCGGGAACCTCGTCGGGCGGAACGATGAGTTTTGCCCCGACGAGGTTCTCGGACGTGTGTACGAGGCCTAAAACAATGTCAGGCTAACTTTCCATTTAAGTGGAATAGAGACACAGTTATCTACCTTGGTATTCAACTACCGACAAGGAAATTGAGACTCCCCGACGAGAAAAAAGAGAACATATTCTCTTTTTTTCTCGTCGAGATCCATGACAGTTTTCTCGACGAAAAACATATACATGACCGTTTTCCTCGGCAAAAAAAGCTCTGCCAGCATTTTTCTTGATGGATTTTGTCAAGGAAAACGGTCGTGTGTACGAGGCCTATGAGACTCGAACGTGAAAAATCAAAATCAAATTTTAAAGGTTAATATGCAAGTTATTGTCATAAACAGTGTTTGAGGACCTGGGTCCTGCCCCAGGGGACATGTATCAATGCAAAAAAAAAAGTTTTAAAAGCGACCATTTTTTCGGGAGCATTGATTTTAATAATGCTTAAAGTGAAACAATAAAAGTGAAATATTTCTTTAAATTTCATACCTGGGGGGGTGTCTATAGTATGCCCTTAAAGTGGTGCATTTTTCCTGTGTTTAGAACAGTCACTGCACAAAATGACATTTCTAAAGGAAAAAAGTAATTCAAAAGTGCTTGCGGCTATAATGAATTGTCGGGTTCCGGTGATCTGACGATATGGTTCCAGCTATCGAGATGGTTCCTGTAAGGACTGCGCAGGCCCAATCCTTGCCGACGGAAAGCACCGAACCTCCAGGGCGACGTGAAATTTGAGGTAAGTGGCCAGCTCTTTTTAACATCCTCCGAGGTTCGGAGATTTCCGTCGGCAAGGATTGTGCCTGCGCAGTCCTTACAGGAACCATCTCGATAGGGGAACCATACCGACAAGTCACCGGCAATACAGATAAAAGTCATTAAAATAAACGGCATGGTTCCCTCCAGTCCATTAGCAGGCCCTTTAGGTTTGGTATGAATATTAGGGGAAACCCCAAACCAAATAAAAAAAAAATTGTGTGGGGGTCCCCCCAAATTCCATATCAGGCCTTTCAAATCCCACCGAATGATGCTAGACCCGCCGTGACAGATCTTAAATAGCTGAGGGTGGGGGGCCACCCGTGACATGCGCAGGTGACCCCGCCCCCCCCTCTGATGCAACAGGGATTTTCGGCGGTTTACATGTGGCATCACCGGTGACCGGGTGATGAAATTTAAAGGAATATTTCACTTTTATTGTTTCACTTTAAGCTTTATTAAAATCACTTCTCCCGAAAAAAACGTCAGTTTAAAAAAAAAAATTGCATTGATACATGTCCTCTGGAGCAGGACCCAGGTCCCAAACACTTTTTATGACAATAAATTGCATATTAACCTTTAAAATTAGCACTTTTGTTTTCTCCCACAGACTTTTAAAGGGTGTTCCGTGGCTTTCGAATTTACCGCGAACACCCCAAATTGTTAGATATTCGGCGAACAAACGAACACCCGATGTTCGAGTCAAACTTACATTCGACTCGAACATTGGGCTCACCCCTATTTTACTCCATGTACCAAAGAGCCTGTACAGACCTTATAGGGGGCTCCACTCCCCCACGATTAAGCTTTCAGAGACTGACGATTCCTAAATTAAAAGGTGGTATAGGCCTTCCAGACATCCTGAAATACCACAGAGCATGCCAATTAGCAAAAGATAATCAACTGGAACATTCACTCCGGCGTCAAGGCATTAGTCCAGTTAGAACATGCTATGTCAAAAATCCCACTTCGTCAACTTCCCTGGATTGCTCCCATACACATCCCACTGACTTTCAGGAACCACTCAATAATAAATCCCATGTTAGTAACTTTCGAGGAAGTTTGCTCCAAACAAAACATTTCCTCCACTCTAGGCCCCATGATACCAGTTTGTCAAAACCCAGACTTCTCCATGCAAATAACCACAACCTTTCTAGTAGATACATGGCCACATACATATATACATTCAGAACAATTTTATGAGAGAGGCCGCCTCGTCCATCAACCATCATTGTCCTCTTGGATGCTCAACCAATCGTTTCCAGTATGGTCATATTTTTAATTGCGACACTTCCTCAAAAGATCTCATCCTCGAAAAGACTGGTCCCATCAAACTACACCTTTTGAATTAATGTGCTTAAAAAACTGAACCCCACAGGCATCTGATCTCTGAGGCAGCATACACACGAGGAGACATGTCCGCTGAAACTGGTCTGCGGACCAGTTTCCGCGGACATGTCCGATCATCTGTACGGCCTAGTGGACAATTTTCCAGCGGACAAAAGTTTTTAAGCATGCTTAGAAACTTGTCCGCTGGAAACCTGTCCGTCGGACATTTCCGCTGGTTAGTACGCCTAACCAGCGGACCGAAATCCTGCGCATGCGTCGAATTGATTCGACGCATGCGTGGAAGCATTGAACTTCCTGGTTAGAGCATGTCGGTGTCTTCTACGTCACCACGTTCTCTTTCCGCTGTGATTTTGGTCTGATGGTGTGTACACACATCAGACCAAAATATCCACAGACCGTTTTCATCGGATATGTCTCCTTGTGTGTAGGGCCTGACACATATGCTCTGTTATTTGCGGATCAAATCAAATCTAGACCTGTCCATTGATCTCTGAGATAGAATGGAAAATATCTACACATACATTCATAAGGGAACAGTTAACGTCTCTGCACAAGTAAATGCGTTCAAAATATTCTCTAGATGGTACAAGACCCCACTCAAACTACATAAAATTGTGCCCAATTATCCTCCCCAACACTGGCGCTGTGCCAAGGACTAGTGTTGCTCACAAATATTCGCATTGCGAATATTCGATACGAATATTGCATATTCGAGTATTCGCGAATAACTCGAATATTGCGGCGAATATTCGTATTTTTTCAAATTTATTTTTAAAACAGATCACATCCTAGTGATCTCCATCGACGTCTAAAAGCATTGCTGGTATGATTAGAGAGAGACCCTGGGCCGAGTAGCTGATGCGACTCTTTTATGTTGCCGAAAATTCGCATTGCGAATATTTGGCAACATAAAAGAATCGCATCAGCTACTCGGCCCTTCTTTTGCATCAGAGCCAATCACTTGAATATTCGGCAAAAGGAATATTGCGCGATATTCCTTTTGCCGAATATTCGAGTTATTCTGATTGGCTCTGATGCAAAAGAAGGGCGGAGAAGCTAATCGCGCAATATTCCTTTTGCCGAATATTCGAGTTATTCTGATTGGCTCTGATGCTGCATCCGAGCCAATCAGAATAACTCGAATATTCGGCAAAAGGAATATTGCGCGATTAGCTTCTCCGCCCTTCTTTTGCATCAGAGCCAATCAGAATAACTCGAATATTCGGCAAAAGGAATATTGCGCGATATTCCTTTTGCCGAATATTCGAGTTATTCTGATTAGCTCTGATGCAAATGAAGGGCGGAGAAGATAATCGCGCAATAGGAATATTGCGCGATTATCTTCTCTGCCCTTCTTTTGCCCCCTTATTCTCCTTTCTTTTAAGTAGAGTTAGTGTAGAGTTAGTGTTTAGTGCATATTAGTTTAGTAATACAGGAAATGATCTCCGTTTATGAGAATTTCGCAATCATTTTCGCATTAGCGAAATTTCGCATTAGCGAAATTTTGCAAAAAAATTTTTGGATAAAATATCACGAATATTCGATATTAGCGAATATTCGCGAATATTCTTCTATATATTCGCGCAATATCGCGAAATCGAATATGGCGTATTCCGCTCAACACTACCAAGGACTTGGGATCACTTTTCTACATATGGTGGTCATGCCCTCTCATACAATCGTTTTGGAAAGAAGTACACAGACTCACAGTCCAATTTCTTCTACAATTTTGAAAGTAGTCTACTTACGCTTGCTGGCCCTTCCGATGGTAAAAATATGTGCATACCTGCCAAATGGCGCTGCTCAGACTCTCCGACCATATCAGAGTGGGTTAGACATATACAGAAAACTTCATAATTGGAAGGACTCATTTATCAAGTGAATGATACCCTTTCCAAATTCAGGAAAATATGTTCATGCTGGCAGCACTTTATCACTACTGATGAATATAACAAACTTATGGCTTACTCACCCACGAAAAGAGCCAACAGAAATGTAATTTAGAACTCTGGGCCTTATTTCTTTCCTTCTTCTCACCCCCTGTAAGGACCATTGAGGAAAACACTTACCACTTTAAAACCTCTTATAACCACTATCACCACTATTACCGTTATTATAACCCTATTGAACAATGCAAGCAAATATATACACTTTGGGCACCTGTACTGAGAAGTGGAATGAGTTAGGACAATTATAAACACTATAATCGAATAATCTTAGTTCTTTCTGTTTTTTTTTTTTTTTTTTTTTATTGTCAAATAAGCTTTGTTAAGAAAAAAAACTAACATTAGGTATAATGTTTATACTTTAACTACACCAACATATTAGTTTTTATGTTTGACAAGCTATGTCTTCTGCATTTCTCTCTCATGAGATTCAAATATTTTTGTTCCGTTCATTCTGTTACTGTAGCGGCTGCGTCCGCAACGCTGTATGGACCTTTTATATCTAAATAAACATATTCTATTTTAAAAAAGATGAACGTGCCACAAAATGCAAATTTTTTAAAATTGTGTTAATTTAAAGAGAAATCTCAGTCATCAATATTGTTTTATTATGAGAAGAAACCAAGAGAAAATATGGTTTACATATGTTTTGTCTCCAGTAGTCCAATTTGTAGACTCAATAATCCACAGTATTATCAGATCAACAGCTGTGCATGGGGCAGTCGAAAAATTGTCTAGCTACTTTACAGAACCAGCACTGTTTTAGAGAATTTTATAAAGTAGGTCATGCTGAGACAGAGATCATTAATTAGGGTCTGCACAAAATAAGGAACCAAATCCTTTTCTGAGTAGGTCACAACGTGGATAATACCAGGAAAGATCAACAACCCAATGTGCAAAGAAAGAAACTGATACTTTTTTAGAGTAGTTCACAAAGGGTATTGCCAAAGAGAACAGAAAGCTAAATTAGTACTCTAGTTTACAAAGAAAGAAACTGACATCTTTTCAGTGGAGCTCACAAAGCAGTTCATAGGAACAGACAGCAGCAAACCAGACCTCCAAGTGCACAAAAAAGAGCTAACAGGTTTCCAGTGGAGTTAAGAAATTATTTATTTCTGGAAAGAGCAACAATACAAAACTTCAGTGCACGAAGAAAAGAATTGACACTTTTTCTAGGGGAGTTCATAATTTTGGGTCTTGCCAATAACAGCAGAAAGCAAAATCAATGCATGCATGCTGAAGCCTAGTACACACTATTAGAAAATGTAATAAATGGTCATTTATATTTTTCTGTGGCGTTGATCCTTGATGAAAGTTCTTGAATTACAAAGGATGACTTCCACATAGCTGTCCAAATTTTGTTTCTGATCATTTGTGGCCTTTTTAATTTGATGTCTATAGGACGAATACTGTACTAAAGCGGAAAATGGATGATATAATAACTAACAAGAACATTTTTCCAACATGTCCCTTCTAAATTTTTTGTCTGAACAGTCCATATCAGCTCTCAAAAGCAGTGTACTAATGAACAGAAATTCGAATGATCATTCAGGATATGGATATTTTCATCTGATTTTCTAGTTCTGTTCAAGGCTTAAAGCGTCACTAAAGGAAAAAAAATAAGCTAAATAGCTTCCTTTACCTTACTGCAGTGCTGTTTTCATGTCCTCATTGTTCGTTTTTGCTTTGATGTTGCTGTAATTCTGCTCTGATCTCCACACTTCCTGGTTGTCTGTTTCCTTATAACCACGGTACTGGGAGCTTTCTCACTGTGGTCACTAATCCAGGAGGTGTGATTACTGTGTGTAAACTGAAACTGGGTTGGTGCTGAGGGGTTTTAGACAAACCATCACTGCCCTCTATTGGCTCTCTGGCTCTGTACTTCAGAGAGACAGGAAATAACAGCAAAAACGAAACTAGAACTGTAGGTTGATTATATGATTGATTTTTATTTCTTTTTATTCATTTTTAAAAGGAATCAGTTAACTTTTATGCCTATATACCCTGTAAACAGTCATTTCAGCGCAACAATTTTTGTCCTTTAGTGACCCTTTAACTAACATGTCCTTTTTTCCATGTCTTATGTATGAAAACATAGGAACATGGGTGTAGCAGGTGCTCTGGACTGATGAATAATAATCAGTGTGGTGGCACAGGTGGCTAATGTAGCGAATGAAACAAAAGAGTCGGCACTATTGGAAGTTCCATCTGCAATCTTTATTTCATGACCAGGTTAAAAATGACCACTAACGCGTTTTGGCACAAGCCTTGTTCACAGCATTGCCAAAAATGACAGCCACAACACATTGGATAAAAAGATAATAGCGTCCACTACCACCAATCAAGTTATGTCATAAATTGGAATAAATGAAAAACACCAGTGTAGGTGTGTGATTCCTGGGAAGTGCAACTCATATCATCACATTTTTCATTTGATATACTGGAAAAAAATTGATCTAAAGAAAGGGAGATATGATAGATTTGTAATAAATATAATGTAAGAACAAATATTGTTTAGTATAAATTATCAAAAATATTTTTTGTACAGTAAGAAAAGGTCCACATCATATTTAAAATTCATACCCATTGGTATTCTGTTATGAAGGCTAAAGATCCACCAGACTTCTCACTTTACAGCAGACTTTTAACATTTTCTAACCCATAAAACACAAAGGTTGACATGTTAGCTGAATGTTGATATTTGAAATGTTTGGACACATTGGATAACCCTTTGTCGAATACGTATAATGCACCGTGATGGTACTCATGGTACACCCTACATATTGTAAATTGCAGGAAGTACATTCTATTGAATACACTACATTATTGGCCCCACAGGTATAATAATCGTGTATGGCAAAACTTTTGCCAGTGGAGCAAGATTTTACTTCATTCGTCTTTTTGGAATGCTTACTGCAAAAACGACAAGTTAAGACTCCACAGGGATAAGATCCAGTGGTATTCAACCATGTCCTTGTTTGAACCTTCAGATTGATATAAACTTGGAGAAAAAATATCTCCTAGACCTAGAGTGTTGGCTCGTCGGTTGGAAAACCTGCAACCTGCTTTAATAACTGATGTCAGGGCCTTGTCAGTTGATAGAATGGGGAGATGGTTTAACCAATCTAGCTCTGGAAGAATTGACTGCTCAATGACTGGGCCATTTTATGCTATTCGGCACTGCATTGCTTTAACTGACAATTGCGCGGTCGTGCAACGATGTACCCAAACAAAATTTATGTCCTTTTTTTTCCACGAATAAAGCTTTCTTTTGGTGGTATTTGATCATTAGTAAGCCAGTCCACCAACTCCTCTGCATGCTGTGGCTGGATAGCACGGGCAACCTCACTTATGGCCCATACACACGATCCGAATATCGGCCGACGGATCGTACGATATTCCTCGCTTGCTGGTCGAATCGGGACCAGAATACACTAAAATACTCCCGATTACAATCGTACGAGGAAACTTGACTACGTTCTTTGTGGACTTACGTCGTAGCATAGTGATGTAATGTACGGTTGACCCCTATAGCCACGCCCGCAGCATAGTGGTTCTGAACCACCGTTCCTTCGGGCCACTACGTACTTTCCTTTGAACTACGGTAGTTCGTGCGGGTCACTGCATTCTTTCTTGCCAATACGTAATTTCTTTCAGACCGGCACGTTCGGTCGGATGGATCTTGGGCAACAAAAAACCAACATTGCAATTGCAATGATTGGAGTCCTGGCCATACAGAAGGTCCTTAAACATAAAAAAAAAAAAGTAGAAGGACATGGACAAAAGAGTGGCTTCTGAATCGTGACAAATACTCCCACATGTCCTTGCTCAAGGATCTTCAAGAGAAAAATCCTGAAGATTACAGAAATTATCTTAGAATGGACGATGAGTGTTTTCAGCAATTACTAACATGTGTAAGACCATATATACAGAAGAAGGACACTGTGATGAGAGAAGCGATAAGTGCCGATCAAAGGCTAATAGCAACTTTACGGTACTTGGCTACAGGATCTAAAATTCACTACCGGAATATCTCCGCAGTCACTTTGCAAGATCATCCCGGAAACCTGTGAAGCTCTTATCCAGACACTCAAGGATGAATATCTAAAGGTATAGTGACGTTTATTATCTATGTATTTTTAGAATTATTGTGGTCAAGCAACGCTGACATTCTTGTTACCATAACCTCAATGTAGTGTTGCAGCAATTTCGCTGAAAATGTAAAGTGTCATGGTTTTGCCACTTTTGGTTGTGATGACAATTCTTAAGGCTAATATCCACATATATAAGCAGGCTTGTGCTTAATTAGACTAGGAAACACATGACACGGAAACCACCCCTAAAGTTAAAGTGACATGTGTTTAAAAAACATGCAAATGCAGGTGAACTAACAAGACCTCAGCAGTTGTAAAGCTTGATTTTAATAAACTATACCTTTATTCTTGGCATACAGAATCGGAATTAAACACTGTTTATCTCTCTTTTCCTCCTAGTTTCCAAGAAATGCTGCGGAATGGATGGAGATTGGACAGAAATTTCACGAGCAATGGAATTTCCCAAATTGTGGGGGCGCAATTGATGGGAAACACATTAGGATCTCACCACCCCCCAATTCTGGCTCCTATTTTTATAATTATAAAGGCTTTTTCAGTATTGTTCTTCTTGCCGTTGTCAATGCCAATTATGAATTCCTATATGTAGACGTTGGGAAAAATGGACGCAATTCCGATGGCTGTGTGATAGAACACACAAAATTCTATCAATTACTTCAAAGTGGGTCTCTGAATCTCCCATCCCCAAATGAGACCGTGGAAGGTCTGAACTTTTGTTGCAGACGATGCTTTTGCTTTAGGAGACCATCTCCTCAAGCCCTTCCCAATGCGTAACATGACCCCTGACCAGAGGATATATAATTACAGATTATCAAGGGCACGTAGAGTGGTGGAAAACGCTTTCGGAATATTGGCCAACCGTTTCCAGATATTTCAAACGACCATTAATATTTCTTTAGAAAAACTTAATAAAATTGTGCTATGTTGCTGTGTATTGCATAACTTCTTGCGGCGACATGCACATGGCTACATTACAGTGGAACAGCAAAATGATACAGGAACAACATCATCAACTCAAGGTGTGCGAGACAACAGCAATGCCAGAATGAGCCAATTGACACCACTGGCTCTGCCACATTCCAGGCTGCCATCTCAAACTGCCCGTCAATGCCGCCTGGACTATATGAATTATTTTATAGGTCAAGGGGCAGTGTCATGGCAGAATGACATGTGAGATCTTTTTGTGCTGGAAAAATCCACTGTTTAAACTCCATTTATTAAAATGATTGTCAAATGTATGCATATTTTATTATTTTACCTATTCCATGGCGTTTCCATGTTAATTAAAAAAAGCATACATCCTGAGTATTTGTTTGTGTTGAATATAGTCTAAAAGGTGTCTGCAAATTTGGAACATCTGTGGTCATTAGTACCACCTTAAAGTGCCACCTCACATTGCCCATCTAGTGCTAAAAAAAAGGCAAATCATTAGGTGCCAACTATAATTCCCCACAAGTGCCACTTATCACTGCCCACTGGGGACACCTAGCAATGCCCACTAGTGTCACCTCTAAGTGCTCTAACAATGCATTTCCGTGGTCACCTATAACTACACTCCAGTATCATATATTAAGTGCCCAACTGTGCCGCCTTATCAATGCCCACATTGTCAAAACTTTGCATAAAAAAAAAATGAGTGTGGTTTATGGTACCCAGCAAGCACGTTTGGAGATCAATAACAGTCAAACAAGATAAATTGCACATCCAATCCAACATTTGACCAAACCATAACTATCAAACTGTTCAACACACATTTCGTGCGTGCAGCCCACGAAGAGACGTCGCCTACACACTACGTTCGCATTGCAATGACGTCATCAGAAACGGTCGGCAGGCGTACGCACGCGAGGCGAACCAAAACCGTCCACGGCAACCACGAACGCTCCCGGAAAGAATGCTGCTACGAAATATAGTGTTCCACGAACTGAGGTAAAAACTTAATTTAAAATGTTATTGTATGTTATGTAAACAGTGTATAAGTTAAACATTTTTCCAAGCTTATTAAAACTTTATATTGCAGGAATCATGCCAGACAAGTTCACCTCCCCAGATTTTTTAACACAGTTTATCGACATGTACAGGCAGCTTCCCTGCTTATGGCAAGTTTCTACCAAAGATTATTCCAACCGTAATAAAATACATGAGGCCCTGAGTAAACTGGTTGAACTGTGCAAAGCGGTATGCCCAAATCCAACTATCGACTATGTCAGAAATAAAATTGCGAATATAAGAACCGTATTCAAAAAAGAACTCAACAAGGTACGTGCTTCACAGAAATCTGGGGCTGGAACAGATGAGATTTATGAACCCCGGCTTTGGTATTATGAAAGCCTGCGCTTTCTGACAGACCAGCTTGATTCCAGTGAATCCCTGTGCAGCCTTTCAGGAACATCTGCTGCATCACCAGAGCCAGAGGATGAGGAACAGGACAATGTGGATGATCTTCCCATATCACAGGTTAGTGTATAATGTCCATTTAGCCATATGATACTAATGTTTTTTCTGACGCTTTGAAAATAAATGTGTTAGTATCAACATACTAGCACATTATGTGTCACATAACTGTGAAACAAAAATATTAAATATGCCTTTACTGCTGGACGCTTTTCCATGCGCTCACTTCGGGGAAACCTAACTGCAGTTGCAATCCCTTGGCTGATTGATCACACCCGACTTTCATTCAATGACAGTCATATATGTTCTGTTCGTTTAGTAACATGAATAGCAGTGATGATTTTGGCAGAACAGTTCATGCATCTGAGTATCTCCGCATAGAGATGGACCTCTGCATGTTGATCATTATGTAATGTTCCAATACCTGGCTGAGTGTTTCAAAACTCGATAGGGAACTTTGATTTTAACATAGATTAACCACTTAAGGACCAGACCAATACGCTGCTAAATAACCCTAGGGATTATTACAATACGGCACTGAGTCACTTCAACAGACAATTACGCGGTTGTGCGACGTGGCTCCCAAAAAAAATTGTGTCCTTTTCTTCCCACAAATAGAGATTACTTTAGATGGTATTTCATTGTCTTTGCGATTTTTTATTTTAGCGCTATATAACAAAATAGAGTGAAATTTTTGGAAAAAAAAAATATTTTTTAATTTTTGTTATCAGGAAAATCAATAAACTTAATTTTAATCAAACATTTAGGCCAAAATGTATTTAGCCACATGTCTTTAGTAAAAAAAAAAAAAACGTACATGCGGTGGTCCTTAAGTGGTTAATGATAATTTCAGGACTTTCTATGCTTTGCTCAATCAAACTGGTTGGCTCACACCAAACACATATGTGCAACTTTCATTCAACTACAGCTGTATAATGTGTTTTGATGCACTCCAAAACCAGATATAGATAGATAGATAAATCTATCTATCTATATCCAGCTATCTATCTATATCAAGCTATCTATCTAGCTAGCTATAGCTAGCTAGATAGATAGATATATCTTGCTAGCTTGATTTTTTTAGAACCATAACTGCACCATAATAGACCAATTTGAATTGAATGAGAACTTCAATCCAATTGATGTTCAATTGTTGTTGCTTCTGCAGGAGCAAGAATCCCAAGAAGACATTTCCACATCCAGGCCTGTCCGTACATCCATGACTAGAAAAAAAAAAAATCTAGATTCAGCTACATATTCCTTTCTGGATAAGGCTGCATCTGCCTTAAAGAACAAGTCCGATGAATCTGATGGGTTTGGAATCATGATTTCAAGCAAGCATAAAAGAATAAGTGACCCCCAGAAAGAGTTTGCAGAGAGACTTGTTCTCGAAGTTCTTGGAAAGGGTCTCAGAGAAGAATTGAGTGCGCAAACAAAATTAATAGAGGAACAGCCACCAAGACCTTACCACCCACCGACGCATTTAGCCCAACCACAATCTAACCACCAAGCAGGGCATTGGCAATATTCCCCAGACCAGGTTCACAGTTCTCCTTGGTCCCATAATTATACCAATCTTTAATTTTGTTTTCTAATATGGCAATTGCAGTATATGGTTTCAGTTTTTATGTTTGAATCTTGGACAACTAATGCGTTATCTCTATTGAGAAAATGTATTTTTAAATTATTTTGTTCATATCAAAAGTGCTTTCAATTTTTTTCTTTTATTATGTTTCCTCAGAAATATGTTGTACTCTTTATTTTTCCAGAACACCCCCCCTCTCTTCCCAAAAACATGCAAGGAGACATGTGAAGTTTAAACATTATTATTTTTTATTTTTTTTGCATGTTGCTTTCAAAACTTCCATATAAAGGCATTATCTGCATAGTATAAAAAATAAAATATATGTGAAACATACACAAACATTGTGCAATTTTTAAGACTTAAATGTTTAAAGTGAAGGTTCACCCTCCAAAACAATTTCTATTATGCGACGGACACCACCCTGGTAGTTTGCTTGTGTTTTTTTTTTAAATCATTTCTTTGCTTCTTACGGGCTCTCTTCACCTTCGATGATCCCGAGGGACTGGGCGTTTCCAATCACAGGCTGTGATTGATGTCCTTCAACACGGCGCATACAGTGCGTCACAAGATGCCCAAGAAACCTAAACATCTGTGCGTCCCTATACAGCGACTGTGCACAGACATTCGGGTTCCTTTGGCATCTAGTGATGCGCTGTATGTGCCCGCCTGAGGGACGTCAATCACACCCTGTGATTGGCAAGACAGTCGTTAAAACCGTAACTTTAAATAAAAACAAAAAATTAAACTGCCAGTCGGGTGGGTGGGGGCCATGGCGTCCTACAATTTTTTGGGAGGGTCTTCCTCCGGAGACTTTAATAACAAACATCTTTAACATTATGAGGTAGGGTAACATACACACTCACATTTACTACAGGAAATAGTGTAACCTATTAAACCCCATACTCAACATGAGATATTTGCATTATATTCTTGTTCTTTTTCAAAAAATGTAAGAACTTTGCATTAGAGCAGCTTCATTGTGAAACACTTTTCAAATCCAAATCCAAATCCAAAAAATGGATGTGAAAATTAGAAACAATGTATTATACTGTATTTAAAATCTTGAAAAAAAAAACAAAAAAAAAAAATTAGTGAGTGGGATTACAGTTTCTTATGACTGCGGTACTGGGCGTTCCTATCCTTGGATTAGATGTTTGACAACTTGTGAAACTGTCCCCCTGTCGCAGAATGCATGTCACCAGATTTCGTCAAAAATAGCCTTGATAAAAGTCGGTACTATACATTACCTGGCAGTCTGCTCTACATCGGTAGGCGTATGTGGTGTACAGTGCCGACTCGCAGCTCAACAATTTTACAAAATCTGGTGACACACGTTGTGTGACAGGGTATCTCTTTCACAAGCTGTCAAACACCTAATCAAAGGATAGGAACGTCCACTACCGCAGTTAAGAAAATCAGTATGCCCTGTGGAAAAAGCCTATATTAATGAATGTAGGGCGGAAAAAAAAGCCTACATACAGTAATATTTGAAAGAAATATGTCTCTATGAGGCATTAACAGCGCTATATGAATTTATATCAATTGAACTCAAAAGTTCAAAATCTGCTTTTGTGAGGTGCAAAAAACAATCAGGATCTCCTATCCTAAAAATAGTAGCTAGCCTCAAATACTAAGGACAATGTAACAACAGCTATTATACACTAAAAACAAATAATGAAAAACAATCTTGAGTGTATATGACACGCATATGTCAATGGGGTACTTCTTTTTTTAAAAATACAAATAAAAGTAGAAATAAAAAATATAGCACATAGTCTGTTGATCTAAAATGTTCTTTGTGGGAAATAAACTTGAAATTTGGTTGAAAAGACACAAATCCAGGCTTTCCTTCACTTGTAGTCCCCCTCTCGGTTTTGTACTCACCAGATAGACATGGTGTTAATCGCCTTTAGATATTGGGATCTCCCTCCTGTGGAGTTCAGCCCAGCCCAGCAGCAATATTTCTCCTCCAAAAAGTATGGATGGGGTTAAGTGCGTGTTTGCAGCAAGAGCAATCTTGGCATTAACAAATACCAGTTTTTCAGCAGCCTCCTTGCTCTCACAGATTCACACTGTTTCCCAGGACAGACAGTCTGTCCTGGGAAACAGTGTGAATCTGTGAGAGCAAGGAGGCTGCTGAAAAACTGGTTGAATGTGGGAAGAAGAGAGAAATGGATAGAAGACAGCTTTTAACACAAACGGCGTCGGCGTGTTATTGTTCTGTAAATAGGTGATGAAACCACAAGTATTTGTTAATGCCAAGATTGCTCTTGCTGCAAACACGCACTTAACCCCATCCATACTTTTTGGAGGAGAAATATTGCTGCTGGGCTGGGCTGAACTCCACAGGAGGGAGATCCCAATATCTAAAGGCGATTAACACCATGTCTATCTGGTGAGTACAAAACCGAGAGGGGGACTACAAGTGAAGGAAAGCCTGGATTTGTGTCTTTTCAACCAAATTTCAAGTTTATTTCCCACAAAGAACATTTTAGATCAACAGACTATGTGCTATATTTTTTATTTCTACTTTTATTTGTATTTTTAAAAAAAGAAGTACCCCATTGACATATGCGTGTCATATACACTCAAGATTGTTTTTCATTATTTGTTTTTAGTGTATAATAGCTGTTGTTACATTGTCCTTAGTATTTGAGGCTAGCTACTATTTTTAGGATAGGAGATCCTGATTGTTTTTTGCACCTCACAAAAGCAGATTTTGAACTTTTGAGTTCAATTGATATAAATTCATATAGCGCTGTTAATGCCTCATAGAGACATATTTCTTTCATACATTTTTTCTCATTATAATAGCCGCTTTTTCTGCATATACATTTATATAATTTGTCCATTGAGCGCTAGGACCAGCCTCTATCTTAGGATATATCCTGGTATATCTTTTCTATACAGTAATATTTGCTTAGTTATACTGCCTGTAATTGTTTTTAGGCTTTTGCGTTCTCCTACACTTTCAAATGGGGGGGGGGATAACCCCCAAAAAAACTTTAGTAACATTACATTGCACAAAGTAGTCGACATGACTGATTCTTTCTTAACAGTCTTTGCCGTACATACAGTATTTGTACCACCGCTCCTGGGTATGTAATCTGCGGTACTGGATGTTCGTAATTGGTTGAGATCCTTACAACCGGTGCATACAGCGTGTTAAGGAAATTTCGGAAAGAAGAAAAACATTGGTGCGCAAATGGCATAAAGAGGCGACTCACAGTCCAGCTTCTTTCGCAAACTCCTAACGCACTCTATGCACCGGTGGGAACGGCCAAGCCCACTGATCACATACCCGGAAGCTGGGGTGAAAAATAAGGATGTACGGCAATCCAAAAAAAAACAACAGCCTAATGTCAATCGGACAACTAGGCTGAATGTAAGGTTGAAACTTGTTTGGTTTGGGGGGGAACACCCGCTGTAAACAAGTAGTACAGCATGCACTGCGAATCCAAGTACGCAAAAATTTCAATAAAGTGCAAAACAGTTGTAACAAAATATAAAAATAAGTGCAAAAAAAGTTAACAGGTCCAGTATTTATAATTTGTTCAGCAAATCAATGAAGTCTTTCAACCTTTGCTGAAGTGCTGCAGCTGATCTCTTAATCTTCTCTAGTTCGGCACAACAATGCAAAATATCCATCTTGGAATGCGAAATGGTAGTACTGTCCAGCTGATGACCTGTGAAGGATAATAATTACTAATAATCCATTTAGGACAGATTGGAGATAAAGCCACAAAATACATCTTGAAACGTACCTGTGCTGGACACAATATTCTGAGTTTCGTCAGTTGGAATATCCTCCTCTAAAGGGGTGACATCAATAAGTTGCAGGTCTTGGTTGCTTCCACTCAGGGAATGATCCCAGACCTCCAATCCTGGATCTTGAATCTGCATCTCTTCCCCCACTAGATGGTATGTTTGGCTTTCTGTAAATAGCATACAACATGATTAGGAATTTGCTATAAAATCTCTAAATTCCGACCAAAAAATACACATTATTACTTTATTCGGTTTACAAACCTTCAGGACTGGAATCTTGGGTAGGGGAAATTGTTATTATGTTCTTGGTTTGTACAATTGTCACTGAGGGATTAGACGATGAGCATAGGGAAAAGCAAACAGCCCTGTCACGATCAATAAAACTGATTATTATAGTAATATATATCTATATCTAGATATATACACACACACACACACACATATATGTAGAAAACCTCACTTCCTGTTCTTCTGTCTATAACTCCACACACTTATATGTGAGTCTTTGTTTTTGTTGTGGAGGAGGTTTCTTGAGGGGGCGAGAAGGAGTGGCATTACACTCTCTACTTTGCAGACAAATAAAATAGCTTTGTGTTAGTTGGCGTAGTGACATTCCTGCTTGCCCCCTTAAGAGTCTTTCTCCACATAAGCGATGAGTTTCAAGAAGAAGGACTATGCTTTGGAGCAGTAATATGTTAGTGCCAAAAAAATTCTTCATCAAAAAACACTTAAAATTAGACTGCAACCCTAAATAAAATAGAAAATTGAGAAATTACTCACTGCACCAAACCCCCCCCCCCCAAAGAATTTATAAATCTAAAAACCCAACAGATATCAAAATCCATCACAGTCCAATGTGTGGCTGGACAGGGGATCCGTGTGTGCAAGAAGGTGTTATCTGCCTGTTTTAAATTACTCTCTACAGTCACTAAATTAGATATGGTCAATCATAGGCCGTTCCGTATTGTTCATCCATTTGGTTGGGTGTTTAAAAATTACACGTATAGTCACTGGTTATTGCAAAAGTTACTGCTCCTACTAAATATGGGAGAAAATTTATACTTTTAGGGGTAATTAATTTGTGTTAATAGGAATGGCGGGTATCTGTGTTTTTTTGGAATACTACAACACTACTGCAGACAAATATGTTATTTTAGAGTCATTTTGGGAATATTAACATTTTTACAGTAAACAGTGCTATAATTAAGCATTATTTACTATATAAATGGGACAGACTGGAAAGTGGTTAAACACTAGATCACCAAGGTGTTACATGTGTATAGCCTAGTGAGGAATTAAAACTGTAATGGGAGGGGGTGGGGGAAGAATCTATGTCCCCATGTACAAGGAACTCAGCATCAATCCTCTCTCCCTGACAGAACGTGGATCTCTGTGTTTACATACAGAGATACACGTTCCTGGACATTTTCTGGGGAATCGCATGTATGGTCAACGGACGCCTGGCACGCGCATTAACGTGGAGCTTGGTGTGTAAACACAGAGCTCCACGTTATGTCAGGCAGAGGAGATCAATGCTATGTCCCTTCTAGATAGGGACACACATCTGTCACCTCCCCAGTCACCCCCACTCCCCCTACAGTGAGAAAACTCATTATTTAGGCTACACATTTAACCCCTTCCCCGGCCCCCATTGGTTAACCCCTTCTCTTGTAATCACATGAATACAGTAAACCCTGCATATTTATAGCACTGTTCACTGTCTAATGTGAATGATCCGGAAAAATTGAAAACAGTGTGCAATGTGTCTGCTATAATGTTGCAGCTTTGAAAGAAAAACCTAATCGGCGCCATTCATAGCTTAAAAAAGAAAAAAAGAAAAATAAATTGTCCCATGTTTTGCAGGCAATAGAACTGTTTGTCAAACTAGTCACTATATGGTTTATTGCGAGGTTTCTTAATTTTAATTTTTTTGGGTCCAATGTTGAAGAATGGATATTGGGCTAAACTGATTTTGGTTTTTTTGGGGGGGTTTAAACAAAGAGATAATTAGTAAACCAAAAAGTAAAACATATTATGATGTAACACATTTCAAACATGTTTCTTGGTTTCTAGGCCAAACAACATTACAATAAAAAAACAAAAACATACAGCTGATCAAATCCCACCAAAAGAAAGCTCTATTGTTTGGGGGGGGGGAGCTCCAATTTTGATTGTGAGCCACATTGTACAGCCTGCCAATTGTCAGTTACAGCGACACATTTCCGGAAGGTAAAATGTAGTCAAGGCAGGAAGGGGGTGTATGTGCACATGAGGCAAGTGGTTACGATTACTGTCACTCACAAAAAATATGCCAAAAATTGGAAAGTGATGAATGGTAAGATTATTCGTAGAAATAAAAAAAAAAAATGTGAATGCTGCTGCATGAATAATGTCAGATAAAACATATACACTTAAGAAACAATGTTGTTGTTTGCACATACCTGGGGAAGGTTGCAGCAAAAGATCCATTTCCTTTTCTTCTTTTGGATTTTTTCTTTGGGGGTTTGGTTGCTTATTTTTCCCTGAAAAAAAAGAATTAATTTAGAAAAAACCAACAACCAAAAGAAAAAGGGTACATTACTAACATAACATTAAAACTTACGTTTTTGAATGAGCACATGGATTTTTTTTAATTGCCCTTGTTCGCGATTTTTCAGATCGGACCACCTTTTTCTTAGTTGGTCTTTTGATCGCAGAATCCCATGTTTCTTGTTGATTACTTGTATTACTTTTTCGAGGATGCGATCCTTCCGTGCATTTGGTTTCTGGTAAGTTTTCAGCTTCCCATCATAGTCATACGTTTCCCTGAAGCTGACAAGTTCTATCATCTCCTGTCTGGACATCGCTGTGGCCTTCAATGGCTTCTTGATCTTCTTTATCACCTTCATTTTTGTAGGCCCAGGCTTTTTCTCCTCTACCTTCTGCATGCTGCTGCTGACTCGCCCTGGCGCAGACTGTGTTGTGTGATCACGAGGCACAAAGGGGCGGAGCTTACGACACATGCGCTGAGAGTCTGCTTAATGAAAGATCTTTCGCTGTACGTTCTTTCGGGACGCTGATTGCGTACATGTGCTGCTTTCGGATTGGTTATATGTCATAGTCCTTCCGGGGTTATTAGCAGCTTCCGGTTATGCGCACTCGGTCATTTACGAGTTTGAACGTACGATCGCTGTACAAATTACACGATTATCGTACGTTCTGCTATCGTACGATAAAAATTATGGAGCTTGCTCCGTCGATTTTGGTCGGTTCCACGGTCGGAATCGGGTGTCGAAAGTAGTGTACACACGTACCGAATATCGGCCGATCAAGCATCGCACGATCGTTTTCGGCCGATATTCGGTTCGTGTGTATGGGCCATAAATGGAGAAAAAATGTGTCCTGCCTGAGGATGGACCCCGTCCACCTTTGCCTGTAGAAAATGTGTGATTGGATGTACTTATGTATGTATTATGTATGGATGTATTAAATGAAAAGTGGTGTTTGGTGTGCTTTAACCTGGTAATGTCCGCCTCCTGCACATATACTTCAGCTGAATGGCACAGATAGGCATATCAATGTACCTTTACGTCCCCTTTAAATGCCTGTCCGTGTGGTCACGTGTGCACCGGCATGCTCGCGACCCTGCCGCTTTCCCCGTGGGTCGGACAGCGATTGTCTTACGGAGGTATAGAGCGGGGAGATGCTTGTGTAAAAAATATACCAAGAATATGTAGAAGAATACGTATCAGCCTAAACCGAGGAAAGAAAAATTAAATATTTTTTTGGGGATATTTATTATAGCAAAAAGTAAAAAATAAATAAAATATAGAATTTTTTTCAAAATCGTCACTCTATTTTTGTTTATAGCGCAAAAAATAAAGACCGCAGAGGTGATCAAATGCCACCAAAAGAAAGCTCTATTTGTGGGAAAAAAGGATGTCAATTTTGTTTGGGAGCCACTTTCTCTACCACACAATTGTCAATTAAAGCGACGCAGTGCCGAATCGCAAAAAGTAGCCTGGTCCTTTAGCTGCAAAATGGTCCGGGGCTTAAGTGGTTAAATTGAGGACTGATGTTAACAGAAATTTTAAATCTATAAAAAAATAATTAAAAGAGGGAACACCAGCATCACAGTCAGAAAAACTGACAGACAATAAAAAAAGGGGGCAGGCAGGGGACAAAAAAATAAATAAACTTGCAGCCACCAAAAAAAGGGGGTATACAGCACTGTAAACAGCACTAAAGCCATTTTTTGGGATACAGCACTGAGTCGCTTTAATTGACAATTGCGCAGTTATGCGAAATTGTACCTAAACAAAATGTATGTCCTTTTTTCCCACAAATAGAGCTTTCTTTTGGTGAAACATTTGATTTAAATTTTTTTATGATATAAACAAAAGAAAAGCGTACATTTTGAACAAAACACTTTCTTTTTTACTTTTTGCTATAATAAATATCCCAATTTAAAAAAAAAAAAAAAGTTTAGGCCAATTATATATTATTCTACATAAATAAGCGATGTGTAAGCAATCGATTGGTTTTCGCAAAAGTTATGGCTTCTACAAAATAGGGGATAGATTTATGGCAATTTCATTTTTATTTTTTTATTTTTTTTTACTAGTAATGGCGGCGATCTGTGGTTTTTATAGGGACTGTGACATTGCGGTGGACAGATCGGGCACTTTTGACACATTTTTGGGACCATTGACATTTATACAATGATCAGTGCTAAAAAAATGTACTGACTACTGTATATATGTTACTGGCAGAGAAGGTGTTAACACTAGGAGAGGTTAAATGTGTTCCCTTACTGTGTGTTCTAACTGTGGGGGGGTGTGACTGACTTGGGGAGGAGACTGACCGGTGTTCCTATATACTAGGAACACACAATCTGTCTTCTCTCCCCTGATAGGACAGGGATTTGTGTGTTTACACACACAAAGCCCCATCCCTGTTCTGTTAGGAGTGACCGTGGGTGCCCAGAGGAGATCACAGCTGCCGGGCACGGGCATTGGCTCCTTAGGGAGCCTATACTCTTTAAAGTGCCCATCGTACAGCTACAGCAATTTGCACAGGAGTGCCATTCTGCCACCGTCAATCAACGGTGGGTAGTCGGCAAGTGGTTAAACACTGCACTACACTAACACACTATACTGTCACTGCACTATACTGACACACTATACTCACACTACTTTAACACTCTACACTCAGAGTTACAATAAGTGAACACACTAACTCGCTAGTAGTAAACTGAGCCCTTCTCTATCCATCTCCACTCCAACAACACTGAAAAAAGGTTCCTATGGAAAGGAACCTTTTATAGTGTGGGGTGGGACCATGACCACTGAGTCGTGATTGTGGGGCACTCAGCTGGCGAACATCCTGACGAACGCCCCACAAATTTTGGGTGTTCACTAAACGGGCAACCTTTGTTTGGCCCAAACCGTTAACCCAACACTATTGTTTAATGTGTTCTGCATATTGACTCTTGTGTGCACTCAGTGTACTTGCTTTGTGTTCTGTTTGTTCTGGTTTTCCTAACTTTGGAATAATGTCCTATGCCGTTTTATAAAATCCAGAGTGACCCTACCACATAAAAGTGATCGCAACTAGGGCAGACAGGAGGGAGCTCCTGTCTTCATTCTCTGGTCACTGGGAAGAGGGGAATCCCTTTCCCATCCATTCGTATATAGCCTATCCTGCAATTCCAGAACATTCTCAGAGTTCCCATTGGTTCCTGCTAAATTCTATACTCCTGATCCTTAAAGGGGCAGTATTCCTAAACTCCCCATTGAAAATGTTATATGTGACAAAACGCGTCTGAGGAGGTAACATGCTGACGTCACTACGCCTTGAGGAGGACGGAAGCATGTATTGTAGCTGGCCGGCTTCTTAATTTTACGCAATTTTAAAAGCGTCTAAAGTGTAAGTGCAACTATTTATATTGAACAATAAATGTTTTGAGTTAGACAGTATCACGCTATGGTCTATCTTATCTCTTTTTGGGCTGATTGTTGAACATTGCTTAAGGAGTTTACGGAGCTTATGGTAATTCACTTGTGAGTCAGTATCATCACCCATACAGCATTCCCGCAATCTCCCACAAAGCAAAAGCCTGGGCTGGGCTATAGCCATTTGCTTACTTGGCTTGCTATCTGGTAAGCGTGTTCTCTATGAGGTGGTGGTGCACTTGTCTGTAAATCAATCACTGGGCGTCCTTTATTGAATGAATTCAACTACCTGCGCAATTATTGGAACAATATTATGCCCTGCAACTTTCTATATAGTCTGTAATTTCTCCTTCCCAGTATTCCTAAACACCTATTAACCCTAAAGCAAACTAATGTAAACTTATCCTAACCTAGGGATGGGGTGGCCACAATTTTAGGAAAGTAGGCCCATAATCTGTCCCCTTTTTATATTCTTCCAAAAATTATTAAACCTAGTATTGTCATCCTTCGAGAACATAAGAACATTCTAAAAATATTATACTTATTGACAATTTCTATGAAAGCAAATAACAGCAGGAAATCTACAGTATGTTAAAGCTGATATAAGAGATGTAATATTTATGGATCTATCAGGATAAAAATCACACAACATGTGGTTCTACTGTAGTATATGTCCCTTTCCTGTACTCGTTTTACTTTTACCCATTACCTGACCTATTTACATTAGTAGATAGTATGTGAATTACGGTCAGACAACTGAAAGATGACCCAAAACCAGAAATGTATTACTGTATATTGTAGCTTACCAATTTTAACATGTAATAGTAGGATTGTTTTTTTAAGATGTTTCCCATTATTTTCTTCTGTTGATCCAGTCAGTAAGTCTTTTAATTTTTAACTTTCTTTAACAGCCCAAGCCATCCAGCTACAGTGGCAGTTAGGAGGTTGAGACAAACCATTTAACACGGACAGAGGTGCTCACAATGATCAGCTGGTATTCATTTATGCAAAACCTATATTCAAGAAGAAAAAAAAAAAAAACTGTTGCTGTACCTGCCTAGAAAGTGTAATGCCGCGTACACACGGTCGTTTTTTGCGATGAAAAAAAACGACGTTTTTTAAAACGTCATTTAAATTGATCGTGTGTGGGCAAAACGTTGTTTTTTGTCTTAAAAAAAACGACCAAAAAAAAATTCCAACATGCTTGAATTTTTTGCGTCGTTTTTCAAAACGTCGTTTTTTGTTTCACAAAAAGTCACCGTGTGTAGCAAAAACGTCGTTTAAAACAACTTTTTTCAACCCGTGCATGCCCAGAAGCTAGTTATGAAGCGAGCTTCAATGGAAAAGAGTGGTGAACGTAAACTCGCTTTTTGTGAAAAAAACGATGGTGTGTATGCAACATCGTCTTTGAAAAATGACGTTTTTTACTTCACAGAAAATGTCGTTTTTTTTCATTACAAAAAATGATCGTGTGTACGCGGCATTAGGCCCCGTACACACGACCGAGAACCTCGGCAGAATCCAGCTAGAAAGCTCGCTGGGATCCATATTCTGCCTAGATACTCGGTCCTGTGTACGCTTTCGCCGGGCGTCCCGTCGAGAAAGCCGTTGAGCCAAAATAGAGAGCAGGTTCTCTATTTGCTCGATGGCCCATCGAGAACCATGGCTCGACGCCTTTCCCGGCGGCTTGGTCGACGATTTCGACGGGCGGAACAATGTGTTTGGCCCGTCAAGGTTCTCGTACGTGTGTACGCGGCCTCAGCTGTAGTTCGACTTAAATTTCTTAATTACTTCTAAATCTGCTAATGCATCTAACACTCCCCAAATTGACAGTGTTGCTGTCCACAGGTGTCTCTATTAGGCCTCCATCCAGAATAGTTTAACTAGAAAGTATATTACTGGCTGAATCACCAGTTGATAATAAAGGGAAAAGCTAAGAGATGAAAATGAAATCCAATCTGTAAGCTGCAATATATTTAAAGCTAAGCTCCACCCTGATTTTTTTTTTTTTTTAAATCTAAAAAAAAAAAAAAAAAAATGAAATGTAAAAAAAAATACTCACCCTAAATAGGCTGTTGCTATGCGGAAGTCCCGAATCTGCCCTCATGATCCGCGGTGCGGTTTTCTTCCTCCTCCTCTTCTCGGTGTCTTCTTGTGAATGGACCGCGCTGCATTCTGGGAACTGTGTGTATCCCAGAAAGCAGCCGGACCATTCACAAAGCGCCGCGTCGCTCGCACATGCGCAGTAGGAAACGGGCAGTAAAGCCGCACGGCTTCACTGCCTGTTTCCCTGACTGTGGATGGCGGTGCCGGGATCGAGGATCGGCATCGGCGGGGGCCGTCAGCGCGGGCGCCTAGGACAGGTAAGTGTCCTTATTCAAAGTCAGCAGCTACACTGTTAGTAGCTGCCGACTTTGAAAAAAAAAAATGCGGGTGGAGCTCCGCTTTAAATTCTGTCTAAAAGTATTATTATTTGTTGCCTTTATTTATGTTCTTAGTCAGTAGTTGCCAATATTTGTTCATCTCTGCCCTAGAAATACAGCAGATTTTAATGTCTGCTAGTAATTGTCCACAGTGATAATGTGAAATGACTGATCTGCTGCGTTTCATTTAAAAGTAATTATTGGCAAGAAATATTGATACACTTCAGCTATTTTCATTAAATATTGCATACATCATAAACAAGTTGGCTCTCTTTGCTTGGCAAAATAAAAACATAATCATATTATATTAGTAATATGGAATTGCTATTGATTTTTTTCTTATTTCATATGAATGTATAAAGCATTAATTAAATGTATGCTTTTCCTGTAAATAGAATCTAATACTTTTTAATGATTTATACACAAATAAAGCTGTCAGTGTTTTGTGATGTCCTTGAAGCCTCAAAAAACATTCAGAGATGAACGTCTTGCTCACATTAGCCTACAGTAACCTTAACTTATTTTTACAAGCACATGACAGAAATGCTTTGTACATGCTTTATGAGAAAATAAACCTTCATATTAAAGTGGTAGTATACTCTACTACCACTTTCACTTACAGGTAATAAGGCTTACCTGTTAGTATAAAGAATATCTCCTAAACCTGTATGGTTTAGGGCCACGTAGTGGCGCGTACACACAATCAAACATATCTACTGAACAGATCCGACCGTGTGTATGGGCTAGCAGACAGGATTTAAAACGTGTCTGCTGGAAACCCGTCCGTCCGACATGTCCGCTGGTTAGTACGCCTAACCAGTGGACAAAAATCCCCCGCATGCGTCGAATGGATTCGACACATGCGTGGAAGTATTTTACGTCCCGGTTTGGTGACGTGGCGGCGTCAACGTCACCGCCACGTCACCGCGCTGTCTGTCCGCGGGGATTTTGGTTTGATGGTGTGTACAACCATCAGACCAAAACAGCCCCGGAGACATATCCGATGAAAACGGTCCGTCGGACCGTTTTCATCGGATAAGTTGGAACGTGTGTAGGCGGCCTAAGAGATATTCCCCCCGCAATGCGTCGCTGATTGCAGCGGAGCATGCGCAGCGGGGATCCTCGGCGAAAGGACCGGCAGCCGCCAGACCTTGCTGAATTGAAGTCTCCCGTGTGCATGCGCGGGAGTGACGACATCGCCGCTCCAGCCAATCACAGCGCTGGAACGGCGATACCCGGAAGACACGCCGGAGCAAGATGACATCTTGCTCGGCGTGGACCAGGTAAGTGCTCTTCACCTCGTTCCAAGGTAAGTATTTCATAATCAGCTAGTATGCGGTGCATACTAGCTGATTATGCCTTTTTCTTTTCAGGTGGGGGAAAATTTCTTTTTTTTTCAATAGCGGGTATACATTGTTGTTTTAAAATTTGCAAGCCCTGGAGTACACTAGTAACAGCATGTATCTCCTCCAAAACACAATCCATGAAAATACACAGACAGAGCTTTCCATTAGGATTCAAATGGCCAAATTGACATTGAGGAATTTGAAGGCCTCATTCAAATGAGCACTTACCCCCGTAGTCCATGAATGGGATGTATCTTTAAGTGGCTGGACTCTCCAAGTGGGAAAGCAACGACTATACAGACACAGCTGCACAATTTGAAAGCCATGCAGAGTGGACCCAAATGCAGACAGTGTGCACGGCTGTCAAATAGGGATGAGCAACTGTTTAACACTGGATTCCAAATACACCGTGTTTTCATTAACTACAGGCTGTTATGGTATCTCTGACTTTGTACTATACAACTGGGCTTCATTACCTCATGGATGTGTATTTTTAGCTACACGGGACATGGACTGAAAGGTTTATAGGAGCTTTATCGTTTAAAAAAAAAAAAAAAAAAAGACACGTGACCATGTAAATTATGCCAAAATGGCTAATTCAATCTATAAGGGGGAAACTGGAAGACTTTAGGTAGTTGTAAATAATTAATGGCATTTCACAAGCAGTTAGCAGAAGCTGGGAAAACAGACACTATTTATAAAACTATTGTAAGCACAATCCACCTTGGGTCTGACACTATCTGACCCAATCCAGGTGGAGGTAATTAAAACCATTACGCTACCATCTTCCAAACCAACAGCCTCTTAAAATAAGCTGTGTCCTCCGTTCTAGGTACAGATGAACTGTTCACTCTCAATCACATGAAGAGAGGAAAGGAACTTTCTGCACACCGATGACATCACACAGATTACAATATATTTAAAGTCAACGATCACTATGACGGTCCCCACCTTTGGCACCTCCCCTCTAATGTGTTCAAAATGAAAGGGCTTACTCATAAGCCATCAATGCTTTGACCTGGGGGAGTTGAGTATGTACCTAGAGATTGTTCAAAAAGGTGGGAAAAAACAGATGTGTGCATCCTGGGATCCTCTAGACTTCACAGTAGATGCTCTGGTGATTCCTTGGACTCAGTTAAAGCTGGTTTATGCCTTTGCTCTGATGAAGAACCTCCCTTAACTGCTGCATGAAGGGAAAGGGTTCCAGTGATTCACATAACATCAAATTGGCCCAAAAGGGCATACTCAGACTTCTAGCAAACAAACCATGGGCTCTTTCGAACAGACCAGACTCACTGGTAAAATGCCCCACCCCCTGTTCTGACCTGCTTCCCAGTCACTGACTTCATTGGCATGGCTGTTGAAACCCAAGTCTTAAAGGACAGGGCCATTTCTGACTATTTAATCCCTACCTTACTCAGAGCAAGAAACTCCAACTCCTGCAAGATTAACAGTTGCACATGGAAGGCTTACTGGTGTCAGGACAGGAGTCCCAGGGAGTACTCTATCACATCTATAATATTCCACCTTTTCTTCAGTTTGGTCTTGGCCAGCGTCTGGCCCTAAGTACCCTTAGGGGACATGTTTCTACCTTATTCATTCTATTTCAGAAACCTCTTGCACTGCAATAAGACCTTTTATTAGATAGTTGCTTAGAAAATCCCCAAATGTAACCCTCAGTGGAGATCGCAAAAAAAAGGCCTACAGCGGTGCAGTTGGCAGAGGTATCCCTAGTAATATGTCTAAGAATAGGTCAGAGTCATTTGGTTTTAAAGAGCATTACATTTATTTGTTTCAACATTAAAAAAAAAAAAAAATTGTGGCCTTAACCACTTAAAGACCGCCGCATGTAGATATACGTCCACAGAAGGGAACGTTAAGGCAGATGGGCGTATATATACGTCCCTGCCTTTGCGCGGGTTGGGGGTCCGATCGGGCCCCCCCCCCCCCGCTACATGCGGAGGTCGGAAACCCACGGGGAGCGATCCGGGACAAGGGCGCGGCTATTCGTTTCTAGCCGCCCGCTCGCGATCGCTCCCTGGAGCTGAAGAACGGGGAGAGCCGTATGTAAACACGGCTTCCCCGTGCTTCACTGTGGCGGCTGCATCGATCGAGTGATCCCTTTTATAGGGAGACAATCTATGACGTCAGACCTACAGCCACACCCCCCTACAGTTGTAAACACACACAGGGAACACACAAATCCTACAGTGCCCCCTGTGTTTAACTCCCAAACTGCAACTGTCATTTTCACAATAAACAATGCAATTTAAATGCATTTTTTGCTGTGAAAATGACAATAGTCCCAAAAATGTGTCAAAATTGTCTGAAGTGTCCGCCATAATGTCTCAGTCATGAAAAAAATCGCTGATCGGCGCCATTAGTAGTAAAAAAAATAATAATAAAAATGCAATAAAACTATCACCTATTTTGTAAACGCTATAAATTTTGCGCAAACCAATTGATAAACGCTTATTGCGATTTTTTTACCAAAAATAGGTAGAAGAATACGTATCGGCCTAAACCGAGGAAAAAAAATGTATATATGTTTTTGGGGGATATTTATTATAGCAAAAAGTAAAAAATATTGTATTTTTTTTTTCAAAATTGTCGCTCTATTTTTGTTTATAGCGCAACAAATAAAAACCGCAGAGATGATCAAATACCACCAAAAGAAAGCTCTATTTGTGGGAAAAAAAGGACGCCAATTTTGTTTGGGAGCCACATCGCACGACCGCGCAATTGTCTGTTAAAGCGACGCAGTGCCGAATTGTAAAAACGCCTTTGGGCATTTAGCAGCATATTGGTCCGGGGCTTAAGTGGTTAAATTGGCCTCTTCCTCAATTCAGGGTGATAACATTGGTATCTGTGGGTACAAGCACAAAATAATAAACCTGTTGGTCAAGTACCCTGGCAGAATATCTATGCTTATTTATTTTTATTTATTTTTTGGACAAACAAAAAAATTAATCTCTGTTGTTCTGACAGTATGTTATCCATTAAAAATATATGTGTGGCACAATGTACAAAATAGATTCTTCCTAAATCTTTACGACACAGGGGAATTCACATGGTGGATTAACAACAACTTGACATTCCTCTCTAAATTTATGGAAAACACCACCTTCACCTCATTCTCTTCACTTAAAACCAGATATTAAATTCCCAATAATGAATTTAGTAAATTCCGCCAAATTAGACATTTTTTATAACAGGTATTTCCTAACAAAGGAGATAAAACCACCAACATTCTATGATAACATATGTCTGAAGTCACCCAGAGGATCAGGACTGATATCAGAAATAAATTCTAAACTAGTTAACAATGATATACAAGATACACTCCCCTATATGCACAAATGGGAGCATGAGAGTAATATCTAATTTTCAACAGAAAACTGGGTCGACTATAAATAACATAAATGCACAAGATCACTTACAATTAGAGAGACAGGAATTAAATTATTCACGAAATGGTATTATACTCCAGTGAAAATGTATGCCATTTTCCCCATAACACCTCCAACATGCTTTAGAGGTTGCATAGCCACAGGGTAATTTTCTCACATTTTCAGGGAATGTGAGAAGGTCTCACATATATGGAAGCAACTAGAAAATGTGAATCTAAAATTTCAGATATTGTCATACAGATCACTCTCCATAACTGCTTATTATTCTCCTCAATCCCTGGGTTACCTATCCATCAAATGAGACGGATCCACACAATTAGTGTAGCAATACACTGGTTGATGGCATACCATTGGAAATCCCCATTGGTACCCCTAGCACATCTGAAAACTAGAATTAACAATATAAATCTCATGGAAAACATATTTCACACCTTACATAATACTAATCATTTATATGACAAAAAATGGAATCCATGGTTTAATCATTCCAATCACTTCTTTGAACAATAATACTTTTTATTAAAGATAGAGAAGTTGGTATTCAATGATATTATTGCTTAATGCTGGTCAACCTTGGTAAAAATGTCTTTCAACTATTGTATACTATGTGACAATCTTCCCAACTTGTAAACTTTATGTAAAATATTTTCCATGGCATATGTAGCACCTGCCTACTTTCATAGCAGGTGCTGCTGTAAATTTAGAGGGGGGTCAGAGAGTTAGTTGCCTTTGACCATGTTTATTTGGTTACATTTAGGACCTCTGCTTCAGCTCTGGCTGTACTCTGAGCCCACGTTCGTTGTCTGGGGAACCTTACACCCCCAGACAACAGATGGCAGCAGTGAGGTCAGGGTCATGTGGATGCTTCTCCTTGGCAGCCATTAGGAGGGTTGATTGCCTCGCTGTGCATGCTGGGGAGGGGTATTTAGGGGGCAGATGCCATTGGTTCGGGTCATCGTCCCCGCCGCCATCCGCCTGGGCAGTTGTCCCACCACCCCTGTGTGTGGCCCTCCTGGCCGGGGGGGGTGTTAGAGTGTTCCTGGCTCCAGGACCACGATGCTCCGGAGCAACTAATCTACTTGTAGGCCCAGTGTGTAGACTGGGTCTGCTATTTGCAGGTGGTCCTGTGCTGTCCGTCCCGAGGGAGGAAGCCGACTGATGAGGAACCTGTCCGGAGGAATACTGAGCACAAGGCTGGTATCTCAGGAGAGGCCTGTTGCTTCATTGAAGGACACAATGTTCTGAGAGGCTGAATGATGGTCGCCTATCAGTCCCGAAATCTCTAAAAGCTGTTTAAAGGAGATCCGGGTGCTAAATCCAGTTTGAGAAGGATTTCGAACCAAGAATATCTCCACTCTTTGTGAGTGACACCCTGGCTGCTAGGCTGATGAGAGAGGCCTACCCAGGTGCATTGTACCCAGGCTAGAATGGCGAAGAAAGTTGTCGTAGGAAGCAGGACTGTTTCCAGAAACCAGTTAACACTGAATCCGCCCGCCATCTTCCATTTCTCCTATCCCTTCTTCTACTACTATATTTATCATTTTACCCCGTTGGGTAATAAAGCACAGACAAGACATTGGCAGTGTGGAAATTAACTTTATTACAGCTCTCATCCAGTACCCTAGACAGCGGAAAGATAGAGGTAACGTGCCACCCAAATCAAACCAGCAGCTCCTTCGGGGGTAGTGCTACACATGTGGGCCCGGATCCACGTACCACGGTGTATCTTTGTGCGGGCGTAGCGTATCTTATTTACGCTACGCCGCCGCAACTTAAAGCACTTGCTTCCTAAGTTACAGCGGCGTAGCGTAGATGGGCCGGCGTAAGTCTGCGTAATTCAAAGTAGGCTGGTAGTGGGCGTGTTGTATGTAAATGAATGGTGACCCCACATAAATGACGCGCCGTACGAACGACGCATGCGCCCTCCGTTGACGTATCCCAGTGCGCATGCTCTGAATCATGTCGCAAATACTCAATGCTTTCGACGTGAACGTATATCAATGCGCTGGGCGCACGTAGGTTTGTGAATCGGCGTATCTAGCTCATTTGCATATTTTTAATGGGAACGTCTAATGCGCCCAGCGTAACTATGCGCCCACGATACGCCGGTGTAGGCAAGTTGCGCCGGACGACTGAAGCCATGTTTTCCGGCGTATCTTGCTTTGAGAATCGGCGCAAAGATATGATGGCGCACATTTGAAATTACCACGGCGTATCTGGAGATACGCCGGCATAATTCCTTTGTGGATCTGGGCCATGTTATCCACTTTTTGTACCACTTATTTGTACCCAATAAATAAGTTTGTAAACAAAAAAAAATAGATTTTATACATTTCAGTGGATTTTAATTTGTAATGTGTTTTACAAAATGGATATATAGAAAATTAATAAAATAAAATTACATTATATATATATATATATATATATATATATATATATTTATATATATATATATGTATATATATATATATATTTTTTTTAAGTTCCTAAATAGGCATAGGGAGAAACACAGACAGGGCCAGATTCAGGATGTCGAGCGGTTCTTTAAGGCAGCGTAACCTATCTCATTTACGTTACTCCGCCGCAACTTTACTCGCAAGTGCTGTATTCACAAAGCACTTGCGTGTAAAGTTGCGGTGGCGTAGCGTAAATGGGCCAGCGTAATTCAAATGTGGCGGGTAGGGGGTGTGTAGTATTTAAAATAGGCACGATCCCACACCGAACGTACTGCGCATGTGCCGGCCGACAATGTATCCCAGTGCGCATGCTCCAAATTATGATGGTGTTTTCGACATGAACGTAAATTATGTCAATCCCCATTCACGGAGGAGTTACGCAAACGATGTAAACATTTTCAAATTCGGTGCGGTCACGACGTCCATACTTAACATAGGATACGCCTGCTTTTTGGTGCTTTATCTTTACGCCGGAAAAAACCTTACGTAAACGATGTAAAGTCACTGCGTCGGGCAGGCGTACGTTCGTGAATTGGCATATCTCGCTGATTTACATATTCTCGGCGTAAATCAGCGGGAACGCCCCTAGCGGCCATTTTAAAATTGCAGTTAAGATCCGACGGCGTAATACAATTACGCCGGTCGGATCTTAGCTGCAACCCGGCGTATTTTGTTTTCTGAATTCAGAAAACAAGATACGCCGGCGCAGATTCAGAGTTATGCCGGCGTATGACTGATACGCCAGCATAACTCTACCTGAATCTGGCCCATAGTTTACATAGCAATGGCAACTTGTTGTGAACTTGATTTCTGTTCCCAGTTTGGGTAATTCTCAGACACTAATCATAACTTAACCATTAAACAAACCCTAATTCACCCATAACCCTAACACTAACCCATCAATAGACCAAATATAAAAAAAAGATAAATGACACAGATACTGAGGCAGTGATGGGCACTGATTGGCAGCACTGATAGGCACTAATAGGTGGCACTGGTGGGCACGATTAGCAGTACTAATGGGCACTGATAAATGCCACTGGTGGGCACTGATTACCAGCACTAGAGGGCACTTATTAGCAGCACTGGTGGGCACTAAGAGGACTGATGTTCCTCTAACAGAAGCCGGTTAACGTCTTTCTTTCTCTTTTTTTTTAAGCTGACAGCACGACTGACAGCTTATCGTGTGGTAAAGGGCCCACTGACGTCACATGGCATCCCCAGGTGGCCCCCTCCCTCAGCTATATAACAGCTGTCACCAAGAAGAAGCATCACTCGGCAGGAGCCTCCCATGGAGGCAGAGCTGTTGCAGCTTTAACCTTTTTCCGGTTTATCGGGCGGCATGATAGAAGATCAATGGACATCGCTGGACATTTTTATTTTTAAAGGACTTGAACCAAAGTGTCCCCTGGAAGAAGTCATTGTTGTGACGAAACGGCGTAGGGTAAGCGGCGTGCTGACGTCACCACGAACTGTACCACGCTGTCTATCCGGAAGGACGAGCGGATGACAGAGCCGGCCGGCTATATTAATTACACGCAACTTTTTTTCTGCATAAATGTGAGTGTATTTTACATTTAAAATAAAGCATCTTTTAGACGTTATTACGCTATGTCAATGTTTTCCTTCTGGGTGGTCATGCTTTTGGAGGAACGCTAATTTGACTATATGGATAAGGAGATACAGACAGAGTGACAGGATTCCTGGATTTCTTGTGCTGGCTTAATTTGATTCTATGCGCTGCTGATCTCGCTAGAGGTCTAATCATTCTGGTAAGCAGTTATAACCATAAGTGGTGGAGGATAACCTTTATCAATCTGGCTGTTCACACATGATTTCCTTGGAGCTGTTCAACACCCATTCGGACTTCCTTTGTTGTCTCTTACATCTTTCTCTGAACTTTTGGGATTTTTTCTATCCTACACGGACTTTTGATTTGTTATCATTGGTTCATCTACTGAATTTTTGCACCGGTGTATTTATGCACTAGTTATACAGCATTTTGTTAGATTTATGTTGTTTTATTTGTTTGCACTATCAATGCAGCGCAGCTTTCCCTTTTTTCTATCTTGCTATTTATGTTTATATCAGACATATTAGCTGCAGCAGCATTTATTAATTTATTTATTTAATTTACTAGATTTCACTGCTCACTAGTTCTGACCTGCGCAGTATTTTTTCCAATTTTATACTAATCATAACTTAACCATTAAACAAACCCTAATTCACCCATAACCCTAACACTAACCCATCAATAGACCAAATATAAAAAAAAGATAAATGACACAGATACTGAGGCAGTGATGGGCACTAATAGGTGGCACTGGTGGGCACGATTAGCAGTACTAATGGGCACTGATAAATGGCACTGGTGGGCACTGATTACCAGCACTAGAGGGTACTTATTAGCAGCACTGGTGGGCACTAAGAGGACTGATGTTCCTCTAACAGAATCCGGTTAACGTCTTTCTTTCTCTTTTTTTTTAAGCTGACAGCACGACTGACAGCTTATCGTGTGGTAAAGGGCCCACTGACGTCACATGGCATCCCCAGGTGGCCCCCTCCCTCAGCTATATAACAGCTGTCACCGAGAAGAAGCATCACTCGGCGGGAGCCTCCCATGGAGGCAGAGCTGTTGCAGCTTTAAATTTTTTTCGGTTTATCGGGCGGCATGATAGAAGATCAATGGACATCGCTGGACATTTTTATTTTTTAATAAAGGCCTTGAACCAAAGTGTCTCCTGTCTTTCTCACACATTTTTACACTTTTTTTGTGAAATGATAGGGGTACAATGTACCTGTTACCAATTCACATGGGTGAAGGCAGGATCTGGGGTCCTTTTGTCAAAGGGGGGTCCAAAATGTTGATAACCCCCCCACCTGCAGGCCCCCACAACCACCGGGCAAGGGTTGTGGGGATGAGGCCCTTGGCCCCATCACCATGGAGACAAGTCTCTTTGGTGTGGGGGGGGTGCCGGGCCCCACTCTGCCCCAAAGCACCCATCCCCCATGTTGAGGGCATGTGGCCTTTTTTTAATTGGTGCAGGGTTCCCCTTAATATCCATACAAGACCTGAAGGGCCTGGTATGGATTTTGGGGGGACCCCACGCTATTTTTTAAAATCAGCTTTATCTGTATTGCCGAGACCCAACAATTCATTACAGCAGCGATCAGTTTTAAATTTCTAACTTTGGAAATTTAATTTTGCTGTGGGACTGTTCTAAACACAGGAAAAATGTGCCACTTTACAGGCACCCCCCAGGCACGATATTTAAAGGAATATTTCATTTCTATTAATTAAGCATTATTAGAATCACAGAAAAAAAACATTTTTTTGCATTGATACCCAGGCCCCCAAACATGTTTAATGAAAGTACCATGCATACAAGCCTTTAAACTAAGCACTTTCGATTTTTCATGTTTGTATCCCATAGACTTTAACAGTGTTTGTGTGTTCGAACAAATGTTTTGCCTGTTCGCAAGTTCTGCTGCGAACCAAACCGGGAGGGGGTGTGTTCGGCTCATCCTTACTATTTAGTCCCATTAGGCCCCGTACACACGATGAGATATGTCCGCTCAAACTTGTCCGGACAGTTTAGAGCGGACATGTCTCATCGGATTTTGGTCCGATGGCATGTACACACCATCAGATCAAAATCCCCGCCGGCAGACAGCGCGGTGATGTGGCGGTGATGTTGACGCCACCACGTCACCGCACCAGGAAGATAAATACTTCCGCGCATGCGTCGAATCCATTCGACGCATGTGTGGGAAGATATGTCCGCTGGTGAGTGTACTGACCAGCGGACATATCCGACGGACATGTCTCCGGCGGACAAATTTTAAAGCATGTTTTAAAATTTGTCCGCCGGTCAGACATGTCCGCTAGCCCATACACACGATCAGATTTGTCCGCTAAACTGGTCCGTCGGACCAGTTTCAGCAGACAAATTCGATTGTGTGTACGCGGCCTCAGAGATTCCAGACTCCCCTGAGGAGATACTGCCAGCCTCCTTGAAGGGCCTCCCCAATGCAGGAAGTCAAAATTGATACATTAACTTTTTACAGGTCTCCCACTCTGATGTGGGAGGTTCAACAGTGGAAGCTCTGGGCCTCCTTTCTTGGCCCCCTCAGGGGAGAATGAGGGAAGAACTGTCTAGACAAGTGTGTGAACCTTTAAATTCCCGTTACCTGTTGCTGTTATTTAACACTTATGCAATGTTTCCAGGGGCGCCCTAGCCAGGGGTGAACCCCATATGCTTCCACCTACCCCGCAGACTTCAGTAGGCTAGGTTGTCTGTGCATATATAGAACAGACCCTTATTGATCTATTTGTGTAGTGGATCTCGAGGGGCTTCTCCCCCCAGATCCAGTTCTCTTGTCCTAGAGGATCCTTACCTCTCTACTCTGTCCCTTTCTGCCTTCTTTTCCCTTATTATTCTTTCCTCTCTCTATATGTACCTAACTCCTTCATCTATTGCAGGCAACCACTACACTTTTCCAGCAAAGTACATAGGAAGTCTGCGCAACCTTACAGGAGATCCTCCTCACCGACGCTCTGAGAAAGGACATCTACAACACTCTTAAAATAGCTACCCCTCTAAAATGGAGTAAAGTTTTTGATAGTTACATATTCCTAAAGCTGGACATCCAGAAGACATGCTAGAGAAGACTCAGTTGCCTATACGGTACAGTCCCAAATTCCCCCACTCTCACTTTTCCCACTTCTACTTAGCGAATGATGAAAATAAAACCTATTCTCATCTCCAAATCCTGTAAATGTGAGTGTATTTCTGACTTCAAAGACCCAGAGGGGAGGTTTCTCCTAGTGACCGACACAATAGAGGGGTACCTATACTCCCTAGTCTACTATAACTCCCCCAATAAAGGTCAAGGAAAATTCTTCCAACTTCTCTTGGACACCCTAAATCCTCTTTTAGATGGCATGATCATCTTTGGTGTCATGGTTTTACATATTCTCCCTCTTGGAGCATTGGGGTTTTGGGCAGCGCTTCATGGGGCTGATACACGCCCTCAATTTCCAGCCAAAGGCTTAAATTTGTTTGCAAGGTTACTACTCAAATCCGATGCTATATGCTGAAATACCAACATTGAAGGGATATCATGTGGCGACCAAAACCACAAATGCGGACGCTATCCTTTTATTTATGACTTCCCCCTATCCTCTCTACCCAAACTCTACCAAGTCCTAGCCGAATTCTCCAAAATTCCAGGTTTACAAGTTAATTACTCCATATCACAAACCTAAATGTTTACCCTCAACAGTCTCCCTTATCCAGAAGTCCTTTCAATTTGAATGGAGTGAATCCTTAATCAGATATCTAGGGATCACCTTGACACCCCACACAGACTCCCTGTACACTAACAGCTTCCTGCCCTCACATTGAAAACTGGAATCAGACCTCAATCACTTCAATACCATGCACTTTCACCCCTTCCTCCCCAGGACAGTTTTGAGCTTTCAGCACTGTCACACTTTGAATGACATGCAACACTGTACCCAAAATAATTTTTTATAATTTTCTTCCCACAAATAGAGCTTTCTTTTGGTGGTATTTGATCACCTCTGTAGTTTTTATTTTTTTCCAAACAAGCTAAAAAAGTCCGACATTTTTGAAAAATGTGTTTGTTTCTATTATACAATTGTGCTTTCTCTTTCACTAATGGGCACTGATGAGGCGGCACCGATGGGCACTGATGAGTTGGTACTGATAAGGTAGCACTGATGGGTACCAATTGGTAGCACTGATATGCAGCACTGATGGGCACTGACAGGCGGCACTGATGGGCACTAACAGAAATATTCAAAATGTGCCATTTGGAAAGTGCTGCTTAAGAACCTCTTAACTATATTTCCAGAAATGGGCATGCAAAGACAATAAAGTCTGAGGAACCACAGCTTGAGAGGGGAGAAGAGGTAAGTCAGGTTGCACACATTGTCATGTTTTTCTGGAATCTGCAAGTCTGCAACATTTAGTATTCAATCCAGTGTCTATGCTGTTGAAAGAGAAAAAGGACCTTACTAGCTCTTTCCATATTGCTGGCCTGCGACCATTATCAGCTCCTGCCACCAGTTGCGTTCCTCCATATCCAGCTACTGCCACTTCTCATAGCCTGCTGTTGCAACTATTACCAGCCCCTTCTACCTCTTGTTAATTGTCTACTGTCATTTCTGCTTGCCTGCCACCATTACCAGACACCTTTTCTGTCCTGCCACCATTACTAGCTCCTTCCACCTCTCCTGGAGTGCCCGCATTACATTCTAACAACGACAACATAAACCTCCAATCAATACTGGGCTTTTTGACAGCCCAAACTTGTGTGGTGTACATAATGTTAACATGTGTGGCTTCTCCAGAGACATCTGGTATTAACCATATAGATCTCTCTCTATTCCTTTTTTTTTTTTGTTCCATAATAAATTTTATTGGTGAACAGGGTAAGGTTTACATTACATTTGAACAGTTGAACAAGGAGTCTGATATTGAACAGCAGATCTTACAGTAGAAACAAACAGAACCAGCATTCAGTCAGGAATACAAAAAAGAAAATACAACATTTGTCGACATAATAAAAAAAATTTGGGACGTGAGCAAAGCTTTTGACAGGTTAAATGAATATCTATGTTACCAACGGTAATCATGTGTATGTTGAATTACATACAGGTGAAAATTGCAGGTGGAAGCAGGGGTGGGCCAGTCCCAGTCAGCTGCTGGTACTGAGTGGAAAAAACTGTAGCAGGGGAAGTGGTTGAGTTCGACTGGGGACTCCTCAAGGGGAGGGATGGGCGTGGGTGAGGGAGAGGAAGGGGAAGAGGAGAGGAAGATGAAAGGTCATAGTAAGGGAGTAAGGGGGGGGAGAAAGAAGGGGGAGTAGAGAAAAAAAAAGAAGGAGAAACATAAGGTCATATGTAGAGAGCAGTAGAGTGAGCAGAGATCCATACGTAGGATCAAGGAGATGGAGGGGTGAGTGGAGCGGGGCAGGCCAGGGGAGGGGGATACCTCCCAGTCTCCGCCACCGGATCCCAGGTGCTGGGTTATGGTGAATACAAAAGGTTTTATGTCTTAAAGCTAACTGATTATCTATCTATCGGAATGTGACAAGAAATATCCTCCCTCAGTCTTCCCTTGTGTAGGGGAGGGAGGCTAGGTGTCGCATAGTTTGCTTGGGTCAGAGTGTAAAAAGTCATTGTACAATTACCAGGGGTTTCAATCGTTTGGAATGAATGAATGAATGAATGAAAACTTATATAGCGCGGCACATGCGAACTGAATCGCCTCTGGGCGCTTGTTGTTCCTGTCTCCTTTGCTATCAAAAGAGAAAAGTCTTGACCTTTTTCCTAAATGCTAGGTGGTTCTCCTCCAACCGAATGCTGGTTGGTAAAGCGTTCCATAGTCTGGGACCCTGGATCGCAAATCTTCTTTCTCCTTTGGACTTGAAGTTGGCTTTCGGAACCTGGAGCAGGTTCTGATTCGTGGATCGCAAAACGCGATTTGGATTATGCGCTTTTATTAATTCGCATAAGTAAAGGGGGGCATTCCCATGGACACATCTATGCGTAAGACAGAGAGCTTTAAAAGCAATTCTGTCTTTAACTGGCAGCCAATGAAGGGCTCTCAGTGAAGGTGAGATGGATTCCCAGGGTTTTTTTTTTCCCAGTCACAAGTCTGGCGGCCGTATTCTGAACGACTTGCTGACGAGCGATTTGGTACTTGGGGAGGCCGAGGTAAAGGGCATTTGCATAATCCAGCCTGGAGTTTACAATAGCTCCCACCACGACCGCTAGATCTTCTTTAGGGATGAACGGAGTGAGTCTGCGTAGTAGGCGCAGTAGATGGTGAGATCCGCTGACCACTGACCTTATTTGTGCGTCCATTGTCATAAAGGAGTCAAAAATGGAGGTGGATGGTGTCCATTTGTTTGGTTCATCAACAGTTTATAGTTGTCTGTGGTGCGGAAGTGGGTCCAGCAGGCCCATGTGTGGGAGAATTTGGTTGGACGATCTTTGGCTATAGAGATTAACTCTTCCATTTCTGCGATTTTTTCAACACGTTTCAGCCATTCGGGAATGGTTGGGACATGTGCCGTTCCCCAATGTAATGGGATGCACAGCTTGGTGGCGTTCAATAGGGGTGGTATTAGCGTTTTGCAGTAATGCTGAGCTGGCATGTCTGAGTGGTGTAGAAGAAGCTGTGCTGCGGTGTGCTCTAAAGTGTATGTAGAGATTTGCGATGTCGTTTCTCGAACTTGGGTCCAGAATGGCTGGATTAGGGGGCAGGACCACCAGATGTGCTCTAGAGTACCTGTGCCATTGGAACATCTCCAGCATTTGTCCGAAAGGGCTGGGTTATATTTGTTGAGGATGACCGGTGTTCTGTACCAGCGTGTCAAGACTTTATAATTGTTTTCCTGTATCGAGACATTGAGAGAGCCTTTATGAGTTATTGTAGATATGCGTTCCCATTGTGCTTCTGTGATTTCTATCTGTAGGTCTCTTTCCCAGCTTACGCAAGCTTTGTTAGTCTTAAGTATGCTATCTGAGGAGAGTATATCGTGAATGTTAGATATCATGTGTTGCTGTGGTGCAGAGTGGGAGCATAGCTGTTCCAATGTCGTGAGACGGCGAGAGACAGAGGATGTGTGGTCAGCTTCTTTCAGGAAATGTCTGATCTGGAAGTATGTCCAGAGAGGAAAAGCAGCATTTTCCGTGTTGGCTGGTAACGCAGAGCGGTCCAGGAAAGTACCCAAGTGGTAGAAGTGATGTGCTAAGACTTCTGAGCGTTGCCAAATGTCTGCCAGGAAATTTGTGGACATACCAGGTGGGAATTCTGGGTTGAGATTTACTGAGGTAAGGGGCCCCGGAGTAGAGGAAATATGTAACTTTCGGCAGGCTTCCTTAAAGCACCGGAGTGTTGGGGCAATGAGAGGGTGGTCATTTAGACTCCTCGGGGTGTGTTTGTGTGAGGTCCAAGGTACGGATCGTAGTGGCAGTTTTTACACTGCAGAACCGCTCCCTGTGAGAGGGAGATATTTAGAGCTTGGGATTTAGCAAAGTTTATCTTAAAATTGGAAATTACTTGGAATGACTTCAGTTCTTTCAAAAGATTTGGAATGGACGTGTGGGGATCTTTTAGGAAGAGCAGTATGTCGTCTGCGAAGGCGGCTATTTTATAGGTTTGGTCTGCGATGTGAAAACCTCCGATATTGTCATTTGATCTAAGACCCTGGAGGAAGGGTTCAAGGGTTAGGACGAATAAGATTGGGGAGAGTGGGCATCCTTGTCTTGTCCCGTTGCTAATAGTGAAGGCGTTCGACAGGTGGTCGTTTACTCGGACCCTGGCAGTTGGGGTAGTATAGATGGCAAGGAGCCAGCCTGTCGAACGCCTTCTCTGCATCTAATGACAAAAAAAAACCTTCTTGTTTATGTGTCGTAATCCAGTGATGTATATTCAGGGCCTTGATTGTGTTATCCCTGGCTTCTCTACCAGGGATAAATCCGACTTGGTCTTTCCCTATCAGGGATGGCAGGAGGGGTGCCAGACGTGTGGCCAAGATCATGGCGTATAACTTAATGTCTAGATTTAATAAGGAGATTGGTCTATAGTTACTAATTGATGTGGGGTCCTTCTCTTCTTTCGGAATTATGGTGATATGGGCTTCTAGCATTCTATTAAAGGGGAGGGTGGGGGAAGTTAGGGAATTGAAAGTCTTAACAATGTGCGGGGATATAACGTCCGTAAAGGCCTTATAATATGCAGCTGTAAGCCCATCAGGGCCCGGACTTTTGCCATTTTTAAGCGATTTGATTGCCAGTTTTATTTCTTCTTCCGAGATGGGGTGTTCTAGTTTGTGTGCCTCATCACTGTTTAAGCTTTTGGGGCAGAACTTGTCAAGGAAAGACTCGATTAAAGTGTGACGGGCTTCAAGGTTCTTATTATTTGTCACCTGTTTAGGGAGATTATATAAGTTTGAGTAGTAGGTCTCAAATTGCGCTGCTATGTTCGTCGGTGTAATGAGGGCCTTTCCCTGAGGGTCTCTGATAGTGTGGAAATTAGCCTGGGCTTTTTTGGCTTGGAGAGCTTTCGCTAAGTATTTTCCGCATTTATTGCCGAATTCGTAGAAGAGCTTTTGATGCAAGACAAATTTGCGTCTCGTTTTGCGATTCAACTCTTCACGTAGGAGTTTCCTAATTTGGGTGAGTTCATGGTAAGTCTGTTGCGATCGGGAATGTTTGTGGGTGAGTTCAAGGGCTTTGATCTTGTTGAGTAAGTCTGTAATTACACGTTGTTGGGTTTTTTGCCGGGCTGCCTTAAGGGCAATGAATTTACCCCTGACTACACATTTGTGGGCTTCCCATTGGGTGAGTGGGGCTGTCTCGGATGTGTCATTTTCTACAAAGAATGTACGTATGCAGTTACGCATGTCTTCGACCACCTCTTCTGAGGTAAGTAAGGTCGAGTCAAGGCGCCAGATACTCTTGGGGGAGCGTTCCTCAGGGAAGGTCAGGGTCATCGTAATCGGATGGTGATCTGATAGTGTCATTGGTTCGATGGTGGCAGCGGAGAGAAAGGGGATGTCATTCTGGGATAGCAACAGGTAATCAATTATGGAGTATTTGTTATGGGGGGCTGAAAAAAAAGTAAAATCTTTTACGTCAGGGTGCAGAGCGCGCCAGGTGTCATGTAAGAGAAGATCCTGGATCTGTAGCTTAATTTGTTTAAGTGCTTTGTATGGTAGGAAGGTTGCTCCCGAGGAGGTGTCCAAAATTGGGAATAGTGCAACATTGAAGTCTCCCCCTAGAATGGTCAATCCGGATTGAAATTCTGAGAGCAGGCTCGAGATGGATCTGAAGAAGCTTACTTGAGCAGTATTGGGGCTGTAAATGTTAGCTAGGGTAACAGGTCTCCCTTGGAGACGGCCCTTGAGGAAGACATATCTTCCCTCTGTGTCTATGAGTGAGTCTATGGGTTGCCAGTCAAGGTTTTTGGAAAGTAAAATTGAGACCCCTTTGGTTTTAGCAAGAGAGTTAGTGGCATGGTATGCTGTTGGGAATAGATGGTTAATAAGCTTTGGGATTATGGTTGTGCGAAAGTGTGTTTCTTGTAAGAACACTACGTTTGCCTTCATTTTGGCCATCAGATCAAGAGTTTGGCTACGTTTCTCTGGAACGTTGAGGCCCTTTGTGTTCAGTGATACTATTTTAAGCATAGGGGTCTTTTTTTGTGTGGAGCATATATGTCTATTCCATCACAATATACAGCACAAACTCTCAATCAACTGGTTAACCCAATTATAAGTTGCAGTTTCTGTTCAGACCTACATACTTCTCCCTAACCTCACAGATTTTGAAAATCTGTGCTCTCTTTATGACCCACCACAACATGCATTATCCAAAAACTATAGGATACTAGTGGATGGAGTTGGCAATTACTTGCCATTTATTTGTTACTTTAATTTTAAGATAGCGGGATTAAGATGGTGTTTAGGTTGTATAAATGCCCCCAATACATCAAAAAATGCATCACTTGCTGGATGTGCAGAGCTGTCAAAGGTACATATCACATGTGGTGGGTTTGCCCACGCATGTGGCCCTTCTGTTCCGAAGTTTATTTTTAATATACAACCAACTGTACCAGAAATATCTTGCCCTCATATCTAGAATGTTTTGCTACCAGGATCATAAATTACTTCTAGGACTGCTGGAAAACTGATCCTCTTCAGGAATTCCACAGCAAACCCACATTTGACAAGTGTGGACATTATGAATGACATTTTGAGGATGGAAGAACTCTTATAACCTGTTTGCACAATTGGATATCTGATGGAATCTAATGCAATGGATTTTTTCGTCGGATATCCGATGAAGCTGACTTTCATCCGTCTAGGCTTCACACCATCAGTCAAAAATCCGACCGTGGGGGGCGCATGCGCGGCGCTGAACGAGATGGTCGCCTGAGGAATTTGCTCCGCAGCATCAGGGCTGATCCCGGCTCACGGAGGGCCATCATCTTACATTAACACCTTCAATTTATCACCCCTCGAGCCCTCTAAAGGCGGTGCATGTCGACCTCCAAGAAAAAGAAGGATAAGGGCACTGCTCAGAAAACTCTGACCCACTACCTTCTCCGCACCCGTGAACTGTACGGCATGGCTCAAGATGGCGCCGATGCGGGAGAGGCTGGCACCCTTTCCCAGTCTCCCATCCCCTATTCACTCCGCTCGCAGGAAGCTCCAGAGGCCAATACTGCAGCCTTATCCAAGGCAGACCTGGACTCTAGCCTGGAGGCGATGTATTCCAAGCTCGCCGCTAAATTCCAATCGGAACTACACAAGACCTCCCATACCCTGTCCCAGGAGATTGCGGCCTTGGGTACAAGAACAGAAAGGCTTGAAACGAAACATGACGAGCTCGCCCTGGCCTACAACGACCTCAGTCGGGAACATGAGAATCTGGCCTCGGCTTTCTCGGTAATGCAAGCTCAATTGGAGGACCTTGACAATCGTAACCGACGCAATAATTTACGTCTGAGGGGTATCCCGGAGTCGGTAACGGAGCTTATTCCAGCAGTGGTACGTCTCTTTAAATCGCTCCTTCCTAATTGCGACTCTGCGGCCTTCACTTGCGATCAGATCCACCGGGCGCTCCGTCCGAAACCGCCTGTGGATAAACCTCCGCGGGATGTCGTTCTCTGTATGAAGGACTTCCTGACTAAAGAAGAAATCCTCCGGGCTGCCCGTAACAAACAACGCATCACCTTGGATGATCAAGTTGTGCAGATTTTTCCGGATGTCTCCCAGGCCACCCTGGAGAGACGCAGAGGCCTGAAGGAAATCACCACCGCGCTCCAGGCCGCTCGGATCAGGTATAAGTGGGGATTCCCTTTTAAATTAATAGTCCCTCACAATGGATCTACGTATGTAGCCACCACTTTACCCGAAGGCCAGGAGATCCTTGTGAAATTAGGTCTCCTAGAAGCTGATGCTGTTCGCCGCCGGCCTTCCACCCCAAGACCATCTCCTCTCTGGCATACTCCACCACCACGCCGTGACCGTCGGAGACTTCGATATGACATCGGAGGTATGGGCATTAATTATTGACTGATCCCTGATATTCTGGCTATTTATATTCTCTCACCCACTGACTTATGCCCTTGAGAATTTTTCCTTTTTTTTGCGTTTATTTTGTTTGTTTTCTTCAGCTGCACCGATCATTTTCAGCTAATATAGCCCTGGTTCCTCGGGCCCATCCGTTTGAGTTGTTGCATGACCTCCCCTCCCAGCCTTTCACTGACTCTATGTATTCCCTGCGATCACAGGGATCTGGATGACTCCTTTTGCCGGCCCTCACATCTCATCCTCCCTAATGGACGTGAGGCTGGTCTACTTTCCTGGCTGGTTTTGAGACCAGGAGGTCTCGTTTGGTTGCTTCTCTTATCAGGTGTGATGTTTCTACCTGATCCACGAACTGTACTTCTGTGCTATTTTTTTTTCCTATGCTTTTTTTTCACCCTGAGATATTTTTTGAACGTTGTTCTTTTAGTCCATGGTTCTGATCAGTCCCTCTCTTCCCCGTGGCTCATTTGGCTCTATGGCTTATATGTATTACACAACTGTTTTAGATATAATCTACTTGTGATGTCTATGTTTTGTGGAATTGTGGCGGCAACCCCTGCTTCACCCCATAGACCCTTCTTAGGCGACAATCTGATGATTGGGGGATTACCTACCCCCCTTTTTTTCCTGATGAGATTTTACTTACCCTATTGGAATGGCGATTAAATGTCTTTTTCACAATGTGAAAGGTTTAAACTCCCCGGTTAAACGCAAAAAGGCATTCGCCATGTACAATCAACTTAAAGCCAAAATTCTCCTACTTCAGGAAACAAACTTCTCCGAGTCCTCCCACCCTAAATTTTTCCATAGGAACTACCCTCAATCTTATTACACTTTGCACTCATCCAAGAGCAGGGGTGCTGCCATATTCCTTCACTCCTCCCTCCCCTTTGAGGTTGGGAGGGTTTTCAGGGATAAGGATAGTAGGTTTGTAATTATTAAGGGTTTATTAAATAACAAAGAATTGACTATTGCCAGCGTGTATGCCCCGAATGACCCCCCGGCTACCTTTTTTACCTCATTTTTTGAACGCCTGTCCGCTTTCCAATCCCCCCACATGATTGTAGGGGGGGATCTTAACCTGGTGGCTAACTCCTCACTAGATAGGACTTCCATTACCACTTCGACTAGGGCTTTCCCTAAATCACTTACTCGTGCCCTAAGGGATCACCAACTGATTGACTCCTGGAGGGCACACAATATTGGAGCCAGAGAATATACATTTTTTTCCCACCCACATAATAGCTCGGCCAGGTTAGATTATATTTTTGTTTCTCCCATCATTTTGGCTAATTCAAAGGATGCCGATATACTCCCATGTGTATGGTCAGACCACCACATAGTGTCATTTGTCACAGGTTTTATAGGTCTTGCCCCGACACCTTATGCCTGGCGTCTGAATTAATCTCTTCTCTCAGATGCGGCGATAGAAGTGGAGGTTTTACAATCCATTGAACAGTATTTCGAACTGAACGCCCTCCCTGAGACCCCTATTTCTACGGTTTGGGCGGCACATAAAGCCGTCCTAAGAGGTAAACTGATCGCACTCTCTTCCGCCCGTAATAAAAATAATAGACAGCGTATTCTTACCCTCACATCTGAATTAGATGCCCTCTACAAAAATATGTCGGACCATCCCGGGGACTCTGTGAGGGTCGACATAGATAGGAAACGTCTGGAACTAGATTCATTGCTCACGGACAAGGCTGAGAAGGCTCTAAGATGGGCCAAGGCCAAGTTTCTCTTACATGGCAGCTCTCCCTCTGCCATGCTAGCTAGGAGGCTGAATCGCCTCACCAGACCACCTCATATCTATAAACTTACGGATGAATCTGGACTGACCACCTCTCACCCTCAGGAGGTTCTGAAGATTTTCTCCAAGTTTTACTCCTCCCTCCTGGCTCGGTCTCCATCGGATCCATCCGGTGGTGACCTGGCTTGGTTGGACTCTATCCCGGTCCCTACCCTTTCCCCTTCTCAGGTTGAGACGTTGAATTCCCCTATAGCTACGGAGGAGGTCCTGGCAGTCATCAAATCCCTGAAGCTAGGATCAGCCCCAGGCCCGGATGGCTTTTCCGCTTTATATTATAAGAAATTTGCCCCTTCCCTTGCTAGCAGGCTGGTACATTTTTTCAACTCTGTACTTCAGGGTGGCCCCCTACCGGAAGACATGCTTCTAGCAAACATGTCACTTATCCCAAAGCCCAACAAAAATCACTCCCTCCCTCAGAATTTTAGGCCCATTTCCGTTATCAATAACGATTTAAAAATTTTCAGTAGAATTTTGGCAGACCGTTTAGCTAGTATTATCCCCTCCCTCATTTCCCCTTTTCAGGCTCGTTTTATCCCTTATAGATTGATCACCGACAACATCCGCCTAGCAACTAATGTGATTCAGGATGCCAATTTACATTCCAAAAAATTAATTCTGTTAAGCCTTGATATTCAAAAGGCATTTGATAGTGTATCATGGAATTATGTATCCACCTTGCTGAGTCGCATGGGTTTCAGAGGCGAATTTCTGCAAGCCTTTCTAGCATTGTATAACAACCCCAAGACCCGGATTAAGATCCCGGGCTGCACTTCTGATTTTTTTAATTTAGGTAGGGGCACTAGGCAGGGTTGTCCTCTCTCGCCCCTCATTTTTGCCTTAGCCCTAGAACCCCTTGCCATTGAGCTGTTAAGAAATCCGGATATCTCGGGTCACTGCAAAGGCCTGGCTGAATACAAGTTTTGCATGTATGCGGACGATGTATTGATGTTTATCTCCAACCCTCTAATAACCTTGCCTAATCTCTTTAGCTCTCTGAACAGATTTGCAAAGGTCTCTGGTCTTTCGGTCAATGTCTCCAAATCTGTTGCACTCCCCATAGGCTACTCCCATTCTGAGCTGGACCATCTCAGGCATACCTTTAAATTCTCCTGGGCCACCCACTCCCTCCCCTACTTGGGTATTAATTTAACTAGTGATTATCAAAAACTGTTTGATGCCAATTACCCCCCTATAGTCTCTAAATTAACACAACTTCTTAAATCCTGGGCCCCGCTCCATATCTCCTTTTTAGGCAGAGTAACTGCCCTTAAAATGACCTGTCTCCCTAAATTATTATATCTATTTCGTTCCCTCCCATTAAGACTTTCCAAACTTTATATTCTCAGAATTCAGTCCCTATTTAATAATTTCATATGGAAAAATAGGCCCCCTAGATTCTCAAAAGACATTCTCTATCGTTCCGCCAAGGAGGGAGGGCTCGGGGTCCCTCAAATTTGGCTATATTATTTATCCAGTAGATTTTCCCAACAGGCTCAATGGAACATTTGTAATCCTAGAGTCCCCTGGGTCAGATTCGAATTCGATTCGATTTCCCCGTTATATCTCCCAGGCCTCATGTGGTCCTCCAACCCGATAGGCGCTACCCTTCGATCTAAAAACATGATAGTAGCGTCCTCCCTTTCCCTGTGGGATGGATACAAAGCCAGGTTTGGTCTGATCTCACGCCCCTCTTTGAATGCCTCATTTCTTGGGGATTCTCGTTTTTCTCCTGCCTTTGTCACCCCCGAGGCTTTCCAAACCTGGGTTAGCCTGGGTCTTACTAGGCTCAAAGATTTCATACAGGGTACAACGTTTGTTCCCTTCACCATGCTTCAGAGGAAGTTTGACATCCTGGGGGGAGAATTTTTTCATTATCTCCAAATTCGCCATTCGCCATTCAGAACGGCCCTCAGATTTTGAGATGTTTTGCTCTACGGCCCCCAGGGGGAAAGGTTTGATTTCAGGGACCTATGGCATGTTGGTGCAGGCTAGCCATGCCCCTGCGATTAAATATAGGACCCAGTGGGAGCGGGAGTTGCACTTAGACGCAAACTCATTGAACTGGTCAGCATGTTGGCTTAACATGCGTGGGTGCACTCTCTCTCTCACTGTCAGAGAAACAGCGGTCAAACTGCTGACTCGTTGGTATTACACCCCAACACGTCTCCATAGTATTTTCCTGCAGGCCTCCCCGTTATGCTTCAGAGGCTGTGGAGAACCAGGCTCATATCTCCATGTATATTGGGAATGTCCTAAACTTAAACCCACCTGGGCTGAAGCTCACAGACTTATAGATATTTTAGCTGGTGACCATGTGGCCCTAGGGCCCTCACACTGTTTACTTTTTAACACCATCCAGGACCTGTCAGTTCCCATCACGAGACTGATTCACTCTATTTGTCTAGCAGTGTTGTGGGCCATCGCCTTATGCTGGAAAAAAGACCTGGTTCCTTTTTCACTGGTTACATCTAGACTCGATCAAATGATGTTGTCTGAAAAAATATTCTATACCCTGCAAGACTCTCTCCCCAAATTTGATGCCAAATGGAACCCGTGGTTTATCTTTAGACTCCAAGACTGATCCTTCCCTCCCCCCTTGTTTTCCTTTATTTTTCATTATTTTATTTTTTTTCTTTTCTTTTATTTATTTTTTTCTACCTTCTGTCATTGTTAGGTCTAGGGTCTCTCCTTAGACAGGTTTACTGTCTAGATCATGGTCATTTTTTATGATAACAGTTTAAGTCAGTTGGATTTTTGCTGGCTATCAGTATTTTTTTGGTTCCTGCAATCTGTATGTTGATACCTGTGTTCTGTTGTATCTCTTTGACTACCCATTGTACTTATTGACGATGTACACATGCTTTTTCCCTGACCATGTACTGTCTATATTTTCAATAAAATCGTGTTGAAATAAAAAAAAAAATCCGACCGTGTCCAATGCGGTGACGTAAAACACTACGACGTGCTGAGAAAAATGAAATGCAATGCTTCCGAGCATGCGACGACTTGATTCTGAGCATGCGTGGATTTTTCTCCGATGGAGTCCAACACAGACGATCGTTTCTTTCTATCCGTTTTTTATCCATAGGAAAATTTCAAAACATGTTCTATTTTTTTTTTTCAGCAATGGAAAACAAACCATCAGACAAACCGATCTTGTGTACAGGGCTTTATCAGCTGGCAGAGAATAAGGACACAGTTCTCCTATAATGGTGCATTTGAATGGATGTCTCTAAATCACCCAAACAAATCTTTTTATTATGATATCCACATTCAAACCCTTAATCACTTGACTCAAATGAGACCCTTGTTCTTAATAACCATTCTTTCTTAATCAAATAAATGTACTCCTTGATAAGACACATTCCCCATCGAACCCTCCTGTACCCTTCCCTACCTATCTTCTCATGTTTATTCAATTTCACTGCAATCCCTTAACTGCTACTGACACTCTTTCCAGTATTCTCTATTTGTTGCTCCTGGTTGCTGGCATTGTTGCTGGTATGCCTCACCTGTCAATCCTAGCTGCCAAGACTGTTGGTGCACTTTGTTTGCCAAACTTTACTCCTCTATGCTCTTGCAGCTGGGCACAGCTACACCTGTATACTCCATTTGCCCAACTGTGCTCCTCTGAGCTCTTACAGCTGGGCATAGAAACTCCTTGTATGCTATGTTTGCCAAACTCTGCTTCTCCAAACCCTTGCAGCCAGACACAATTGAGCATTTCTTGTTGGTTCTCACACCAGATCCCCACTAACACACCACACCACACTAATCTCATGGTGATTTTTGATAGTGGCAATATCACATCTTCCTGCTACATCTGGCATATCTGGGGAAGCAACCTTATGGCAGAAGCAGCCTAATACAAACCCTGACCGCTGATGAACATTGCCAGGGTAGGGTCTGGTTCACTCCATTTCATCCAGTTCCTGACAGTAGCTTTTTAAAATCAAATTAATTGTTGATCATTCAATTCCCTCAATAAACTATTTAATGCTTATAACGTTTAATACAGCAGAAAAAAACATGATCAATAAATTGACTGCCGATACCAACAATGTAATCATAGAAAAGCCCATACTATTAAATGATAATAAGAGTCACTTGAGTTCAGTGAATATCCCTTACAGTTTTATCAGCTTCATAATTATGGCCTCCACTGAGAGTGTTTCCAGCAGTAAATTAAAAAAATAAGAATGAATTAGGAAACTAGTAAGCATAATTGAATCTACTGTTATCAATTACAGTAGAGAAAATTGCTGCATTTGCATTTGATTAGGCTGCAATAAAAGAATATGCAGAGAAGTTTAACATGTTGCCAAGGCTGCAAAGTGTATACTTGTTAATACTACTTGAAGAATTTATCAATACTTATCAAACCATTTAGTTATGCTTTGTAATCATCATTATCATTTCCTAATGACTAATAAAATATGCAGTTGATAAAGAATAGATTGATATACATATATATGATATAAATATTAAAAGAGAATTGTTTGGCCTTTTGCATAATGAATATAGTTTGAAATAAGGGTAATTTATTCCTTTTTTTTTCTCAAAGCGATATGAAAGGATGCACATACAGTAGGTGAACTTTCACTGCTCTTAAAGCATGGCTTATAATCCCTAAAATGGTTTACTAAATAAGTTATCCAATCATGGGAAAGGTAAATTCCCGATTACTTTAAATGTCCAATTAAGTGAAGATTAAATAAGTTTGCTTGGGAAACTGAAGCGCATATTCACACAATTTATTGTGTTAAGATTCTCAATTAATTTAGTAAATCAACTTCAATATAAATTATATATATATATATATATATATATATATATATATATATATATATATATATATATATATAAACAAAAAAAAGAAAAGAAAATAGGGTAAACACAACCCCACAAAAAGGGGAACACACACAATCTTAAATTGGTGTGAATGAGATAGATTGTGGTTTATGTGTTGGAATGTGTGCTGATTAAGGATCTTTGTTATGGTCTGGACAATTTTTGGTCACGCTTTATGCGGCTGATGATCATCTAGGAAGGGGGCCTACCCCTTTTGGCGTGTGACTTCTATATCTTTGATTCAGTTTATGCAAGTCATGCAACCCCTTCTGGTTTACTAGTGGTTTGCCCTCATTTCCACCGCAACTCTTTACTATATTTCTTTGCTTATGCTTTTGCAATATTAAGTATTACTGTTTATAATTTGTTAGGCTTAAGGCTGCCCATCAAGAGGCTCCTTTCCAATATTTTTTTTTGCCTTCTTCCCTCTCTTTTGTGGTGCTGGGGACTCCATATTGATTGCTGTGCTAAACATATGGAGTTATACTGTATATACACTTATCTGTACACAACCATTATACAGCAGTCTTTGTTCAGAATGTATGGTCTATTGCAGGGGTCAGCTACCCGTCAATCGCAATCTACCTGTCGACCACTGACAGGTGACAGGTAGATTGCCAATGAGTCTGTGCCCTGCTGACCCACACATTTTCCTGCAATTTGTAATGCGTTTTATGGATGACTTTTGGGAACTGGTCTGTGGGGTGCAGCTGATTCGATTATCTTCTCCGCCCTTCTTTTGCATCAGAGCCAATCAGAATAACTCGAATATTCGGCAAAAGGAATATCGCGCAATATTCCTTTTGCCGAATATTCGAGTTATTCTGATTGGCTCTGATGCAAAAGAAGGGCGCATCAGAGCCCTCAAAAGTTGGCTACTAAGCACTCCTCTGGGGGCAGCAATTTCATCCTCTTTCTCCAGCCATGAAAGCCTCCGCCCAAGCATGGAAAAAAAGGTCACCCTCTCCCTCTACACTCCCACTATTCCTCCTCACCAAATACCCCTCGAGTCCATGCACTCTTTTACCAGACCTGATGTTGTAACATTGGACCCTTTAAGGGATCTCTTCCCTACAACACTTAATTCAAGGGAAACAACCTAAACCCTTCACCCAGTTACAAAGGGAGTTTGATCTTCCCTCAACAGAATTCTTTGCATGTCTAAGGCCCCGTACACACCATTAAATAAATCTGTTCAAAATCGGTCTGACAGACCGATTTGATCAGATTTGTCTGCTGGGCTATTTTGGTTTGATCGCTGTACACACGATAAAACCGAAATTCCTGCGACGTCACCGCACCAGGAAGTAAAACACTTCCGCGCATGCGTCGAATCCATTCGACGCATGTGCGGGCAGATATGTCTGCTGGTTAGCGTACTAACCAGCAGACATATCGGATGGACGGATTCCCAGCAGACAGATTTTAAAGCATGCTTTAAAATCTGTCTGCTGGAAAAATCTGTCTGTCCGCCCGTAGACACACAATCAAATTTGTCTGCTGAAACGGTCTGTCAGACCGTTTCTAGCAGATAGATTTGATCGTGTGTACGCGGCCTAAGAATACACCACTGCATGAAAACAATACCCCTTCCCCTGTACAGCATTCCTCCAAAGACCTGGGATCTTTTAACTAATCCTCTCTCCAATACCAAAGCTATCTCCCACTTCTATAATCTTCTCCATCAAAAAAAAAACATTTCACTAAATTGCTCACTCTCTTACAATGGGAAGCAGATTTACCACACTGCTACAATGGAAATTTGCACTACAATCCTTATACAAGGCCACAAAATGCTCTGCCCTCTGGGAACTTTCACAAAATATTACGCTACAGTGGTATCTGACGTCTGCTAAGTTAGCATCCTTTAATACCCAAACTTCTAACACATGTTGGCGATGTAAATCTTTTAAAGATGACATGACCCTCTATCCAATCATACTGGGAAAGCACATTCAAACTCATATTTACCATTACCAAACACATAGTTCTCCCTTCAGACGATCTTGCGTTGCTAAATCTAAGGCCGCGTACACACGATCAAATCCATCTGCTGAAAACGGTCTGACAGACCGTCTCAGCAGACAGATTCGTGTGTACGGGCGAGCCGACGGATTTGGCCAGCAGACAGATTTTAAAGCCTGCTTTAAAATCTGTCTGCTGGGAACCCGTCGGACCGATATGTTTGCTGGTTAGTATGCTAACCAGCAGACATATCTGCCCGCACATGCGTCTAATTCGATGCATGTGCGGAAGTGTTTTACTTCCTGGTGCGGTGACGTGGCGGCATCAACGTCACCGCCACGTCACCGCGCTGTCTGCCGGGCGGGGATTTTGGTTTGATCGTGTGTACAGCATACAGCGATCAAACCAAAACAGCCAGCAAACATATCTGTTCAAATCGGTCTGTCAGACCGATTTGAACAGATATATTTGGTCGTGTGTACGCGGCCTAAGAATTGAAGATATACCTCCTTCCCTCAGATATATTACCACCCACATACTATTGGCCTCAATATAACGAGACTATGGTGAACAGAAAAGGTCCTGTCCGTTGCCCATACTATCGACCTAGTAAACCTACACTATAGCTATGGAACTATAATGGCTGCCAGCATTGCCCAAGTTGCAAAGACCCGAGTAGCTTGGAGTCCCTGGATAAACTTTGTCTAAAGTTATGACAGTCCTGTAACACTTCAAATTCTGTTTTACTACCTTCTTGACCGAGCAATATGTGTGAGTCTCTCAGTTATAGTGTCTATATAAATACGTTATTGTCTGATTTACAACCATAGAGATTCATACCCTCGCCAACCCTTTCATTTGAGGTCTTCTCCCCTCCTGGTTCACAAAAGTGCTCCCATTTGGGGTGACCTGGCAGGAGAGGAGATATAAATTGCATCTTAGGTTGAGTTTCAACAGTAACTTAGATAACAATCAGTTTCTTTTGTTCTATGTTATTACTGCATCGACGTCGCACGACATACAATGTTCACATTGTTACTTGTATTTACATGTAAACTTTAATAAAAAACTATTTAAGAAAAAAAAGTTTTTATTGCTGCAGCATTCTTTGCGTATTACAGTGGATTCAGGATCGCTCCAAAAGCCGATTCACAAGGAGATAAATAAGAGGCTTCATGGTGCAGTACTCAGTTTAAAGGCTTTATTCAAACGATACTGACATCTAACACCAAACAAAGATTCAAGGACACAACCAGGAATAACATATCAGGTCAAGCAGGAATAACACTATATGAAGGAAATCCTTGTAATTGCTATATGTTTGTACATCTTGTTTTTATACAACTAATTGTTTATGATGGGAAAAAAAATTCTTGTGTTTTTACGATTGTATGTTCCCCTATTTTAAGGAGTTGTTTGGCACTGTAAAGTCTAATTCTTTTTCTTTTTTTCTTCTTATTTGTGTTATATATTTTGAGCCAGGATGTGGAGACAATTATAGCAAATTGTGTTCCTTATTTTGTACAAAAAAATACTGATGGATCTAATGTAGGCTTTCAGGCCATATGGAGCTGTTACACATTTTACCTCATCTTAATTATACTTGCTTCAATTTATGAAGTTACATTTATATTAACCTTAATCTGAGCTCCAGGTATCTATCTGCTTTGCCTTGGGGCTGGGAGATGACCAAACAATATTGCATAATTGTATTTGAGAAAAGTAAGGTCATCAAGCAGATTATGTTACTCAATAGGGATGTTAAAATCTCAAGAGTGGCTGAACAATATTCAAAATATTCTGGCAAGTACAACAGATCTTATACAGAATGGGCCAGATTCAGGTAGGACTTACGCCAACGTATCTCGAGATGCGCCGCGTAAGTCAAAATGTGCGCCGTCGTATCTGTGCGCGTACCCACAGAAATAGATACGCCTGAAAATAGACTTCTTCCGACCGATGTAACTTTCCTACGCCAGCGTATCGTGGGCGCATATTTACGCTGGACCTATCTGGCGCTCCCATTGATTTCCTATTCAAATATGCAAATGAGGGAGATACGCCGATTCACGAACGTACGTGCGCCCAGCGCAGGCTACGCGCGGTGCGCATAAGTTGTACGTCCGGCCTAAAGTTACCTCTCATAAAGCAGGGGTAAGTCAGCAGCAGACGTGCACAGGTCAGCTGGAGAGCAGCTACAGCAGCACCGTTACAGAAGAGCTGAGCAACCACACATGCAGGACAACACATCTGTATGCCAACATGCCAGGGGCAGCCGTGGTCCTAGCACTACTACTGTGGCCACAGGCACGGAGCAGGACACGGTAGAGGATATACCGAACGCGCATGAACGTCTTTGGCATGGGGGAATCTTCAGATTCAGCCCTGATGCCATCCTGGAATTAGCCACAGCCCTGCATGATGACATCACCAGCAAGACACAACGCTCACATGCAGTGCAGCCACTGGTCAAGGTACTGGCAACACTCCTTTTTCTTGCCAGTGGATCTTTTCAGCGTACAAGTGGAGTTGTGGCTGGGATGTCACAATCCACCATGAGCAGATTGTGTGCACCAGGTTGTCCCCGCAATCCTCACATGCATGTCCCACCACATCATCAAACCCACCCATGAGCATCTGCGGCAGAAGGCAATGCAGGATTTCTACAAAATTGCAGAATTTTCACGCACCATTGGGGCCATTGATTGCACACATGTGGCACTACGGCCCCCCAGTGCCACAGAGCACATATACCACAATTGTAAGCAGTGGCATTCCATCAACGTACAGGTGATAGCCAATGGCAAATAGCTCATATGGCACGTCCGTGCCAAACACCCAGGGTCCATCCACGACAGCTACATATACCGTCAAAGCAACATCTCAACAGAATTTGAACAGAACGTGTACAAGTACAGCTGGTTGGTTGGTGAGTGACATGGGAGTCAGGCATGACTATCCGACCCCATGATGCAGACATCACGAGGGGCACATGCACGGCTAACATCCTCCTGTCTTTTCCCTTCCAGGTGACTCGGCATATGCACTTGGGCCCCACCTCCTGACTCCATACCGGGATTCCCAAACCAGAGGAGAGAGAAAATACAATGATGCACACATACGCACCCGTGCAGTGGTGAAGCGCACACTTGGCCTCCTGAAGTCCAGTTTTCGATGCCTGGATATTTCCGGGGGACCCTGTTGTATTCCCCAAACTTTGTGTGTCAGATCATCGGTGCATGTTGTGTGCTGCACAACTAGGCCATGAGAAAGGGCCTGGAGATTGACATATGTGAAGACCTGACCCCCCGACCACACAGTTCCCCCCTGAACGAGGCTACCCCATTTGCTGAGGGAAGAGCAGTCAGGAGGTGCCTCGTGGTAGGCATCTTTGCACGTTAAACACACACATTCATTAAGGCACACGGACAATGCATGCACCACTGTGGTCCCTAGATCACACACACCACATCCACCTCACATTCTATTAGCCCAAGTCCAGCGTGCAAGACTTGGGAGCAGCAATGCCACGCCAAGGCCCCAATGGTGTCACTGTCCATTCATACAACATTCACACGGCTGTGGGGATAACTTCTCCCCATCGACCCAGGGTGACACACCTTGCTGGCAAGAATGCCACCCCCACATTCACACATCAGTCATACTATAGCCTGCACTACTGACCGTGTGCATACACTACAAAATTAAACGCTCATAACCTGAGCTAATAAAATAAAATAAAACGCTCATAACCTGAGCTAATAAAAAAAAAAGCACATAACCTGAGCAAATATGATAAAAAATATCAGGCAATCAATTGCCCTGTCGTGGGCCAAGCCTGGTGCCACCGCTCCGGCTCCTTAACTGTCTGCTGGGAGCTTCGGGTGGGGGGATGGGGCATCAGGAGGTGGAGCATCCCCTGGTCTCTCCCTGGCTGGCTGCCTGCCCTCCAACACCAGTGCAATGCGGGTGAGGCCCGCATTGGTCTCCGTCTGCATTAGCCTTGTCTGCCTCCCCTCCACCTCAATGGCAGCAGTATTCACCTGTACCGCCACTGCCAGGCTCTTGACTTCTGCCACGAGGCCTGCTGTTGTGGCCTGCAGCTCCCAAAGGCAGGTGACCACAGCTGCACAGTTGCAACTCACATCCTGGATGCTGTCATTTATCTGGGCCCAGCTCCCTCCAGCACATCTGTGGATGACACAAAACATTCACATGTTGGTGGACCCACACACTTGACACATGTTCCCTTCCACCCCCTCACATGCTACACACCGGATAGGAGATAAAACACACTTACCTGTACTCAAAGCCTGGTCACCGGAGTCAAAACCCTCGATGCCCTCCACCTGCTCCGGCTGCATGCATTGGGCGATGACTTCCTCCTCATCTGTCAATCGCACAGATGTGGCTGGTCCTCCTCCCTTGCCCCTGGTGTGCCTCCTCATAAGCGCCAGCTTATCACGGACCCGACGTCTCAGGTCATTTATTTTTTTAGAAATATTGTCGGGCTTCCTGGTCTCATGCCCAATGGTATTGACCTGAAGGGTTATCTCCTCCAGAATCTCCTTCTTCCGTGCCTTGCTGGTCTGGGAACTTTGGGCACCATGGAGGAACTTGTAATATTTGGCCATTCCAGCAACAATAATGGCCCTCTCCTCCATTGAAAAGTTCCTCTTCCTCCTCTCTTTGCCTCCATTTCCAGCTTCCGCCATTGCCCAGCAAAAGTACCTTGCTTCAGGGGGGGGGGAAGCAGGATGTACTTTTGCGCCAGACGGGCACATGTCTGGGCGTATTTATGCGCTCAGCGTAAGCCGGTGGGCCGGCGTATCCCAGGAAGTTGTGCCGGCGGAGTTTTGAGCATGCGCATAGGGGCGCAAACCATACGTCCATGTCACTGCGCATGCACCGTTTTAGATACGCCGGGCATAAAGCATTGCACCACGCTCGGACCATCATTTGCATAAGGTCACACCCACTTACACTTACGCTGCCTTATGCTGTGAATAGTGTGCTCGCCGCTCTGCGCCTCGTCGGTGTAGCATATATTCGATACGCTATGCTCGCAAAAAGATGCACCAATCTACCTGAGTCTGGCCCTATATGTTTTTCAACAGTGTATTTGACAGGTTGCCTAGAGTTCATCGTTATAAGACTTGACGGGCAAAAATATCATTATTACAGAATATGGGCAGGTAAGACTAAAGTAAAGAAATATTGAATACCTGCTTTTTAAATTTTACTATATTTGCCAAAACTTTCAGTCATCCATTGGATGTTCCACACACGTTTGTAGCTAACGTTTTTAAATAACCCTTTCCTACTAACTAATTGATGAGTCAATAGACATGACAATCATTCATTTTGAGTTTTACCTCAAGAGGTTTTCAACTTCCAAAATGCTAGCAATTATCAAGTGGTGCTTGAGCAATCATTATATGTATATTACAGTCCAATTTACACGTTTTATTTATTTGCTCCTTTGTATACTCACAAAAGTATAATAATAGAATTTAAGACACAAAACCCAGTTTATAGACACCCTTTTAATTTGCTTTGCTTTTCCATTCCAGAAGTAATTCCAGAAATGTCCCAAAAAGCAGATAAACTCAACTTATTTTAAACTTAGAACACAATTTATTGCATTGGCAAAATCATTAATATCCTAGTATATTCATACTACTTGTTCTGCCAAGCCAAATCAAATGCCATCTGTAGAATCGAACGTAATAGTACCCCCAATGGCTTAATTATAAAGAGCACTGGAAAGTGGAAAAAAAAGATAAAGAGCAAACTGAGTCAAAATTACTTTCTGACTGCACTGCCTTACATCAGGCGAATGCTCCTTGAGTATTTGTAAGCTATGCCACCATGATTCACACAATTTTCCTGCCTTGTGAACGTTAGGCCTTGTACACACGATCAGTCCAAACTGATTAAAATAGACTGAAGTTCAGTTTCATCAGTTCACAGACTGATGGTCTGATGGTCTAAAGTGCGTACACACCATCAGTTCAAAAACCGATGGTGTCAGAACGCGGTGACGTAAAACACAACGACGTGCAGAAAAAAAGTTCAATTCTTCCCAGCATGCGTCGACTTGATTCTGAGCATGCACAGGTTTTGAACGATGCTTTTGCGTACTAACCATCGGTTTTGACCAATTGGTAGGCGTCCATCGGTCCGATTTTAAAGCAAGTTCAAAATTTTTGGACTGAAGGACAACAGACTGATGGGGCGTACACACGGTCGGTTTGGACCGATGAAACTGAACTTCAGTCCGTTTTCATCGGTTTGGACTGACATTGTTGAGTTCCCCATAATCTTTAGCATCTGACTGGGAAAACAGCCATCCAGACATCAAGGAAAGCCAATAAGCAAGGGGAAGTCAATAAGCACTACCCAACATAAAATTGCAATAGCAAGCTTACATTTAATGTGATGTGGCATTTAGGAACTTTGTGAAAACCTGCATCAGCAACAGTACAGGAAAGTAGGAGTTATACTACAATAAGTACTTTCAGTATCATTTAAACTTTAACATTTACAGACTGAAATGCATACATGATAGCTAAATCTCTAAACCAATATCCCAGTCCGGGAAATAGATGCTGACTAATTAATGCCTGAACAAAAATGGTGTTTTTCTTTTGGAAAAAAAAAACACATGTTTGACAACATTTTTAACTGGAGTACTGTCATCCCTGAGAGGTACATAACAGCCACCTGTTAGGCCTTGTACACACGATCAGTCCAAACTGATGAAAACGGACTGAAGTTCAGTTTTATCGGTTCACAGACTGATGGTCTGATGGTCTGATGTGCGTACACACCATCAGTTCAAAAACCGATGGTGTCAGAATGCGGTGATGTAAAACACAACGACGTGCTGAAAAAAATGAAGTTCAATGCTTCCAAGCATGCGTTGCTTGATTCTGAGCATGCGCGGGTTTTGAAACTATGCTTTTGCGTACTAACCATTGGTTTTGACCGATCGGTAGGCGTCCATCTTTCCGATTTCAGACTGATGGGGCGTACACACGGTCGGTTTGGACCGATGAAACTGAAGTTCTGTCCGTTTTCATTGGTTTGGACTGATCATGTGTATGCGGCCTAAGTGTGACACTAATTCTGAAAAAAAGTATTTGATCTCCCTTTCACAGAAAAAAATAAACAGTATTGTGTGAGTTCACAAAGCTTTAACACAAGCATAAGGCTCTGGAACCTATTAATGTGACTGTAATGTTCATAACTCACTAGACTAAAAATAACTTTATGGGCCAGATTCAGGTAGATGCGCGCATCTTTTCGCCAGCGTAGCGCAACACATATACGCTGCGCTGACGCAAACTAGCGAGTGAAGTACAGCATTCACCAAGCGCATGGGCGTTACTTTGCGACGGAGTAATGAAGATGCGTTGGCGCAACCCGACGCAAGTGGAAGTGGGTGTGATCATATGTAAATGATGGGCGGAGCCCAGCGCAGAGGCTTACGTTCAGCGCATCATCCACGGAGCATGCGCAGTGAGTGAGGCTTCACTCGGCCCCCTGTGCGCATGCTCACAACTTCCGTCGGCACCACTTCACGGGAAACGTCAGCGCAATGTGTTCCGTTGCGCGTATAAAAGCGCCAGCGGAAGCGCCATTCCGGCGCAAAAGTATTTCCGTTTCCCCCCACCCCAGGGAAGTTACTTTTGCTCTTTAATGGCTGCTCCCGCTCCCCCCAAAGAGAGGAGGAACCTCAATTTCAATGCCCAGGAGGTCTCTGTGGTCATCTCTGCTATGGAGACTTATAATGATTTTCTGCATGGAAAGAAAAGTCGGAAGACCAGCCGGGAGAGGAAGCAGGCCATCCTGGACACCATTGCTGGCAGGGTGAATGTGTTGGGGTACTCCACCCGGACTGCTGGTGATATCCAGAAAAAAATAAATGACCTGCGGCGCAAGGTCCGTGGCAAGGTGGCCACCATTCGGACCCATGAACGGGGCACAGGTGGTGGACCCCCATGTCCAGTCAGCCTGACCACAGAGGAGGAGGTGGTCGTCCGCTGCCTGGAGAGGGAGCAATTGGAGGGGGTACCAGGCTATGATTCTGTGGAGGAAGGCTCCAGGACAGGTAAGTGTTTTTTATCCCCTATTTGGTGTGTTGCATGTGGGGGGGGAGGGTACATGTGCCAAGTGTGTGGGACCACCAACATGTGTCTGCTTTGTGTCATCCACAGATGACGGAGCTGGGCCATCATCTGTTGCCGGCCATTCCACCCCAACCCCCCAACGGGATCCTGAGGACGAGCCCCTGGGTGCTGAAGACACCGAGGTGGAGGAGAGTGCCCACACCACTTCTGTGGAGATTGTTGAGGAGGAGCCTGTTCCTCAGCAGGAGTTTTTTTTGGTTTTATCTGAGTCCTCCCCTTTTGCAGGCCCCTCTGTCATCCCCTCACCCATCCTCGGTAGCCCTCAAGGGCGACTCCATCCCCACGGGGACAACCTTCTCCTGGCCCCAGGAAGGCAACCCGTAAGACCAGGGGGGTGTCTGATCTGGTCCAGGACCAGGTGGCGATGGACCATGCCCGGCAAACACAACAGATGGGAGAGATTGCTGGCCACTTGGACCGGCTCGCTGACAGTCTGTGCTCCGTATCGCAGCTGCCCAGTGGTGTGCAGGACGTTGTCACCAGCCTGGGGGAGGTGCAGGCTGATGTACGGCACCTCACAGCAGCCGTCCACGCCAACACAGCTGCCATCCGGGAAGAGGGGAGGCAGCGGCAGCATGCCCAGCGGCATAATATCACCCGCCAGATGAGAATGCAGGCCCAGACCAATCATTTTCTGAGCCGGATTGCCGTGGCCTTGGAGGGCATGCAGCCAACAGCTGCCAGGAGTGGCCCACCCGGGGATCAGCCTCCTCCAGATGCCCCCCCACCCCCACCCACTCCCTCCAGGCAGCTGAGGAGCCCGAGAGTGCCCACAAGGAGGAGCCCCCGTCATCCCAGATGAGGGTTTTTTTTTTTTTTTATTACTCAGGTTATGAGTTAATATTTTATTTTATTACTCAGGTTATGAGTTTATATTTTATTTTATTACTCAGGTTATGAGTTTATATTTTATTTTATTACTCAGGTTATAAGTTTATATTTTATTTTATTACTCAGGTTATGAGTTTTTTTATTACTCAGGTTATGAGTTTATATTTTATTTTATTACTCAGGTTATGAGTTTATATTTTATTTTATTACTCAGGCTATGAGATATTTATTTTAATTTTAACTGCACACGGTCAGGAGTGCAGGGGACAGTGTGAATGGCGTGTGAATGTGAGGGGGTGCCACATGGTGGAGAAGTTATCCCCACGGCTGTATGAATGACGTGTGAAAGGTGTATGAATGGACAGCGACATCATTGGGGCCTTGACGCTGGCGTTGCTGCTCCCAAGTCCTACATGCTGGACTTGGGCTAATCCAATGTGATGTGGATGTGGTGTGTGTGATCCAGGGACATTAGTGGTGTGCATGCGTGCATTGTCTGTGTGATTAATGTTTTGGTTTAGTGTCCAAAGATGCCTACGGCGAGGACCCTCCTGACTGCTCTTCCATCAGCAGACTGGTTCTCCTCTGGCAGGTGGGGACTGTGTGGGTCGGGGGTCAGGTCATCACGTATGTCAATCTGCAGGCCTTTTCTCATAGCAAAGTTGTGCAGAATGCAACATGCACCGATGATCTGACACACGAAGGTAGAGGAATACAATAGGGTCCCCCCGGACTTATCCAGGCAGCGGAAACGGGACTTCAGGAGCCCAAATGTTTGCTCCACCACTGCACGGGTTTTGATATGTGCCGCATTGTATCTTCTCTCTCCTCTGGTTTGGGGGTTCCGGAAAGGAGTCATTAGATGGGGTCCCAGTGCATATGCAGAGTCACCTGGAAGGGAAAAGACAGGAGGATGTTAGTAGTGCATGTGCCACTTGTGATGTGTGCATCATGGGAGGGGACAGTCATGCCTGCCACCCATGTCACTCACCAACCAGCCAGCTGTCCCCATACATGTTCTGCTCGAATTCTGCTGGGATAGGACTCTGACGGTATATGAAGCTGTCATGGCTGGACCCGGGTGTTTGGCATGGACGTGCCATATGAGGCGCTGGGCATCGGCTATCACCTGTACGTTGATGGAGTGCCAATGCTTCCGATTGCGGTATATGTGCTCTGTGGCACTGGGGGGCTGGAGTGCCACATGTGTGCAATCAATGGCCCCCACAGTGCGTGGGAATCTGGCAATGCTGTAGAAATCTGTCATTGCCTTCAGCCGCAACTCCTCAGTGGTGGGTCTGATGAAGTGGTGGGACATGCGTCTGAGGATTGCAGGGACAACCTGGTGCACACATCTGCTCATGGAGGATTGTGACATTCCAGCCACCACTCCACTTGTACGCTGGAATGAGCCACTTGCAAGGAAATTGAGTGTTGCCAGTACCTTCACCAGTGGCTGCACTGCTTGTGAGCGGTGTGTCTTGCTGGTGATGTCCTCCTGCAGGGTTGTGGTTAGTTCAAGTATTGCATCAGGGCTGAATCTGAAGAGGCGATACACCTCCTCATCCCCCATTGCCAAAGAGGCTCATGCGCGTGCGGTATATCCTCTCACGTGCCCGCCTCCTCCGTACTGGGGGACCCAGTACTAGTGCTAAGACCGCAACTGCCCCTGGCATGTTGGCACACAGAGGTGTTGTCCTTGCATGTGTGGTTTTCAGCTTGCTAGTTTTGTCAGTAACGCTGCTGCTGTAGCTGCTCTCCTGCTGACCTGAGGCCGTCTGGAGTAAAGATAAAGCAGCTATTTGTAGAAATAACTTTGCGCCGGACGGACGAGATACGCGCGGCGCATGTAGCCAGCGTATGGTGCTAATCCGTTCGCGAATCGGGAAATCTCCCTCATTTGCATATTTACAGGGGAAATCAATAGGCGCGTCTGATGCGCCAAGTGAAATTATGCGCTGACGAGACTCTGGCGTCGGAAAGTTAAGCCGGTCGGGGAAAGCCCGTTTTCTGTCGCATCTAGTTTGGTGGGTACGGCCACATAGATACGACGGCACATCTTCACAGTTACGCGGCGCATATCGAAATACTCCAGCGCAAGTCTTGCTGAATCTGGCCCTAATGAGCCTAATGAGGCTAATATATTAAAGAAGATGAGTGATTATTTACTTCAATTATCCAGTCACGTGCAGGTGAAATATATTTACAGGAAATTGATTTTCACAGGATTGGATAATTTAAGCTAGTTTACACTCTTGTTTTGACTTAACGTTCTCAACTCTCTTAGAAAATCAACCTACTCATGTCAATTAAAGGGTACTGTAAAGTAATGTAAAGTTTCCAAAATGTAGATACGACACTCAACACTGTTTAATTTACATTATCCCTCCTTTTTCTGTAAGTGGATGGTGGCACTGTAACTATTTTAATAAGAAACATCTATGTACCTTCTCAATATACAGCTGTTACATGACCCAATTTTTTTTTTACAGCCTGTTTGAAGGCAAACAGTGGCCAGAGGAGCTTCCAGTTCCCTGCAACTGGTCACATGTTAAAAAAAATGCCTTTGGAATACAGAGTAAAAATAAATAATGAATATCAATAAACTGTTTAAATTGTCATACAAATATATATTTGAAATCAATGTATTATGTATTTTTTGGCAATACATGGTGCTCACAGATTTATGCCAGTCACAGGCTGTGTCACTTCCCTTCAGCCTGTGTCTTATAATAACAGGGAGGTTAAATTAGGATATAATATGGAAGAAGGGAGAGGGAGTGGGTTGTAATTTACCACTGTGTATACACCCACATGTGTGACTCTATAGTCACATAGGCTGCTGCGATGTGATAGGGAGGAAATGCTTGAGTTAGAATACACTGAAAACTGAGCATGATGTTCACTAGCTGCCAACACTGCTATGCAAAATACCCAACTGCAATGAAGACATGGACAAGAGGGGGAGACAGAGAACAGCAGGATAAACTTTTTTTTTTTTTTTTTTAAGAATATAGAAAACAAAGCCCATAGTGACTGTGTAAGTATGAGCAGCATGTAATATATTTTTTTTTTTTTAATGATGTGTAGTTAATGACACTTTAAAGGATAAATTCACTTTTAAAACATAAATGCACATTTTTTGCAGGTAAAAAAATTTGCATTTACAATTTTTTTTAGGAGCTTGGAAAACATTGCACAAGCAATCAGCATATTGCTCAAGCCATGCAGGTCTCCTGTGGAATGTCAGTGGGAGCTATCTGCCCCATACATCTCACGGCCAGGCAGTTTCACACTGAGAGGAAGACAGCGCCATGGTTGAGGCAGGGGCAACATGTTTCACCCTAAAAACAGGTGGAACATGTAAAGTGTTCATAAAAGTGAACTAATCCTTTAAGTATCTAATTTTTTCCCAATCGATGCAGGAATTAGGTTTAGTGCCTGGTGCACTAGTAGTTTAAAGTGACTGTCACTATCTAAAAATAAATAAAATATATACCCTGTAAAGAAAACTTTTAGTGCTTGCTTACACTGTTTCTCTGCAGTAATGATTGTGTTAATACGCACATTACCACAATGTGTGAGAGTGTGCATATTGATTGCTGGTGAGCTACAGTGCTTTTCATTTTTACTAGACATACATTGTCAACAGTTTTGCATTGCAGCACACCACTATGCATGGCAATGTACTAGCAGGAAACCATTGTACACACTGATCATATACACCTGCAAATAGTTCAGATGTAGAAAATTGCAAGTAACAACAATAAAGCTTAAAGAAAGTGAATATTTGGGGTACAGATGTTGGGACAATAAGTAATAAAAGTCCTGTTTTATGGCAAGTATATTTAAAAAAAAAAAAAAGTTATCAACAGAGTCACAGACCTGCGACAAGTCCACAAACAGCCTATACTGCAATGTAAATTGAATGACCCACTTAAGAATTAAATATAATTGAATATAAAATATATATTAAACAGCAGTAAACAAATTAAACAAGGGAAAGCAATAAAGACAGAAAAATTGTCTGCAAAGGTCTGAGCATTTTCCGCACATTACATAAAATAAACCAATACTCTCCCTACATTTTCATTAGCCACACATAACACACATCACTTCCTATCTCAACATACCAGAAAGACTGTAATTACTTGAGATACCTCTGCAGGAAAATGAATACAGTACAGGTAATTGGCATTGCTGTTTCAGTGCTAGTGCTTTTCTGCAGGGTGATTTATTACTAGCCATTTTTGTAATGAACTTAATAACATTGCATATTCTGCTGCTTCTTTTGATAGGTGGGTGAACAATGGCATAATTAGGGCCCAGAAAGGAAAAAAATCAAAATTGATTTTGGCAGGCACATTGTTTATGTGACTAATGAAATGGTCTGAGAACCGACAGACAAACCAAGGGGATGCTTGAAATGACGCATTTTACGTTTTTAGACTTAAATCATTGACGCTTAGGCACTTCTATTATGAATTGCTTAAAAACTAATTTTTATGGGCAGCTTATATGTAGCTGTATAAAAAGATAGAAAAAAATGTATGTTTTATCCCTTTCGTGTATTTAAATTAGTATATGTCAGGCATACTTCTCACTTGCCTCCTTCTGAACACTTCTTAGTGCGAGCACATTCATGACTTTGCTCTTTTTATAAACTCAGCTTGCTCCTAAATTTTCACAGGTCCTTTGAAAGGCAACTCTCCCATTGTTAGTAATTGCCCAATATAGGGCTAGATTCACGTAGGTGTGCGTATCTTTTTTGTGCGGGCGTAGCGTATCCTATTTATGTTACGCCTCCGCAAATTTTACAGTCAAGTGCTGTATTCACAAAGCACTTGCTCCGTAAGATGCGGCGGCGTATCGTAAATTGGCCAGCGTAAGTGCGCGTAATTCAAATTAGGCATGTAGGGGGCATGTTGTATTGAAATGAACGGTGACCCCACGTAAATGACGTGCCGAACGAACTGCGCATGCGCCGGCCGTGGACGTATCCCAGTGCGCATGCTCCAAATCACGTCGCAAATAGTCAATGAAAACGACGTGAACGTAACTTACGCCCAGCCCCATTCTGAATCGGCTTATGCAAACGACGTAAAATTTATAAATTTTGACGCGGTACCGACGTCCATACTTAACATTGGCTGCGCCATCTTTTTGTTGGAAGATCTTTACGCCTGAAAAAGGCCTTACGTAAGCGGCGTATCTTATTGCGACGACCGGGCGTACGTTCGTGAATCGGCGTATCTAGCTAATTTACATATTCGACGCGTAAATTGACGGAAGCGCCACCTAGCAGCCAGCGTAAATATGCAACTAAGATACAATGGCGTAATACACTTAAGCCGCTCGTATCTTAGCTCAATCCCGGCGGATCTTGTTTTCTGAATACAGAAAAAAGATACGCTGGCGCATTTTAGAAGTTACGCGGTGTATCTCGAGATACGCCGCATAAATTCTTACTGAATCTGGCCCATAGAGTTTAGTTTCTGACGCATGGGTGTTCAGCCTGAAGAGATGAGCAAATCTATCCTGAAATTTGTGAAAAAGTGAAATTCAGCGCCAAACAAATAAATATTTAAACAAAATAAAAAGCAGCTCCTCGTGTACAATACTGATTGCAATGAGTGAAGGAAAGAGATAGAGGGCGGTAGACCACAAATCATTAAATAATCGTGATCATAATATGTACGAAATAAAGTGGATAATACCAAGACAAATACATTAAATAAATTAATGTCTCTGTGTCATGATTAACTCAATGACATAAAGTCCCAACATCAAAAAGGTAAATTGTGACAACGACAATGATTTTGAGTCTTCTTGTTTTGCTGTATCTTGCTTATGTGAGCGTAAAATACCACCACCAAACTTGAATCTTCTTTGCACCCAAAAGTGTACTGATAAAAATGGATGCACTTACCAGAATATAATGACTACTTTACTGAAAAAGTTAGTCAAAAGAGCTTATGCAGGATTGTGCCTGCACACGTGCCGACAGGAATGATTGATGTGAACCTCGTCACCAGGATTGCAAATGAGGTGATATCCTGAAATTAGCCTACTGAAGTCCTTTGGGGAGAGGGGTTGAATCCTGTTATTAAAGTCTGTACATTTCAGGGCTAACTACTGTCAAAATAAAAGTATTTGAATCTGGACACTACTATGAGGAACATCTACAACGAAAAATAAAAAGAAAGACAACATTTTAAAAATACCATACAACAAAGAGAGGCCCTTTTTATGTGGCTTTGAGGACAACATTGAAAAGATGGAAACTCTTTAAATAAAATGCTTAGGGTATGTCTTAAATTTGCACATAGGTTTTACAGAACAGTTTTAATTAACAATCAAAGTTAACACTAAGGATGGGCCGAACACCTCTGGTTCGGTTCACACCAGAACTTGCCGAAACGACAAAAAATTTGTTCGAACGCGCGAACACCGTTAAAGTCTATGGGACACGAACATGAAGAATCAAAAGTGCTAATTTTATAAAAAAGTGTTTGGGGACCTGTGTCCTGTCCCCGGGGACAGTGATTTTAATAATGCTTAAAGTGAATCAATAAAAGTGAAATATAGCTTTAAATTTTGTACCTGAGGGGTGTCTATAGTATGCTTGTAAAGTGGTAAATTGTTCCCATGTTTAGAACAGTCCCTGCAGCAAAATTACATTTCTAAAGGAAAAAAAGTAATGTAAAAGTACTCACAGCTATAATGAATTGTCGTGTCCCGCAATACAGATAAAAGTCATAAAAAAAATGGCAAAATTCAGGTCTGGTATGGATATTAAGGGAAACCCTGCACCAATTTTTTTTTTAAATGGCGTAGGGGTCCCCCTCAAAATCCATACCAGACCCCTAAGGTCTGGTATGGATTTAAGGAGTACCCTGCGCCAAAATAAAAAAAACATGGCGTAGGGGTCCCCCCAAAAATCCATACCAGATCCTTATCCTAGCACGCAACCTGGCAGGATGCAGAAAAAGAGTGGGGGCACGAGATGCATGCCCCCTCCTGAACCGTACCAGGCCACATGCCCTCAACATGGGGGAGTGCTTCGAAGTCACCCCCAAAGCACCATGTCCCCATGTTGATGGGGACAAGGGCCTCATCCCCACAACCCTTGCCCGGTGGTTCTGGGGGTCTATGGGCGGGGAAGTTATCGGAATCTAGAAGCCCCTGTAACAAGAGGACCCCTCGGCCCCCTATTTGAATTGCTAATGGGTTACATTGTACCCCTACCATTTTACCAAAAATGTGTAAAAGAAATAAGAAAAAGAGCCAGTCTTTTTATTAAAAATTAAAACAAATCCAAATTTCCAGCGATGTGATCCATCTCAAGGGAAAAAAGAGCACCACAACAACAGCTCTGCCCTCACTCCCGCAAAGTGACCTTACGCCCACCATGACAGCTGTTATATAGCGAAGGGTGGGGCCACCTAATGATGTGTATGGGTGACCCACCTCCCTCTGACACCACAGGGTTTCCCTGTGGCATCAGAGGGGAGAAGGATCACCTGTGTACATCACCGGGTGGCCCTGCTGTGTTTACCATGACGTCGGAGGGGGCGGGGTCACACATACTCGTCACTGGGTGGCCCCATCCACAGCTATATAACAGCTGGTGGGGGTAGCGTCAATTGGCGGCCACCTCCCATGGAGGCAGAACTGTTTAATTTTTTTTCTCGTCATCGTCCCAAGATGAATTACATCGCTGGAATTTTATTTTTATTTTTTAATAAAGGACTTGTCCCAAGATGGCTCTTGTCTTTTTTTACATTTTTGACACTTTTTTTGTGAAATGGTAGGGGGAGAATGCAACCGTTACCAATTCACATAGGGTGGGCCAGTATCTGGTGGTCCCCTTATTAAATAGCGCTTCCAGATTCCAATAAGCCCCCTGCCCGCAGACCCCCACAACCACAAGGGGATGTTATTTTTTATTTTTTTATAAAAATGCTTTTTGGGAGCGCAGTCATTACCCAAAGGCCTCAATGGGGTCATGGTGCTTTGGAAGTGACTCCGAAGAACCCCCCCTCCATGTAGGGGGCATGTGTCATGGTACGGTTCAGGATGGGAGGGGCACTCTCTTGTCCCTCCATCTTTTCCTGCGGCCTGCCAGGTTGCGTGTTCGGATAAGGGTCTGGTATGGATATTTGGGGGGACCCCTACGCCATTTTTTAAAACATTTGGGCATGGGGTTCCCCTTAAAATCCATGACAGACCTGAAGGGCCTGGTATGGAATTTGGGGGGGACCCCCACACAACTATTTTTTTTACATTTTGGTTTGGGGTTCCCCTTAATATTCATGCCAAACCAAAAGGGCCTGGTAATGGACTGGGGGGGACCCATGCCATTTTTTTTTCAATGACTTTTATCTGTATTGCGAGACCCGACAATTCATTATAGCCGCAAATTTCGTTTTAAATTACTTTTTTTTCCTTTAGAAATGTAATTTTGCTGCAGGGACTGTTGTAAACATGGGAAAAATGTGCCATTTAACAGGCATACTATAGACACCCCCAGGTACGAAATTTAAAGGAATATTTCACAAGTTAATTGTTTCACTTTAAGCATTAATAAAATCACTGCTCATGAAAAAATTACAGTTTTTAAAACTTTTTTTTTGCATTGATAGATGTCCCCTGAGGCAGGACCTAGGTCCCCAATCTTTTTATGACAATAACTTGTATATAAGTCTTTAAAATTAGCACTTTTGTTTTTTCGTGTCCCATAGACTTTAACAGGGTTCCGCAGCTTTCAAATTTTCCCGGAATGCAGCATATTGTTCAATGTTCACCAGAACACCCGAACAACCAAAGTTCGGCCCAAACTTATGCTCAGGCCGAACCGTTCGCCCATCCCTAGTTAACACTAGCTGCACATAATTATCAGTGCAGTTGATTTTTTTTCCTTAGGCCGGGTACACACGATCAAATCTATCTGCTGGAAACGGTCTGAGGCCACGTACACACGATCAAATCTATCTGCTGGAAACAGTCTGACAGACCGTTTCAGCAGACAGATTCGATCGTGTGTAGGGGCGAACAGACAGATTTGGCCAGCCGACAGATTTTAAAGCATGCTTTAAAATCTGTCTGCTGGGAATCCGTCCGTCCGTCATGTCTGCTGGTTAGTATGCTAACCAGCAGACATATCTGCTCGCACATGCGTCGAATGGATTTGACGCATGCGCGGAAGTGTTTTACTTCCTGGTGCGGTGACGTGGCGGCATCAACGTCATCGCCACGTCACCGCGCTGTCTGCTGGCGGGGATTTTGGTTTGATCGTGTGTACAGCGATCAAACCAAAACAGCCTAGCTGACAGATCTGTTCAAATCGGTCTGTCAGACCGATTTGAACAGATGTATTTGGTTGTGTGTACGCGGTCTGACAGACCATTTCAGCAGACAGATTCGATTGTGTGTACGGGTGGACAGACAGATTTGGCCAGCCGACAGATTTTAAAGCATGCTTTAAAATCTTTCTGCTGGGAATCTGTCCGTCCGACATGTCTGCTGGTTAGTACGCTCTGTCAGACCGATTTGAACAGATGTATTTGGTCGTGTGTACGCGGCCTTATACAACTAGCTTGGTTTACATACAGTACATCCCAAATCAATAAATTTTGATTTGAGAAAAATTAGATTTTTCAAGTAGTAATAGACGTGCTTTGAAGAGCAAATATAAAGTGGATGCTCAAAGAATTAAGAGATCACAGATTTTAATGCAGTGTAAAGCTAAAACAACAGGATATTTTTATATAAAGCATGCATTGCTAGATATAAATCTATAAGTAAGAATAAAGCAAAGTCCTTGAAAAAGGAAGCTGGAGGAGAGAGCATCCCAGTGACAGATCGGACCATACACCACCACAGTGTTCAAGCAAAGTGGACACTCATATTATAAAGAGGTCAAACTCGCTAGATGAACATCGAATGGAGCCCTCAATGCAGGGAAGCAGTGACACATCATGTGGGAGACACCAACAGGGATAAAGCCAGTAGCCCAAAGACAAATCCACTTCCGATGGTAATGCAATTGACCTCATAAGAATGTAAAGAATAGTGCAATATGTACTAAAAGTCAATGATATCTTTTAAAAAAAATGTAAATTCACGTGCAAAACAATCAATAAAAGCTGTGTGTACAATCGGCATTCGGTGTGCTTGTGTCATGCCTAGGGAATCACCTTACATTTTTCGTCATAGTGACGTCATCAACACTTCGTAAGCACGCATTAATTAACAAAAAAACAGGACATGGTAAAAACGGAAGTTGTGAGCAGTCACATATGCATTTCAAGGGTGGGAAGAGGCTTTCCATATACATATCAAAGTGATTGCTTAAAATCAAAAGAAAAGATAAAAAATATAAAAATATATAGTAACTCATAATAACCTCCCTCATTAAAAACCTCAATAAGAGGAAATCCTTTTAGCGCCATCTTGTGGATGTCACACAAACTACCTCACCTTTATACATTACAGATTGAAAAGGTGACATCAAATTTATTTGAATAATGGCATCAATTTGGGCAAATAAAAAAAAAATATATAAGTTAAATGCCAAACTGTAAAAACAATAAATAACCACTCTTACAATGTGGAAAAGGCAGATAGTAAAGACAGTGAAAGTTGAATTGTGTAGAAACCCATGATTCTATCATTGTTTTAACTGTTCGGTTTGCACCAGAACATGCGAACAGGCAAAAAAAATTGCTACGAACAAGCGAAAACTGGGACATGGACATGAAAAATCAAAAGTGCTAATTTTAAAGGCTTGTTATTGCCATAAAAAAGTGTATGGGGTCCTGGGTCCTGCCCCAGGGGAGGAAATAGCATTTTTTCAGGAGCAGTGATTTTAATAATTTCCCAAAGTGAAACAATAAAAATGAAATATTCCTTTAAATATCGTACCTGGGGGGGGGGTGTCCTTAGTATGCCTGTAAAATAGTGAATTTTCTGCATTTAGAACAATACCACAGCAAAATTACATTTCTAAAGGGAAAAAAGTAATTTAAAACTGCTCGCGGGCTGTAATGAATTGTTGGATCTCGGCAATATAGATGAAAATCATTGAAAATACACCAAAATTGAAAATCCTGCCCCCTATGTGAATGGGTATTGGGTACATTGTACCCCTACTTATTCACCAAAAAAGTTTAAAAATTGTAAAAATGACAGATGACAATTTGGGAAAAGTCCTTTCTTAAAGTAAAAACGGTCCGCAATGTCCATTCCTCTTTGATTACAGTGTCTCATGACCCCAGATTTTTTTTTTTATGGAAATGACTTGCATAATATAAGCTTTTAAAATTAGCACTTTTGGTTTTCCATGTTAGTGTCCAATAAACTTCAACGGTGTTCCGCGGCTTTCGAATTTGCTGTGAACACTGCATAATGTTTGCTGTTCGTCGAACAGGTGAACACCTGATGTTCGAGTCGAACTTACGTTCGACTCGAACATCGGGCTCATCCCTATTCAGGAAGCAATTAAGGTCTCATTCTACATTGAGCCCAAATGGAACATAGGACTTGAGCTCATAAATTCAGCAGGTTTCCACCCTTGAAAACTCCCGCTGGATAAAGCTCCCTCTCCAATGAGGAGTAAACCTATCAATAGCAAGAAAAAGAGCACCATCAGGATTTTTTGCATGGCATTGGGCATTGTGGGCATTGTGGGCACAAGTTCGATCTAAAGTCTTCTGGGTTTTCTTCATCATGGGTTCTTCCTAATCTTGCATAGTGCCAGTGATGGGCAAATCTTACTACAGCTTCTTACTCCTTGGTGCCACAACATTTCCATTTTTTTTTCTTTAACAATAAGATGGTCAGTAACAAGTAAAGTCTTCACTTTCAGCACCCCCAAAAGACTATATCAACATAAATAAAAATGAAAGAAATAAAAGTGACCAAAATAAATAAAACACCAAATTAGCTATTTACACAAAACCCCTACTTTAAAATTAGCAGAACATAGCAGTTTAATCTATAAAAAAAAGTCTCTATCAACACAAAATTAAAATCAATATACCCCCAAAATAAATAAAATCGAAATACTACATAAAAAAACACCTCCCAAAGTAAAAGCCTATTACTTAAAGTTTCCGGTGACCTCAAATCAAAAACAAAATACATTTTAAGATGAATAACCCCCAATAATTAGATTTTTTTTTTAGCAATGGGTTGATTACTCAACGGGCAATCTAAATTAAAGGACAAGTTTCCTAAGCAGTTTGCCAGCTTTCCATATTCTTTCCCAACCACATCATCCAATGCACTGGCACTATGGCTGCCCTGCCCTCCCCCTCCCACCCCCTTGTATAGTAAGTGAGTAAGTGAGACTTATTCAAAAGCCCTGTTATTGGCCCTTCAAAGCCCTCCATATTTCAAAGGCCATACAGTGCATTATGGTTTTAAAAAATGATCTTGGGTTAAAGTGAATGTCAAATTTGAACAGACAATTTGATACTGAGCTGGGCACATATATCTGCAATGTTTTCTAATCTCTGTTCAAAGAACTAAATCCTGTGGCTCTCTCCTGCTCCATTCTTCTGTTATTAGCTACCTGTAGATAACTTCTGACAAGTTCTCTGACACAGGAGATAAAACCAGCCTCAAATGTGTGTCATGGGAGGTTGCTATAAATAGATTATCAGAGAATTATACTAGTCACAAAACAGCACTGCAAGTCTCTGCCTGTCTCTGACTATGTGGAGTGGGGGTGTGTGCCTTTCCTCCAATCAGCTGTCTTGGCTGTATGCCCAGACTTCAAACTCAGTGCTGAACAGAAGGAGAAAATCTATAACAATCTGCACTTTCCAAAGAATATATAAAGCTGAAGGCCCGGATTCACATACATTGGCGCATCTTTATGCCACCGTAGCGTATCTTCTTTACGCTGCGCCGGCGCAACGCAGAGAGGGAAGCATGGAATTCACAAAGCAAATGCTCCCAACATTGCGCCGGCGTAGCGTATAGTCGTAGCTGTAAGGCAGCGTAAGTGGAAGTGGGCTGTAAGAGGGCGTGATACATTTTAATGAAGCGTGACCCCATGAAAATGATGGGCTGAGCTTCAGACAAGTACTTAAAATGAACTGCGCATGCGTCGTACCTTGCGCATGCTCACAATCACGCTCACAATCACGTCAAAACAACTGGCTAAGATACTGTACGTCGAATCACTGCCTATGACGTGAACATAACCTATGCCCAGCCCTATTCACGTACTACGTAAACGACGTAAAATTTGACGACGTTCGTTCCCTGGTCCATACCTTTGCATGAGTTGCGCCTCCAATATGGGGAATAACTTTACGCCGGATGTAAACCTTACGCAAATCGCTTAAAACATGCGCCGGGCGCAAGTACATTCATGAATCGGCGTATCTCCCTCATTTGCATATTTGCATTGAAAATCAATGGGAGTGCCAAATGCGTCCAGCGTAACTATGCGCCCACTATACGCCGGCGTAGGCAAGTTACGTCGGTTGGATGAAGTCAGTTTTTAGGCGTATCTTAGTTCTGTGGGCACGGTGCACAGATACGACGGCGCATATTTACACATTTACGTGGCGTATCTCAAGATACGTCGGTGTAAGTGCTTTGTGAATCCGGGCCGAAGACAGCAGATATGCATGTAAGACTTATGTAGGGAGATTTGTTTCATCCCTGTGTATCATTTGAGGCCGCTCGCTTCACTGGGTATATTTGAGGGTTTACATCCACTTTAATCTGCACATAAATTCACCCAGACAATGAATCTCAAACATACAGAATTCACCTTGAACCCAAAGTAAGGGCCTGAACTTCATCCTTCCTGTTACTTTTCATCACTACTACTGCTGACCTTTACTCGTTCTGACTATTGGGACTTTTCTGCCCCGATCAACTTATGGTTGTTACCAGGGATCACTTTTTTTCCCACAAATAGAGCTTTCTTTTGGTGGAATTTGATCACATTTACAGTTTTTATTTTTTATGCTATAAACAAAAAAATGTTTTTGAAAAAAAAATGTTTTTGAAAAAAAATGTTTTTGAAAAAAAGTTTTTGAAAAAAAAAGTTTTTTTACATTTTTCTATAATAAATATTCCCCAAAAAAGTAAAAAATAAATAAAAATGTCTTCATCAGTTTAGGCCAATATGTATTATTTTACATACTTTTGGTAAACAAAAATTGCAATAAGCATATATTGATTGGTTTATAGCGTCTACAAAATAGGGAATAGATTTATGGCATTTATCATTTTTTTATACTAGTAATGGAGGTGATCAACAATTTTTAGCAGGACTGTCACATTGCGGAGAACAGATCGGACACTTTGACACTTTTTTGGGACATTTATACAGCGATCAGAGCTAAAAATAGCCACTGATTACTGTATAGATGTCACTGGCAGGGAAGGGGTTAAGTTAAAAGGTTAAGTGTTCCCTAGAGAGATTTTTCTAACTGTGGGAGGAGTGTACTGACAGGGAGTAGAGAAAGATTGCTGTTCCTGATCATTAGGAATAGCAAATCTCTCTCTACTTCTCTGACAGATAAATGAAATAAAAAGAAGCTGCGCTAATACAAATGAAATATATATACAAGTGACCTATATATATATATATATATAAGGGTGGACACATAGATATTAAGTACTAAACTTATAATATGACACTCTTAATAAAGAAAAGGAGAGTGATTATATAAACATATGAGAAGTGTATATGGTGAACCAGTGACGGATAAGTTCACTTAAAGTCCAAATATTGAAAATTAAATACACATAAAGTCCTAAGAAGGTGTTCGAACTTCAGTCTCCAAGTGAAAAGAAATCCACAGCATCTTGAAATGGGCAAGCGATGTTCTGACGTCACCGCCTCATTAGCTGAACCCGGAAGACACGGGCAGGCAGATCGAGGATCCGGCCGGCTCGATAATTTTATGCTTACAGCACTGGAAAACATTGTAAGTGCGCATTTTTTAATTTTATAAATAATTGTACCTTGGATTTTAGACTATGCAGTCTCTTTTCCTTTATATTGCACATCTCGCAAAATGCATTGAATGAGGCTACCATGTATTGAGTGTCATATTATAAGTTTAGCACCTAATATCTATGTGTCCACTCTTTTATATATATATATATATATATATATATATATATATATATATATATATATATAGGTCACTTTTATATATATTTAATTTGTATTAGCGTAGCTTCTTTTTATTTCATATGTTTTTTGTGTAGTATAACACTTATAGTTGCTTGCTTGACACCCACTGAATGAGCGCAATATTTTTTCAGTACATTGACAGATACCCATTCTGTCTCTCTCAGGAGCAATCGCAGGTCGCCGGCAGACATGCGTCTGCTCCAATGTCATGCACGCACGCCCCATTAAATCGGCCACCATACAGCTACGGTGATTCGCACAGGGGAGCCAACCTGCTAGTCGGCAAGTTGTTAAACAATCAATCATTTCCCTGGTTTCTAAACTAGATATTTGTCACATCGCTCTTTCAGACCATGCACAGATTTTTCTGGACTTATCCGTACATTAATACCAATCCGTCTTTTGAAGGACCCTACTGTAGCTTTGGATGTTCTCCAGAAACTGTGTATTTTCCCACGTTCTTCACCAATAATGTGGATTCAGTTGACAAACTGCTCTCTGTATGGTCTTCCCAGCAATGTTTTGTACAGGGATCTTGATCAATCACGGTCTGGAATCTAAACATAAAACTGGGATGGATCGTACTACTAAAGCAGACTTATTGAAGGTATGAGAATCTATCTATGAATGCTCTACTGATGCTGAAAAAGCATTTAATAGAGTACGCTGGAATTTGCTCAAACAAACTTTATGACAAATGGGCATGTGGGCAAGTCATTCGAAGAGCTAAGTTTGGGAGAGTTTGGCCCAATTCAAACATCCCTCTCCAACTCTTTCAAATATATTTTGGAACTTCACGCTCAATCTTATCTATTATTCCTTGTTAAATGGGAGAGGGACTTGCTTATCTAAATTTTTCTGACCATCAAAAGGAGTGTTTACTATTTTTTGCACACTAATCTTTCCTGTGTAGCAGACACCAGGAGACCACTTACAAAATAGTGTCTCGTTGGTACAGGACTCTATCAGTCCTTGCCAAATTGTTCCCTCAACAGAGCAATCGCTGCTGGAGACGTCTGAGGGAACTCTCCTTCCGGTACATATTTTTCGGGAATGCACTGAGCAGCACACATTCTGGAAAACACACAATTCCTTTGTACCAGTTCTATATTGGGTCATGGTACTGATTCCTGTCTTTCTTAATCCCCCGGTGATGACCTCCTTTTGCCTCCCCATACAACCCCCCCTTTTTTTCTCTTTTCCCTCTTTATTGCCTTCTCTCTTTTTCATTCTACTGTCTTTCTGTAATATATAGAAAATTCATTGGATGTGCACAGATCCAGGCAGGCTTAAGTATATTTGACTTTTGTACATTTGTGCTTACAATGTTCTGAGATTTTCTGAGCATAGGTTCCGATCCTGAGGCCAATCTCATAATCCCAGAGGTCTTTCTATACCCATTTAACCAAGTCCTCTCACTTTATTTGGATGTCCTTTTGACACCTCTATACATGGATTCTTGTTGATCAATGTGTTTATTGTATGTTATACTGTACACCTCTGTGGATATTTTTGTAAATGTACCTTTCAGTTAAGTGGGATATACGTTAGACTCATGTATGGAGTCAATGGGCCAGATTCTCAAATATTTTCGGCGGCGTAGCGTAAGCCAGTTACACTACGCCGCCGCTGCGTACTGGAGCAAGTGCTTTATTCTCTAAGCACTTGCTCCGTAGGTTTCGCCTGCGTCGCGTAAATCGCGCAGCGTAAACCCGCGCAATTCAAATGGGGCGGCTTGTATTTAAATTAAGCGCGCCCCCGCGTCGAACAAACTGCGCATGCGCCGGCCGGGGAAAAAGCCCAGTGCGCATGCTCCAGCTCACGTCGGAAAGCGTCGTTGAAACCGACGTCAAAACGACGTGAGCGTCATTTACGCAAGTCCCTATTCGCGAACGAGTTAGTAAAACGACGTAAGCGACGGAAAAAGCCGACGCTGACCCGACGCCATACTTAACATGGCGTCCGACGTGACACGACGGCATCCGACGGGACCTCGTAAGGTTACTCCACATAGAAGCTGGGGTAACCTTACGAGTTCGTAAACGACGTACGCGACGGCGGGGCGGCGTAAAAGCGATCGAGAATCGGCGTACTACTTCATTTGCATATGCAAATGAAAAAACAACGTAAAGGCCACCTAGTGGCCGGAGTTGTCATTACATCTACGATCCGAAAGTGTAATTGTATTACACTTGTCGGATGTAGAAGCGTATCTATGCAAAAGTGATGCTCAGCATCACTCGCATAGATACGAGTCAAAAAAAAAGGCGATACGACAGGGTATCTGATATACTCAGTCGTAACGCCTCTGAGAATCTGGCCCAATATGTTTATTGTTATCTACTCCAATCCTCTAAATAAAAAAAATGACAAAAAAAGGTTTAAAATTGTCTTCCAAGGGGCAAGTTGAACCACTAGGAATAGGTAGTGGCTATGCACACAACTGTATGACTATACCAGCTGCTTTTTCTACCTAAAACATTTACATTTATTAGAACCCAAGAACAAAAATATAATATATTGCATTTTATCATTTCTCAGATGTAGTGGTTTCATTTGTTTTAATTTTTCAGGCCAACAACATTTTCAGCAATGACCTTAATTTTACCAAAAATGTATTGTCTCTGTCCTTGTCATTTCCGGCGAGCTGACCTGAAAGTTACCTTTTTTGTATAAACGACTTTCTTGTTAAACAAAGTAAATGACTCACTACTCTGTAAGAAAAGAAAAAATACTGAAAAGGTCCAAAAACCCACCTAACATTTTCATTTAATCTGCACTTACAGAATTTGATAGTATCTTAAGGGATGTGTACACATGTGTTTGAATTATTTATGCTACAAAAGAGATTTTCTTCACAGTGAACTCATAAGAAAAAATATGAATAAACGAATAAACATTTAGATTAAAAAAATGTGCAGAAAAAAAAAAGCTGAATGTTTCCAAAACAATGAATAAAAAGGGCTCAGGTACATGTTTATACAATAATTTCAAAGTAGAACTGTTCAGCTGGATATATATTTTAATGTGTTAATGTTCTGAAAGCCTTTGTATGTGAACTGTGGCATTATATGCTCCATATTTTGCAGTAATTCGTAATCAGTGTGCTTCATGTTGCTTTTTTTGAGGCCTTGTACACACGATCGGACATATCCGATGAAAACGGTCCGCGGACCGTTTCCATCGGATATGTCCGATCTGGAGTTTGGTCCGATGGCGTGTACACACCATCGGATCAAATTCCCCGCCGGCGGACGGCGCGGTGACGTGGCGGTGACGTTGACGCCGCCACGTCACCGCACCAGGAAGTAAAACACTTCCGCGCATGCGCCGAATCCATTCGGCGGCGGCGGTGCGGGACGACATGTCTGCTGGTAAGTGTACTAACCAGCAGACATGTCGGGCGGACACATTCCCACCCGATAGATTTCAAAGCATGCTTTGAAATCTGTCGGGTGGACAAATCTGTCCGCTAGCCCATACACACGATCGGAGATGTCTGCTGAAACGGTCCATCGGACCGTTTTCAGCGGACATATCCGCTCGTGTGTACGAGGCCTGAGTCTTGAATTGTAAATTAGCCACTACAATGATTCTACCTAACTGCTTTATGCCCTTTGAGCTTATTAAATATGTTGATCACTGCACTTTTTTTCCCCATTCACTTCACTAGATATTCAAATTGAACACAGCTGTATTGAAAACAATGTACTATGTATATGACTAATATTTTATCTCATTCTTACCTCACAACCTCTTAAGATGAAAAAAAAACACTTTATAGAATATTTAGGCAAAAGCAAACCCTTCCACGCCCCTGGTCATGTTTTGTAGTGCAAGAATAATCACCTAAACCCAAAAGGCTTTTTCACAAATTAAACATTTAAATTATCATATAACCACTTGCCGACCATCTTCCGCATATACACTGCGGCAAGGCAGCTCGGCTGCACAAGCCGAGTACATCAGTCTGTGCATGCAGTAGTGTGCTAGTGATCCAGAACAACGATCTCTGTTTTGTCCCAGTAAGCTCATCCCCCACACAGTTAGGACACACCCATGGGAAGACAGTTAACCCCCTTCCATGTCAGTGTCATTTTATGAATTGATCAGTGCAATTTTTTTAGCACTGATCACTGTAATAATGTCACTGGCCCCCAAAAAGTTTCACTTGGGGCCATATTTGTCTGCCGCAATGTCGCAGTCCCGCTAAAAATCGCAGATCGCCACCATTACCAGTAAAAACAATTAAAGAAAAAAGTCCATAAATCTATCCCATAGTTTGTACATGCTATGACTTGCACAAACCAATCAATTTTTTTACCAAAAATATGTAGAAGAATACATATTGGCGTATTATAGCAGAAAGTAAACATTTTTATTTTTTCAAAAGTCTTTTTTGTTTATAGCGGAACAAATTTAAACCACAGAGGCAATCAAATACAACCAAAAGAAACCTTTATTTGTGGGAAAAAAAGGGCATCACTTTTGTTTGGGTACAAGTCGCATGACCGTGCAGTGCGACGCAGTGTCATATTACAAAAAATGGCCTGGTCATTAAGGGGGTAAATCTTTCTGGGGCTGAAACCTGTAGTTGCAAGAAAGAAAATTGCATCATCTACGGCCTGCCTAACAACTGAAGTCTTGCTGATAGAATGGCTAAATTTGCCAAGGAACACAAGCAAGATAGCACTGTTGCCTTCTCTACAGAAGACATGGCATCAACCTCAGCACAACAGCTCTTTCTCCCATCCTCACGCTAGACACCATAGCCTCTAAACTCCAATGACACTAAGGCCTCGTACACACGAGGGGATATGTCCGCTGAAAACGGTCCGATGGACCGTTTCAGCAGACATCTCCGCTCGTGTGTATGGGCTAGCGGACAGATTTCTCCACCCGACAGATTTCAAAGCATGCTTTGAAATCTATCCGGTGGAATCTGTCCGCCCGACATGTCTGCTGGTTAGTACACTTACCAGCAGACATGTCGTCCCCCACCGCCGCCGCGCCGCCGCCGAATGGATTCGGCGCATGCGCGGAAGTGTTTAACTTCCTGGTGCGGTGACGTGGCGGTGACGTGGCGGTGACGTGGCGGCGTCAACGTCACTGCCGCGTCACCGCCACGTCACCGCGCCGTCCGGCGGCGGGGAATTTGATCCGATGGTGTGTACACGCCATCGGATCAAACTCCCGATCGGACATATCCGATGGAAATGGTCCGCGGACCGTTTTCATCGGATATGTCCGATCGTGTGTACGAGGCCTAAAAGAAACTGCATATTATATGCTTCCACAAACACAGAACCTTCCCTGTCACAAATAATTAAATCAATTAAACACCGTCAGACATCACTGACACGGCACGTGGTTACAGTGCAGGTGGACATTGTCTTTGGAAGCACGATCTCCATAACGTAAGGGGCATAGTTTATACGGGAACTGCATTGATAAACTGAGTGATTTCGGAGATTGCTCACTAAAAAAAAATATTTGACTATTGGGAATCCCAAAGTATGCAAAAAGGCAGAATCCCGGAACCCTTTTCTGAAAATTAACTTAAAGGCGCTATGGATGAACAGTCTTTTTCTAAACTTTTTGTCATTGAAAATACACATAAGATCCTAGCAAGGGTATTCTCCACCTGGTGTGCCATTTAAAACTATTATTGCTCATATTCTCTATTTCAGAGCTAAAATTACTATTCTTGCAAAGGCCAGAGTTACACAACCCATGTTTTATAATGGGTACACCATCATGATATCCATACATTTCAGAAACTCCAAGCCACCGTTACTGCTATTAGGAAAAGTCTCGTAATTGGAATGTGAGATATAACATACAACATCTTGCTAAACTCTGCATTGTAGATAGGGGAAAAGCCTACTTTGTCTCTTCACAGGAAGCTACTAACTCGCTTAAATCCAGACCCCACAAAATGAATCATGAGCCACACCATCGCTAGTATCATACCTTCTGTTAACACTGTTATTTCTATCTGCCAATCTTTGCAGTCATCTCAAGCCGACATTCTCCGGGCTGAAAGACAGACAGATCTAGATTTATTGTATTACATTCACAAAATCTAATCAGGATTATGTTATTCCTCAACTTCACCAGCATTAGGCTCTTACCAAGTGAATACCAATCTCTCAGTGTCAGCTTGCATCTAAGAAAAATCTTGGTTTAAGCACACAACTTTGATTTCTTGGACATTCTCAAAGCCAGCCATATGGAACGGCAGAGTTAAACTTACTGTTCTTATAAATATTTCACTCTCCTTTTGTGAAGGTCATTTGTTTTACTTTATTTAGCAATTAGGGAGGCAGAAGGAGGTGCACTTGGACACTGCATATCCACTTACCATGTGGACACATGCTTCCCGTTCACAAAAAAGTCCTACATTTTAAAGCTCACAGTAAATTGGGACAGTGAGACAAGTAGGAAGAGTTGGGTTGATGTGTTTATATTTCCTTGGTTATACATATGTTGCTATTTTTGGATCTGGTCTACACAAGATTGCTATGAATGAACTGAGGTTCCCTTTCCCTGAAAACGTAACTTGTACTATACGCTACTTGCCGATACCCCACTTGCCAGCTCCGTTTGACTTCATGACTTACTTCTATCATGACAAATCTTAAAATCATTTCATAGAATGTCAGGGGACTAAGGCCCCATGCACACGAGACGCTGGTAAACTCGTTCAGAGGCATTTGGACAGTTTTTACAACGGCCCCTGAACACATTCAATGCTATCCTATGTGTCCATGCACACAATCTGGTTTATTGCTCTTTTTAGGCAGTTGCGTTTATCCTCGTTTTTCCAGAAGCAAACAAATGGGTTCAGACGCAAAAGTTTTTTCGTTCCAGACGCAAAACGCGGCAAAACACCACTAAACGTGGCAAAACGCAGTACCGGCGTTTTGCCCTGATTTAGTTTATAGGGGTTTTCAAAGGTGACCTATTTTTTTACATTAGAAATCTCAAAAATGATGGCAAATTATGAAAAACCATTAAAAAAAACATAAACAACTGTAATTGCTTGCATTGCATTGTGGACAATCCACAACTTGTGGAAGGTGACGTGGCCAGGTGATGTGGCCAGTGGACAATCCACAACTTGTGGTAGGTGACGTGGCAGGTGATGTGGCAGGTAGGTGACGTGGCCAGGTGACATGGCAAGTGGACAATCCACAACTTGTGGCAGGTGACATGGTCAGGTGACGTGGCAAGTGGACAATCCACAACTTGTGGCAGGGGAAGTGGCCAGGTGACGTGGCAGGTGACGGGGCCAGGTGATGTGAACAGGTGACGTGGCAGGTGACGTGGCCAGATGACATGGCAAGTGGACAATCCGCAACTTGTGGCAGGTGACGTGGCAAGTGGACAATCCACAACTTGTGGCAGGCGACGTGGCCAGGTGATGTGGCCAGGTGATGTGGCAGGTGACGTGGCCAGGTGACCTGGCAAGTGGAAAATTCACAACTTGTGGCAGGTGATGTGGCCAGGTGACATGGCAGTTGACGTGGCCAGGTGACGTGGCCAGTGGACAATCCACAACTTGTGGCAGGTGACGTGGCCAGGTGATTTGGCAGCTGATGTGGCCAGGTGACGTGGCAGGTGACAATTCACAACTTGTGGCAGGTGACATGGCAAGTGGACAATTCGCAGGTTGTGGCAGGTGATGTGGCAAGTGACACGCTAAATACAAGTATACTGCTGCTCTTTCAGCTGCTACTCAATCTGGTCTCACAAAATGGCTGAAATGGTTAAATAATATTGTTTTTTGAGCTTAGGGACGTGGCAGGTGACGTGGCCAGTGGACAATCCACAACTTGTGGCCAGGTGACGTGCCAGGTGATGTGAACAGGTGACGTGGCAGGTGACGTGGCCAGGTGACATGGCAAGTGGACAATCCGCAACTTGTGGCAGGTGACGTGGCAAGTGGATAATACACAACTTGTGGCAGGTGACGTGGCCAGTTGACGTGGCAGGTGACGTGGCCAGTGGACAATCCACAACTTATGGCAGGTGAGGAGGCCAGGTGATGTGGCAGGTGACGTGGCCAGGTGACATGGCAAGTGGACAATCCACAACTTGTGGCAGGTGACGTGGCCAGTTGACGTGGCAGGTGACGTGGCCAGTGAACAATCCACAACTTGTGGCAGGTGATGTTGCCAGGTGACGTGGCAGGTGACGTGGCCAGGTAACATGGCAAGTGGACAATCCACAACTTGTGGCAGGTGACGTGGCAGGTGACGTGGCCAGGTGACGTGGCCAGATGACATGGCAGGAGACGTGGCAAGTGGACAATCCACAACTTGTGGCAGGTGACGTGGCCAGGTGACATGGCAGGTGACGTGGCCAGGTGATGTGGCCAGTGGACAATCCACAACTTGTGGCAGGTGGCATGGCCAGGTGACGTGGCAGATGATGTGGCAAGCGGACAATTCACAACTTGTGGCAGGTGATGTGGCAAGTGACACGCTAAATACAAGTATACTGCTCCTCTTTCAGCTGCTACTCACTTTGGTCTCACAAAATGGCTGAAATGGTTAAATAATATTGTTTTTTGAGCTTAGGGAGGGTCTTATGATGTTTCTTAACTAAACGCTTATAAACGCAAACGTGCTAAAACGCGGTAAAACCCTGCAAAATTCGGGGCCAAAACATGCGTTTTAAATGCCGGTTTTTACCTTTGAAAACGTGTGTTTAGATGTGTTTGCATTTGCGTCTCCTGTGCATGGGGCCTTAATAAAAAAAAAACAAAAAAAACATTCTTTAGTTTTTAACTATCCTAAAAAAATGTAAACCCACACTATATCTTACTTCAGAAGACCCTTACACAGGGATCCAAAGTCATGGCATGGAGGGGTGTCCATCTTACTCTCCATGGCTTTAAATATCAGTGTCTGGAGGTCTAACAGGACCCATAGAATTGACATGTAACAATACTGTTTTAATATTTTGCTAAGCTTTATACTACCATATTTATCGCGGTATAACGCGCTCCCGCGTATACCGCGCACCCCCAAAGTGCCCCCCAATCCTGTGGAAAAAAAGTTATTTTGTACTTACAGTTTTGGTGTCTTACGCGGCGTCCATCGGCGGCCTCGTCGGGTTCGGCGTCCTTCTGCGGCTTCGGGTGTCCTTCTGCGGCGGGTCCGGTGTCCTCTTCTGCGGGTCCGGTGTCCTCTTCGGCGGGTCCGGTGTCCTCTTCGGCGGGTCCGGCGTCCTCTTCGGCGGGCCCGGCGTCCTCGCGTCCTCCCCGCTCGTTTCCCGCGCCGAGTTTTGAATACTGCGCCAGCATATACTGAGCGCAGTACACTCGGGCAGGCTCGGCAACTTTCGCGCTCACGTCCTGTACGTCCAGGACGTGACCGCGGATGAAGCCGAGACTGGCCGAATATACCCGAGTGTACTGCGCTCGGTATATGTCGGCGCAGTATTCAAAATTTGGCGCGGGAAAGCGGGTATCGGCGTATATCGCGCACCCACGATTTTGCCCTGATTTTCAGGGCAAAAAAGTGCGCGATATACGCCGATAAATACGGTATTTGTGATGTATTTATCTCTCCTCCGTTTGATATTGCTAAACTTGAAACCTGCATGGAAAAAACTCTATAAATTGCAAAAGCCCAAATCCTACTAGCAGGTGATTTTGACACAATTCTAGATCTTCAGCTCCCTCTCCTGGAAAAATGGTGCCTTGGCTTTAATTTGTTAGATCCTTGACAATGGAAAACATCCTTAGGAAAGAGAATATTCATGCCACTCAGAAACACACTATACCCTCTCCAGGCTTGATATGGTTCTCTCCACCGCAGAAGTCACTCAGATTTGTTATCTCCCCAGGGCAATCTTAACCACTTCAGCCCTGGAAGAATTGGCTGTTCAATGAGCAGGCCACTTTTTGCAATTCGGCACTGCATCACTTTAACTGACAATTGCACGGTCGTGTGATGCTGTACTCAAACAAACTATTTTTTCCCCACAAATAGAGCTTTTTTTTGGTGGTATTTTCATGCTATAAACAAAACAAAGAGCGACAATTTTGAAAAAAACACAATATGTTGTACTTTTTGCTATAATAAATATCCACCCCCCTTTTTTTCTTTTTTTTTTTTTTTAACATTTTTTTTCACAGTTTAGGCTGATACATATTCTTCTACATATTTTTGGTGATACAAATCTCAATGAGCATATATTGAATGGTTTGCGCAAAAGTTATACTGTCTACAAAATAGGGGATAGATTTATAGCATTACTATTATTATTTTTTTTTTACTAGTAATGGCAGTGATCTGCCATTGTTATCAGGACTGTGACATTATGGCAGACACATCGGACACTTTTGAAACTTTTTTGGGACCATTTTCATCTATACAGCGATCAGTGCTATAAACATGCACTAATTACTGTAAAAAATTCACTGGAAGGGAAGAGCTTTTCCTAAATATTATATAACAAGAGGGCTTACATTTGTGGAAGATGGGGATCCCTATGGCTGCTTATGGCTTATGACTGAAGCACTGTATACCTGTATGGATAAAATTATGAAAAGTTTGAAAGACATTGCTAAGGCGTTTGTTTTTTTCAAGGTTTTGGGGTTGTGTTTGATATGTTTAAAGAGAGATCACACAAATACCTAAAAGTATAACATTTATTGAAAGTATAGACAGATTTGGATAAAGATAAAGAAAATATGACAATAATACTTAACTAAAAGGTGCTTTTTCCATTTGCTCTTATGGCAGAGATAATCAGGACCCGACACTTGCCTCTTGGCCGTTCTGAGTGAGACTAATGCCGCGTACACGCGATCGGTTTGTCTGATGAAAACGGTCTGATGGACCATTTTCATCAGACCAAACCGATCGTGTGTGGGCCCCATCAGTTATTAATCCATCGGTTAAAAAAATAGGAACTTGTTTTAAAATTATCTGATGGTTAACTAACCGATAGAAATCCATGGGTTAAAAATCAACGCATGCTCAGAATTAAGTTGACGCATGCTCGGAAGCATTGAACTTCATTTTTTTCAGCACGTCGTCGTGTTTAACGTCACCACATTCTGACATGATCGTTTTTAACTGATGATGTGTAGGCACAACTGATCATCATTCAGCTTCATCGGATAACTGATGGAAAAATCCATCAGACCGTTTTCATCGGATGGACCGATCGTGGGTACAGGGCATAAACCCCTATAGGATTTGGCTGTGGTAACATAAAACTTGAAAAGCCCACGTCCCAGTCAACTACCTTGGCAATATGACCCCTCAAGGACTTGACCAGTTAACAATAACATTCCTTTGGTATATGCTAAAGCTTTGCTTATAATCTTATATGGCATCTTGACCAGGATTTGGAGGCCTAGAATTCTTCAGTGAGTCACAATATGAACCAACAATATTATCAAATATACAGTTTCCCCACCAACGTTTTTGAAGCCAATACATGGGAGCCCTTTAAAGTCACCCGTAGGGGATCCTTGATATCTGTTGTCCACTTGGTAAAAAAAAAGCTTTCAAAACAAGAAAATAGGGACTTGGAACACCAAAGTATAGAGGCAGAGTGGAAATATGCAACTTCCCCTGCTGCTGATAATTATAAATCCTGAAGACACCATAGCAGACCATATGAACTATATGCACACAAAAAAAGCTACTCTACCAAAGCCAACACATTTTTGACAAAAATTGGGGTCTGTTGGCAGACCTAGCTGGATAGGTTTACCTCCCATGAGTAATACCTAGAATTTATAACACACATCAACATGTCCAACATACTATAGACAATATTGTGGCAGTTTTTATGTATTTTATACAAATTCCACACCTAGTATGCTGATGACAAAGTGGAAACTTACCTCTCAAAAATACAACTACCTTCTTTGAACAGACAATTGTCAGGCTAGGAGCAGAACACAGTTCAGGTGTGCTAACTATGTAAACAGTTCAAGAACAAGAGCACATACCGTGAACAGGTCTGAGATGAGCAGGTCAGCTGGGACTTGTAGTTCACCACTGCATATAAGGGTAAAAGTTGGCTGGACCTTGTAGTTCACCGCTGCAGATGAAGGTGGACGTTAGCTGGTGCTTGTAGTTCATCGCTGCAGATGGATGTTGGCTGGTGCTTGTAGTTCAACACTGCAGATGGATGTACTACAGTAGAATCAGGCAAAGCGTAGTCTAGGCAAGCTGGGTCATACACAGGTAGATCAGAATTCAAACGGTACCGAATCAGAAGCGAGCAAACAGGGTAAAACGAGCCGGGTCATACACGAAATACACAGAGCAGAATGTCAGGCTGATTCAAACAGTGGCACACAAAAGTAACTCTATCACAAGCACTGCTTGGATGATGATACAGGTGATTTAAAGGTGAGCTGGCCAATCACTGTTGTTTCCCAGGCAAAGGCTGTGTCAGATGAGTTTTTACTGGGTCCTAAAGAGATCCTAGTACTGACAACAAAAAAGGGAGTTGTTGGGCTCCCCCTTCATGTCAGAGGAGATGGAATTCCTTGTTTCCCCAGTGTAAAACACCTCACCTTCTCACATGTTTGGAAATCAGGTATACTCCCACCCTTTATGCATGGGGCCCTAATTTATTTTCATACCCAAGCCTAGAAAGGACCCACTGGTATGTGAATTGTACAGAATCATTTTGTTTATCAACATTTACATCAAAATATTGGCTGAGATATTGACGTAGAGATATAGACGTAATTAAGACGTTGTAGACATTGGACCCAACTGGATTAATACTTTTTACCAACATGACTCTCCTGGGCCATGCACCATTTTAACCTTTGATACACACAAGGTATATCAGGAACTGTATCACCTGCTGGTGGCAGTGTGGTTCTCGACCTGAAGTTTGTAGTTCTGGTGTCCTTCAGCAGGTTTCTCCCAGCAGAAAGCAGATCCCAGAAGTTAGTCTTCAATTGGTGCTGGCTGCTGGAAGGGTATTTATTCCCTTCTCATAGTTACATAGTTACATAGTTAGTCAGGTTGAAAAAAGACACAAGTCCATCCAGTTCAACCATAAAAAAATAAATAAAATAAAACAAAGTAAAACACAGTACATCCTCCCATACACCCAACTCCATACCCACAGTTGATCCAGAGGAAGGCAAAAAACCCCAGCAGAGCGATGATCCAATTTGCTACCGGAGGGGAAAAAATTCCTTCCTGATCCCCCGAAAGGCAATCGGATTTACCCCGGATCAACTTTACCTACAAAACTTAGTACTCAGTTATATTATGTGCATTTAGGAAAGAATCCAGGCCTCTCTTAAAGCAATCTACTGAGCTGGCCAGAACCACCTCTGGAGGGAGTCTGTTCCACATTTTCACAGCTCTTACTGTGAAGAAACCTTTCCGTATTTGGAGGTGAAATCTCTTTTCCTCCAGACGTAAAGAGTGCCCCCTTGTCCTCAGTGTTGACCTTAAAGTGAATAACTCAACACCAAGTTCACTATATGGACCTCTTATGTATTTGTACATGTTGATCATATCCCCCCTTATTCTCCTCTTCTCAAGAGTGAATAAATTCAGTTCCTCTAATCTTTCCTCATAGCTGAGCTCCTCCATGCCTCTTATCAGTTTGGTTGCCCTTCTCTGCACTTTCTCCAGTTCTCCGATATCCTTTTTGAGAACTGGTGCCCAAAACTGGACTGCATATTCCAGATGAGGTCTTACTAATGATTTGTACAGGGGCAACATGATATCTCTATCTCTGGAGTCCATACCTCTCTTAATACAAGAAAGGACTTTGCTCGCTTTGGAAACCGCAGCTTGGCATTGCATGCCATTATTGAGCTTATGATCAACTAAAACACCCAGATCCTTCTCCACTACAGATCCCCCCAGTTGTACTCCCCCTAGCATGTATGATGCATGAATATTCTTAGCCCCCAAGTGCATAACTTTACATTTATCAACATTAAACCTCATCTGCCACTTAGTCGCCCAATTAGACAGAGCATTGAGGTCGGCTTGTAAATTGGAGACATCCTGTAAGGACATTATTCCACTGCATAGCTTGGTGTCATCTGCAAAAACAGAAATGTTACTTTTGATCTCAGACCCAATATCATTTATAAATATATTGAAAAGTAAGGGACCCAACACTGAACCTTGGGGTACACCGCTGATAACCTTGGACCATTCAGAGTAAGAATCATTAACCACAACTCTCTGAATTCTGTCTTTCAGCCAGTTTTCTATCCATTTACAAACTGATATATCTAATCCTGTAGACCTTACCTTACACATGAGCCGTGTGTGGGGAACTGTATCGAACGCTTTTGCAAAATCCAAGTAATATCTTCCCTCTTGCTTTAATGTTTTGCCTGCTAGCCAGATACCACTTGCTGATTCATCCTGAACCTTATTCCTGATCATGATCCTGCTCCTATAAAAAATGAAGCAAAGAGGGTAGAGGAAGCTCCTCTTCCCAACTCTAAGGATTTTAATGTGAGATATCAATCGTGGTAATAAGGTAGGCACACCAAGCACGTAGGTTATATATCAAAAATAGAAAGTTTAATTTACATAAAATTATTATACATATAAAACAAATCAATTGAAAAACGACCACAATATTTGCAGAAAGTAAAGACAGAGTTTTGTGCGCTAATTGCCAACTAGTTTCGCACTTGCGTGCTTCTTCAGGGCTTTACACCTCAGTCTCTTCTGAGAAATGGTCGTCTGTGTGTAACAATAGATGTCATTGGTACAGAACAGCAAACATGGCAGATTGTATAATACAATTCTTTCAGAATTATCAACATTTAGTATAAGAGACAAATTATTACATATAACAAAAATCTGGAAGTAATATATGAAAGTGTGCTTACCAATCCTGTTTTAAAAATGTGACTAGACATAAAGTCAGAACGCCTCTAGTATCCCGACAGCATAGGATAAAACTGGGAGCGGGAAAAACCAGTGGAAGCCAGATCCACTTGGCTATCAAATGTGGATGATAAGGTAATGAGGTTTCTACCATATAGCAGAATAGAATTCTGAAAATTATTAAAATGGATACATAAACAATTTAATTCTAAATTCATAAGTATATATATATAGTCTATAATGTAATAGAAAACTGTACAGATACATGTCATATTTTATTTTATAGCAAATCGGAAAATATCAAGATTTGCTTATAGAATAAATGGTATTTTAGAAATAATTATGTAGTGGCCATAATAAAATATGATATAAAGGTCTTGGATTAGCACTCAACAGCCATATCTTAATTTACCACCAAGGGTGCTTGGAACAGTATATTTATGTTCCCTGACTATGTTTTATGTCCCAGTTGAAGAGCCCTATAGCTCGAAACATGTAGGGTACATGGCCTGCAGCCACATATCCATTCACCACGCTTTATTTATTTTTATGATCACCTGTACCTGCTCTTTCATCTGGCTCGTACCCTGTACAATATTTTAATTATTTTTTATGATATTGTTATATACCTGCTTTTACTGTTAAATCTGCAATACCCTATCATTTGGGTTTTAACCGCACTATGTGGAGCCTCCCTTCATTTTTTCCATGTGCTTCCATATGACTCCAAACTTCACGAGGAACCTCCCTGCTACCCTGGAAGGGTGAGACCAAAGAACTTTGGGATTCCTTTAGATGCCACCGGATGTGTCTTACATGTACCACAACAGGCTGAGGATCTATCTTTCGCCCATTTGACATACTACCACCGGTCAGTGTGTCCACCGAATCCGGTAAGAGTGTACAATTTTTCTAATACCCTGGAATGTATGGTTGATCCTTTGTTTTCCTCCATTGGAATGACAGCTCCCATCGTGAATGCCCTCACCGGACTCTTTTTAGAGATATATTGCTAATATTACCTGGACTTACTTTAGGTCTTTTTATGCTCCAAGGTGTCCCACCTTCACCATACATGGTCTCTCATAGGACTGTTTTTGAGTTGTATCTACCACATTCATTATTATATTTTTATGTCTCACAATATATTGTATTTCACACATTATATATTTTGGGTAAGAGACATACTCCCACATTTGTGTGGAATTGGTGTGTCTTTATAGCGCCACATTTTCTATTTTGTATGTTTTAGACTAACTGATATCCATCCTTTTAAAGGAAAAGGGGGTCTACTGATATATATATAAAAAGTAGGGTTCTTTTGTTTACAAAAGTTTATTAAGAAGTATAAAAAAAAAAAAAAAGTAGGGTTCTTAAGTAGCATAGGTCAAAGAAAATTAGTATAGATTAGAATAATGATGATATTAATATGAATAATAATAAAAAAAATGACTAGACCTAGACATTACAAAAAAAGCAAACTTTGTTTAAGTGTTAGCTAACAGGTGATAAAGTATCGCCATAAGTACAACTGGTATGGAAATAAGGTGTATTAAAAACTATATAATTATGTACATAAACAAAGATTTGTACCTTGCCTTTAAAGATGGAGATATTGGAAGTCTGGAGATAGTAAATCCTCCCAATTCAGATATGCCACTAGTTCTGTTGGTATATGGTAAGCCTCCCGCATCCAAAGCGGCGCCTGACATGGCGCCTGATGCTCACCTTCACCGGAAGTGAAAAGTCACGCGTGACCTCTGACATCACTTCCGGTCCGTGCGTCCCAGCAGGTGCGCACGCATACCGGGAACTAGGCATACCCATGTCGGCGTGGAACGCAAGGAAAAGCGCAACACGCCGCCATAAACAGCCATAGTTGGTTGGCTAAACAGCCAAACATTACCAAGCAGGCGGCGCATTCCCTCCGTCAGAAATGACAGGGGGATAGGGGCGTTCACTGATAATCAGGTTAGCCTCCCCCTGGGACTCACAAACAGCCACACAAAAACGCTTCCCACTCCAACAGTCACCCAGCACCATCAAGGAACAATGAGACATGATCCTGCTCCTGTCCTGTACCTATATAATGTGCCCTGATGCCTATTTATCTGCTCCCCTTGTTCCTGATTTCAGTTCTGGCCCCTTCCTGACTGTTCCTTGCACCTTTTACCTGTTGATTGGTGTTCTCCATTTGTATATACAGTGCATCCGGAAAGTATTCACAGTGCTTCACTTTTTCCACATTTTGTTATGTTATAGCTTAATTACAAAATGGATTAAATTCATTATTTTCCTAAAAGTTCTACAATATCCCATAATAACAATGTGAAAGAAGTTTGTTTAACATCTTACCAATGTAACAAAAAAATAAAAAAAATAAAAAATAACATGCACATAAGTATTCACTTTGCCATGACACTCAAAATTGAGCTCAGGTGCATTCTGTTTCCACTGATCATCCTCAAGATGTTTCTACAACTTTAGTGGAGTCCATCTGTAGTGAATTCAGTTGATTGGGCATGATTTGCAAAGGCACACACCTGTCTATCCAAGATCCCACAGTTAACAGTGCATGTTAGAGCACAAACCAAGCCTGAGACAGGATTATATCAAGACACAGATCTGGGGAAGGGTAAAGAAAAATCTCTGCAGCATTGAAGGTCCCAATGACCACAGTGGCCTCCATCATCCGTAAATGGAAGAAGTTTGGAAACACCAGTACTCTTCCTAGAGTGGGCTGTCCAGCCAAACTGAGTGATCAGTGGAAAATTACCTTAATCAGGGAGGTGACCAAGAACCCAATGGTTGCTCTGACAGAACTTCAGCGTTTCTCTGTGAAGAGAGGAGAACCTTCCAGAAGAACAACCATCGCTGCAGCACTCCACCAATCAGGTCTGTATGGTAGAGTGGCCAGACTAAAACCACTCAGGTAAAAGGCACATGACAGCCCACCTGGAGTTTTCCAAAAGGCACCTGAAGGACTCTCAGACCATGAGAAACAAAATGATCTGGTCTAATGAAACAACTTTGGCCTGAATGGAAAGCATAATGTCTGGAGGAAATGAGGCACCGCTCATTAGCTGGCCAATACCATCCCTACAGTAAAGCATGGTGGTTACAGCATCATGCTGTGGAGGTGTTTTTAAGTAGCAGAAACTGGGAGACTAGGACCGAGGTAAAGATGAATGCAGCAACGTACAGAGACGTCCTTGATGAAAACCTGCTCCAGAATGCTGTGGACCTCAGACTGCGGGGCAAAGGTTCATCTTCCAATAAGACAACAATCCTAAGCACATAGCCAGGATAACAAAGTAGTGGCTACTGGAAAACTCTGTGCATGTTCTTGAGTGGCCCAGACAGGGCCCAGACTTGAACCCGATTGGAGAGATCTGAAAGGCGGTTCCTTTAAGAGCCATAGCAGGAGCCCACGCTACTGCATGAAGGGGGACCCGATGCACATGGCTAGCGGGAAAGATCGCTGATTACCGCCATTACTAGTAAAAAAATAAAAATGCCACAAATCTATCCCCTATTTTGCAGACGCTATAACTTTTGTGCAAACTAAACAATATATGCTTATTGCGATTTTTTTACAAAAAATATTTTGAAGAATACATATTAGCCTAAACTTATAAAAAAATATGTTTTTTTTTTAATTGGGATATTCATTAAAGCAAAAAGTAAAAAGTATTGTGTTTTTTTTAATTGTTGCTTTTCTTTTGGTTACAGCGCAAAAAATAAAAACTGCAAAAATACCACTAAACGAAAGCTCTATTTGTGGGGAAAAAAAATAATATTTTTTTTCGGTACAACGTTACATGATGGCACAATTGTCAGTTAAAACAATGCAGTGCGGTATTGCAAAAAATGGCTTGATCAGGAAGTGGGTAAATTCTTCCGGGGCTGAAGTGGTTAATCCATGCAGAATTCCTACATGAAAAAATACTTAAGAAAATGTAACATTGACAAATAAATCAAAATATGTGCTCAGTGAAAATACACTATATTTTCCCTTTACGCAATGCAAATCATCTGTCGGGCCGAAGTTAATTTATATGGTCATTTCCAGATTGTGAATAAATAAAAATAAGTCTTGTTGCAGCCTTTTGTAATGATAATGGATTTCAGTTCCACTGAGTGCTCATTATTCAGAAAACCTATTTTTCTCCCAAGAGTAGTTAGTCTTCATTGCAAGATAGTTGTTTTTCCTCTTTCACACCAAACCCAATTAGAAAATGCTGCATATATTATTTACAAAGTTAACCACATTTTGCAGAAACATGTTAAAGATTTACACCAAGAGAGAATTTAAAACCTGTTTAAGCATTGAAGTATTCAAAGTGGTTAGAATTGGTTAATAGTTTTCAGTTATTTTGTTAAAGTGCATCAGTTGAATTTCTTATATTCAGTTTTAATGTCACTACTAAATGTATTTGGAAGCCGATGCAGAATATCTAAAATGTAAGTATTAATTTACGATGTTTTTAAAGAGAATATCAGTAGTAATGGTCATGCTTAGACATATATTTAATTAGATGATAAATCTACGCAACTTCCAACACTTGGAAATGCCTTCTACAGTTTGGGTCTCGAATAGGTGTTATTAATATACAGATTTTTTTTTTTATTAAAGTGGTTGCTAAGCCACTTTTACATCTTCATACCCTTTGTGTTCTAATCCTATATGCCCCTGTGTGAGTGATGTATAAAAAAAAGCGTGCTATACCTCATTTCAGAGCTCTTCTTAGAGATCACATGATCAGCTGGCTTTCTTCTCTCCCCATCTGATAGATGCAGTGGGCGGGGCCGAGATTCCCCCACTGACATCACTGGGAGAGGAGAAAGAGAGCCAGCTGATCATGTGATCACTAAGAAGAGCTGTGAAATGATGTATAGCAGACTTTTTTTTTATAAATCACTCACACAAGGGCACACAGGATTAGAATAGAGAGGGGATGGTATGAAGATGTGAAAGTTATTTAAATAGCAGGAGTTGAGGGGCACTGTCACAAGCTCACAGGCAGAGAGGGGATGGGGAGAGAGCACAGAGGAGACAGATAGCAGGCTGCAGGTGAAGGAGGCATGTACAGATGACTATTGTGTCAGGGCTCAGCAGCCCTGATATATCAGAGTCAGTGTACAGGGGGTAGGGTATAGCCAGGCAGGATCATCCAGGTATTACAAGGGGCTAAATGACACTGCAAAAGCACTGTGCTGTATAAAATGCTTTAAAGGAACAGGATCTTTTTTTTTTAAGATAACGAACACTTTAAAGGAGTTGTAAAGGAAAAAAAATTGCCTGAAATTAATGTCTGCAAGGTAGACAGACAGAATAGTGTAATGATTCTGTTAAAAAACGAGTAAATACCTATTAAATTCCTTCATCTTTATCACCTCCGGCGTTCTAGTTTCTGCTGTCTCATTCACTTCCTGGTTTGCGGTGCTCATTCATGTAAGAACTACATTTCCCAGTATGCATTGCGGCACGCCCAGTAATTCACACCTCCTTGAAGTCTCTAAAGCGTAGAGAGCGTCCTGCCGCACAGATGGAGTTCCCAGGAGGGGGCGAGCACGTCACTGACCACCGTAGTAAAGTCTCCCTTCACGGTGGTGAGTAACAATCAGACAAGCAGGAAGTGAATGGAACAGAGAAGAAATAGAGCAACTTCTGAGCAAAAATGAACAATGACGAAGTGAAAAGAGGAATGTCTGCAGGTAAAGGATGCTTATTATGAAGAAAAAAAAAATCCTTTACAACAGTATGTGCTTGTTGTGAATAGCATACAGCATATTGTAAACAGAATACTGTAAATAAAACCACTTCTATCCCATATTATTTTGTATGAACATTAGCAATATGCTCTACAAGATTTAAAGCGAAGGTTCACCCTCAAAATGAACTTTTTAGCTAACCTATCTGTAGCCTTAATAAAAGCTTGTAGCGTTGTAATTTTTTTTTTGTGTACACTTACCTGTCTTCAGCCGCACTTCCGGGTCTTCTTCCTTGCGGGGAGTGGGCGTGTCGCTTTTTTTCCCCCGACGGGGAGCTCTGCATATATGATTGACGTGCGTGTCATCGCCTTCCGAAAATATCCGACGGGGACTCGGCTCTTTACAGCTCTATACGGCTCCTGCACCTGCCGTGTAGAGCTGACTGCGCAGGCGCTGTAAAGTCGCACTCGGATATTTTCGGAAGGCGATGACGCGCACGTCAATCATCTATGCAGAGCTTAGGAACGCCTACTACCCGGGGGAGCGAGTACCTGGAAGCCGGGTGAAAACGACAGAAAACCGTAAGTACAGACCGAAAAAAAAATAATCCAGCATACTGTTGATGTCAGCAGTATGCTGGATATACAGAGGCGTATCTAGTGAAAATAGCGCCCATGGCAAGCACTGAAACTGCGCCCCTGTAAAAACATTTGAAACCCATCTTTCAGATAACCTTAACAAAAAAAACAGCTAACAAAACGAGTGGTATTTATCATCCCTTGTGATACCTTGGGTAGTGACATATCCTCTTTATGGAGAAATCTGGGGTTTATTAGACCCCTGATCCCTCCTATGCCCTCCAAGGCCAGGTAAATGCAGAACCAATATTGGAAGTTTTCACAGAGGAGAGGGAGAAACTGATGTTCCTTCTTCTTTGTGCGCCGTCAATCCGACCAGATGGAATGGGAGAGCCTGGGAGAACAGGGGAGGCCTGTGGCTGAACGCAGCAGGGATAGAGCTGCCATTGTCCATTAGTAAGGTGCTGAAAAGGAGATCCTGCTTATGCTGGGGAGGAGGGAAGAAGAGACCCTCAGACCCTGGTAAGTGCCTTGTGGAGGGGGCACTGATGAGTGGCTGGGCAGCCACTCACCAGTGCCCCCTTCATATGGCGCCCATGGCACTTGCCATGGCTGCCATACCCTAGATATGCCACTGTGGATATAACAGTCTATATTTTTTTTTAGGATGAACTCCCGCTTTACGAGTTTATTTATACTCCCACTGGGAGTCTTGTTCACACTCTGGCTTTTCTCCTTACTCATGCACATCATGTCTCAGAGCATGTGCAATATCACAAGGTAACTATCCCTGTGATTTTCCCTCTATCACCAAGACTGCACACATCTTTGTTTTTCTTCACCCTTTCCCCTTTGGGGTATTGCATGGTTTTCATGTAATTTTTCACCTTTTATTTTATTTTTATTCTTTACTTTTTTTTTTGTAATATATGATTCCATTTACTTTGCTTTTCACTTTTTCTGGCAATAATTGGTGTTGGCTTACTGTATGTACATATTGGTCCAATATCATTTACTCTACAGGCATATATGAATTTTTTGGTCGTGTGTGGGCTTTAACGACGTGAAAATAACGTGCATGCTCAGAAGCAAGTTATGAGACGGGAGCGATCTGGTAAAACTAGCGTTTGTAATGGAGATAGAACATTCATCACGCTGTAACAGACTGAAAAGCCCAAAGACTGAAAAGCCCGAAGACTGAAAAGCGCGAATCAGCAAAAGAAGCCCCAAGGGTGGCGCCATCTGAATGGAACTTCCCCTTTATAGTGCCGTAGTATGCGTTTTTTCTAGACCATTAAAAATGGTCGTGTGTATGCGGCATCAGGCTAAAGCCTGGCTAGGTTTAACAAGTACCCAGTAATTTGTGAGATAAGCTGAAAAACCTTGTTCTCTTAGTCCACAATGTGTGGATGAGGTTACCAGTCTGCCCACAACCTCTCCAGCAAAGGGGATAGTTATGTGGGGAAAAACTACCTTTAATAAAGACCTGAATACTATACATTGGAAGGCTGGATGAGATTGAATATGCACATTAATCTTGTGAAACAATGCTATCTCCTGCAGCAAATATCCAATATGTAAAGAAAGATTCCTGCCCCCTTGTTACTCATGTAACAAGTTCCTTCATTGATAGTTGCTACAGTCTTCTTGTAAAGAAAAAAGTGCTTAGGTAACATTTTACAAATTCCTTAACCACCGCCTTCTGCACGTATACGTCGGGAGAATGGCACGGCTGGGCACATGTACGTACAGGTACGTCCTGTACTAGTACCCAGCCATGGGTCACGGGCATGCGCCCGCAGCGTGCGCCCATGACCCAGTCCAAAGCTCCAGGACCGCGGGACTCGTGGACCCGCTTGCCGCTGGATTGCGGCAATCGGTCCCCGGAGCTGAAGAACGGGGAGAGCCGTGTGTAAACACGGCTTCCCCGTCCATCACTGTGGCGGCGTCATCGATCGCAGTTGTAAACACACATTAGGGAACACAAACCCCTACAACGCCCCCTTGTGGTTAACTCCCAAACTGCACTGCCATTTTCACAATAAACAATGCAATTTAAATGCATTTTTTTGCTGTGAAAATGACAATTGTCCCAAAAATGTGTCAAAATTGTCTGAAGTGTCCGCCATAATGTCCCAGTCATGAAAAAAATCGCTGATCGCCGCCATTAGTAGTAAAAAAAATATATTTATAAAAATGCAATAAAACTATCCCCTATTTTGTAAACGCTAAAAAAAATTGGAGCAAACCAACCGATAAACGCTTATTGTGATTTTTTTACCAAAAATAGGTAGAAGAATACGTATCGTCCTAAACTGAGGAAAAAAAATATATATTTTTGGGGGATATTTATTATAGCAAAAAGTAAAAAATATTGATTTTTTTTTAAAAGTGTCTCTCTATTGATCAAATATCACCAAAAGAAAGCTCTATTTGTGGGGAAAAAAGGACGCCATTTTGTTTGGGAGCCATGTCGCACGACCGCGCAATTGTCAGTTAAGCGACGCAGTGCTGAATCGCAAAAAGGGGCAAGGTCCTTTAGCAGCATTTTGGTCCGGGTCTTAAGTGGTTAAAGTGGTTGTTAAGCCACTAGCTCATCTTTATATCCTCCCCTCTGTCACATACAAAGCTGTATTCCAGCAATCACGTGACTCCAGGCTCTCTGCTCTCCCAGTCTGATAGCTCCAGCAGGCGTGGCTGACGTCAGCTGGGGAGGAGAGAAAGAGGGAAGATGGGGATGATATAAAGGTCAGATAGTTTTGAAGCAGTGGGTAGAGGAGCAGAGCAGCGCTAGTGAGAGCTGACAGGCAGGGAGGAGAGAAGGGAGAAGGACAGAGCGAGACATAAAAGAGCTGCAGATAGCAGTGAATGATGGAGGCATGTAAACTGACCATGGTGTCAGGGGTCCACAGCAGCAGGATCCATTTTTTGGGGGGTTAACAAAAACTTTAAACTTATAAGTAAATGGAAAAGTTGAAATGATAGAGCTTTTATGCTCCCTAACCACTGTTTCCCAGAGAGTGTCAGTTTCTCATCCACATTGTCATTAGTAGCTGTACTCCAGTTTTACAGCAGAGAAGGTGAAAGAAAAGCAACATTAATTATACTATTCCATTTATGACCTAATACAAATTATTTCTACAACATGATGATTGATAAGATTGATAATTCTGTGAATGGAGAGCGCAAAGAAGTGGTGAGCAGAGCAGCTGCTGTCTAGAAGAGATTATAAATAACAACAACAGGTAACGGCGCAGGTTATAATATATAAAACAGCAAGCAGTAAATTTATAAAATAGTCCTTTGAGCATGTATGGCTCTGTGTGGAGATATACAGTCTTTATGGATAGGGAAGCTTTGTACGGGGAGTTGAAGCCACTCCAGATATGTAAAGAGAAAAAAACAAAGCAACAGGCGCCTCGTAAGACTGTTAAAATTTAATAGCCAAATGCATTAAAACACTCACATTTAGATATCTTTATATTCATCGCAGGGGAGTCCAGTAGAGTCAGTCATAGATCTCTGCAGTTTAGATGGTGTTTTTCGCTGGATTACTCCATGCTGTCGGCGTCCTGTGTCATAGGCAACTTCCGGGATTCGTACAGGATCCAAAACGAGGCTTGGGATGCATTCAACCAGTCACAGAGAAGGCTGGAGTGCAGTCATTCACTTCACTACATTAACACGGTAAACATGCGCTACTTTACAGGCATACTATAGATACCCCCCAGGTAAGAATTTTAAAGGAATATTTAACTTTTATTGTTTCACTTTAAGCATTATTAAAATCACTGCTCCTGAAAAAACGGCAGTTTTTAAAACTTTTTTGCATTGATACATGTCCCCTGGGGCAATACCCAGGTCCCCAAACACTTTTTATGATAATAACTTGCATATTAACCTTTAAAATGATCACTTTTATAGAATTTTATAGGGTGTTCCGCAGCTTTCGAATTTGGCGCAAACACCCCAAATTGTTCGCTATTCAGCGAACGGGCGAACAGCCAATGTTCGTGTCGGACTCATGTTCGACACGAACATAAAGCTCATCCCTAGTTGTCAGTTACAGATGGGGACGGGCTATTGGATCTCTAGGGGGCATGTGAGTGTGTGTATATATATATATATATATATATATATATATATACACTTCCCAGCCGGAAGAAGGAATCAATACAGCTCACTACTCTCCTGATGTCCAACTTGTCCACAACATCAAGGCAGTTAGACCAACAATTCAAACCTTTCCAGGGAGGATGGGAACAACCGAGGATAGAATGAAAACTTGTTACCCCCGGACAAGCATCTTGTCACAATTTTGATGAGGACAAGGGCCTCTTCCCCACAACCCTTGTCTGTGACGGTGGTAGTTTCTGAATGAGGGCTTATCAGAATCTAGAAGCCCACAAAAGGCCCCCAAATACTGTCCCCTCTTGTAAATTAGTAGAGTTGTACACAGTACCCCGCATATTTTGCAAAAATGTAAACAGTAAATAATGACAACACACTTTTTGACAAATAATTTATTGAAAAAAAAAAACAACAAAAAAAAAACGATAAGCCAATCATCTGTAGACCTCCACAAATACTCTCCATATGTTGAGGGAATGTGCCCTGGTATAGTTCAGGTCACACCACAACTTTTTTTGTTATTTTCTGTGTGGCGTTTAACATCTTTACCAGACACTCATCTAGATTCTGATAAGTCCTCAGCTACTTTTTGGAACAAAGAGATTAAAGCAGCCAAGTATTGTCATTTACCAGCAATTTAGTAGAATTGTTTTTGTTTGTAAATGCCCGTTTTGCGGTAGGTTGTATACATTGTACAGATGCACCACTTCCTGGGTGGGTTAAAGCAGAGCTCCACCCTAAAGTGGAACCTCTGCTCATTGGAACACTCCCCCCTCTGGTGTCACATTTGACACCTTTCAGGGGGGTGCAGATACCTGTCAGGTATTTGCACCCACTTCCGACCACGCAGTCTGTGAGTAGACTGCGGGCAGGACGTCAGATCCCGCCCCCCCCATTGTGTTCTGGGAAACACTCGGCTCCCAGAACACAGTGGGGACCAGTGAGCATGGTGCACAGGACTTGCGCATGCACCGTTGGGAACCGGGCAGTGAAGCTGGAACGCTTCACTTCCTTGGTTCCCTCACCGAGGATGGCGGTGGGGGCAGCAGAATGATAAGCGATCGCTTGTCCTCTGCTGCTTGACTGTGCTGAACCCCAGGACAGGTAAGTGTGCTAATATTAAAAGTCTGCAGCTGCAGTAGTTGTAGCTGCTGACTTTTAATAATTTTTTTTCGGCAGACATCCGCTTTAGCATTTAGTTAAAGGAATTTTGCAGTGCCCAGCTCCCATGCAATTTTTAAGCTAGAAAATTTATATTAACAAAAATATCAGAAATGATCCAAAGACTACCCTGATCCAAGCGCCCAATGGTATAACTATAATTTTTTGAAGGTATATAGCAGCAATTATATAAGATAAAATACTAATAAAACATGTATGTATTATCAAAAATGATCAATAAAACATTAATAGCGCTGAAGTCACTTGAGCTGACTCATGAGCTGGTTGGCTCATACCTATGAAATATGACCTATAAGGGTAATAAACTGCTAGTAATAAGAACTCTCAACATAAAAGTAAAACAAAGAAAATCCTTTGTCAGTGATTGTCAGTCACTGTAAATGTGCAGTTCAATCCAATCTGGATCCATATAGGTCCGAATATCAGTTCACATACTACTCCACCCTGGTGAGATTTTAAGGTTGTATATTCCAGAGATAATGTGGTAGGTGTCCCTCGCACGTACTGTGCTCCCCTTAAGGTATTGTACTCACCAGATAATCGGTGATTATCAACCTTGAGTATATCCAGCCTCAGCTATTCTCCTCCAAGAAGTGAATGATTGTCAGCGTTAGTGGAATCCTGTTTGTAAAACACTCCTCAGCTGCTCTCCCCTTGGTGTATGTGTGAGATATTCGTTGTAATTGTGGACTCTAAGGCCGCGTACACACGATCAAATCTATCTGCTGTAAACGGTCTGCCAGACCGTCCAAGCAGACAGATTCGATTGTGTGTACGGGCGAGCAGACGGATTTGGCCAGCCGACAGATTTTAAAGCATGCTTTAAAATCTGTCGGCTGGGAATCCGTCCGCCCGACATGTCTGCTGGTTAGTACGCTAACTAGCAGACATATCTTCTATATAGTCTATCCGATCGATTTGAACAAATCTATTTGCTCGTGTGTACGGGGCCTAACAGAGATGTGATCCAAAAGACCATTCTGGCTATGCATCCTTGAATAGCCAGAATGGCCAGAATGGTCTTGTAGTGTTGTACGTCACCGCGCTTTTCTAGAGCATTTTTTAAAAATGACATGGGCGTGTGGGCAATGTCGTTTTAATGATGAAGTTGGAAAAATGAAGTTGGAAAAACGTTTTTTCTACATGCCGAAAAACATTTTTTTTAATGCCGAAAAATAATCGTGTGTACGTGTGTAACTTTATAGTTAATCTGTCATCATTTCCCAAGGGTGCTAACACAAATATAAGAACACTTTTAAAGAACAATTTTGGTTTCTCTAGAAACAACATTGTCAGTGCCCAAACTACCTGTCTGCTCAGAAGCATTATAATTATTTTTTCATTTTTGCTCTTTTCCTTCCCTTAGCTGTCAAGGGTAATTATAATAAAAATTTTTATCTCTCATGATACAAAAGCAAAGAAAGCCAGTATTAATTTAAGAGAAACGCTTGATGTACATTTTTTTTTTGAATCATTGCATAAATAGTTTCAAGCCAAAGAAAGTCTGGATGATTTAATCTTAGACTGAATTTGAAGTGCCTAATTTAAAAGCTCAAATGATTTCTAAGAATGTTTACATAACAAAAATTATATGAATAATAGGACTTCAGGTCTCCTGCACATTATGCCGCATACACACGATCGGTTCATCTGATGAAAACGGTCTGATGGACCGTTTTCATCAGACGAATCGATCGTGTGTGGGCCCCATCGGTTTTTTATCCATCGGTGAAAAAACGATCGTCTGTGGGCACGTCCATCGGTTAAAAATCCACGCATGCTCACAATCAAGTCGACGCATGCTTGGAAGCATTGAACTTAATTTTTCTCAGTACATCTTGTGTTTTACGTCACCGCGCTTGGACACGATCGTTTTTTTAACTGATGGTGTGTAGGCAAGACTGATGAAAGTCAGCTTCATCGGATATCTGTTGAAAAAATCCATTAGACCGTTTTAATCAGATGAACCGATCGTGTGTACAGGGCATAACTCTCTGTTAGTGACCAACAGAGTGGTTTCAGGTAAATTAGTATTGCAGCAAAATTACTGATTTCCTTTCAGAGAAAAACAAAACAAAAAACAACACGTAAATTAATTGGGCTAATTAGGGGCTCTTTTGGTACAGGATCAGATCCAGAATATTTGAATTACATTTCATTAACTCTCATGAGTCATTTACAGCCCATTAAACATTATGAAATCACCCTAGTTTTGCCTTTCCCACCAATTCCAATACATTGTGCCCAAATTATAAAATGTCTGCAAATTTCAGCAAAATCAGCCAATTTTCCTTGATATTTCATGGAAATTAAAACTCTCAACTTTGTCTATCATTACTCTCTACGTGTCCACGGTGGGCTCTCTTCAGACTCACCTGCCCTCTGCCGATCCATTATAATGCATTTGCTTACACTGTGGAGCCTCTCAAAATTTTGAGTTAGGATTACAGAAAAATCTGTGGGTACCTTACCCAAATGTGTGCAAACTGAACCCCTGTTTTTAACGCATACTGTTAGATAGTACAATTTGGTTGATTAGCAGGCTGATCAATAAATTGAGCTGGGAATTTCTTCGGTTTTGTTTTACTCTTGCCAGATGCTAACCCGCCATGCTGCTTAGGGCACATTTTAATTACCTTAAACAGTGAGAAAAATAATTTGATTTTGGTAGCAACTAGAATCAATAAATAGCAAATCTTTAGGCCGCGTACACACGATCAAATCTGTGTGCTGGAACGGTCTGCTAGACCGTCCCAGCAGACAGATTCGATCGTGTGTACGGGCGAGCCAACGGATTTGGCCACCCGACAGATTTCAAAGCATGCTTTGAAATCTATCGGGTGGGAACCCGTCCGCCCGACATGTCTGCTGGTTAGTACACTTACCAGCAGACATGTCGTCTCGCACCCGCGCCGAATGGATTCGGCGCATGCGCGGAAGTGTTTTACTTCCTGGTGCGGTGACGTGGCGGCGTCAACGTCACCGCCACGTCACCGCCACGTCAGCGCGCCGTCTGCTGGCGGGGATTTTGGTTTGCTCGTGTGTACACGCGAGCAAACCAAAATCCAAACAGACAGATTTATTCAAATCGGTCGGACAGACCGTTTTGAACAAATCTATTGCCTCGTGTGTACGAGGCCTTAGAGAAACAACCTATACCTACCAGGGATTGTTCATGTGTTATGCAGGCCATTCACTTTTTGATGTAAGAAATTGAGTTTATTGATTCACTCTACTACTGTGTTAGGCCGCGTACACACGATCAAATCTGTCTGCTGGAAACGGTCTGCCAGACCGTCCCAGCAGACAGATTCGATCGTGTGTACGGGTGAGCCGACGGTTTTGGCCAGCCGACAGATTTGAAAGCATGCTTTCAAATCTGTCGGCTGGGAACCCGTCCGCCCGACATGTCTGCTGGTTAGTACGCTAACCAGCAGACATGTCTTCTCGCACACGCATCGAATGGTTTTGACGCATGCGCGGAAGTGTTTTACTTCCTGGTGCGATGACGTGGCGGCGTCAACGTCACCGCCGCGTCAGCGCGCCGTCTAGACCGTTTCAGCAGACAGATTCGATCGTGTGTACGGGCAAACAGACGGATTTGGCCACCCGACAGATTTCAAAGCATGCTTTGAAATCTGTCGGCTGGGAACCCGTCCGCCCGACATGTCTGCTGGTTAGTACGCTAACCAGCAGACATGTCTTCTCGCACACTCGCCGAATGGTTTCGACGCATGTGCGGAAGTGTTTTACTTCCTGGTGTGGTGACGTGGAGGCGTCAACGTCACCGCCACGTCACGACACGTCAGCGCGCTGTCTGCTGGCGGGGATTTTGGTTTGCTCGTGTGTAAACCAAACCAAACCAAAATGCCAGCAGACAGATTTGTTCAAATCGGTCGGACAGACCGTTTTGAACAAATCTATTTACTCGTGTGTACGAGGCCTTAGAGCACACAACACCCATAGACTAGGCAGATTCCAGATGAGGGAATCAAAGTGCTTACAGTCTGCAAAGACTGGGTGACAACTTTACGTTCTGCAAAATCAGCTTCTGATTGCAAGACACTAGTTGGTTCAGCTACTGACTTCTTGGGGGAGAGGCTACTGTCACATCCATCAGTGTAAAGGAACCTTTAATTAATTGGGGTTGGAAGGGGGTCTTTCCAAAGACACTGAATTTTAAAAGGTTATTTTGGCCCAATTTACAAATTGCATTTTTTGCAAGGACATTTTCATAACTTATGGTGTGATTTAGTACATTTTAGGATATATTTTTTTCTGAAATGTGTAGAAATACACACATTGAAATTAAACAAATTAATTAAAATGCATAATACACAATAAAGTAAACCAAAATAAATAAAAATGTTGGGGGGAAAGAAAAGCATATTTAAAATATGGTGGGACCCTCTGATTTCCTTATAAACCCCTATGGACTCACCTTAACACCCAAACTTTACTACTGCAAATTTAGAGGCTTGGTTCTATTTACTTGCCAAGTTTTATAAGATCTTTCTGCTGCAATGTACATTGTATACAGTACAATTATGTAATATTATCTATCTATCTATCTATCTATCTATCTATCTATCTATCTATCTATCTATCTATCTATCCGTGTTATTATTATTTTTTTTAATTAGACATTTGTTCTATCTGACGTCAATTATGAAAGCACAAAAGCCATTTTGTATGCAATAACATTGGAAGACCAAAAAACAAATGTGTTTCATGAAGTGAAGTCATAATGATTGACTCATCCACTAAACATTTTTTTTTATAGCCACATTATCTATTCTGTGTGTGCATCACTATTTTTAAAGGATGTTTATTCTAAAAATACAGATGAAATACTGTTTGCAGCAATATTTAGATGCTCGGATGTGCCTCTAGGTTCATATCCTATAATTATTATTTGTCAGTTCCATTATTATTTTCGTGACTCACTTTTGACTCATTGTATCTCTATTTCTGGGCATGGAGATGGCAAAGTGACAAATCAGCAAGATATATTTGAAGCACAGCTTTGGATTTGTTCCTGTTTAAAGAAAAAAAATATTTGGAGAAAGATAGTTTACAAATGTTCTTCTTCCATTGATTTTGAGCTTTGTCCTAGGGATGCACCAATACCCATGATTGGGATTTGTTTGTACCAAATAGGGATGAGCTTTATGTTTGGGTCGAACATGAGTTCGACTCGAACATTGGCTGTTCGCCTGTTCGCTAAATAGTGAACAATTTGGGGTGTTCGCGGCAAATTCGAAAGCTGTGGAACACCCTTTAAAAGTGTATGGGAGAAACCAAAAATTATCATTTTTTTCCGGGAGCTGTGATTTTAATAACCCCACCCCCTCTGACGCAATGGGGACGTGTACGGGTGAACCCGCCACCTCTGACGCATCACAGGAAACCCATGTTGTGTTTCTTTTTAATAAATATCTTGTCCCAAGCTGTCTAATGTGTTTTTTACTGTAACATCTTTGACACTTTTTTGTGAAATGGTAGGGTTACAATGTACCCCATTACCAATTCACATGGGGGAGCAGGATCTGGGGGTCCCCTTTGTTAAAGGGGGCTTCCAGATTTCGATAAGCCCCCCGCCCACAGAGCCCCACAACCACCGGTCAAGGGTTATGGGGATGAGGCCCTTGTCCCCATCAACATGAGGACATCCTGCCCATGTTGAGGGCATGTGGCCTGGTATGGTTCAGGAGGGGGGTGCTCTCTCGTCCCCCCTCTTTTCCTGTGGCCTGCCAGGTTGCGTGCTCAGATAAGGGTCTGGTATGGATTTTTGGGGGGAACCCCACGCCATTTTTTTTTATTTACCCAGGTCCCAAAAAACTTTTTATGACAATAACTTGCATATTAACCTTTAAAATGTATTCCCTTAGCATCAAAGTATGTATCTGATGCTAAATTCACTTTAAAGGGTCTCTGCAATGAGAGAGTAACGAAATTACTGTCCTCTCCTTTTGAGAATTATAGTTCTGTGGCTATTATTCTACTCCTTTGACTTGTTATCTGAATTGCTGGCCCCAAATAAATACAGAGATTGAGAATTCTGACACTTTTATGATACATAACATGCCTGTTCCAGACACTGTCAGGAAACTAACATTTTCTAAATAAGGCCAGCAGTGGCAACCACCATACTTCCTTATCACAGTCATTTTATAGTATGTCTAAACCAAAAAGATCAAACATTTGGTGCTGGTTCACACTAAGTTTTAAACACAACATATTCAATTGTGCAATTTGGCCCCATAGAATATACAAAAGCCACATCAAAGTCGCAAAAAAGTTGCACTCTATAATCACACTGAAAATTGCCTAAATAATCCAAACCAAAATTAAAAAAAAAGCCTGGGGCATTTTTTTCATAAAAAGCGTAGGGTTCCCCCAAAAATCCATACTAGACCCTTATCTGAGCATAGAAAAGAGGGGGGACGAGAGAGTGCCCCCCTCCTGAACCATACCAGGCCCTCAACACGGGGGAAGATGTCCCTATGTTGATGGGGACAAGGGCATCATCCCCACAACCATTGCCTGGTGGTTGTGGGGGTCTGCTTATCGGAATCTGGAAAAAAAGTGTCAAAATGTTAAAAACCACAGTAGACAGTTTGGGACAAGTTCTTTATTAAAAAGAAAAAAAAAGGTTCCAACGATGTAACCCACTCTCCAGCGATACAGAGAAAAAAACAGATGCTACAAACGATACCTCCTCATAGGAGGCACCCGGCCGAATGACACTCACTTGGTGTGACAGCTGTTTTATAGCGGTTTATACCCCGCCCCCTTTCTGACGCAAGGAGGAAGTCTGGGGTTACCCAATGACGTGTACGGATGACCCCGCCCCCTCTGGCACATTGCAGGTTTCCTGTGACGCGTCAGAAGGGGCAAGGACTCAGCTATAAAAGAACTATGGAGTTGGCATCGTTCCTAGCGTCTGTTTTTTTTTTGGATAGCTCTAAGGTGGATTCCATCGTTGGAACCTTTTTTTTTTTAAATAAAGGACTCGTCCCAAACTGACTCCTGTGGTTTTTAACATTTTGACACTTTTTTATTGTGAAATGGTAGGGGTGCAATGTACCCAGTTACCAATTCACATAGGGGGGGCCGGGATCTGGAGTTCCCATTTGTTAAAGGGGGCTTCCAGATTCCGATAAGCCCCCTGCCCGCAGACCCCCACTACCACCAAGCAAGGGTTGTGGGGATGAGGCCCTTGTCCCCATCAACATGGGGACATCTTCCCCATGTTAAGGGCATGTGGCCTGGTACAGTTCAGGAGTGGGGGTGCTCTCTCGTTCCTCCTCTTTTCCTGTGTGCTCGGATAAGGGTCTGGTATGGATTTTTGGCGGAACCCCCATGCCATTTTTTTTTATTTAGGTGCGGGGTTCTCCTTAACCACTTAAGCCCCGGACCAATATGCTGCTAAATGCCAAAAGGTGTTTTTACAATTCGGCACTGCGTCGCTTTAACAGACAATTGCGCGGTCCTGCGACGTGGCTCCCAAACAAAATTTGGGTCCTTTATATATCATTTATATCATTTATAAAGATATTAATCCCAACACTGAACCTTGGGGTACACCACTGATAACCTTAGACCATTCAGAGTATGAATCATTAACCACTACCAATTTTCTATCCATTTACAAACTGATCTTTCAAAGCAACATAATCAACAGATTAAAAACCCTGACAATAATTTTCTGCATGATCACCACTGCAGGCAACAGGTTGCAGAGCTGATCAGTGTATTCTGATATTGGGGAAATCTTCCAGGTGTATTACAAAAGGCACAGCACAAAGGAGTCTTTTATCCACCTTGAATGTGAAGATGTAGGATTTGAGTCAGCTTTTTTTCATTCAATCAGCTTAAACAAAAAAAAATAGACTCATGTATGACCAAATGCAATAGACTCATGTATGACCAAATGCAATTTTTTTAAATTGGTCGTGAAAAACAGTCATGTGTAGGCTCCAGAGCATTTTTCTCGACGAACAATGACCATTAAAAATCGTCGTTTTTTACGTTGTCATTTTTCGCTTGAATGTACGCAAAGAAAACGTGCATGCTCAGAAGCAAGTTATGAGACAGGGAAATTTGCATAATCAGCCCAAAGGGTGGCACCATTCGAATGGAACTTTCCCTTTATAGTGCCGTTGTACATGTTGTACGTCACCGCGCTTTGCTCGAGCATTATTTATCACGATCGTGTGTATGCAAGGCAGGCTTGAGAGGAATCACGTCGAGAAAAACTGAGTTTTTTTTTCCATGACATGAAAAACAGTCGTGTGTATGTGGCATTAGACACTCTTTTTCATGTGTACACTGCAAACCTTTATATGCATTCTATCCATGAACACCTTTTTTTTTTAATACAAATGCTTTTATTGAGAGAAGGAAAAGAAAATACAAACATAGAGCATTATCTTGCTTACAACAGCACACGACAGGCAGACATTAGCTAATACAGAGATCGAATCTAGAATTGAATAATGGTCAACAGAATTAGCAGTATAAAACAAAACATTAGGTTAGAGGGGCGTTCATGTCCGATTAGAACCCTAAGTTTGGAGGAGAGGGCCCCTAATCGGTGAAACATGAAGACTCTATACTTAGATCCTGCCATGACATAACCAAGAAAACCGAGAACAAAAACAGAAAGCAAAAAAAACAAAAAACAAGTTAGTTACCAAAAAGTAGCATGGTACATAGAGAAGAGTAAGTAGAATAAAATCGGAGAATGTTGGATGCCTGGGGCCTCTAATTCGGAGATAGCCTGTGACCATAGAGGGGGGGGGGGTGAACAATCAGCCAATTGGTAAGTCAGACGACCAGGAGCTCCATTTCAGGTCATACACCTGCATAGTATCCATGATAGTATGAAAAACTTTTTCCATGACCTGAATAGCCGCCATACGGCTAAGGACCCTATCCCAGGAGACCCCCGGGGTGCGCCATAGCAGAGCAATGGACCACTGGACAGCACTGAAAAGGGTGTGCACTAGCCTCTGTTCAGGGGGAGTGGAACCGGGGATATCCGCAAAAAACAGGCACATCTGATAGGTTAATACTATGTTAGCCCCTGTGATGGTGGCCACCCTATCTGATACCCTCTGCCACAGATCCCTTTAGAGCCGGGCAGCTCCAGAAGATGTGTAAATGAGTCCCCCTCTCGGGGCAACCCCTGAAACAGAGTTCTGAAACATTAGGGAAAAATCTACTCAATTTTGCTGGTGTGTAATACCATCTGGTATGGAGTTTCACCACCGTTTCTTTCACAGCCATGGACTTAGTACATTTATGCATGTTAGTGATTCTATCAGCCCACTCCTCAGGGGTAGCTGTCTCCCCTGTCTCACGCTCCCAGCTCAACACTGCCGAAGACTTCTCCGGAAGGCCCAACCCCCCCAGATATTCATATAGCCTAGAAATACCACCCCTGTCCCTGGAGGAGGGGCCACAGAGCCCCTCAAACACAGAGGGAGGGCCAGCTGGGGCCGCAGGGTATTCAGAGTCAAAGAAGTGCCGAATTTGGAGGTATTTATAAAACTCTGACCGAGGGAGGGCATAGGTAGATTGAATAGATTGGAACGAGTGGACTACCCCGTCTTTCCTCAATGAGCCCAAGGTCACTAGGCCCACGGAGGACCAGAGAGAGAAGGCCCTCGGGTCAGGGAATGCAGCAGGGAAGGAGGGATCACCTAAAAAGGAGGCCAGTGCGGGGATAGAGGGAGAGAGTAAAAATTTAGATTTATACAGTGACCAGAGGTAAAATGACTGGCCCACCACAGTATTCAAGGAAGAGAGATCCTTATGTCGTACCCCCTTGGACCATAGCAAACCAGGGAGGTAATATGGGCTTACTGAGGAGAATTCAAATTGGAGCCAAGGGATGCCTCTATGGGGGGCATGCCATTGGGCTATTTGCAAGAGCCTAGCAGATAGGAAATATAGCCAAAGGTTTGGAAGGCCCAGACCGCCCAAGGACCTAGGTCTATAGACCAAGAGTTTGCCCTAATCTGGGCTTCTTATTGCCCCAGACAAATTTGTTCACGGTCCATGAACACCTTTATGAAACAATCAAGTATTATATTTTGGGTATGATTCTGTGAAAAAAAATGCATTCAGTAGCCCTGGTCTTGAATCCAATTTTTTTAGTTTGCCATAACAACAGGTATATTTAGTGTTGGTTGAATTAAATAACACATATGATAAACAAAATCTGCTGTTCAGGTTATATATTTCTCAGTTAATCTTTTACATCTTAAATCACTCCAATGGATACTACTGGATTAACTTCCAATAAGTCTTGTTATTAGGATTATGAAAGATAATACTTTTCCAATGCATAGACTCTTATCTGTGCTTTCTGTAAGACAACTCTTTCTTTACACCACTGTAGTTCAGTCATAGGTTATAAAGGATTATTGATGGTTAATGAATAAAAGATTTTACTAGATGAAATATAGAAGTATACCTCAGGACTGTTTTCTTCTATTTTAGAATTCCACGAAGTTACAAGCTGAATTTATTGAATTTCTTTCAGTTCAGCCAACTCCAGTCTAAAGCTATTTTGACTTAGAAGTTTATGTCTTCTGACAAAGTGAAGGAAAATATTTAGCCGAGGATGAAATTATGTGTAAGAGCGCAATCATTTTTGTAAAGTGAAATATTGGTAAAATCTTCAGTTTTTCAGGACTGGTGTAAATGTTTTATTTGCAATTCCATTTTGAGTAATTAAAGATGCCAACCTTTACTACACCGACCTTGAACATGAACGTCAGCTACAACTTTACATTACACAGCCCCTCTGCACATCACACAGCCCCCCTACCCAGCCCCCTGCATATTACACCCCCCCCCATGTTATGCTTTAAAATTGCACACATTCATGAAATAACGACAAATTATGGTACTTAAAAATCTCCATAGGCAATGCTTTAAACTTTTCTATAGGTTACCAGTTTAGAATTACAGACGACGTCTTGAATTATTACTCACGCTTCAATGATCATGGATCATGGTGATACCACACATGTGTTTGAACACTGTTTACATTTGCCGTTGCGACTTACGTATATGTTCGCTTCAGCGCCAGCATGGAGGGATGGGGCATTTCAATTATTTTATCTTTTTTTTTTACACTCTCCCTTTAAAAAAAAATCGGATCACTTTTTTTGCTGTCGGAAAAAATGTAAACATCCCTTGTGACAGTAATAGACAGTGACAGGTACTCTTTATGGAGGGAGAAAGGAGCAAAAGGAAAGGAAGCACCAGCTAAGTGCAGCATTCCGATTAGATGCTTAAAAAACAATGGATTAATAACACTCACAAGATTAAAAAGGTAAATGGTCATCTGGTGCTGAGTATGTAGATGTAGATTCCTCATATATCCGCTCTGCAGGACAGCTGTGAAGTGTTCCAATTGCTGAGAGAGGAGGATGGACAACTCGGGAAACTGGAGGAGCATTGGGAGGCTACAAATACCAGCGTGGAACACACACCGAAAGTGACATCACCAGAAGGATAGGGGATCATAAGACAAGGCTACATGCTCAAAGCATCCAGCTCCTTTTAGAGGCCTTTGGTGGGATGGGAGAGCCTGGGGGGGGACACACGTCCCCTCCCACTGCTTAGGATAACAGCCAAGCAGCTTCTTAGCCGCATCAGTCGTTATCCCAAGAATGATGACCAGGGTTAAAATGCCTGCAGGGCCGGGTGCTCGTGAATTCATCTTGTGCACTTATGGGCTGGACATTTAGCGGTGGCGGGCCAGGTGCTGCCCGCTGGTTGTAGGTTGCCATCCCCTGGTTTAGTCACAATAAATGTAAACTGCTATCACACATTTATTTATAATTGTGTAATAAATAGTATGGTCAGACATAAAGCATGTCTACTGTAGAATTTACCATGCTTTATTGTTTTATGTGTTTTGTGTTTTCATATCAAAGCCTGATAAAAATGATGATAGCATGTCTCTTTATATTTTTGCTAAAGGAATTGGCTTGTGATAAAAATGTATTTAAAAAAATACTGGTTAACTTTAAAAGGACTTTACAACCTGGATTATGAAGCTTTTAGTTAAATGATATGCTTGTTCCAGTGATGGAGAAAATGATAGTGACAAATACCATTAGCTTACTAAAAAGTAATTTTAGGCTGGTCAATGGAGTCTGTGTTACCTGTATTTTAGTCACTCAGTTAAGTCTAGGGGAAGTTAGAGCTCTCCAATAACATCTATCTATTTGCACAGGAAAGGAGAGCACAAAGGAGGAACAACATGAGTGGTAGACATGTGCAGACTGGAATATTTTGTTTTGTTTTTTCGTTTTCGTCTGGAAAATAAATGTATTTAGTTACTCCCGAAAATCGTTTTGATTTATTTTGTTTTTCGTTGGGGAATAGCTTTCGTCCGAAAATCCAATAATACTTGGTTTCTGTCGAATGGTCAAAGAATATTCGACGGAACTTCGAAACTTTACACCGAATCGTACATTTCCAGTCGAATATTCCGCCTACAAGAATTCTAATGTTGTATGACTAGTAATAATAATTATAAATAATTATATTATTATTACTAGTCATAGTCAACCAACATTAGAATGTTTCTATAGCCTATGGGCGGAGCATTAAATGTACGAGTGCAGTATATCTTCGCCGTCGAATGTCGAATCTATTATTTCTATAGTGTCGAATCTTTTCTCTATGATGTCGAAAAGTACCGTATGTGTGTGTATATCAGGTTCGATAGACAGATTTCTATTCTGTATTCAGTCAGCGTCATGTTGAATCTCTCTATATCAAATTTTTACCGCAACGAAAACGAAAATAAAGCATTTTTTATGTTGGATCTTAGGCCTCGTACACACGATCAAATCTGTCTGCTGGAAACGGTCTGCTAGACCATTTCAGCAGACAGATTCGATCGTGTGTACGGGCAAACAGACGGATTTGGCCACCCGACAGATTTCAAAGCATGCTTTGAAATCTGTCATCTGGGAACCCGTCCGCCCGACATGTCTGCTGGTTAGTATGCTAACCAGCAGACATGTCTTCTCGCACACGCGCCGAATGATTTAGACGCATGCGCGGAAGTGTTTTACTTCCTGGTGCGGTGACGTGGCGGCGTCAACGTCACCGCCATGTCACCGACACGTCAGCGCGCTGTCTGCTGGCGGGGATTTTGGTTTGCTCGTGTGTACACGCGAGCAAACCAAAATGCCAGCAGACAGATTTGTTCAAATCGGTCGGACAGACCGTTTTGAACAAATCGATTGACTCGTGTGTACGAGGCCATACGGTTTTCGTTTCTTTTTTTTTTTTTGTACTTTATATGTTTATTTGTTTTTTCTTTTCTTTACATAAAACAGCGTATGGAAAGGCACAGGGCAAATACACTGGCAAAAACAAACATGAATACAATCCTCTTGACAAAAAAAATACATACATATTCGCTCTGGACCCTCCCATATACTCCCTCACTAAATCTTCCCACTCTAACCCTTTTCTTACTCCTCACTTTCTCTCACAGAGAGACAAGTGATGCATCCGTCCTTTCCCTGCCCCCCCCCCCCCCAAAAGAAGGGAGAAGAAAAAAAAAAAAGGAGAAAGAAAAAACAAAAAACAAATGCAAATGAATAAAAGAAAAAAAGATTTAAAAAAAAGGGGGAGAGAGAAGGGAGACCCCATCCTCTCCCTCCCTTAAACCACAGATCATAACAGGAAAGTCAGTTTATCCTTCATATTATATTTTACATTATAATTCCCTGCGCGTATCCGATTTTTCGTTAATCAGGTTCAGTCATGACGTAGTATCCCTCCACCGTAAGGGTATACCTGCTTTAGCTGCATTCACCAAATGGCACAGTACTGAGTTCCGATAAGTCTGAACTGGGATCTCGGATAGGTGAAGTAGGAAAAACGCAGGATCATTGGGTATTTTTAACTCAGAATTTTTTTGCAAAATTCTCATAATTGACAACCAATAAACTCTTATTTTTTTTACAAAATCAAAATATATGAATCAATGTCCCGCTTTCTTCTCCACATCTCCAACATCTGTCAGAATTTTCATTGCAGATTTTTTTGAGTCGTACTGGAGTATGGTACCACTGCATTAAGATTTTATAGTTTAATTCTTGAGTTCGTGTACAGATTGAAGAGTTTAGAGTTAAAAAGATAATCTGTTTACGTTGTGATGCAGAGAAGGTCCTATCTAGGTCCTTCTCCCATTTGTTAAGGCCTGGTATCTCCTGATCCTCCCTAAGTTTATTTAATAGTCCATACATTTTAGAGATCCCTCGAGCTAGTGGTTCTAAATCATTACAGTACGACTCAAAGATTGTTAACTGATGATCAAAATTACTTCCGGGGCCAATGATCTAAAAAAGTGACTTAATTGCAACGCCTGCCAGATATTGACTTCAAAAGGACCTCCTATTTGTATCAATGTTTTAATCGATGGCCAGTTTTCTGATATAATAAAATGTGAGGCCTGATATACTCCTTTCTCTATTAATAACCGGAAAGATCCTCTTTCATTACCCGGGCTAAAACTTGGGTTCCCCGATATGGGAAACAAAGGTGATCGCGCTGTAGAAAGGTTCCCGTTTTGACATATACGTGCAGTCATTTTTAGTGTTGTGCCAATTATAGGGTGATTTTTAAGAGGAGCCGGTAATACTGTATAGCACCAAGGTGCTCTAGCTAAAGGAACTGTACTTAACTGCTGTTCTATATTAACCCACCTCTTAGATCTAGTATGTCTACACCAGTCCACTAATCTAGATAGATGTACTGCATAATAATACTTAAATATATCTGGGACCCCCATTCCACCAAGATTCTTATGCATAGTCAACAGATCTCTTTTAATCCTAGGACGTTTCCCGGCCCAGATAAAATTCATAAATAAACTACGTATCTGAAGCAAAAAAGTCACTGGAATCCTAATTGGTAGGGCCTGAAGTAAATACAACATTTTCGGAAGAACGGACATTTTAATTATACTAATGCGACCAAACCAAGAATGGAAACCAAGTCGCCATTTGTCAAGTAGGGCTCATAATAGATTATACATTGGTAAAAAATTCATTTTAAAAATGTCCTTTTCTTTTGATGGGATATTTGTGCCCAAGTATCTAAGCATTGGACTCCATTTAAAACAAAAATTTGCCCGAATGGAGTCCTGAGAGAGAGGTGATAGTGACATGCTCATGGCCTCAAATTTAGTCTGATTAATTTTTAAATTAGAGAGAGAGCCATATTTCTCAATCTCACCCAGCAAAGTAGGGAGAGAAATATGAGGCTCAGTTACTGAAAAAAGCATATCATCCGCAAAGGCAGAAACCTTGTGGATTCCTTCCCCAACCTTAATACCCCGTATATTAGGATTCAGGCGAATTCTGTTCAACAATGGTTCCAAAGAGATAACGAAGGGAAGGGGTGAGAGGGGGCAGCCCTGGCGAGTACCATTCGAGATGCCGAAGGGTTCAGAAAGGACCCCATTTGCCTTTACAACAGCCTGAGGGTTCGTATAAACACTTTTAATCCAGCTAATCATTCGTTCTCCCATTCCTATTTGTTTCAGCACCTCAAATAAGAACCGCCAGTCTACCCTATCAAACGCCTTCTCCGCGTCTGTATTCAAAAATACACGGTATTTTTTTATCGTTTAGCTGATTAATCAAATTAAGAACTTTTGTTGTGTTATCTCTACCTTCTCTCGTGGGGACGAACCCTACTTGGTCTAAATCTATTATTTAGGGGATCCATGATTGTGTTCTGGTTGCTAATATTTTCGTAAATATTTTTAAATCTGTGTTCAGTAACGAGTAGTGTTGCTCACGAATATTCGCATTGCGAATATTGGCTACGAATATTGCATATTCGAGTATTCGCGAATAACTCGAATATCGCGGCGAATATTCGCTATTTCGAATATTCGCTATTTCGAATATTCGTATTTTTTCAAATTTCGCAATCAGTTTCGCAATAAATTTCGCATTCGCATTAGCGAAATTTCGAATTTTTTTTTTTTTTTATAAAATATAGCGAATATTCGTAAATATCGAATATTCGTGATATTTTAGCCAAAAAAAAATAGCGAAATTTCGCAATCATTTTCGCTTTCGCATAGCGAAATTTCAATATTTTTTTTTTTATAAAATATCACGAATATTCGATATTAACGAATATTCGCGAATATTCTTCGAAATATTCGCGAAATATCGCGAAATCGAATATGGCGTATTCCGCTCATCACTAGTAACGAGATGGGTCTGTAACCTCCACAATCCGCCGGGTCCTTCCCCTCTTTTGGAATTAACGTAATATGTGCTCTCAGGGTATCCATAGGGAATGTGGAAGTCAGACCCACTGCATTAAAGACTTTTGTCATTTGTTTACTTAGCAACTCAGAAAATTCTCTGTAGTAACTTATAGTAAAGCCATCCGGACCAGGAGATTTTCCAGATTTTAATGATTTTAATATTTCAGTCACTTCTTTTACCGTAATAGGAGTGTCCAGACTATAAGGGGCTTGTGAGGGTAATCTCGTCATACCTGTCGAGGTTAGATATTCTGCTATCCTGGACTGAGGGGAAGTAGCGTGAGGCAAATTATACAAAGTAGCATAATACTTCCCGAATGTCTGGGCAATATCTTTAGGTATCTGTTTTAAATGTCCCTCTTTATCTTTTATTTGTGATATATAAGTTGACCTATTCTTTTCTTTAATTTTCCCTGCTAACAATCTGCCACATTTATCTCCTATTTCATAATCTATTCGTTTCCCCCATTGGATTAGGGCTTTTGCTTTAAACAGTAAAATCTCCGACAGTTGTCTTCTCAGATGTCCCAGCTCCCTACCTACTGATGCTGTCTGTCTCTTTTATGCTGTGTTTCTAAGGCCTGAATCTCATCTAATAATTCTTTGGTCTGTTTTTCCCTTTTCTTTTTCAAAATTGCTCCATGTTTAATTAAATTCCTCTGATCACGGCCTTGTGTGCCTCCCAAATCATACCTGGGTCACTCTCAGGAATATCGTTTATCTGAAAATATGCTATCATTTCTTTCGATACATCGTCTCTTACTTCAGGATTTTGAAGAAGGCTTTCATTCAATCGCCAGCATCCCTTACGTTGAGTGGCCAGGTTAGACAGGGAGAGACACAACGAAACCGGAGCATGGTCCGACCATGTTATATTTCCGATGAGGATTTCTTAACATCTGAAATTAAATAGTGTGGAATCAAAAACATGTCAATACACGAGTACACTTGATGTGGGTTGGAAAAAAAAGTATAATCTCGTTCTTCTGTATGTAAGGTCCTCCATGCATCTACCACTTGCATTTCATGCATTTTTTGTAATATACTTCTTCTGACCCGACAGGGGACAGCTGAAGTTCCTGAGGAGGTATCGATTCTAGGATCTAGGGGGATGTTAAGGTCCCCTCCCAGAATCAATCTCCCCTCTATAAAATCCCTTAGTTCTGAAAGAATTTTTTTAACAAACTGGTCCTGCTGTTTATTAGGTACATAGATTGTTGCTAATGTTACCTTAATGTTTCCAATGCTTCCTTTAAGGAAAATAAATCTCCCATTAGGGTCTACCCGTTTGTCCACTAAGCACCATGGCACTCGATTAGATATTAATATTGAGACCCCCTTAGATTTAGCCTGTTGATTTGGAGCATGATACACACAAGGGAAAAATCTATTTTGAAGAAGAGGGAGTCTACCTGCCTTAAAGTGTGTTTCCTGAACATAGGCTACATCTGACCCGGATCGCCTCAAATCGTTCAGCAACATTTTCCTTTTCTCTGGGACATTAAGACCCCTAACATTTAAGGAGGTAATCTTCACCTCTTCCATTTTTCAGACAACACTGACAAAAAAAAAAAAAAATCGTTGGGGAATAGCTTTCGTCCGAAAATCCAATAATACTTGGTTTCTGTCGAATGGTCAAAGAATATTCGATGGAACTTCGAAACTTTACACCGAATCGTACATTTCCACCAAGGTTAAAATATGACCCCTGCTGGTACTCAAAGCCAAACACAGATCAAGACCGGAAAAGTCTGGAACCATCCCAGTACTTTTGGGGATGACATTTCTATTCCTAACACCAGGAGAAATATGCTTACCACGTGTTATGGTAGGCTTCATAGGAAGTTGATTTCCTATATTTTAAAAGCATAGGGAAAACCAAATCTAACAGGTTCCTTGACCTGACCTTTAAAAGCAAGCTGTTAAAGCTTATGGACTGAGAAACAAATCAGTCTTAGTGATAGAAGATTTTAATAAACTGGCCAAGCCCATGGAGAGTCGGCCAGGAGTCTGAAGAGTTCTAAATATCACTTCCTTCTGGGTAAGTTCAGTACTATGAGAATCGCATTAAAATCTAGCATGTTGATTCTATGCAATTAAAAAGGATGCAGCTCCAGGGGTGAGAAGACCAAATAAGTGTGTGAACATTGCAAAAGGTGAAGGTTCTGGGCCTATTTTCCTTATCCTACTCTATATTTTGATCCTCTGACCTGGAAAAACACAGGTTAGGAGTACAGATGTTTGAGATCTCATTGTCTGCAAATATGTTTTGGATCTGTGATTCAATTGTTAATTACCAGAGCTATTGCTGTCCACTGAAGTTCTGACATTTGACTTTTGATTCATGGGTGAGGGACTTATAGTTCTCAGGGGAGAAGCTTATTCTCACAGGAAGAATTCAGGGTTCCATGTACAGCCTGGGCTTAGGATCTAAGACAGTCAACAAGGGCACACTATAACATATGTATCACCTAAGAAACATTTAAGGCAAGGTTGAGCTCTATTTAAAAAGAACCAATACTGGATTCCACCTACACCCCGTGCACTATGGATAATAATTGGTCATTTTTATTGTATTACATTTTCCATAGTATAAAATGCATTTATTATAACTACTAAGTAGACATGTGCATTTGTTTTCGTTAGAATGCATTTTTGTCCGAAAATCTGTTTTTTTCGTTATCATTTTAACAAACAATAACGAAAGCGCAAGAAACGAAAACCTAAAGATCCGACATAAAAAATGCTTTATTTTCATTTTCGTTGCGGTAAAAATTCGATATAGAGAGATTCGACATGACGCTGACTGAATACAGAATAGCAATCTGTCTATCGAACCTGATATACACACACATATGGTACTTTTCGACATCATAGAGAAAAGATTCGACATCATAGAGAAAAGATTTGACACTATAGAAATAATATATTCGACATTCGACGGAGAAGATATACTGCACTCGTACATTTTAATGCTCTGCCCATAGGCTATAGAAACATTCTAATGTTGCTTGACTATGACTAGTAATAATAATATAATTATTTATTATTATTATTACTAGTCATACAACATTAGAATTCTTGTAGGCGGAATATTCGACCGGAAATGTACGATTCGGCGTAAAGTTTCAAAGTTCCGTCGAATATTATTGGATTTTCAGACGAAAGCTATTCCCCAACGAAAAAGTAAATTTATCAAAACGATTTTTGGGAGTAACTAAATAAATTTATTTTCCAGACGAAAACGAAAAAACTAAACAAAATATTCCAGTCTGCACATGTCTACTACTAAGTAAAATTGTAGATGTAGGTTGTCATTATGTGTTTACCCACTTTATAATGCTATACATTTTCACTTTAAATCAATGCAGTTATTCAACCGTAACACAAGGAAATCTGAAATTCTGCACTTTGTCATATCTTTGCACAGAGTGTGCTCATAGATATTCTTTATCTGTTGGCTTGCGGCATGTGGTTTGATACTGTCTTTGCATTGGAAAATAATAACTAACATTTTTAATGAATTACATGCCTTTTCTCTGCATTTTTGGCATTCTGTAGCAAGTTTTCTATGCTAATGTTCTCTGCCCAATATCAAGGATATTACCTTTTCTTTTATTTCCCAGAATATTGTTTTTTGTTATCACAATACAGCAAGGAATTTATCACTCTGACAAAAAGTCATTTGACCAATTGTTTTTATATGTATAATGACACAAGAAATTGGAGCATTAAGATAGATGTGTTCATATTCCTTAAATGACTCACTATTCACAAATAATAACCTACAGTGTTCTTTTTAGTCAGCTTTAAATTGAACATATTTTTTCTTTAAATATTTTTTATGGAATGACTCACGAGTATAGGCAAACTAGATCATCAGCACTAAGAAGACATTGGCTAGTGTTCAAAGAAAAACAAACAAGGCGCCTCTAAGTGCAGAAATATAAATCTTTTATTATACCCTAAAGGGGTTAAAAACACTTACAAGATGGTGGATGAACAGACATGTAGCAGGTAAGTGCATCCAAGAGATGTTCCAGTGGCAGGGCAGTCCCAGTCTGTGATCATAAAGCTTCCAGTGAAGTCCACGAGATAACAGCTGACTTGTGCTGTGAATGTTCAGGGGACACAATAATGCTGGAGCATGGGGATGATGTCAGAGGAAGCGAGACAAAAACCAGCATGGAACACAAACAGGAAGTGGACATGAAGTGTGTCATAGAGGCGGGACACGTTTCGGAACAGCTCATTGGTTTCTTCTTCAGCCAGTTTGTAGAAATAGAAGCACAGTTAACAGCATTATAAATGAATCTCCACACTGCTACTAGGTTGGTTTAACCACTTCAACTCTGGAAGATTTTACCTCCTTCTTGACCACCAAAACACTTTTTACAATTTGGCACTGCGTTGCGCTAACTGACAATTGCTCGGACGTGCAATGTTGCATCAAAACAAAATTTGCGTCCCTTTTTTCCCCACAAATAGAGCTTTCTTTTGGTGGTATTTGATCACCTCTCTGTTTTCTTTATTTTTTACGCTATAAAAATAAAACAAAGAGCGACAATTTTGAAAAAAAATACATATTTTTTTTTTACTTTTTGCTATAACAAATATCCCCCAATTTAAAAAACAAAAAAATAATTTCTTCATCAGTTTAGGCCAATATATATTCTTCTACATATTTACGGTAAAAAAAATTGCAATAAGCGTATATTTTTTTTAAACTTTATTTATTAAGGTATTTCTTGTTTTACAAAATTCATCATGAAAAACATCCCCTCCGAATCCCAACCCCCCTCCCTCTTTCTTCTCTCCCCATTAACAAATAGCTGTAAAACATTTGATTGCCTAATTATTCGTGACTTGTGTGTTTCGTAGGTGGGGTTGGCATCTTTCAGGGAGTCCTATCTTACATCTTAATTCTCACCCTTTCACTTCACTTCACACCAGCCATCTCTCACATTCATACTGTTTGAACATTCTCCTTCATATTATTGAAGCTTCTATTGGGTCACTCAGATGCTTTTCTATTCAATTGAGGTTTACATGTTAATCCCTCTTGCTTCCCACCAGGGTTTCCAGGTCTTGTTGTATTTCTTTAACTCCCCCTGTTTTATAAATACCGATTTCTCTTTGAGAATTATCACGTTTGTATTGTTTTCCCATTCCCTACTGGACGGAGGAGTTGCTCACTGCCATTTCAAGGCAATCAGCTTCCTTGCTTGGAATAAACACCTCAGAACTATTACCTAAGTGTTTCCTGGGTTTCCCATTCCTTCTACTAAACCCAGTAAACAATGTTTCACCTCCAACTCAGTGGAGGTGCTGAAAACCTGGTCAGTGGTTCTTGTCACCTCCGTCCAGTAGTGGAACAGTTTCGGACATCTCCAAAACATGTGAATCATACCCCCCTCTAAATCCCCACACCCAGGGCATCTTGCATCCTATCGATGACCAAACTGAAAAGTTTAGAAGGGATGTAATAGGTGCTATATACTGTAATAAGTACAAATGGGATATCCTCTGAGAGGGAGACAACGATACCAGTAAAGCGAGTTCAAGAATTCTATTCCATTGTATTTCAGAAATATTTCCCACATCTTTTTCAAATTTTTTTTCTTATATGTGGGGGCCCTCCCATTCTCCCTTTATTTATATGTGGGTATATTTTCAAAATTAAACCCTTCCCTGTTTCTGCGTTAATTATCTTTTGAAATACTGCAAGTGTACTCCATTCTAGGGTCCTCTCTCTAAATTGCTCTTCCAATGCGTGCCTGACAATTAGGTATCTAAAAAAAAAAAAATATTCGGCAGGGCAAATTGATCTCTCAGTTCCTGAAAGGTTTTCAAAGTGCCCTATTGATATAGTTGAGTGATAGATTTTATTCCATATATCTCCTATTCCCTTGCCACCCCCATCTTCTGCAGTTCTCCCAGGTTTCTATTCTCCCATTGGGGGTATACTCCGTAAATTCTCTATACTTCAATATTACCTTCAATGTATCCCACACTTTTATCATTAAGTTAAGAGCCCTTAGAAGGGCAGAGGCACAAAGTCTAAGGCCGCGTACACATGATCAGTCCATCCGATGAGAACGGTGTGAAGGACCATTTTCATCGGTAAACCGATGAAGCTGACTGATTTGCCAACACACCATCGGTTAAAAAAACGATCATGTTAGAACGCGGTGATGTTTATGTGTTTTAACACAACGATGTGCTGAAAAAAAAATGAAGTTCAATGCTTCCAAGCATGCGTCGACTTGATTCTGAGCATGCGCGGCCTTTTAACCGATGCTTTTGCAAACTAACGATCGGTTTTGATCCATCGGTCAGGCGTCCATCAGTCAAATTTTAAAGCAAGTTCTCTTTTTATTGACCGAAGCATAACTGACCGATGGGGCCCACACACGATCAGTTTGGACCAATGAAACGGTCCTTCAGTCCGTTTTCATCGGTTTTGACTGATCGTGTGTATGCGGCCTAAGAAGTCACCTTGTCTAGACTTAGTGTATGCTGCATGTGTTACAAAGTCGTAAAGAGGTTACTAACATTGTATTGAATGAAATGTACCCCTGTCAGAAACCTGTGTTCAAAAAAGACTAGAAAAACCTGTGAATAAATCACAATGACCATATGGAGTACTTCAGAGAGTTCTTATAGAACTTAGCTATGTTATAGCTAGATCATTGTTTCTAACTTTTAAGAACAACTTACTGACTGGAATGGTACTAACAGATTGTCAAAAAACAAAGGTGGTACCAATATTCAAAAGAGGGTCATGATATATACCTGGAAACTACAGACGAGTCAATATAACATCAATAGTATGTGTCCAATAATTTACCAGTGAATCATTAGAAGAACACAAAAATAATTTATGAAATACCATTCTTGCCAAACCAAACTTTTACCATTCTATGAGGGAATGAGCTGGATATTATGTATCTAGATTTTGCTAAGGCATTTGAAACATTACCCCACGCGGTAATATACAACTTAAGGTATTTTGGCATTGATAATATCGTATGTACAGTATCTGTATTGAAAATTGTTTTGAATTTTTTTTAATGGCTTATTTTTTGAATGGTCTAGAGTTGTGAGTGGAGTGCCCCAGGCTTCTGTCATGCAGCAAATTCTGTTCAACTTATTCATAAATGATATAGTTGTTAGAAGAAATCTCTCAAGACCAATGTTTGCTGATGATATGACTTTAATTAGAGCAAAAATTCACAACATGATATAACAACTTTACAAGAAGATCTAGTTAAAATAGGGGAGTGGGCATGTGTATGGCAGATGAAGTTAATCATTAAAAAATATAATGCACTTGGGACTTAAATATATGTGAAATGTGGATTTGTGAAATGGAAAAATATGTACAGTTTGAAAAACTTACTCTTGCTCAATGCAACACCTCTCAGAAGTTTGAAAAAAATATGTAAAAGAAAACAAAAGAAATTAAATTGAAAGCTTTTTTATTTTTTTACACATTATTTGCACCGGAGCACGTTTGTATTCTTAAATATTTGGGAATATTTTGAATGAACTAGATGTTGATGTATCAAATGTACTAATGCTGTACTAAAATCAAGGCTGGCAGACTATTGTCATGCAATAAAAAGGGTACATACTCAAGAGATAAAGCTATTCTACCACTTAATAAAACATTGGTCCAGCCAGATCTTGAGTATGCAGTCTAGTTTTGGTCCTTAGGAAGGATGTCCTTGAACTGGAGAAAATTCAGGAAAGGACAATAAATCTAAAAAAGGAATGGATAATCTCAGTTATGACATTATACAAAAGTTAAAGTGGTACTCCTTGGAGAAGAAGCACCTAAGAAGAAATATGATCATGATATAATATACAAATCTTTAAATGGTGATGGCATCGTTAGGAAAAAAAACTGTTAAAGCAAGATCTTTAAAGAATGCATGCGAACACAGAATGAAGTTGGAGGAGAATCAGTTACACATAAATACAAACACACACTTAACTAGGTGGATCTGTGTCTTTTTTAAACCGTACCAACTATATAACTATGTAACTACATTCTGTTCAATGTGTTCATTATTTGGTATCCCTTTAGTGGTAGAATAAAAATAGAGGGAACAGTACAAATCAATCAAGACATTTTTAGATATTCAGGTGGACACAGTGAAGATAGTACAGTATATCGCTTGTAAAAAGAGAAATTGTCCCATTTCCAATCAATATTCAGGCAGGCAATCAGCACAAAAAAACTAAAGTTGTAACAATTGCAATAACTCTTTGAGCACTGGGTTTTCCTTTGCAGGGTATTACCTCTTTGAATAGCATTCCTTAGTAGCTTAGACTGGGCAAATAAATATATAAAAAAGCACAACATCACAATGTCAGGATCACCAGATCAATGTGGGAAGATACACAGTTAGGCTATCCTTTCTTGCAGAATCATGTTGGCAATACAGACACAGTGAGCTCTTGCAGTTTTGGAACTTTCTTCCAGGTTGAATCGTTTTCATAACCATTGCCAGACTAATATGCTCAATCGGAGTTTATCTACAACATCAATTTATTTTAAATCTTTCTGAATCGAAAGAATAGATGAGTAATTTCCTGCTGATAACATGAGAATGGCCCTTGTAATTAATAATTTGGCCCCTGGAGTCCGCACCCACACACCTGGTTATTTCTTTATTATGCAATTTGGTCCATAAATGCCTTCATTGCAATGCTTGATTTAAGACAACACAGGAGAGGCTAATGCTACCATTGTTACCCTTGGACATTTTTAGTAGAAACAGTTTCAATCCCTGGCTCATCAGGCAGTGAAAGAGGGTCATCCTTGTCCAGCATCTTTGTGGGATGTTGATTCTGAACACTGTTAGATCTCCTTTGAACATTACTTGTGCCATTGACATGGCTAAACTAGAACTGTAAATAACCAGAGTGGCTGTGTCACAGCGTGCTTGAATGTATGGCACTCAATAATGATATATTTACTTGTTTTACAGAATAAAATGGCACATACAGAACATAGGGTTAAACAATGTTGGCTCTAAAATGTTGGTTTACTTACAGTACATTGTTAGGAGTACACCATAAAGAACTTAGTTATCCACTGGCTAGTTCAAGATTTGAAACATTTGTCCTTCAAACCTGATTCCAGATGTACATTAACTACCTATTTATTGTTACCCAATTTTTATATTAAAGATTTAATATCTCAAATATATGATGTGGGTTAAATGAGAGTTCTTTGACAAAGAGTGAAAGCTTTAACACAATAACAACATTTATTGGTGAGTAGTTGAAACTATCTAATACACGGCCATCTATCTATAGTCTACACGAAGGAAGAAAATATTAGGTTAAAATTAAATAATTACATGAAGGAATACAGAGTATATTCCTTAAAACATTATTCTACAAACATATTTAGTTAGAAGTAAAAGGCAGACCTTTCCCATGATTACCCTTTGCCCCAAGGTTCCATTTTGATGTTTTTCCTTCCCATCTAGTCTGTGTATGACATTACAGGCTGATGCCTCGTTGGTTGTAATAGTGTGGCTCCGATTAGTGAGCTTCCCTATTCCCGGTTAAGGACTGGCTACATCTCCAATCCCTATACTTTGCATAAGTCAGCCGCCTTTAATGCAAATCCTTGTGACTATTCTGAGCAGGAGATTAATTTAAATTTTCCAGGGAAGTTAAGTTTTGATTATGGGTTGGCCTCCCTCTTCATTGCATATTCCAGCATGGGATCCTTTGAAGTGAGTATGTGTAAAACAATGAGGTTTGGATCCCATTGTTTGTATACACAAGCCTAGGCACCAACTTGTCTGGTCTACCAGACACTTTTGTGATGCAGTATTTTTATGAAGTATTATAATTACAACATTTTACAGCTATTAATGGAGATTTCATATAAACGCATAAGGCAACATTATCATGAATTTTTGTCAGGAACCATGAATCGGACTGAGACAAAAATGCAGTAAAAATCACATATTTGGTGGCTTTGACCAATTATGGCTCAGGAGGTTTAGTACATGCCCCACACTATATAAGGCTGCCTCCCTGGCAGCCTTGTGTAATGTGTTGCAGTGGTTAAGAGAGATACAGTGAGAGACAAAGAGAGAGAGTCAATTTTTTTGAGTTAGATAGAGCAGGCAGGCTACTCAGTTAGAGTTACAGTGTGTCCTCTGCACAGTGTGCACCTAAAGCTACGTGAATACAATTGCTGTTGTTCTCATATTAATACCACAGGCAGTGGCTGATCAGCAAGTATTCTCACTTGGTGTACTGTGTCCTCTGCAGAGTGTGCACCTAAAGCTATGTGAATACAATTGCTGTTGTTCTCATACTCATACCACAGGCAGTGGCTGATCAGCAAGTATTGTCACTTGGTGTACTGTGTCCTCTGCACAGTGTGCACGTAAAGCTACGTGAATACATTTGCTGGTGTTCTCATATTATTAAAACAGGCAGGGATCTGCAAGTATTTTCACTTTGTATACTGTGTCCTCTGCACAGTGTGCACGTAAAGCTACGTAAATACATTTGCTGGTATTCTCATATTAATACCACAGGCAAAGATCTGCTCATAGTAATACCACAGGCAGGGATCTGCAAGCATTCTCACTTGATGTACTGTGTTCTCTGCACAGTGTGCACCTAAAGCTACGTCAATAGATTGGCTGGTGTTCTCATATTAATACAACAGGCAGGCATCTGCTCATATTAATACCACAGGCAGGGATCGGCAAGTATTCCCACTTGGTGTACTGTGTGCTCTGCACAGTGTGCACCTAACGCTACATCAATAGATTGGCTGGTGTTCTCATATTAATACCACAGGCAGGGATCTGCTCATATTAATACCATAGGCAGGGATCTTTTTCACTTGGTGTACTGTGTCCTCTGCACAGTGTGCATGTAAATCTACGTGAATACAATTGCTGGTGTTCTCAGATTAATACCACAGGCAGTGATCAGCAAGTATTGTCAGTATTTTTGCAGCTACATCTCCAGGCAGGCCATTAGTATGTCTGGAAGGACAAAAAGGAGAGGAAGAGAGTCACAAGCTGATAAAAGAGGGCAAGCAGGCTCTGAGTCTAGAGGCAACAGTGCTGGTTGTGGACACGGTGCATCCTCATCAGCACGTGGCCGTGAAACATGCTCGTCCTTTTTTTCGGCAGCTGGCCGTGTTGAGCTGAAACATGCCGAAGACTTGGAGGAGTGGATTACCAAGCTGTCCTCATCCTTCTCATTCTCTCTCACCCAGGCTCAGGGTACTTTGTCTGGCAAAGCAGCTGCAAACGCGGCATCTTCCCTCTGCTCAATGGCATCAGTCACTCCTTCCCTAGCCCCACCATGTCCTCCTGAGGAGGCCCCCGAACTGTTTGACCACAGTGTTGGGTATGTGCTGCAGGAGGATGCACAGCGTTTTGAAGGCTCCAATGATGGTACACAGCAAGAGGAAGGCAGTAATGTGAGCCCAGAGAGAGGGCTAGAAGAAGGCAGTAATGTGAGCCCAAAGAGAGGGGTGCCCAAGAAGGTCAGCAATCTGGCAGTCATGTTCCCCAGCTGCAGCATACTGCCAGGATTGCTACAGTGATGAGGCGGGAGGGGATGATGAGGTCACTGACTCCACGTGGATGCCTGATAGGAGAGAGGAGGCAGGATGCCCTCCAGGGGCCAGCTTAAGGGCAGCGCACCGACTGCATCACCAACGCAGAGCTCCGCATGTGCAGGGCACTGCTGTCTCCCAGTGTTATTCCAAAAGTTCTTTGGTGTGCGTCTTTTTTGAGACAAGTGCATCAGATCGCACCGCTGCTATTTTCAACATATGTCTCAAGCATATGTCACGTGGCCAAAACATCACCCACTTGGGCACCACATGCTTGACCAGACATATGTCAACCTGCCATGCAGTTCTTCACTGATAGAACTGAAGGTGTAGAATTAGGTGTGTCACAGCCAACTACTTGCGGGAAATCTACCATCGGTGCACTAATGTCAGATTGTACCAGGCAAATTTCCCTGCCCCAGTTGCTGCAGCGCCGAAAAATAAGTTCTCTCCCAGCCATCCACATGTCCAGCGGTAGAATGCTAGCTTAGCTAAATTGCTAGAACTTCAACTGCTGCCTTTTCAATTGGTAGATTCTGCCCCCTTCCGTGAGTTTGTGGAATGTGCAGTACCTCAGTGTCAAGTTCCCAAATGCCACTTTTTCTCACGGAAGGCGATTCCGGCTCTCTACTGGCATGTGGAAGGCAATGTCCATGCCTTGCTGGACAGGGCGGTCAGTGGTAAGGTGCATATTACCGCTGACTCATGGTCCAGCAGGCATGGACAGGGATATTACCTATCTTTCATGGTGCATTGGGTGACTCTGCTGGCAGCTGAGAAGGATGAAGGACAAGGTACAGTTGTGTTGGAGGTTGTTCCGCCACCACGCCTCCAAAATGCTACTACTGGTTGTGACACACCTCTCTCCTCCACCCCTCCTCTTCTTCCTCTGTGGCCTCTTCCTGTGCTGATGTGTCCTCAGAACCAGCGGTGGTCCAGTGGCATTCAAGGGGCTATGCAGGTACGCAGGCAAAGTGATGCCATGCGGTGCTTGAGCTGGTGTGCTTAGGGGACAGGAGCCCCACTGGGGCAGCTGCAGGGGCAGGCTCAGAGGTGGTTGAAGCCACGCCAGCATAAGCCAGGAATGGTGGTTTTCGACAATGCCACCAACCTCCTCTCCGACCGTGCAACATGGACAACTGACCCTGTGCCCTTTTTTGCTTGTGTGCTTAACTTGGTGCCCAGGCTTACAGAATGTCCTGAAGCAGGCCAGGAAACTCTGTGTGGATTTCCGATGGTCATGTAATGCCAGTGCTCGCCCGGCAGACCTCCAAAAGGAATAAAACCTGTCCAAGAACCGCCTAATCTGTGACATGCCCACCAGGTAGAACTCTACGTTGGCCATGCTGCAGCGGCTGCACACACACAGCAGAGGGCCATCAATGAGTATCTGTGCCAATATGGCAGCAGGACATGGTCAGGGGAGCTTGTTTTTTTTCCCACGCCAGTGGGCCATGATCAGGGATGCATGCACTGTCCTGTCACTATTTGAGGAGGCCACGAGGATGGTGAGCAGTGACAGTGCATGCATCAGTGACACTGTCCATCTTATCTACCTGTTGGAGCACACACTGCATGGAATAATGGACAGGGCCCTTGAGGCTGAACAGAAGGAGGAAGAGGAGGACTTCCTTACCTCTCAAGGCCCCCTTTATCCAGACAGTGTTCCTGCTTGCCCGCCTATCACACAGGAAGAGGACAAGGAGGAGAAGGAGGATTGTGTCAGCATGGAGGTGGAGCCTAGCACTCAGCATCAGCAGCAGTCTTCAAGGGATCAATTACAGTCCCAAGAAACCCATGGACTTGTACGTGGCTGGGATGAGGTGGCTGCGGATCCTGTCATCCTCAGTGACCCAAAGGACTCTGCACCGAATGCCTCAGCAAACCTACGCTGTATGGCCTCCCTGATCCTGCAAAGCCTGCGGAATGATCCTTGTATTCATGCTATCAAGTAGGGATGAGCTGAACACCCCCCCCCCCATTTGGTTTGCACCAGAACCTGTGAACAGACCAAAAATTTGTGTGAACTTTAGAACCCCATTTAAGTCTATGGGACTCGAATGTTTGAAATGTAAAGTGCTAATTTTAAAGGCTAATTTGCACGTTATTGTCCTAAAAAGTGTTTGGGGACCCGGGTTCTGCCCCAGGAGACATGTATCAATGTATAAAAAAGTTTTAAAACTGTCGGGAGCAGTGATTTTAAGTGAAACAATAAAAGTGAAATATTCCTTTAAATTTCGTACCTGGGGGGTGTATAGTATGCCTGTAAAGCAGTGATTGTTTCCCGTGCTTAGAACTGTGCCTGCACAAAATTTCTTGCGGCTATAATGAATTGTCGGCTCCCGGTAATTAAGCGAAAAATCAATTATAAAAAATAAAAAAACGAGTGGGGGTCCCCCCAATTTCAACACCATTGAGAAAGTCATTTATCTATATATATAAAACTCAACGTGTGTGTGTGTGTGTATGTATGTATGTTCCAGCATCACGTCCAAACGACTAAAGATATTAACATGAAACTTGGCACACATGTTACTTATATGTCAGCAACAAACATAGGATAGGTGGTTTAACCCTTACCCACCCCCATTTGCCATGGTCGGGGTTTTTCTTTAAAGTCCCATTCAACTCTATGGGAAAGGGTTTTTCTTTAAAGTCCCATTCAACTCTATGGGAAATACATGTTACTTCATAACTTCCAAACGGCGGTTTTTGTTTCAAGTCCCATGCAAGTATATGGGACTGTGGTCTCTTCATCACAGCTCAGCCACAGCTACTGATGTCATCACAGGTCTTTCAACCACAATCTCTTCATCACAGCTCAGACACACCTACCGTTTTCATCACAGGTCCTTTTACCACAATCTCTTCATCACAGTTTAGCCACACCTACTGATGTCATCACAGGTCTTTTTACCACAATCTCTTCATCACAGCTTAGCCACACCTATCACTTCATCACAGCTTAGCCACACCTACTAATGTCATCACAGGTCCTTTAACCACAGTTTTTTTTTATCACAGCTCAGCTACACCTTACTCCACAAGCTCTGCACTGCATCTTCAGGTCTGTATGTGGGCTGGCTTGCAAACCATGCTCATGCCACTAACCATGCCCTCTCCACACCCCTCCCACAAGCCACACTCCTTCTAATTTCTGCCCTTTTTTATGAGGGCTACCTCAGTAACTTTTTCAATTTTATGTTGAAAAATGTGATACAGTACATTTCAATTGTGACTTGCAAGTTTATTAACATTTTTGTTTGTGGATTATTTTAAAGTGTGAAAATGCCTCGAAGAAAAAGTAAAGCTATAGGCCAAGTGCAATCTAAGGTAAAAAAAATAAAAATACAGCGTAGGCTAGAAACTCCTGAGGAGCGCAGTACAAGACTCACAGCACTGCGAAATAGAGCACAAGCTTCAAGAGCTTCAGAAACCGAACAACAGCGTGACATTAGACTTCTGGATATGAGGGAGAGAGCTACTACTTCTAGAGCTTCAGAAACCGAACAACAGCGTGACATTAGACTTCTGGATATGAGGGAGAGAGCTACTACTTCTAGAGCTTCAGAAACCGAACAACAGCGTGACATTAGACTTCTGGATATGAGGGAGAGAGCTACTAGTTCTAGAGCTTCAGAAACCGAACAACAGCGTGACATTAGACTTCTGGATATGAGGGAGAGAGCTACTACTTCTAGAGCTTCAGAAACCGAACAACAGCGTGACATTAGACTTCTGGATATGAGGGAGAGAGCTACTACTTCTAGAGCTTCAGAAACCGAACAACAGCGTGACATTAGACTTCAGGATAAGAGGGAGAGAGCTAATGCTTCTAGAGCTTCAGAAACCGAGCAACAGCGTGAGATTCGACTTCAGAATAAGAGAAGGAAAGCCAAAATGACAAGGGCTGCAGAGAATTTTGGCTTACTGTTTGAAGGATTTAATCAAATAGTAAATATTCATATTTTTATCTGTCAAATTTCTAAAATTAAACATTGTGTTATTTATTATTTATTTATTTATATTTATATAACTATGATTTTCCTCCCCAAAAGGTTAAGATAGGAAGACCGGGCAAAAAGATTCCAGCGGTGGTAATCCACTCTTGATCTCCGGTCTTTTTATGAATGACTTTTCTCTGTATTGCTGGGAGCTGACAATTCATTATAGCCGCGAGTGATTTTAAATGATTTTTTTTCCTTCAAAAATTACACTTTGTGCAGGGACAGTTCTAAGCACGTGAAAACAAGCGCTGCTTAACAGGCATACTATACACCTCCCAGGTACAACATTAAAAATATTTCACTTTTATTGTTTCACTTTAAGCATTATTAAAATCACTGCTCCCGGATAAATTAGTTTTTTAAAACTTTTATTTGCATTGATACATGTCCCCTGGGGCAGAACCCAGGTCCCCAAACACTTTTTATGACAATAACTTGTATATAAGCCTTTAAAATTAGCACTTTAGATTTCTCCCATAGATTTTTACAGGGTGTTCCGTGGCTTTTCGAATTTGCCGCAAACACCCCAAATTGTTCGGCGAACAGCGAACAGGCAATGTTTGAGTCAAACATGAGTTTGACTCGAACTCAAAGCTCATCCCTACTATCAAAGAGAGGGATCATTACTGATCATTACTGTCTGGCAACCCCTTCTTGAACCACGTTACAAGGGTAAGGTTGCAGACCTTATCTTGCTGGCGCAGAGGGAGCAGAAGATGAAACATCTTCGGGAGGCCTTGTAGAAAGGTCTGTGCAATGCGTTCCCAGAGACTGGGAGGTAACAAAATCCTGGTCCTGGACAACGTGTTGTTGAGGTTTTAGTCAGTCACAGAAGGAGCGGTGGAGACGGTGGCCATCTGACCGATGCGTACAGACAATTTTTTAGTCCGCAGCACCAAGGTATGACCATTTCCAGCAACCATCGCCAATGTCTGTTTTACATGGTGCGGGAATACCTAGGGGCAAGATCAGACTTGGACACCTTTCCCACCGAAAATCCTCTGGCTTACTGGGTCTTAAGGATGGATCACTGTCCAGAGCTTGCACAGTATGCAATTGAGCTACTGGCCTGTCCTGCATACAGTGTTCTTTTGGAACGCACATTCCTTGCTGCTGGAGGCTTTGTAACCGATCACAGGGTGCTCCTCTCCACTGACAACGTTGATCGACTGACCTTCATAACAATGAATCAGGCTTGGATCACCACCAGCTACCAAGAACCTAATGCCGATGTAACAGAATATTTTTTTTTAAATGTCAGATCCCTTCAAGACTGCCTATGCTGATGCTGAGTGACTATCCTGTTATGCTGAGTGACTATCCTTTTCCTCCTCAATGATCTTGCTTATAGCTTGTAAGAACATTTTTGGTTCTGGGAACTACCACCAGTGGCTAAGGTCCAATTTTTCTGCCCCTGTTTAACAGGGGCGTGTAATTACAATTTTTGATGCAATACTTTGCACCAGGGCTCATTCCTGCGGTCAAACTAGAGTAACTGTGAGGGGTTGCAGTGTTGGGGCACCAGCACCAGTGCCTAAGGCCTAATTTTTATGCCCCTTTTTAACAGGGGTGTGTAATTATAATTTTTGATGCAATACTTTGCAGCAGGGCTCATTAGTGCGCTCCAACTAGAGTATCTGTGAGCGGTTGCTGTGTTGTGAAACCAGTGCCTAAGGCCCAATTTTTCTGCCACTGTTCAACAATGGCATGTAATTACAATTCTTGATATAATAGTTCACAGCAGGGTGTTCCAGTGCCCACCAAGACTAACTCTGAGGGCTTACAGTGTTATGACAATGCCAACACCTAGGGCCCAAATGTATGCAGAGTATAAACGGCAGGCCCCTGATTTCAAACATCCAACTTACAAACGACTCCTACTAAAAAAAACGAATAAAAAAAAAAACATTTGTCATTGGGACAGAATGTGAGATGCAATCTTCTGAACAGATGCACACAGACAGCAAAACAAATGTTACTATGTTTTCCAAAAAGCTTAAAAATTGATTTTTGGGCTGGAGCTACACTTTAAAAAAGTACCAGTTCAAAATTACAAACAGATTCTACTTAACAACAAACCTACAGTCCCTGTCTTGTTTGCACCGCCTGTATACTGCTGTTCAAAGTATATAGGGCCAAAGGGGCTGGTAATGACCTGGAGGGGGGGGGGGGGAAACCCATGCTATTTTTCTAAATGATTTTCATCCATATTGCAGGGACCAGACATTACATTAAAGTCGCAAGCAGTTTTAAATTACTTTTTTCTTATAGTTGTCATGAATCAGACGTACACAAACGGATGAAATTAAAGAAAAGGTTCTTTATTAAAAACCAAACAACAAGGTTAAGGTCCAGACAGATGTAAACAGGCAGGAGAGTCTTCCACCGGAGCCAGGATGGATAGCCAGAGATGGGAGTCAGTCCAGCTGGAGTCTGTAACCAGGAAGGTGGTAAAACAAAGCCAGGGATCAGGAGCCAGAAGGAACGTCTGTCGAAGCCGGGTCGGTAACCAGAACAGCAGCACGATGAAGATAGGATGAGAGGCAGGTCTTAACACAGAGGCCCAAGCAAGAGAATGCTGCAGAAAGCATCTTAAATATATGCTGAGCGTCCAGCTCCTCCCAATGGGAAGGAGGAGCCGCAGGGAGTAGGAAGTTACAAGAAGCTCAGGAAGCCAGATGGCTGCCAGCACATGTCAGTGATAAGAAGCCAGGAAGGAGGTAAGTCCATGACAGTACCTCCCCCTCAAGGGCCCCTCCTCCTCAAGGGCCCCTCCTCCGCGGCACAAAAAACGGAGCGGCAGTAGGAGCGGGCCCTGGAGTGACAACCGAACCATCAGCAATAGGAGCGAAATGAGCCGTGCGTGCAAGCAGGATTTGCAACGCCTGAGCGTACTGATCCAGCAGGTGATCCTGCTGATCAAGTCTGGCAACCAGCGTGGACAGTGAGAATGGCTCAGTACCGTCAGAATTCATGGCTTGGGCCTAATGTCATGAATCAGACGTACACAAACGGATGAAATGAAAGAAAAGGTTCTTTATTAAAAACCAAACAACAAGGTTAAAGCCCAGACAGATGTAAACAGGCAGGAGAGTCTTCCACCGGAGCCAGGATGGATAGCCAGAGATGGGAGTCAGTCCAGCTGGAGTCTGTAACCAGGAAGGTGGTAAAACAAAGCCAGGGATCAGGAGCCAGAAGGAACGTCCGTCGAAGCCGGGTCGGTAACCAGAATAGCAACACGATGAAGATAGGATGAGAGGCAGGTCTTAACACAGAGGCCCAAGCAACGGAATGCTGCAGCAAGCATCTTAAATATATGCTGAGCGTCCAGCTCCTCCCAATGGGAAGGAGGAGCCGCAGGGAGTAGGAAGTTACAAGAAGCTCAGGAAGCAAGATGGCTGCCAGCACATGTCAGTGATAAGAAGCCAGGAACCCCTCTGACTCACTGGTATACGAGACATCTGCTATCGCCAGGGAGTTTAGGACATTCTACCAGTCTTTATACCATGTGCGCCATACTGATGGTGACGGGGACACTAGGTCCCGACTTATTCAGGATTACTTACAACAAGCCAAATTACCCTCACTCCCTGCAGACTCTTTAGCAGCCCTAGAAGGGGATTTTACGGCAGCAGAGCTGCGTGTTGCTTTGAAAGCCATGTCCAACGGGAAGGCCCCTGGCCCTGACGGCTTCACGGTCGCCTATTATAGAGCCTTTTCAGACCTGCTGATCCCCCGCTTGACTGACTACGCCAACACAGTTCCCAATGTTGGCTCCCTCCGTCCGGAAACACTTCATGCTCATATTACTGTCCTTCCCAAACCGGGGAAAGACCCCTGCTGTTGTGGGAGTTATCGTCCTATTTCCTTATTAAATTTAGATGCCAAATTATACTCTAAGGTCATCGCTAATAGGCTCCTCCCCTTTATCCCTAGATGGGTTTCCAGAGATCAAACAGGCTTTATTCCAGGCAGGGAGGCACGGGATAATTCTCTCCGCACACTGTGCCTGATTGCCCATGCCCGGAGGTCCTCCCAGCCCACCCTTTTGCTTTCTACGGATGCCGAAAAGGCGTTTGATAGGGTGGACTGGGAGTTCCTGATGGCTACGCTCTCCCATCTGGGGATAGGTCCCACCCTCCTCTCACGTATCTCTGCCTTATACAAGTCCCCCACGGCTCAATTGCGTGTTAATGGCACGTTGAGTGACTCCTTTACACTTCACAATGGGACCCGTCAAGGGTGCCCCATGTCACCGATTTTGTTCGCCCTTTCCCTTGAACCTTTCTTATCTTCAATAAGGCATAATCCGGATATACGTGGGATTACAGTAGGCATTGTTCAACATAAATACGCCGCCTACGCGGATGATATATTATTTTATGTTCAACAACCTGTTCTTACACTTCCACCTTTAATGACCGCCTTTGAAGCCTTTGGAGCAGTTTCCAATTTTAAAATTAATCTGAACAAATCGGAAATTTTGAATATCTCCGTCCCTGCCCGGATTGTACCTCATTTGAAAGCTTCCTTCCCCTTTAGTTGGCAGACCCGTGCACTAAAATACTTAGGTATTTTTCTTACGGCTAATCCCGCCCACTTGTTTCGTTTTAACTTTATTCCCTTACTTAATGAAATCAGGGCTGATTTGCATAGATGGTCGCAGCTTTCCCACTCCTGGCTTGGCAAGATTAGTATCTTAAAAATGAATATTCTGCCCCGTTTATTATTTTTATTTCAAATGATCCCATACAGAATTCCGGTAGGATTTTTTACAATAATAAGATTCCTATTCTGTAGATTTGTCTGGAACAGGAGACGGCCCAGAATTGCGAGATCAGTGTTGACTAGCCCCAAACGGGAAGGAGGCCTGGCTTTGCTGGATGTTAAACGTTATTTCCTAGCCGCAGTTCTCACCAGAATCTCTGATTGGAAATACCACACCCAATCTAAGATGTGGGTGTCTTTGGAGAGGGATTTGAGTGGGGTGGATCTCTACACTCAAATTTGGATCCCGCGTAAATTTAGAGGCTTATCCCCTACGACATCCCCTCTGACACACTCCACTTTGATGATCTGGGATGGGCTGGGTAGATCCCATGGGTGGTTATGTAATTCCCCTTTGTTGCCACTGACCGGCCATGATTATTTCCCGCCTGGCCACACACAACCCCTGCAGCGCCCCTGGTCTCTGGGATCCGCTACACTACTCCATCAGGTCGTTTCCCCCTCAGGTACAGTCCCTTTGGCGGTTCTTGTGGATTCTTCCCTGATTACGCCTATGGTTCTGTGGAAGTATCGCCAATTGGTGGCTTTTGTTTCTTCCTTGCCGAAACCTCTAAGGCGGCGTACACACGAGGGGATATGTCCGCTGAAAACGGTCCGATGGACCGTTTCAGCAGACATCTCCGCTCGTGTGTATGGGCTAGCGGACAGATTTCTCCACCCGACAGATTTCAAAGCAAGCTTTGAAATCTATCCGGTGGAATCTGTTCGCCCGACATGTCTGCTGGTTAGTACACTTACCAGCAGACATGTCGGCCCCCACCGCCGCCGCGCCGCTGCCGAATGGATTCGGCGCATGCGCGGAAGTGTTTTACTTCCTGGTGCGGTGACGTGGCGGTGACGCGGCGGCGTCAACGTCACCGCCGCGTCACTGCGCCGTCCGGCGGCGGGGAATTTGATCCGATGGTGTGTACACGCCATCGGATCAAACTCCCGATCGGACATATCCGATGGAAATGGTCCGCGGACCGTTTTCATCGGATATGTCCGATCGTCTGTACGCCGCCTTAGAGGATTAGCAGACTTGAACCCGGTGGAATGTGCTTTTGTTGAGGAGCGACCGGTGGAGAGGCCCCTCTCCTTTTTTTATACAGCATTACACACTTTGTCTCCAAAGGGAACTCACATCTTTTTGTGTAACTGGGAGAAAGATCTACAAAAGGAACTTTCACCTTTCCAATGGGATTCTATTTTGATCCTTGCCCATACGTCCTCCATCTCTTCTAAAATGTCTGAAGTTAATTATAAGTTGCTTACGAGATGGCATTATACTCCGGTGGTCCTACATAAAGCCTTTCCACTGTCTTCCCCGCTTTGTTGGCGGGGATGTGGTGAACAGGCAACATACGCTCATATTTGGTGGAATTGCACATTTATCCGCCCATTCTGGTCATCAGTCTTGCTCTGGATGAAGGAAATTCAGGGCTCTGAAATTACGGAGGACCCATGGGCAATCTTACTGCACTGCACAGCTGAGCCAATCGGGTCATACAAAAGGTCTTTAACACCTCACTTATTGAATGCTGCCAAGTCTCTCATTCCACGTTATTGGAAACAGACAGTGGTGCCAACTTTACGCCAGTGGCTGGTAGAAGTGGATAGGGTTTACTATATGGAGGACCTTACTCACTCCCTTAAGAATAAATCTGATTTGTTTTCAAAGATATGGTCCGATTGGCTCATTTTTAGGTATTCCTCAGCTTTTGTGGAGCTCATGTCCCAGCCAGTGTAGACACATATCGTGTGTCCTGGGTGTGTGCAGTGTTGGGCTTATGTGCGGTCTATCCATTCATTGCCTTGAAGGTTGGCCTTCCTATTTTACTTTATTTTTACTTTATTTTGATTTTAACACAGGTTGACATCTGGAGGCGGAAATCCCTCCCCCCCCCCCTTATTTTCTTTCCCCTTCAATTTTCTTCTCCTTTTTGCTCTTTTCCTTTTTTGCTCTTTTTTCCTTTATTGCAGGTACCTCATTTTGGATGTCCTATAGTAGAATGAGGGTCGGACTTGCTATGGTGTCACAGGGCGGGCTCGTTCAGACACTAAGCTGAGGGCTTGTTGGGAGGGTCTATAGAAGTAATATGTAATGTCTTTTGCAACTATGTTGGCAGTGTACTGGTACATTCGTACTTCATTTTTTATTTTATCTTTGGCTTGTAGATCCATTTTTGCAGATCTAACCCTCTGTCTTATGCCTCCACAAGTGACCCCCTTTCGGCTGTAGACGTTTGTTTTGTCATTTGCAATGATTGTTTTTACTCTTCAGACCTTTGTTGGATTAGGTCTGCCCAGTTATATTGTGTGTACCTGACTGTACTTTATACTTTCTTCTTTTCAATAAAAATATATTAACCGGGGGGGCGTGGCTGGCAGCCGATGCGGACGGTCGTGTGAGGAGAGAGCTCCGCTCAGTGAGCCAGATTTAAGCGGCTATCAGCGACTTCTCAAGCCCTAGTGACCCGCATCAGTCAGCCAGTGATTCCTACACTGTGGCACGATGGGGAAGAGGAAAAACGAGCAGAAGCCTCGGAAGCTCACAGACTTCTACCCGCCGACGAGCACGCCTGGGCCTCAAGTGGGCGCCGGAGCCTCGGCCTTGCGGCGTGGATCGCAGCGGAGCGGGAGGCCTGCTGAATCGAATGGTACACAAGCAGCGGCAACATCCCGGGCGGGAAGCGGAGGCTCTACCCCAGGTTCATCTCCCATATCCAGCCCGCAGAAGTCCTCGCAAAAACGCTCCACCAACCACACATATGCAGGTGAGCAAGATGACCTAAATGATTCACAGGACAGCACGAGGGTATTCGTTGAACAAATCAATGAATTCCCTACCTCAGGACTGCCATTAAGTGATACTGTGATGAAGGACATGCTAGTGACGCTGAGGGGATCCCTGCATAGGGACATGATGCACTGTATAGCGCAGATCAAGTCTGATGTTACTTCTATCGGGGATAGAGTCTGCCATGTGGATGAGAAAATGGGGGATTTTGCTGTAGCACACAATGAGCTAGTTGATGCTCATAATGACACAGAGGGGGATATGCAAGACATGAGAGATAATATCGCCGACCTCGAAGACAGGTCTAGAAGAAATAACATTAAAATGAGGGGGGTTGAGGAATCTGTACCCCCAGAGGAATTGAGACGTTATGTGCAGCGTTTCATAGCCGCCATTTTGCCTGAGGCCCCCGAGCGAGAGGTTATTGTAGACAGAGCACACCGCCTTCCTAAACCCAAATTCCTTCCTGACGCTGTACCTAGAGATGTGATTGCTCGTATTCACTTTTTTCACATCAAAGACGAGCTAATGAGATTTGCAAGGAAAAACCACCCCCTGCCAGCTCCCTACTCAGATGTCTCTATATACGCAGACCTATCCCAGCATACCATGCAGGCCCGAAGGAAACTGTCCTCCATTACTAAGCTCTTTCAAAACCATAAGATTCCCTACTCGTGGGGGTTCCCTACCAAGCTGCTGATCGTCAGGGAAAATCAAACCTTTGTTATCAGAAGTTTGGAGTAAGGCCTCACTTTAGCTAAAAGGTGGGACCTGCTACCAGAAGATGATCAGGACCCTAGACCCAAGCAAATGCCTGCTAGACTATCCCCTGAGTGGTCTGCTACCTGATATGTTCCACGGACATAAAGCACTGGCTGCTTACAAGTCTTACCCCCTTGGGCTGTGAGAAAAGTTCAGTAAGGCTCACGTGGAGTTCGTTACCTCCTGTGTTGTAACTTTGTGGACTTTATTCGCACTTTGTGACTGGTTCTACTGTTTTGTTTTTATGTTCTGGTTTTGCTTCTTTTACTTTTTGTTGTTTTTTTTGCTTTCCCTTTTTTTACACGTCATACTTGAGAAACTCCCAGATAATGCCTCTATGCTTGCAGTCGGAAGGTCCACTACTCATATGGCATTCTACTCAGCATTGAACTGGTGGCCTGTTTTTGATCCTCTGCTGCCACCTAAAGGTAACAAATCATTATTGCATAATTATCCTATCAGTCCATTTTCAAGCTCAGCATTTCCTTTCACTCCCGGATGATGGCATTATCTATAGTTTCCATGAATGTTCATGGCTTGAACAGTCCTTTTAAGAGGTCCGCAATGTGGAGAGAGGTTAACAAACTAAAAGGGGAGATTCTATGTGCGCAAGAGACTCATTTTATGGCTACCAATCTACCAAGGTGCTCACATGGAGCATTCCCCCATGTTTTCAACGCTCCAGCCCCGGTGAAGAAGAGAGGTGTGTTTATAGCCATTAGACATTCAGTTGCATTTCAATTACATGAGTGTATTAAGGATACGAATGGCAGATATATCATTCTAGTTTGTGACCTAAACGGAAGCACTTACACTCTGGTGAATCTTTACTCCCCTAACAAGGGACAATGCTCTTTTTTGAAGTCTCTACTTAAAAAGGTAGACAAAGTTAAGAAGGGCTCTCTCCTTCTATGTGGGGACTTCAACTCTGTGGTCAACAAACACATGGACTGCTCGGGAACCAATCCTGCTAACAGGCAGGAACTCCAGTCTATTCTACAGGAAAGAGGCCTATACGACCCGTGGAGATGTCTACACTCATCAGAAAAAGACTTTAATTACTATTCATCTCCCCACAAGGTGTATTCTAGAATTTATCTTTTTCTGACTGACCTCAATTTGCTCCAAAGGACTGAGTCTGCTGAAATCCACTCCATCACGTGGTCTGACCACGCTCCGATCTCCATTCAGATTAGGGGTAGGGGCTCCGCTCAGCAGGCCTACCTGTGGAGAAATAACCTAGGGATCTTAGCAGACCCAGTCACTTCTTCCAAAATTAATGGGAAACTTCTCGAATTCTTTGACCTAAATGATACCGGTGATGTCAATATAAATATGCTTTGGTGTTCCCATAAGGCTTTTTGCAGAGGGCTTCTCATTCAGGCAGCAGCCAGAAACAAGAAGAGTTGGGGGGAATTATTAAACAATTTGCTTAACCACTTGACCACTGGGCACTTAAACCCCCTTCCTAACCAGACCAATTTTCAGCTTTCGGTGCTCTCACAATTTGAATGACAATTACTCAGTCATACAACATTCTACCCATTTGAAATTTTTGTCCTTTTTTCACACAAATAGAGCTTTCTTTTGGTGGTATTTGATCACCTCTGGGTTTTTTATTTTTTGCGCTATAAAAGAAAAACGACTGAAAATTCTGTAAAAAAAAAAAACTTGTTTCTGTCATATTAGCAGGTTATTTCTCACACACAGCATATGCATACCACAAATTACACCCCAAAACACATTCTGCTATTCCTCCCGAGTATGGCGATACCCCATGTGTGGGACTTTTACACAGCGTGGCCACATACAGAGGCCCAACATGCAGGGAGCGCCACCAGGCGTTCTGGAACACCCAGACCAATTCTGACATTTCTCTCCTACATGGAAAAATCATCATTTATTCGCTAGAAAATTACATAGAACCCCAAAACATTATATATGCTTTTTTAGCAAAGACCCTAGAGAATACAATGGCGGCCGTTACAACTTTTTATCTCGCACAGTATTTTCGCAGAAATGTATTGAACGCGTGTTTTTTAAAAAACTGTTTTGTGCTTAAAACAAAACAAAACAGTAAAGTTAGCCCAATTTTTTTCATAATGTGAAAGATGAAGTTACGCCGAGTAAATAGATACCCAACATGTCACACTTCAAAATTGCGCACACTCGTGGAATGGCGCCAAACTTCGCTACTTAAAAATCCCCATAGGCGGTATTGCAGAGTATTGGGGTATTGCAAAGTATCATGCAGGGTATTGGGGTATTGCCGAGTACTGGGGTATTGCCGAGTACTGGGGTATTGCCGAGTATTGGGGTATTGCAGAGTATTGGGGTATTGCCGAGTATTGGGGTATTGGCGAGTACTGGGGTATTGCTGAGTACTGGGGTATTGCCGAGTACTGGGGTATTGCCGAGTATTGGGGTATTGCCGAGTACTGGGGTATTGCCGAGTACTGGGGTATTGCCGAGTATTGGGGTATTGCCGGGTATTGGGGTATTGCCGAGTACTGGGGTATTGCCGAGTATTGGGGTATTGCCGAGTATTGGGGTATTGTTGAGTACTGGAGTATTGGGGTATTGTTGAGTACTGGGGTATTGTTTAGTACTGGAGTATTGGGGTATTGTTGAGTACTGGGGTATTGCCGAGTATTGGGGTATTGTTGAGTACTGGAGTACTGGGGAATTGTTGAGTACTGGGGTATTGTTGAGTACTGGGGTATTGTTGAGTACTGGGGGGATTGCTGGGTACTGGGGGGTTGCTGGGTACTGGGGGGTTGCTGGGTACTGGGGGGTTGCTGGGTACTGGGGGGGTTGCTGGGTACTGGGGGGTTGCTGGGTACTGGGGGGATTGCTGGGTACTGGGGGGATTGCAGAGCTAGGATGTTTTGAGGGATGGCTGGATCTGTGACTGCATTTGTCACAGATCCAGCCACAGCTCAGCTGCTGACACCCCGCTCCCCCCCCCTCTCCTCGCACACTGTACAGAGAGGAGAGGGAGGAGAGGGAGGAACCGGCGTCATCAAATGACGCCGGTTTGTTTTACAAGTGATCGGGCCGTCATTTGACGGCGCGATCATGTGGTAAACGGCCGCGATCAGCGGCAATTTACCGTGATCCGTGATGCGCTGGGTCTTCTAGACCCGGCGAGCACGGACACTTTCGCGAGCGCGTCCCAGGGGACGCGCAATCGTGAAAGTGAAGGACGACATCCCAGGGACGTCGTCCCAAGATAACCCCGCCGCGCCGTAGCAGTAAAATGCTTATGGCGCGGTGGGAAAGTGGTTAAGGAACTGGCAAAGTTAGAATACTCTCACAAACAGAATCCTTCCCGCATTCTTGAACAGGACTTGTTTAGCTGTAGGCAGAAGGTGCGTTTATTACTACTCTCTGACCATCAAAATTTATTTTGGCGTACTAGGGCTAAATTTTATGCTCAGAGTAACAAGGCAGGCAGGATGCTAGCCAATTATTTATCCAAAAGACAGAGAAGATCCAACCTCCATTCCATTAAAGACCCTCATACGGGGATAGCAGAACGTTAAGATAGCGAATGCATTCATGAAATACTACAATGACTTATATAATTTGAAAGCTGACTGCTCTACGCCCCAACCTAAGGCTCATTCTATTACTGAATTTTTGGATTCGGTCTCCCTCCCATCTTTGGCGGAAGAGGACCTAATTTTACTTAATGCTCCCATACTAGCCAAATAAATTGACACAATTCAGGCCCTACCTAATAATAAATCCCCTGGGTCTGATGGCTTTTCGTCAGAATATAACAAGACATTCTCCAATACCCTGGTTCCCTACCTATGTCTACTATTCAACAATGCTGCGACCGCGGGCGCGTTTCCTGAGGAAATTATGCAGGCTACGATCATTACTCTGCCTAAACCGGGCAAACAGCCGGACTCCCCTCAGAACTTCAGGCCCATATCTTTATTGAATACGGACCTGAAGATCTATGCAAAAATCTTGGCCAACAGGTTGGCCAAGATTACTCCCAAATTAGTTAAAGCAGATCAGGTTGGATTTGTGCAGGGCAGGCAGGCCCCTGATGGTACTAGGAGACTGCTTAACCTTTTCCACACAGTTGAAACCAAGAAAATACCTACCGTAGTGTTAGCCCTTGATGCCGAGAAGGCTTTTGATAGGGTCCATTGGGGTTATCTCAGTGCGACTCTTCAAAAGTTTGGTCTCCATGGGATGATCCTATCTGAGGTCCTAGCTTTATACTCTTCTCCGTCAGCAAGGGTCTTTACCTCTAACGCTCTATCTGACAAATTTCTTATCACTAATGGCACGCGCCAGGGGTGCCCTTTATCGCCCATAATATTCACCTTATTAATGGAACCTCTAGCTGAGGCAATTAGAGCAGACGATGCTATTACTGGAATAGAAGTGGCTCATAAATCCCATAAGATAGGGTTGTTTGCCGATGATGTGGTGCTAACTTTATCCAACCGGTTTTCATCCCTCAACAGACTTAGTAAGATCCTTCGGGATTATAGTGAAGTGTCCTACTATAAACTCAATATTACGAAGTCTTGTTTACTGCCTATCAACATTAACAAACATCAAATCTCTTTGCTAAAGGAAAAATATCCATTCCAATGGGTGTCTAAGTCCATCCCCTACCTGGGTATTAGATTGACATCACCGGTATCTTCCATGTATGATATTAATTTTTCTGCTCTGACTGCTGTTGTTAAAGCTGATTTGCAACATATCTCATCGTATGAGCTATCCTGGTTGGGGAGGATAGCGGCTCTGAAAATGATGCTCTTGCCTAAGTTAATTTATTATTTCAGGACTATACCCATATGTTTACCAGATGCTTTTTTCAATACGGTTGACAAGATGTTCAGGCAATTCATTTGGAAAAGCAGACTACCCAGAGTTACCTTATCCAAAGACATAGATCTAATGGGGGTGTAGGTTTTCCAAACATTCGCTCATACTACAAAGCCGCTGTTCTGGACCAAATGAAAGCATGGTTTGAGCCAGAGTCTGAGAAACTCTGGGTCCAAATCGAAAAGGCCATAGTGCAAAATAGGGACCTTCCCTCATTATTACTTGCCAAACTGACCGGTATAGCATTCACTCCCCCCTCACTGCCCTCCATTGCAGTGACTCTCTCGGTCTGGGAGTCATTGCACAGGGTCTCGGACTCTGTTTCTAAATTGCATCAGGAAGTCACTAATGTCAAAATTTATGAGTTTTTAATTCCGCACCTCAATATTCATCTATGGCTGGAAGAGGGTATTCAGTCATGGGGAGACCTACTCCTCAGGAACCCCTCCTCACATGCATACGCTAAAGCGCAAATACTTCACTTTAGATCTAAACACCCTAACTGCTCATACGACGTCCATAGCGTCGCATGGAGTTATCTGTTGTCTAACCATGATAGACCTAAAGGGCTGTCGTGGTTTTACGCTTTATTCCAGCAACGTGATACATTTTTCAAAATCTCTAACATGTCCAATTGGGAAAAAGATTTAGGATCTACTTTCTCCCCAGTTCAATGGAAAGCAGCTTTAAGCTCCTGTTTCAAGTACTCCCACTGCACTAACCATTGGGATCTTGCTTTAAAAATTCTTCACAGATCATATCTTACTCCAGTAAGACTTTCTATGATTTTTAAACTAGACTCCAGTTTATGCTGGCGACAGTGTGGATCAAGGGGGAACTTATACCACATTCTCTAGGATTGCTCAGTGGTGCGCAACTTCTGGTGCAACGTTTTCAAACTAGTATCCTCTGTTACTGGCGCCTTAGTGGCGCCCTCCCCTCAACTCGCTCTCCTTTCCTTAACGATTAACAGTGTCTCCAAGCAATTTAGAATGATAGTTACTCATGTTTTAATAGCTGCAAGACTGACGATCGCCTCTAAGTGGAAATCCAACCAGGCCCCTGACATATCTGAGGTCATCCGCAGGGTCAATCTTCAACATTCGTATGAAAAACATTTTGCCATTCAATCCCAAAAACTACAAACCTTTAATAACTGGTGGGATCCATGGCTATCCAAATTCAATCCCTTGGGATAGGTGCCATCCCGTGAATTGCCTGACATCTTGAACACTAGGTCAGTGATACATGTTTATACTGTGAGTCGACACTCTCAATATTCCGGATACATGCTAACCTCCTCCCACTTGTAGTGATATTCGCATTATGACTTGCATTATGTGATTTGTGTACTATCTCATGTTATGACGCTTATTGGTTTAGTTTTCCCTATAAGTTTTTTTTTTTTTTTGTTTTCTTTTTTGTGTGTGTTCTATTTCATCTTCCCCTCCCTCTTGTGTTTATCCTGTGTTGCTCTACTTTATAACTCCCATGGCATTGTGACTGATGGGCTACTTAATATACGTTCCAACTGCAGGATTGTTAATTGCAGGCCCATTGAATCTTGGTATAAGTGGAGATCTATGTAGGGATGCCTGTTTTTCACCGGCCCTAGGGGCCGACGCATCCACATGTAGACGTAGGATGCTAGGCCCGTTCTACTCTATTCAATTTACAGGCATAGCCTTAGCAAATTGGTTTGTATTAGTCTATTATTTGTTTTTTGTTTCCTTTTTTTCAATGGCCCTACTCTGTACCGACATGTTGTCAGTACTGTATTTGCCGATATTGTACATTGGTTTATGTATGTTGTCTGAAGAAAATTTAATAAAAATCATTTGAAAGAAAAATATATTAAACAAAAAATAAGAAGCCAGGAATGAGGTAAGTCCATGACAATAGTAATGTAATTTTGTGCAGGGACAGTTCTAAACATGGGAAACACGTGCCACTTCACCGATATACTATATACACCCAGCAGGTATCATATTTAAAGGAATTTTTCAATTTATTTTTTTACTTTAAGCATCATTAAAATCACTGCTCCTGAAAAAATGTTCCCTGTGGCAAGAACCCGGTCCCCAAACCCGTTTTAGGGTAATTTGCATATTAGCCTTTAAAATTAGCACTTTTGATTTTGACTTTTTTTTAAATCAAGTAATTTTAAGGAAAGAGAACATGGCCCAGATTCACAGAGCAATTACGCCTGCGCAACAGGAGAATGTGCGGCGTAAGTCTAAATGTGCGCGTGCGTTTCGATGCACGGCATCCCCAGAACGAGATACGCAAAAAATCTACTGTTTTTTGTCCAGCGTAATTTTGTTAGACTGGCGCATCCGTCCGCGCAAAAGTGCGCTAGACAGACCATTGATTTGCTAGTCAAATATGCTAATGAGGGACTTACGGGGATCCACAAAAGAACGTTGGAGCAGCGCAGGCTACGCAGTGTGCGCAACAGCAAAATGTCCTGTCTAAAATTAGACCATATAAAAGCTGGTCTAAAAAGAGAAAAAAAGTCTACATGTTAGATAAAGCAACACTGTTAGTGAGGAGCTCAGCAGTCACACGTGTTGCACAACAATCTGTATGCCAACATGCCAGGGGCATCGTCGCGCATAGCTATACTACTGACTTTAGATGAACAAAGAAGGATGAGGTCACTGAGGAGGGCACTAAGGAGGGCACGGGAGATGTTTTTTTATTTTTTTATTTGCTTATCTAAACTTTACAATTTATTCTAATCTAATACAATATTCTTATCTGATACAAGCCCCTCACTCTTCACTCTTCACGGGAGAGGATATTTCACACACGCATAGACATCTATGGCATGAGTGATTCTGAGGTGTCTCGCATTTTCAGATTCACCCCTCATGCCATCATGGAATTAACCACAACCTTGCAGGAGGACATCAGCAGCCCAACACATGGCACTACCCATGACACCCATGACAGCTACATATACAATCATAGCCCCATCCCCACAGATTTCGAACAGAACATGTATGGGGACAGCTGGCTGGTTGGTGAGTGACATGGGTGGCAGGCATGACTGTCCCCCCCCCCATGATGCACACATCACAAGGGGCACATGCACTACTAACATCCTCCTGTCTTTTCCCTTCAAGGTGACTCTGCATATGCACTGGGACCCCATCTCATGACCCCATCTCATGCCAGCTCACATATGCATCTTTGCACGTTAAGCACACACATTAATCATGGCACAATGATAAATGCATGCATGCACACCACTGTGGTCCCTAGCACAGACACATCACATCCTCATCACATTGGATTGGCACAAGCCCACCATGCAGGACTTGTGAGCAGCAACACCATGCCACGGCTCCAATTATGTCACTGTACATTCATACACCATTCACACAGATCTGGGGATCACTTCTCCACCACAAATGAGGGTGACACCCGATTTCCCGCAGGAATATCACCCCCACATTCCAAAATCATACACAAACAGAACCAAAAAAATTAAATAAATGACGAGCAAAAATAAAAAATGCCCAGCAAAAATATATTTTAAACAAAATAACAACAAAGAAAACACACAAAAGACAAAAATCACTCTGCAAAACAGTCCCCAAATATCTCAAAGACACGTCACAAACAAACAAACAAACGCTAATAAACAAAAGCACCTTGTTGTATAGGAAGGGATACAAAGGGATGTGCTTTTGCAAAGGAAGTGCATTTGTGTCTGTCTATTTATGCTGTTTGCGTAGTTCACTAAGTAGCCCTAGTCCACTTCCAATTTCACTGATTGCGCCGTTCCCGAGTTGTGAGCATGCGCACAGAGGTGCTGACCATGGTCTGCTTCAAGCGCGCATGCGCGAGCCGGCCGGACCTTCATTTGCATGGGGTCACGGCCCATTTCAATGTAACATGCCCACGTCCTTCCCAATTTGTATTACTCCACCTTACGCCTCTGAAATAACGTTACGCATGCGCAATTTTCTGCGCAAAAGCTACGAGAATAGGGTGATTACGCGGCTACATTGCACAAGTCTAACGTAAAGGTGGTGCGCTACGCCGGTCCAATAATGCGCAGATGTACCTGAATCTGGCCCTATGTTTCCATTTACATTATATAATAGAAAATACAAACATTTTAATACAAACTATTATTATAGCAGTTAAATATTCCAACAGAATAAGAATAATCAAAAAAGGAGAAAAGCGAAAAAAGACCAATAACTCAACAACATTAAACATCTAACAAGACTATACAACAATAAACATACACCTCTATATATCATTAAATTCGATCTTTGCTACCAAGTCTATTACAGGTCTTATCTCCTACCTCCGTTCCACCACTCCCCCCCTCCTCTCCCACCTCACTGCACATACCTTCGTAAAACAAATACAGAGGCAAATCCATGACTCAATCTCACATGTAAAATATGAAACTGGAAGCAACAAAGATTTTGTCACTTCCTGTTTCAGATCCACCATTTCCTGGCCGGTACAGCCAGGAGAACCATCTGAACCCAGCCGATTTATGTTTGGATATATGATGTGAAGGGCAGGGAGGACTTTTTACCTTAGTTCCCCTCAACTCCCCTTATACTTACCCAAGCCCCATCTCGATCCAGCGATGTGCAGGATTGATACTGGTTCTCTGTCTCCTTATGGGCTTACACAGCACTGGGAGCCATTGGCTTTTGCTGCTGTCAATCACAGATAGTGAGCCAATGAGGAGAAAGTGGGGACAGGGCCAATCCATGCTCCATGTGTGAATGTACAATGTTTATTCACAGGAGCGCAGGATGGGAGCAAGCCTGCTCAAGTGCTTCTTACAAAGTGGCAGAAAGGGACAAGCCAGGACCGCCGGTAGGGGACCAACAAGAAAAAGATTGGGGCAATGGTTTTTGCACAGAGCAGGTAAGTGTAACATGTTTGTTATTTAAAAAAAAAATTAAACCTTTAGAACCACTTATCGTCTCTTAAAAAGTGTACCTGTCAGCTGCCCAATGCTATTAAAAGGGGGATTTATTAATCCCTTGTGATAGGAATTAAGTAAAAATGTATAAATAACCACTTAAGACCCGGATCAAAATGCAGGTAAATGACCAGACCCCTTTTTGCGATTCGGCACTGCATCGCTTTAACTGACAATTGCGCGGTCCTGCGACGTGGCTCCCAAACAAAATTTGCGTCCTTTTCTTCCCACAAATAGAGCTTTCTTTTGGTGGTATTTGATCGCCTCTGCGATTTTAATTTTTTCGCTATAAACAAAAATAGAGCAACATTTTTGAAAAAAAACAATATTTTTTAAGTTTTGTTATAAGAAAAATCAAATAAACTAAATTTTAGTCAAACATTTAGGCCACAATTTATTTAGCCACATGTCTTTAGTAAAAAAAAATCACAATAAAAAAAATAGCTACCTAGCGGGAACAGCGACACTAATACAGCGATCAGAAAAATGATCGCTTAGTGACGCTGGCAATAGGGAGTGAAAGGGTTAACTAGGGTGGTGATCAAGGGGTTAAAACTTTATTAGGGGGGGTACGGGGGCTACCCTGGACCTGACATTAACTCACTGTCACACTGACACTAAATACAGTGATCATACATATAATCACTGCATTCAGTGACACTGTGACAGGGGGTGGGGGGGGGGGCGATTGCGGGGGTTAAATGTGCCTATGTGTCTGTGTGTCAGTGTAGTGTTGTGCAGACTTACTGTGTGATGTGATCTCTCCTCAGCGGTGGTTGAAAAAAACGCTGAGGGAGAGATCACATCACTTCCTCCTCCTTGTGTTTACACAGGAGGAGGAAGTGACACTGCAGGGGAGCGCGTGGATTGGCTGAGAGCGATCCGGAGGGGGCAGACAAAAACGAACAGCCGCCCCCTCTGCATGGATCGCTCGGCCAGGTAACCGGCCCGCCGCATGTACGGTGGGGGGTCCCGATTGGATCCCTGAACCCCCTCAAGGCACCAACGTATATATACGTTGATGTGCCTGTCGGTGCCATTCTGCCGACGTAGATGTACATGCGGCGGTCCATAAGGGGTTAATAAAAACACATTTATAATAAAATGTAAAAAATGTATAAAAATTATAACCCCCTTTGCCTCACACACATGCGCAAACACAAGCTTAGGGTATGCACTTATATGTAAACAATGGCCACACCATGCCTGTGACATATCTCCACAACTGATGTGAGAGCAATAAATCTAGCACAAGGGCTTCTGTTTAACTCTAAACTAATGAGTTGTAAAAGCTTTTTAATGCATCATTTATAGCGATTTTTGGACACCATCGTTTTTTTACAATATCAGAGGCACGTCCAGTTTAAAGACCTGGTATGTTGGGTTTCTATTTACTTGAACCAACCTTGTCTTTTTTTTTTTTTTTTATCAAAATGGGTATTATATTGTGCGTGGTTGCACTAAAATTTATTTTATAATATTTTTTTCTTGAAAATTTGTGTCTAATAAACAGTTGAGCAAATATCATATGTTTATGACTATTATATTTTCGGATATACCCAGATGTTATGATACTGCTCTGCTTGGACAGTGTGAGCCATATATTGTTTATATAATTTCTATATTTCTACAGTTAAGTGAACTGACACAATTTTTCTAGTTCTGTATTAAAATACTAATCAAAGTAAAATCACTGAGTTGCCTACTTTCAGCTTCAAAGTCTAAAGGCAACTCTGAAATGTTTCTGCTTCAACTATTTACAAGTATTAATGGAACAGTGGATTAAATGTTATTAAAAAAAGTTCCATCCATTATAGGGCTGCTTTGGGGTTTATACGATACATTGGTTTGCATTGTACAGTATAATTCTAGTCTAGAGAGGAAATTGTTATCTATAAACCCCTTACAAATGCTTTTCCATGTCAATCCATGATAGGCAAACAGTTGTATTATTCAGTTAACACATATCTTCCTTAAAATGTGAACAGCTCAGTCTCAGATAATAAAGAAATATCTTCAGAGCAAAATAACACTATTGGGGCATGCAGAATTCTCTCTGCACATAAAAAATGATAGCTTAAAAGAACTGATAGAAAGCCGGAGAATCATGATAGTGTTTTATTAAAGAAACAAACTAAGCTGAGAGCAATGGGGATTGGCCAGAATAGCTCCCAAGCTGCATCATTCAAAGGCAAAGAGAGTAATCATGCTAGGATTGGTATCTCAGGGTTTGTTTGTAGGGTCATTCTCCAAATGTATATTTGTTTCCTTGCTGTTGCTTTCAGCAGGCACCATTGAGCACTGCTGTAATCAGATTAAATTATTTGGACTGTTTTACACACAGCTGATGCAGCAACAATGATAATTATTTAAAGTATGTAATTTAACCCTTTCTTGTCCAGGCCCAGTGTCCCTAAAATAGGGTCTGTACTCACACCAGAGCTGGGCTGGAGGAATCCGCCATCATGTGACCACTGTAATTGGACTCTTCACATGATTGGGAGCTAGACCTGCCAGCTACCAATCATTAGTGGACCAAGAGCCGTCTTTGAAACATTATCCACCATGTAACGCATATGTATAGTGTGCGGACATTAAAGCTCACCATTTTGCTGCCACACAGTATTATTAATAAAATCAGTAACAAATAATAACACCAGTAATAATAATAATTACCACCTGTGTACTTTTTTAATTTATAGATTGTTAGAGATCTAAGCCCTGGTTCACACTGGTGCGTTTTGACATGCGATTTGGCATGTCAAATCGCATGTCAAAACGGCGGATTTTGCCGCAAATTGCCAGCAATGGCACTGTCCTAATCGGCGCGACGCTGCATCTGCGGCGCTGCACCGATTTCAAAAAGTAGTCTCTGCACTACTTTTTGCGATTTCAGCCCGCGATTTACATTGACATCTGTGCAGAAACCTGCACAGATGTCTCTTAAATCGCGGCTGAAATCGGGACTGCCATCGGGAGTGAAATCCTGCGAGTTCAGCGAGTTCACTCCCGCAGCCTAGTGTGAACCTGGGCTAATACAAACCTTATTTGACTCTTTTTTGCACAACTGAAAACATATTAGATTTAGAGTAGACACATTAGGATTTTTACAGTCCTAGGATGATTTCACTAGACATATGGAGGTTAAAATATGTATAAATCCTAAAACAAAAGTGTTAAAGTGGATTTTTTTTTTTGCACAACTGAAAACGTATTCGATTTAGAGTAGGCATATTAGGATTCTCAGGCCTTGTACACACAAGGGAATTTTTACGCTGAACATGGTCCGACGGACCATTTCAGCTGAAAAATCCGCTCGTCTGCAGGGGCAAACAGACCGTTTTGGCTGGATTCCTCCGGCGGAAAAATTTCAAAGCATGCTTTGAAATTTTTCTGCCGGATAGCTGCCCGTCGGATATGTCCGCTGGTTAGTACGGCAAACCAGCGGACATATCTGCCCGCACATGCGTTGTATCCTGTGAATGGATCCGACGCATGCGCGCGGAAGTGTTTACTTCCTGGTGCGGTGACGTGGCGGTGACGTGGCGGCGTCAACGTCGCCGCCGCGTCACAGCGCTGTCCGCCGGCGGGGAATTTGATCCGATGGTGTGTACAGCCACCGGATCAAACAGCCCGGCGGACATATTCGATGGAAACGGTCCGTCGGACCATTTCCATCGGATATATTACATCGTGTGTACAAGGCCTAACAGTCCTAGGAAGATTTCACTAGAAATATATATAAATCCCAAAACCAAAGTGTTAAAGTGTAATATTTTGAGGCATACAGTTCTTAGATGTGGTAGCTGCATATGTTTTATTTTTCCTTTATTTTTCATCTAGTGATCATGCTTATAACACACTTCATATCCTAGGAAGACAACACTATAGTAACTATAGGGCAGGATGTGTGCTCTTTTTGCCTCAATAACCCTCAACCCCCACCCCTTAACCCATAGTAGCAAGGTGATCTGCTATAGCAATAGTTACCCACTGATTATGACCCTAACGGACTGGTTTAGACAATTTTTAGCAGGCTGCCACAGCTCCACAAGCATTAGGGACAATTTTCGAATTCTCTAACATAGGCCCTGGCATAAGATGAATGGGCTCTCAGAGGCAGCACAAAGCTATTCAAATATTGATTTACTGCTCCCATGTCACATATTACTGTTACCTACAACTCCCACTGCACTTCAAAACAAGTTGCTAGAAAAGTTGAGTGTCAATTTGCTCCAGCCTTCTAGTCACTGGTTCTATGTGTACTGACTCAGAAACGCAAACTCTCTGCTGTAAGCCGTGGCACACTTTTAGTTTGATCTTGTTAGCTTGAATCTAGGGAGACTAGTTTTAAGCATATTTATAAAAAATACTCTAAATAAGAATGCTTTCAGAAATAGAACTGCTAATAATACAATTTTTATCAATTAGAAAAATGGAAGGTAAATGAACAGAAGAGAAATCCAAATCAATTCAATATTTTGTGGGACCATCCCTTGCCTTCAAAACAAAAGCATCAATTTGTAAATTTTTCTAGGTATACTTGCACTGTGATCTGGTGAATTAGGGCCCTGTGATCAGGTATTAAAATAATATGCTTGGAGAATGCCTTAAAATTGACCATAGAGTGGCACACCTGTATTATGTACTTCTGCAAAAGTTACATTGTTTATAAGGTTGATCAAAAAAGACACAGGTCTATCCAGTTTAACCTATGTGTGTGTGTGATGTGTATCCTTTAATAATTCATATACCCTTGTAACTTCTGCTTCCTGAGGAAGACATCTAAATGTTTTTGAAGTTATGAACTCTTCCAACTAGTACCACTTCCTGTGGAACAGAGTACCATCTTTTAACTGCTCTAACAGTAATCTAAAGTTAAACCTGATTTCTTCTACCTTAGATCATGGTCACATGTCCTCTTTTGGAACCCTAAAGTAATCAGTTTATTACAACATAAAAAGTCACCTTCTTTGTATATTGTAACCATATCCCCTTCGAAGCACCTCTTCTCCAGAATGAATAGCTTTAATCTATGTAATAATTTCTCAAAGATTAGGAGATCCTTCCCCCTTAATAATTTTGTTGCCCTTTTCTTAACTTTTTTTAATTCCTAATACATATTTTCTGAGAATTGGTGACCAAAACTGAACTGCATATTCAAGATCATGTTAAACTAGTGTTTTGTAAGGGGATAGAATTCTTAAGTGGCAATTTGAAAAAACAATATGGTTGCTAAATGCCAGTTCAAGGTTTACTTGACTTCCTTTTGTAAACAAAACAGCTTGGGAACCCCACCCAAAAACCATACCAGACTATTTCCCACTAACTATTCTAGTATGGATGTTAAGGGGGACCTCATGACAAAAGAAACAGAGTTGGCGCCTTCCCTAAAGATTCACACCAGACCGTTATGCAGGCATGCAGCCTTACTGAAAGTTAAACAGTGCTGCACTACACAAAAATGTATAGAGAAAAAACGGGACGGCCGCACTCCAACAAAAATGGTTCCTTTTAATAAAACTGGTCACACATGAACATATCACAGCAAAAAATCAGGATAAAAGCTGACGCGTTTCACACTATCATACAGTGCTTGGACTCCACCTTGCAGCTCCCTGGGACCTCTGAGCGATAAACTTTCTTTCTCATCCCAGTGCTGCACTATACATGTACAATATTATACAGTGACTTATTCAGAAATTAACATATATTGATCAGGCAAATGGTGTATCATATGATCCCATCCAGATTGGATCATTCACTTATGTATATAAATTATATTATGAATTTAAAAAAATTGTTCAATATAAATATAAAATTGGCCAATCGGATCATCTAAACTATAAATAGCATTGAATTGATATATATTAAAAAAGTCCCAATGAGTACAGATAATTTCTCACACCACTAAGAGTTTATGGGGAGCACATTCAACAAGTGCCCATGGACCATATCCTGCAGCTTTCAGTAAACTTTTCAAAGCTCAGCTCCATGCTCTGCAAACACAGATAAATTTTCACTTATTGATCTAGCTACCGTATTTATCGGCGTATAACGCGCACTTTTTCCCCCTTAAAATCAGGGGGAAATCGGGGGTGTGCGTTATACGCCGATGTCATTTTCGTTTACCAATAGGAGGGGCGGGGATTGGGCGGGGGTGTCGTTCCGGCCGTCCCACCTCTCCTGGGACAGCCCGGTGATCTGCCGAGCTTGTTCCTGCTATGATATTTGTTCCTCTTAACAGCTGATGACCAGCTGTTGCGTTCGGCTATTTCCGTAGCCTGTTACTGCGCATGCCCAGAGTCTGCGCAGTCGGTTGTGGAACTTCTCAGATGATCATCTTCTCCCCCTCCTTCTCCCTCCCTGAGGCAGCTATGGGGTAACCCCCGCCCGGGTGCTCGCTGAATGGTGCCCTGGATGGGCCGCTCTATTGTCAGTCAGTGAGCTCCTCCTGCTCCGTCAGCCCCATAGAGCCGCACACAGCCCCCCCCTCTCCGGTGCTCCGGGATCCTGCATGCCGCGGACACAACAGAATGTATAAAATGAATGCAAACAAAAAAAAAAGTAAATAAAAGTGCCATGAGCACGCCTCTAGCTGCCGATTCCGCCGGTGATCTGCCGGGCTGTGTTCCTCTTAACAGCTGATGATCAGCTGTTTAGTTCAGCTATTTCCGTAGCCTGCCCGTAGCCTGTTACTGCGCATGCCCGGAGTCTGCGGAGTCAGTTGTGGAACTTCCCAGATGGTGGAACAAGAACGTTAATACACCGGCGTACTAAAAATATAAAAAAAGTCCCTTCTCTCCTCTTCTTGCTCCACCTCCCCCTCCAAGTGTAGCTTCAGATTGGAGGAGGAGAGAAGGAGGAGGAGACTGTGTGGTTTGAGCGGGAGACTGTGGTTTGACCTGCTTTGCAGGCATCCGTGGGGACCCAATCCAGCGCTGTCTTGAACGGGTATCAACACCCGGAGACGTGATCCGTGAGACGTGCGGGAGACGTGCAGGAGTACAGACGCTGACGTTGACGCCGACGCCGAAGCTGGGTGAGTGGAGCGACTCATGCTGGGAAGCAGGTGGGAGGGCAGAGTACCCCCCCCCACCCATACAGCACTCGCAGGCACTGAGATGTGTCATGTGCTGGGATCTATGTGTCATGTGCTGTGATCTATGTGTCATGTGCTGTGATCTATGTGTCATGTGCTGTGATCTATGTGTCATGTGCTGGGATCTATGTGTCATGTGCTGGGATCTATGTGTCATGTGCTGGGATCTATGTGTCATGTGCTGTGATCTATGTGTCATGTGCTGTGATCTATGTGTAATGTGCTGGGATCTATGTGTAATGTGCAGGGGGGCTTTGGAATATAAAAGGGGCTGTGGAAAGTTTTTTTCCTGAAACTTCCCTCTTTAAATTAGGGTGCGTGTTATACGCCGATAAATACGGTACTCATATCAGGCCTCATTCTCAGGCCTTATAAATCATCCACTAGAGTCCACAAAATTCTGATGTCTCAAAGAACCAGACCCACGAATATTGCATATTGTCCTATCTAAATGTAGCCACTCCTCTATAGCTGTTGCACACCTTGCTTTTGGCCCAACTTCTAGCCCCAACCAGCACTTAATTGATTTTATATTACCTCCACTAGGAAAAGGAGGGGACACACAACTTCATGCTGAGGAACATTTCCTGAAGAATTCCTAAATGCAAAATAATACCACAGAATAATATCACATCTAGTTTAGTAGCTTGGGTACTCACATTAGTACAGCCATCTTTATACATTCTAGGTGATGCATCTGGTACTGTCTTGCAGTCCTTCGGCACAAAAGTCTTTGTATGCACGCAATAATATAGGGAATCTCTGCTATATTGGAATCTCTGAACTATCTCCTCCCTCCTCTTCCCCTGGGGGTCTCTAATTCCTCACAAAGGTGTCACAACAATGCCTGCCTCCAAAGAATGTCCTTTCCCACTCAGCAACCAACATCTTCTCCTTATTCAAGAAAGGATTTCCTCCATTCGTGGAGCAGAACCTCTGTTACTATACAGTACTATTTTGAAAAGGATTATGTTGAGTCCAACCAGCCCATCCTAATAAGGCAGACAGCCAATCTACACACCTGCAGCCCGGGGGTCACTCTTGCACGTCTCTATTATACACTGCTAAGCAAGTATAATATACAGTACCACTTATCCAGTGCACTGATAATATGTATTCAGTTTCACCCTCACCTTTTTCCCATTTCATTTTTGTGATGTTTCCCCCTTTTTTCATTAAAGGACTGCAAAGTTCATAGAGGAGACAGTGTTTTTGTTTGCCCCTAGATGATTGACCACGGTCCATGATCATCGATCCTAACCATCTCTCCATGTTCTTACCATTGTGTTAACAGCTACAGGTACATTGTCAATTACCTGGCTGTTACTGCCAATTACTTTCTCTTTATATCATGGATAAATTATATATATTCTAACAATTTCTGGGCTTCACTAATCCTCCTCCTCCATCCTTTTTATGTACAGTACCCTGCGGGTTTACCCAGCAATATGGAACATGCATCAATACACTTCTAATGCAGTCATAATTTCACCTAGTTAAGGTTAAGAGAATGAGGCTATAGATGTATCATGTGTTAGGTCAATGGTTCAGTCCCTAGTTGCATATATAAAGAAAAAAGTTATAATTTCACCTATCCTTCTGCGTACAGAGGTATGTTGTATACCTATACCCATGCCGCCCTCTGCTGTCAGCACCCCATAGCTCCCTCACCATACATGTATGTGTATATATATACACATGAGATTGTATGTGTGTATGCAAGTTTTTTTATTCAAACGACCTGTCTATCTTCTGGCCCTCATATGGCATCTCTGTTTTTATCTGCAGGCTGTACGTCTCTCATGTGAGGACTTATTTGAATATTTTCCTTGTTTTTATTGATCTTTGGCCCCTTTTTACGACCGGCAAGATAGCAACTCCTATCTCTCCTTGAGAAAGATTGCAAGTATACCAACCGGTCAGTACTCCTTATTCTGTGATACATCATAGATTAAAATAGAAACTTTCATTTATATGCGGTGGTTTGTTGGGGCTATCTACCTGTATGTATTTCTGAGCAATGCATTATACACAATGAGAGCTATGGTGAGGGAATTTCAATGTCTTTCAACTATTGTTTCTGTTTTTTTATTTATTTTTTCTCGTTTTTAGATTGTGCTGCGACAATTTGCATTATCCCTGCCCTGATGAAGAGGCCCTACTCCCTGAAGCCTCGAAACGTTGGCAAATCTGTCTTCACCCTATAGACAGCTCCTTGGGGCTTTTCTTTTGCAATCTTAACCTTTCTGTTGCCATTATATTTAATGTTTTGTTATCATTTATGTTAACACTGTCGATAATTGTATGTCCCAGGTCCATTCCCTCCCCCTAGTCTCCTGGATGCTTTTTCAAATGTTAAGCGGTGGCCGCTATTTGAATGATCATTTATAACTTTACTCAATAAATGTATAATATTTTTTGAAATCTCTGATGATCCTATAATTTTTATTTACCCACCTTAGTCTCCCAATCTAAAAGTCCCACCGAGGAAACACACCCCCTCGGGGGTATACAAATAGTTCTAATTTAGGGATGTGGTGAGACTGAGGTGCTCTTCTTACAACAAACTCCCAGGACACCTATATCTCTTTTTAACCAATTACTGAAACATATTTTAAAAACGTTGTGGAATTCTTTCTTCTACAAATTGGTCCAATTCTCGGCAAATCTTGGTTTGCATGATCAATTCATTCCTCACTACTTGCAGCGTTTACATTTACCCTCCAGGTTTTTAACCTAATCACCTTATTAACTGTTATCTTAGACTTATTGTGGGCCATGGCTATAAATGGGATGATGTCTTACTGAGAAAGGCAAGTGGTAAATGATTTGTCCATCCATGCCCTACCAGGGCATTCTGCAATTTAGGCAGTAGATAGAATATGATTGAACATAGGGGGCAATCAAAGAATAATCAACTTCATGGATTTTCCAACATGATGGACATTTTTGTATAATAATGCTAATTTTTGATGGTCAATAGTGTTTAATACTGCCCCTCTACATTGCATGTTAGTTGCAAGTTATGGCTAAATTAGCTTTCTTTTTTTGGACATTACCAGAACTCTGCGTTCACATGGGTAACGCATAGCTAAAATTCAGACTAACTGAAGGGAAAAAAAAAGATTTTTAACTGATTAGGTTTTTTTATTTTAAAATTGTTAACACCCAATATAGCTTTGAAAATATTAAGTGCATCTATATAGCAGAAAGATAGAACAAATAATCTTGAGTTTAAGCAATGTATTCTATTTTACTACCATAGGGATGGTGTATGGAAGTAAAGAAAAAATCTTTTGGGAGTGAAAGAGAGACTCAGTAAGAGCAAAGAAGTCAAGGATCATCAAAGAATGTGCTGTTTTTTTCTCTGATCTTTACTATATTGCAAGGGTTATGCCTCTGGTGCCACTCTTGATAATAAGCAGGCATCTAAGGTCATAACAAGTTTGGCAAAAGTTAAAATTGTTAAAATGACTAGGGAATAAAAAGAAAAACCCTAAAGGCAATGCTTTTATCAATTTTAACAAATAACATTTAAGAAAGACTGGAAGCAATTAAAGCAAACATTAGACACACGACTAACTAACACACGACACACGACAGAACTGTTGTGTATATATATATATATATATATATATATATATATATATATATATATATATATATATATATATATATATATATATATATATATATATATAAAAATATAAATATATATATATATATATATATATATAGTTTTCCTTCCAAAGGATTAGTATTGTTTGTCAGACAGCACAGCAAGGTCATGGGAATCACTGCTGACTAGTATAAGTTTAAAGGCTAAGTACAAAACTTTGGGCAGAATTTCACTTTTCATAATAAATAGAAAACTTTTCTGTCCCAACCATCCCAATGTGATTATTTCTCACTTACCTCATCTATAGCAATAGAAGATTTTTATATTCATCTGTCTATGTATTTATTTTTTAAATGCTTTTTGATTCCATCACTTCCTGCAGTTCATATCCCAGAATTCACTGCCTTGCTGCATCACAGAACAGGGTATGATAGGATGTGTTCACCACTCTGAACCACAACTTCCTCATTACTATACCACCTCTTGTGTTATTCCAACCCACTTTCTTTACATTCTGATTGTATAATCCCCTTGATCTACCATAACCTGTCGTGGAAGAGCCTATATGATTTGATACAATTTTAATGGATTGTTCAGATGGTTCTTCCTATTCCATAGTTCTGGAAAATCCAGCTATTTCATAGTTCTGATAAATGAGCAGCTTTATAAAAGTACAGTACATAGGAGGGAATATACACTTAGATGTCAGGTCCCGCTTAGAGGAAACTTACATACCTGTAGTGTTTCGGAGCATTTTCGCTAGTCACACATAGGGAAGTCTATTCACTTGAATGGGCTGCCCCACATGTGCCAAATGCCCTCAAAGCAGCTTCAGAACTTTTTTTGGAGCAGAGCATGGTGTGTTTTTACAACACATTTTGTGCGTTTGCAGCACGCTTCTCACACAGCAAACATGCATGTTACCCGCGCTTGTGGATCCATTAACATTTAACAACAACACAAGCACAATGAGCATTTACAGCGCATTTCTGAAATGCTTTTTCTAAGCGGTTTTCTATGTGGTTTGCTGTGTGTTCAAAATTGCGGAGATTGTGTACAAACACACCAGTTTCACTTTCAGGCCCCATTTACACCTAACCTATCAAGAGTCCATGTGGTAAAGTAGCTCATGGGACACTTTAGTGTGCTGCACGTTTGCAAATTTAGTACTGCATGTTTTGCTGCTTTATTGCTTGTTTTTTCACATAGAAAAATGTGTGTTTGCTTCTGCATTTGTGGTGCCATTACCAATTAATGGCCCCAAAAGCACAACTAGTTCATTTTACTTTCAAAGTATTTTATTTTTTCACAAAAGACATAACAAAGACAATCTTTCACGTAGCAGAGAAAAACATTGAATGTACAGTAAGGATGTGTGGGATACAAGTCAAGTGATACTGGTAGACATATAAGTGTTGGGACTTGATTAGAAGTCCGAAGAAAGAACGATATTAACCAGACTTTGGAGAGCTAAAACAGACTTGTGCTTATACCACCCCAGGCCAAGGTAGCCGCCAGGGGTTAAAGGTTCTTAGTTCTGGGGTTATGGCCCATCCCAGGAAGGACACGAGGGGTAGGGGGGACATCCTCCCGCCACCCCTAGTGGGATCATACTGTTCCAGACGATGGGACAACTAGTTAATTTTAGGTGTACAAAGGTGGCCATAAGCTATACAATCGTATGGTACAATCTCCTTTAGATTTATATCAGAACTATATAATAGGAGGGCACACTATCTATTCAATCACTCAGTATAAAACCAGGCAGGCTCTTGCACTACCCAGTTAATGTTAGATTTAAAGGAGATTGTAAAATCAGATTGTATAGTGTATGATGAGCTTTACAGACTTACAGGACACACTTTTATTGTTTTAAATAATCAAGCTCTGCTTCACATAGGCTGTTATTTGATTGCTCAGCTCCTGCACACTCTTCCAAATGACCAAATTTATGCAAGGTGATGGTAAGATAGAAAAAAAGTGAGAGCAATGGTCACTGATTACATTGTGTCTGCAAAGGTGAGTAGGAGCATTCTCTGGGAAAGGCATGGCAGGTGCAGGTGCAGGATCTGTGTTAATGAGGTCTGCTGGTGAACTCCTGAATGTGTTTTAATGGTTTTCACAACCTAAGGGCCGTCCAGGAAGTAATGGAGAAGTGTTATATACAATAATCTGGACATTTTTCTCCAAAAGAAGTACATTAAAGTGGTTATAAAGGCTCAAGGTTATTTACCTTCTTGCATTCTCTGTGAACCAGCCCCCCTAATACTTACCTGAGCCCCACCACGATCCAGCACACAAGTGCCTAGGTTCTCCAGGGACTCTCCCTCTTTATTGGCTGAAACAGCAGCTGTCAATTACAGCCAGTGATCCAATGAGAAGAGAGAGGAGGCTGGGCCGTGCAACGGATCTGTCTGTGAATGGACACAGAAAGCAGTGGCTCAGGAGTAAACCTGCTTGGGTGCCGCCATTGCAAGCTGCTTGTTCTGGGGGCACTAAGCAGGAAGGAGGGACCAGGAGCATCGGCAGGGGTCCTGAGAAGAGAAGGAACAGGGGTGCTGTCTGCAAAACTGGTGCACAGAGTAGGTAAGTATAACATATATTTTTTTTTTTTTAAATGCTCTTTAACCACTTTAGCCCCGGACCATATTGCTGTCCAAAGACCAGAGCACTTTTTGTGATTCGGCACTGCGTCGCTTTAACTGACAATTACACGGTCGTGCGACGTGGCTCCCAAACAAAATTGGCGTCCTTTTTTCCCCACAAATATAGCTTTCTTTTGGTGGTATTTGATCATCTCTGCGGTTTTTATTTTTTGCGCTATAAACAAAAAAAATATTTTGAAAAAAATGCAATATTTTTTACATTTTGCTATAATAAATATCCCAAAAAAAGATATAAATTTTTTTTTTTCCTCAGTTTAGGCCGATACGTATTCTTCTACATATTTTTCGTAAAAAAAAAAAATCGCAATTAGCGTTTATTGATTGGTTTGCGCAAAATTTATAGCGTTTACAAAAAAGGGGGTAGTTTTATGGCATTTTTATAAAAAAAAATGTTTTACCAGTAATGGCCGCGATCAGCGTTTTTTTTCGGTACTGCGATATTATGGCGGACACATCGAACACTTTTGACACATTTTTGGGACCATTGGCATTTTTATAGTGATCAATGCTATAAAAATGCATTGGATTACTATAAAAATGCCATTGGCAGTGAAGGGGTTAACACTAGGGGGCAGGGAAGGGGTTAAGTGTGTTCCTATTTGTGTTCTAACTGTATGAACGGAGGATCAGCGTTTCCCCCGCTGACAGGAACGAGAGGAATGTGTTTACACACATACCTCCCGTTCCCCGCTCTGTAATGAACGAGCGCGCGTGCCCGGCGGTGATCGCGCCCGTCGGGCGCGCGCGGGACTCGGGGGCAAACGGGGGGCGCACGCGCGGGCCGCCGGTGGCGCGCACGCGCCCCCTAGTGGCCGCTAATGTCCCGACGTAGAGCTACGGGCTCTCGCCCAGGAGAGCCAACCTGCCGCCTTAGAACCACGGCGGCTGGTCGGCTAGTGGTTAAAATCACTTTAATAGATATTACATAGGGAAACTGGAATTTAGAAAACAAAGTGAACTTAGCCTTAGCTTTATTTTTTAATAGCTTGGGATAGAGTGGATAAGGTCTTTATCCTCTGTCATTATTCTAATGATGAAGGATAGATCTTATTGTTGGGGAAAGGGGGTAGACATGTGCACAACAACAAATTGTGTTCAGTTTTGTTTAGTTTCGTCTTGTTTCCATAGATTCATAAAGATTCGTAATTTCGTAAGAGTTTTCATATTCGGACTGGTTTCGTAATAATTTTATTTTCGCTGATACTGAATAATTCGTAATTCTGTCTAATTTATTTTCTTTGATTCAAAATTCGTAATTTTGTTAGATAATAATTTTCGTTTATTCAGTACACTACTCTTAATTTAGCAATTGTTACTTTTGTCAGATTGCCTTTTCCGTTGATTCATAAAGATTCGTAATTTCGTCACAATTTTCATATTCGGACTCGTTCGTATTTTCGTAACAGTTTTATTTACCCTGATACTGAATAATTCGTAATTCTGTCTAATTTATTTTCTTTGATTCAAATTTTGTAATTTTCTTAGATCATAATTTTTGTTTATTCAGTACACAACTCTTAATTTAGCAATTGTTACTTTGTGAGATTGCCTTTTCTGTTGATTCATAACATTGTTTTGTTTTCGTTGATTCGTGTCTACTACCGTGCTTCGAATGGATTCGTACTTTGGTAAATACATTGCGGTCATTCGCAATCCGTATTTTAGTTTCGTTTTGAACATGCGGCTATAGCCTTCTACCATGCTTCAAATGTATTTGTACTTTCGTAAATACATCGCGGTCATTCGTAATGTATTTTAGTTTTGTTTTCAACACCCGGCTATAGCCTCCGCCCCTGTGAGCCATTTTGAGAGGTTTTATCTTGCTTAATTTCTAATAAGTCCTGTACTTACTCCCAGTCCACTCCTGACTCAGTCTCCTCCTCAACTGAATCTAAAAAGATTCAGGAATGCATTGTGACTCAGACACAAAGGAGATAAGCTGATTGGCTAAGATATTAAGTAAGATACATTACTCACTACACTGCCCATTAGACAGAATCGAATTGAGAACACGAAATTACGAACAGACAAAGAAACACACATACAAATGAAAATACAAACTTACGAAATAACGAACATACATATTAAAATTCACTTTCTTACACTGTCCACTCAAAAGAACGATTTGAGAACACGAACAAACGAAATTACGAACATACAAAGAAACTAAATTATGAACACACAAATGAAATACGAAAATACGAAATTACGAACAGACAAAGAATTTAAAATACGGAATGCAAATCATTCCTTATAGATGTCATTTTCGTCTTTTTACTGTTTCGGTGTTTCGTATTTTCGTAAGATTGTCCATACGCAAGTTTGTATTTTTGCATGTTCGTTATTTTGCTTATTTGTAATTTTTGTATTTTGGTTCTTTCAGCTATTTGGATGTTCGAATACTAACAAATGCATCCGAAAATCCATTTGTTACGAACCGAATCGCACATGCCTAGAAGGGGGTAGGAAGGGGGGTGGCAAGGCTTACTCACGATTTAACCACTTAAGACCCGGACCAATACGCTGGCAAATGACCCAAGGGGTTTTTGCGATTCGGCACTGCGTCGCTTTAACAGACAATTGCGCGGTCGTGCGACGTGGCTCCAAAACAAAATTCGCGTCCTTTTTTTCCCACAAATAGAGCTTTCTTTTGGTGGTATTTGATCGCCTCTGCGATTTTAATTTTTTGCGCTATATACAAAAATAGAGCGACATTTTTGAAAAAAAAACAATATTTTTTACTTTTTGTTATAATAAAAAACCAATAAACTAAATTTTAGTCAAACATTTAGGCCAAAATTTATTTAGCCACATGTCTTTAGTAAAAAAAAAATCGCATTAAAAAAAAATTAGCTACCTAGCGGGAACAGCGACACTAATACAGCGATCAGAAAAATGATCGCTTAGTGATGCTGGCAATAGGGAGTGAAAGGGTTAACTAGGGCAGTGATCAAGGGGTTAAAACTTTATTGGGGGGGTGGGGGGGGCTACCCTGACACTAACACTGACTGACTGTCACACTGTCTGTCACACTGACACTAAATACAGTAATCATACATGTATGATTACTGCATTCAGTGACACTGTGACAGGGGGGAGGGGGGGGGGGCGATCGCGGGGGTTAAATGTGTTTGTGTCTGTGTGTAAGTGTGCTGTTGGTGCAGACTTACTTGTTGTGTTGTGATCTCTCCTCAGCGGCGCTTGAAACAAACGCCGAGGGAGAGATCACGTCGCTTCCTCCTTCCTGTGTTTACACAGGAGGAGGAACTGACAGGGCAGGCGGGCGCGCGCATTGGCTGGGAGCGATCCGGAGGGGGCGGGTGAAAACGGATAGCCGCCCCCACTTGTCGGATCGCTCCTGCAGCCGCGCGAACCGCCGCATGTATGGGGGGGGGGTCCGATCGGACCCCCGATCCCCCCCAAGGCACCAACGTATATATACGTTGATGTGCCTGTCGGTGCCATTCTGCCGACGTAAATGTACATGCGGCGGTCCTTAAGTGGTTAAAGAGAAGCCAAGGCCCTGCATAAAGTGTTGTCTATAATCAATAGGGTCCACTAAAACACAGGGACCAGAAGATTTAAAGTGGATGTAAACCCCCAAAAATGTTTTTTTTTTTTATGTCACAATGTAGAGTATAAGATTTCCTATCATCTGTGCCCAGTCTTGCCACACAGAGTTAATCCAGCGCTGAATAATCCTCTTGTAATGTTCAGTGCAAATTAACAGAATTCCAGATAAAAACTTGCCAAATTATTTTTTTGTTTACAAACTTTTATTGAAAAGAAATATATGATGGTACAAATATATAAGAACAGTGCATATACAAAGTGAGAGTCAGCACATAGAAGAAAACAATGCCAGTGGATAAATCAGAATACCGTACAAAGGTTACAACTATAATCCAATATGACAAAAGTATTATAAGGCTGTAAATCGTGTAGTATGTTGAAGTCAAACAATATCAGAGAAAAAAAGATAAACTATGGGGTCTAGGCTGTGTTAAAGAATAGGGGGGAATGTTCAGTCCAAGGAGACCATTTATTATTAAAAATGTGCATAGTATTTCGTAAAGTATGGAATATTTTTTCCATTAGATTTATATTGTTGATTCTGGGTTTGAGTGGGGCTAGGGGGATTGATGGAGATTTCCATTGGGAAGCTATTAGCCAGTGTATGGCGATACAGATTGTGTGGATCAGTCTCATTTGGCTAGTGGAAAGACCGGTTATTGGGGAAAACATTATGCAATTATGTATCGTCAAGGTGATTACATTACCTGAGATTTTGGAGGCAAAGTTCTCAAGTTCTAACCAAATGCCTCTGACTTTGTCACATTGCCAGAAAATGTGGGGGAACGAACCTAAAGTATTGCAGTCTCTAAAGCAAGAGGGGGAAGTTGAGGGGAAGATAGAATGGAGTTTAGTTGGGGTGTAGTACCATCTTGTGAATACTTTTAGGGCTGTTTCTTTAATTGAAATGGAATTAGAGCATTTGTGTAGATTGTTTATACAGTTATCCCAGAGAACTATGGAGAAGGTGAAGTTTAAGTCTTGTTCCCATTTAATCATATAAGGTAGTTTGTGGGAATCTGTACTGTTAACTAAGGTGGAATAAAGGTCTGAAATGAAACCTTTCTTCCTGGGTGATTTAAGACAAAGGTTCTCAAAATGGGAGGGGGGTTGGGTGTTCGAGGTTTGGAAATGTGAGTCAAAGAAATGCTTTATGAGGAGGAAAGTATCATGTTCTGAGACAGGGATCTGGTATTTTGATATCAGTGTAGAGAAGGGGATAAAATTTGTGCCTTCGATAAAATTAGTAAGTGAGATGAGGTTATTAGCTTTCCACCAAGTGAAGTCTATTGGGGTTTGGGTAATTAGTTTAAATTTTGGATCGCCTAGGAATGTGGCATGTGGGGGGGATTTAGAGGTGAGATTGTATTTCTCATTATGGAGCTTCCATAAATAATATGAGTGGGCGACTACTAGATTTCTGGAGTTTAGGGCTGGGATAGGGATTTTATTCCCCCAGAGAATGCCTGAGATAGCGTAAGGTGCTATGGAGGCTTTCTCAAACTCGACCCAAGGAATGTTGGACTGCGGGATATGCCATTGTGCAATTTGGGTCCATCTTGCTGATAGATAATATAGCCAGAGGTCTGGGAGGCCGAGGCCTCCACACCTCTGGGACTTATGTAGGACCAATTTAGATGATCGGGGGTGGGAGTCTGCCCATATGAATTTGTTTATCTCAGATTGGAATCTAGTGATGAGTGTTTTATTGATTCTAATGGGAAGCGCTCTAAAAATATATAATATTTTAGGGAGTAGTGTCATCTTGATAGCCGTTATTCTACCCAAGAATGAAATCTTAAAGGATTTCCACATTTTAAGTGTAGCTCTTAATTTTTGTATCATTGGGACATAGTTTTTACTTGCTAGGTCGCAGAGATTGGGAGTGAGGTGTATGCCTAAGTATGGGAGAGAGTCAAAAGAGTAGGAAAAGTCGAAGGAGGAACGTAAGGAGTCTAGTGTGGAGGAGGGAATATTAATAGGCATGCCTATTGATTTGGAAACATTAACAGTGAGTCCCGAGATGGTTGCAAAAGTTTAGAGGGTTTGTAGAAGGTGGGGTAAGGAGGATTCTGGTTGTGATAAGAATAATAACATGTCGTCCGCGTACATGCTCAGTTTGTAAGTATTGGAGCCTGAAGAGTACCCTATGATGTCAGAATTAATAAGGATTGCCGTGGAGAGTGGCTCTATTGCTAATGCGAATAGTAGTGGAGAAAGGGGGCACCCTTGCCTCGTGCCTCTGCCCACATTGAAAAATTCTGAATTACAGCCCGGCAGGCGTATTCTAGTAGATGGGTTATGGTAGAGGGCGTGGAAGGCGTGTAGAAATTCTCCATTAAAGCCGAATTTCTGGAGTATAGTGTCCATGAATGACCAGTAGACACTATCAAAGGCTTTATTAATGTCAAGACTGAGCATTAGAACTGATTTGGATTTTACCTCAGCATCTTGAATGATATTTGTGACGAGTCTGATATTGTCAGTGATTTGCCTGCCTGGGATAAAGCCAGATTGGTAAGGGGAAATAAGAGTGGGGATAATTGCAGAAAGTCTGTTGGCGAGGAGTCTACTAAATATTTTGAGGTCGTTATTTATGACCGAGATTGGCCTATAGTTTTGGGGAAGTGTGTGATCTCTATTGGGTTTTGGTATAAGAGACATATTTGCAAGTAACATCTCATCCGGGAAATGGTCTCCCTTCAGGATGCAATTAAAAAGTTTCTTCAGGTATGGGACTAACAGCTGGGAGTATTGTTTGTAATAGAGGGAAGAGAAACCGTCAGGACCTGGTGCGGAATTTTTCTTCAGTGATTTAATGATCTGAGCCAGCTCTTCGTCTGAACATGGCATATTAAGGGTGTCTAACTGAGATTGTTTGAGCTTCGGGAATGGAAGACTGTTTAGCCAGGGAGAAGAAGAGGAGGGGGGAGGGGGGTTTGGGGCGGACAAGAGGTCAGAGTAAAATTTGGTAAAGATTGAGAGGACTTCTTGGGGGTGTGTGACTACCTGGTTGGCGTTATTCTTTAATTTGTAGATATGGGTAGGTTTAATAGATTGATTGAGTTTACGAGCAAACATTGCGGAATATGCGTTACTGGAGAGGAGGAACCTGGCTTTAGACCAGCGAAGAGCCTTCTCTGCTTTGGAGGACAGCAAAGAGTCTAATTCGTTACGTTTAAGTGAAATTATTTTATAAACTTCTGGGTCATGTGTGCTTGTGTGGTCCCTGTATAGGTTATGAAGGTCTTTTGTGAGAGAGATCATTTTTCCAGCATTGATTTTGTTACGTTGTGCGGAACGTCTAATGAGGTGGCCTCTCATTACCGCCTTATGGGCTGACCAGAGGGTGGCTGAGGAGATTTGTGGGGTAACATTAAGTGCAAAGTATTCAGTGATTTCTGCTGCAATTTCCTGCTGGTGACTAGGGTCTGTTAAAAGGGATTCATTTAACCTCCATGAGTAGGGGGTGGAGGATAGGCCGATAAATTTAGTACTAAAGGCGACTATTTGATGATCTGACCATACACAAGGGTGTATACTGGCATCCAGTGAGTTTGCTAAGACAATTGGAGTGCAAAAGATGTGGTCAATTCGTGAGTATGAGTCATGTGGGTGTGAGTAAAAAGTGTATTCCCTTGCTCCTATATTTAGGGCTCTCCATGTGTCAATCAAGTTTAGGTCATATAGAAGTGAGGTAGTTGTCTTGGAGAAGGATCTGGAGAACTGGGTTTGTTTACTTCTGTCTATGTTGGATTGTGGGACCGAGGTAAAGTCACCACCTAAAATAATATGTGGGGAGTGGAATTGTTGTAATTTATTGAGGAATTGTGTGAAAAATGTGGTTTGGGCGTCATTAGGGGCGTAGACATTGGCAACTGTAATTTCTTTACCTGATAGGGTACCCTTGATGATAATGAATCTGCTTTCTTGATCTTTATATACTTGGTGGACATCTATGGGAAAAGAGCGGTGAAAAAATATAGCGACTCCTTTTGTTTTCGTGGTGGAGGAGGTGTAGAATGATTGATTGAAAGCCTTATGGAAGAAAGTGGGGTGGGAGTCTTTCAAGAAATGTGTTTCTTGTAGCATTACTATCTTAGCGTCTAAACTCTTATATTGAAGAAAGGCCTTTTTACGTTTGTTTGGTGAATTAAAACCTTGAACATTGTGTGAAATTATCTTAATAGTCATGGTGTCTTACAGGGTGAGAGATGGGGCGTCTGGCAAAGCCGCAAGTGAGGAGTACTAGGGAACATCAGAACTAAGTGTATATAGGATATGTGCCTAACTAGAGGTTGTGGTGTGTACGGTAAAATGTATAAATAGGGTTTCGTACTTGGGAGGGATGAAAAGAGTATTAGTGAAAAAAGTGTACCACATCTATAAAACAAAATGTACCATAAAACAAATAGAAGTTTGTTCCAACGAGAACAATATATACCATAAAAAGAACAAATGGGGTTGGGTGGAAAAAAAATCCCAACCGACGGAGAAGTAGTAATAGACCAATTGGTCCAGAACTCAGCTTTGATAGCCAGTAAACGTGAGATAAGGTAGAAAAAAGTAGTGCAATGCCAAAAAGAAAAAAGAGGCATGTGAACTCGCGTCTGAGGTGGCTATGAGCACCCACACTGGGGGGAGGCGGCGCTCTTACTGAGTGGGGGAAAATCATGGCGGCACGGAACGGAGGCCACCCAAATTAAACATATCATATAAACCTGTGAGAGTAATGAGTAATGTAAAACAATACAGCAATTTTATCAAACATGACTATAGAATGTCTTTAAACCATGTATTACCCTGGTCAAACATATTGAATATATTCAGATTGTACAACAGATAAATTCGGTGAAAGATGTACTGTGTTAGAGTGCAATGAAATTGAATAGAACAACATTAATTATCAACTGGGAGAGAGGAAAAGGAAGAGGGTATAAAGGGAATAGGGGGAGGGAGAGTTTGGGAAAAAATAAAAAGAGGGGGGTGGAACGGGGAGTACCGTATTAAGGAGGAAGGAGAACTTCAGATTATCCATTGAAGTCAATGAGGGGTAATGGTTAAAAGCAAGAAATAGTAAAACAAAAATAAAACAAAAAGGAGGATGCATATGAGGACAGACTACATAACATTCGAGTGTGATAGAAGTTACACTGAACATGTATGATCAAACAATGTATGACATGCAAAAATTGCGAAATAAAAATCACAAAGACCGCATGGGGGTTAAATTAGGTAAACCTATACAGAGGGGAGAAGTACCACAAAAAGTCAGTAGGTGTCAGGGCAGCACCACCCACTCAAGGCAAAACTGCAGTTTTATCTTACAGGACTATGAAGTGTTTTTAAAATCATAAACAACATTGGTCAGTCCTATTAAATATATTCAGACTGTACAACAGAAAAATTCGGTGAATGATGTACTATGTTTGAGAGAGACAAACTTGAATAATACAGCTTTAGGTTATAAACGGGGGGGAGGAGGGGGGAGAGGGAACAGGGAAAAGGTATGTAGGGAATAGGGGGAGAGAGAGTACGGGGGAAGCGGGAAAAAGAAGAAAAAAGGAAGAGGGTGGTAGAAAGAGAAATACAGCTTAGGGGGAGGGAGAACTTCAGGATATCCGTAGAGGGCTATGCAGTGCTTGTGTGTACAGGCTATATTTCAGACGAATGTGGTAAAAGTAACACTGAATAAGTAAGCTAGAGCGATCCATAACATAGAAAAAATTGTGTTATAAAATACAGGCAACAATGGGGGGTTAAATTGAAAAAAACAAATAAGAGGGGTGAGGTAACACTCAAAGTCATCAGATGTCAGGGTAGCGTCTCATAATGGAGAGGGAGAACAAAACAACAGAAAAAATAAATAAATAAATAAGACCTGTGATCTGGGAAGGGGTGTGTATTACAACCTTAATAGTTTTCTGCTTATGTGGAAGATGAGAGAAAAAAAGAAAAAAAAAAAAGAAAAAGGACTTCCAGAAGAAAAAAAGAAGGAACCTACTGTGACCAGATAGGTGCAAATCTTGGAGAGTGTGGACGGAGAAGGAACCGATGGACAGTCATTAGGAGCCTGATGGAAAAAGAAAGTTAGTCATATTCTGAGATAATGAGGGTTAATTAAAACGGAGAGCTGCAGGATCAGGTCTGACCCCGCGTCTCCCTGCACGTGAAGCAGGGGTATTCCAGATGGGAGCAGGGCGGGAGAAGGCTGGAGTGCGAGGGATATTTGCTGCGTCCAGCAGACCTAGCTTGATCAGAGCATCTTGGCCCTCTGCAATGTTAGTGGCAACATAAGTGGAACCATTGTGGGGGATAATCAGTTTAAACGGGAATCCCCATTTGTATCTGATCCTTGCTGATGCGAGAACTGTAGTGATTTCCTTCATCTTTCTGCGTCTGTCTAAGGTTGCCTGCGAGACATCGGGGTAAATCTGTAGCTGTATACCATCTTGGATAATATTTCTTATGGTTCTTGCTGCACGCATAATATCCTCCTTGACTAGAAAGTCTTTCATGCATAGTATTATGTCTCTGGGTGGTTTGTCAGGGGCAGGTTTAGCTCTCAGGGCACGGTGAATACGATCACACGTAAATGATTGAGGGTTTTGTTCAGGCAGGAGGGATAGAAACAGCTTATTAGTATATGCGACTAGGTCGGTAACTGTTTCTGGGACGCCCCTGATCCTAACGTTCGACCTTCTGTTTATGTTCTCCAAATCCTCTAAATGTTCCTGAAGCTGGGAAAAGGCAGAGGACAGAGAATCATGCTCCCTGGATAAATCATTAAATGCAATAGACAGTTCATCATGTTTAGTTTCTAATAAATCTGTTCTGGTTCCTAGGGCTGCTATTTCCTGTGACAATGTGTTGGTAGATTTCTGTATCTCAGCCTGAAACTTGTTCAACAGCTTGGAGCACATGGCATCCAGGCTGGAATTGAGATCATCTTTAGTCAGAGGAGGGTACTCACTGCGATCGGATGGTTCAGGGTTCCATTGCAGCGTGTGTTGAGGGAGAGCTGGTGAGGAGGGGGAGGAAGAGGGCAGTGTGTTGGCGCCCTTATTCGCCATCTTGCTGCGCTCCTGTGATCTGAGGCAGTAGTGAGTGAGGTTGTGGTGGGGTTTAAAGCTCCGCCGTCCCTTCTTCCTCGCTGGCTGCATGCACAGGGTGATGTGTGCGGGGGTGCCGATCAAGAGGGATGGATTAGGGTGATGATAGCCCCGATTTAGCGGGTTTACTCCGTTGTGGAACCGGAGCTCTCCTTAGAAGCGGCCGCTCTGCTCCATGCCGCGCATGCGCCCCCAACTTGCCAAATTATAAAGTCCGGCAGGGCTCCATTTTGCACATTTGGTGGGAATGCCCAAAAATTAGGACCTTTTGGAACAAGATATTCTACCTTATTCGGAAGGTTTTAGGAGCCCCAGTGACTCAATCCCCCCAAATAGCACTGTTGAATGCATATATCCCTAAGATTACTAAATTTAACCGTCATTTAATTATGTTTATGCTATTAGGGGCAAAACTGGTTATAGCCAGGGCCTGGAAACTTCCAAAAGTCTCAATTGCAGCAGTGAAAAGGAAGATTTCTTGGATAATGTCACAGGAGAAGCTAGTTAGTTCAATAACGAACTCCTCCAAAACATTTGAAGCAACGTGGGAGCCCTGGGCCGATTATGTAGGAATATCTTTGATTGCGGGGATTGGTGATACAAGCAGGACCGTCACAGGATAGGCTGTGTGCTGACGCTACATTCTTCTTTCTTTATCTACCTCTTTTCCCCTTTTTCTTTTTTTCCCTTTTTTTCTTTTTTTTCTTTCATACTATGTTCTCTTCCTCTTATTCTGGTAATTTTACATTTGGACATCATAGTTAGAATAATCTTGGTTCACTACTCTATATGCACTGATATTCTAATATTACTCCCTTCTGGGAGCTATGTTACAGCAATAGTATGTCCTTATTCACTTTTCTTCATTTAACCACTTGACCACTGGGCACTTAAACCCCCTTCCTAACCAGACCAATTTTCAGCTTTCGGTGCTCTCACAATTTGAATGACAATTACTCAGTCATACAACTTTGTACCCATTTGAAATTTTTGTCCTTTTTTTCCACACAAATAGAGCTTTCTTTTGGTGGTATTTGATCACCTCTGGGTTTTTTAATTTTTGTGCTATAAAAGAAAAACGACTGAAAATTCTGTAAAAAAACCCAAAACAAAACAAAAAAAAAAACTTGTTTCTGTCATATTAGCGGGTTATTTCTCACACACAGCATATGCATACCACAAATTACACCCCAAAACACATTCTGCTATTCCTCCCGAGTATTGCGATACCCCATGTGTGGGACTTTTACACAGCGTGGCCACATACAGAGGCCCAACATGCAGGGAACGCCATCAGGCGTTCTGGAACACCCACACCAATTCTGACATTTCTCTCCTACATGGAAAAATCATCATTTATTTGCTAGAAAATTACATAGAAACCCAAAACATTATATATGCTTTTTTAGCAAAGACCCTGGAGAATACAATGGCGGCCGTTACAACTTTTTATCTCGCATGGTATTTTCGCAGAAATTTATTGAACGCGTGTTTTTTAAAAAACTGTTTTGTGCTTAAAACAAAACAAAACAGTAAAGTTAGCCCAATTTTTTTTCATAATGTGAAAGATGAAGTTACGCCGAGTAAATAGATACCCAACATGTCACACTTCAAAATTGCGCACACTCGTGGAATGGCGCCAAACTTCGCTACTTAAAAATCCCCATAGGCGGTATTGCAGAGTATCGCGCAGGGTATTGCAGAGTATTGGGGTATTGCAAAGTATCATGCAGGGTATTGGGGTATTGTCGAGTATTGGGGTATTGCCGAGTATTGGGGTATTGCCGAGTACTGGGGTATTGCCGAGTACTGGGGTATTGCCGAGTATTGGGGTATTGCCGAGTACTGGGGTATTGCCGAGTACTGGGGTATTGCCGAGTACTGGGGTATTGCCGAGTTTTGGGGTATGGCCGAGTACTGGGGTACTGCCGAGTACTGGGGTATTGCCGAGTACTGGGGTATTGCCGAGTATTGGGGTATTGCCGAGTACTGGGGTATTGCCGAGTACTGGGGTATTGCCGAGTATTGGGGTATTGCCGAGTATTGGGGTATTGCCAAGTATTGGGGTATTGTTGAGTACTGGGGTATTGTTGAGTACTGGGGCATTGCTGAGTACTGGGGTATTGCTGAGTATTGGGGTATTGTTGGGTATTGTTGGGTACTGGAGTATTGTTGGGTACTGGGGGATTGTTGGGTACTGGGGGATTGTTGAGTACTGGGGGGATTGCTGGGTACTGGGGGGATTGCTGGGTACTGGGGATTGCAGAGCTGGGATGGATTGAGGGATGGCTGGATCTGTGACTGCATTTGTCACAGATCCAGCCACAGCTCAGCTGCTGACACCCCGCTCCCCCCCCTCTCCTCGCACACTGTACAGAGAGGAGACGCAGGAGAGGGAGGAACCTGCGTCATCAAATGACGCCGTTTGTTTACAAGTGATCGCGCCGTCATTCGACGGCGCGATCACGTGGTAAACGGCCGCGATTAGCGGCAATTTACCATGATCTGTGATGCGCCGGGTCTTCTAGACCCGGCGAGCATGGACACTTTCGCGAGCGCGTCCCAGGGACGTCGTCCCAAGATAACTCCACCGCGCCGTAGCAGTAAAATGCTTATGGCGTGGTGGGAAAGTGGTTAAAGACCGTTCGACTTTTTTTTTTTTTTTCAATTTGGTTCACCTTCCTGGTTCCAGAGATTTCTGGTATTCTGGGACCCGGTAGATAGACCCATCATAAGGGAAAAGTTTGATTTTAGGACTCCCTTAAGAGGCCTCAGACAGGTATGCACCTAGTGGGGTTACCGGGTCTGATGTGCAATACTCTCTTCTACACAAAAAACTCCCGCTAGGTCGATGGTAAATTATTTTTATTTGTTTTTGATTTTTGTGAATGAGTAAGTTGTATATACACATTCTCGTGGTCTATACAGGGAATGTTCAGCTTCCGCTGTAAACCTTTCATATATCTTTTGAGTTCTTTTTCTTTTGAATGCTTCGCTACATTTGTTGTGTTGGACATAGTAGTGTACCCCAGACTAGAATGGGGGTTATTTCTTGTAATGGACTGCTTTCCAATAAATATCTTTTTAAAACTAAAAAAAAAAAATTATAAAGTCAGTTTCTCTGTTTTTACTTTCAGTGACAGGTTATTTACAAATCTAGCTTGGACATGTTTATCTTATGTTATGTTTTGTTTATCATAACATGAGGTGATCCAAAGTTCATTGTATATTACCAGGATGTGTTATGTGGGGGAGGGGTGGATTTCTCACTTTTTATACCTCATGTTATGATAAACATAACATAACATATGATAAACCTAAATAATGCAAATGGGGGGTGCAATCAGCGCAAAAATATATATAAAAGATCAAAGTGATTAATAAAACATGTACATAGAGAAGTGATAATAAGAATGGAGGAAAGTGGAACTAAATCACCACATATCTTCCATAACATAAGATGCAAAAACTTTACAGTTAGTGAACCATGGGATGCAAGCTAAGTACCAAAAAGGACTTTCACAAAATCCCCAATAGTATAAAAAAATATGTAGAAAAGTGCAGCGCAAACCATATAATGAATAATATAAAATCCAACACAGTTCGTGATGAAAGGAAGAAATGTTCAGTAGTAAACTCAGTTAGATGAATGATAAGAGATCTTCACCACGTGAAAGAAACATGGGTAGCAAACTTGAAGCTTATCCCTCTGCCAGTGTAGATGGCTACTCTCACCTTAGATCAAGACCACTGGGTTAGCAGATGGTCATTTAGGCATATAGTAAACAGGATGTAAAAGATGTTGTAGATCTCCTAATGTCAGTCTCAGCATGGATACCGGAACATGGGGACATGGAAGAAAAACAGCAATCTAAGAGCTTCCGCTGGATCAATGCTTTAATTAAATAGGCATTTGACAGGCTACTCACATTTAGCAAGAAGTTTTGCAGGCAATGTATATAAGAATAACAGCTCACAGAGTTCACATGGAAGGACACCAAGCGACGTGTAAAGCTCCAGACCCCCGGACGCGTTGCGTGAAAAAACACTTCCTCAGCAGGGCTGCCCTGCTGAGGAAGTGTTTTTTCACGCAACGCGTTATGTCTACAATCATAGTCTAACAATCATAGTAAATAAATGTTTAAGTATAATGAATCAATGAACAACAGCGATATAGAACTAATACAATGTTACAGAGACAAAACTTCAAGTTTACCAACCTAGATCACCTAAGAGTCAGTTCACACTGGGGCGACTTGGGATCCGACTTGAGGTCGCCTCAAGTCGTCCCAAGTCGCGCTGTAGAGAAAAACAATGTTAGTGAATAGGAGCGGTGTTATTACACACTACTCATGTCGCTCCGACTTCAGAAAAGGTTCCTGTACGACTTCAATCCGACTTGTCGCCTCAGAAGTCTGATCACTAGCTACTTTCCAGATAAGATAACATACATTTCTTAGGCAAACCTCTCCCTCCCCCCCCTCTCCCAGAGCTGATTGTTGTTTTATTGGCCACTGGAAAGTCTCCTGTCCTGGAGACGACTTCAAGTCACGTTGTAAATCTCCCCAGATCGCCCTGTGGTTCATGCTCAAGTCGTGTCTGAGTCGCCTCTGAAAGTCACGCTGGAAGTCGTGTCGCCCCAGTGTGAACCGACCCTAAGGTAAACAATGGATTTATATCTCCGTGACACTGTATCAATTTCGTATAGCAGTTCTCTCTCAGTTTTAGCTAATTCACAGCAGAGATCTTTAATACATTATTCCTCTTCTGATAAAATTTACTTAGCCTATAGTGTTAGGCTATTTTCTTTACCTCTTCTGTTTGTAATAAAAACATCTTTGCCATTCTGAAGCTTTCCTCCAACCACTTTGCATATTATTTTATATATTCTGTGATTCTGTACTTGCCAAATATGCTACAGAATTCTCCATCCACTGAGTCTGGCTGCAACCATTTTAACTGTAGGCAGCTGAAGCTGCTGCCTGTTCACTTTCTGTATTTACACAGAGGCACACCTCCAGCTCTGCAGCCCTGCCGCTCTCATTGGCCCTCTTATGACTCACCACCTCCCTTCCTGGCAAACTCTCATGAGAATGAGTCAGGGAACTGTGCATGATGTTATAAGCCTAGGATAATGACCAGACAATGGGCTTTATAATGATTTTAGGCCATACCACTGTTCATACCACTGTTTATAAAAATCTATATCACCAAATGCTTAGAGTCTTAGTTCACTTAAAAAAAATAAAAAAAACGACATAGTCACTCTAAGGTTATCAGATTTTAAAATGACACCTCTCTTCTGCCAACTTACCTGTCAGACATTTTCAGAATAACTGAAGCCGCCATAAAAACTGAAAATACTATTCTGTCAATAAAACTACTGCACACATGATGTATTCACCCAGAAGTACCACACATCCTTAATGTGTTTCACTACCATGGGCTTGCTCACAAGTATAAGATAAATAGAGTCTACTTACCTTATCCTTGTGAAAAAGCCCACGGTAGTGAAATAGCAAACATACAGATAATAGTGTATAAAGAGATGACATGAGGGGTAAGAAACCCTCACCCACTTTTTAATGTGATGCTCTAGAACAGTTGTTATCAACCTCAGTCCTCAAGTACCCCCAACGGGCCATGTTTTTCATACTTTCATTAGATAAAATAGCTCTTATCAATGCCATGGGGGCTATTTGCGAAAGGTAAATCCACTTTGCACTACAAGTGCAAACTACAAGTGAAAAGTGCACTTGGAAGTGCAGTCGCTGTAAATATGAGGGGTAGATTTGAAATGAAGGGAAGCTGATTTTGGATCTTCAGCGACTGCACTTCCAAGTGCACTTTCAGTGCAATTTCAAGTGCACTTTACATTTGTCGTTTGCACTTGTAGTGCAAAGTGGATTTCCCTTAAGTAAAACACCCCCCATGACGATGATATTGATTTAAAGCAGCTGTTCAATGTACAGAAAGGGAAAGCCTGAAAACATGATTGGTTGGGGGTACTTGAGGACTGAGGTTGAGAACTACTGCTCTAAAAGACACACAACATTTCTCTTAGGATGTATACAGCGCTCCTACAGCGCCTCAAAGATGCGGCTAGCAGGACTTTTTTGGACACCACTCCAGTGTGAAAGCACTTGGGCTTTCACACTTGAAAGACAGGAGAGGCACTTTACAGGTGCTATGCAGACGCTATTTTTAGCGATATAGCGCCTGTAAAACACCTCAGTGTGAAAAGTGTCTTACAGAAGCACATATCATAATTCACCTCTAATGTAAAAGGCAGATGTGTGTGATTCGCCAAAATTCGGAACATATTTTTTGTTACTCGGAACTTCTGATATATCCGAATTGCAATAGTAGTGATTTTTTTTTAAAATATCTTTTTATTCGTTTTTTTTTACATACAAAAGTATAAATTCTACAATTTACATTTATAAAATTCCACTGACATTCACTTCATTAACACGAAAAAAAAAAACATTTGTACATTAATTTATCCCCTTTTATTCTATTGTGTGATTTAATAGTAGTGCATTTAAACAAATCCAAAATATGGCTGAAATATTTTTTTGTATTTTTTAATGCAAGAAACCATTTTTTTTTCACTTGTTTCTTTGTGCTTGGTCACCTACACCCCTTCGGGAGTTGATGATTAATGATAGGGATTAGTGTACCATTGATTCTCCTCCCAAGGCCAATAATTAGTGTAGTACGGGGCCTTATTTTTTTCTATAGATATGTTCCTGTACTAGTCCATTTTCTTTATTAGCATTAACATTAGTTCCTGTTACACATGTGTAATGGTTCCCGTAGTGTGTTTATATGTTATATAGCATGTACACTTTTATACTGCAGTACGTTTTACATTTTTTTCCTGTATATTACTTTTTGTATTACAATTTTATATGTAAATGGATTGAACAGAAAATGAGAATAGAATAAAATACAATAGGAAATACAGGAATAGAAAAGAAAATAATAGAATAAATTAAAATAGAACATAATAGAATTAAAAATAAAAGAATATAATATACAAGAATAGAATACAATAGAGTAGAAAATAAAAGAACATAAAATAAAAAAAAGAATAGAGTAAAACAGAATAGAATAGAAATAAAAGCATAACATAGAAAATAATAGTGTAAAATAGAACAAAATAGAATATAAAATAATAATAATAAAAATAGAAATTAAAATAATATAATAGAGAATAGAATAGAAGAGAATAGCCTACAATAGAAAAATAAACAATATAATAGATTGAAATAAAATAGAAAGAAAATAACCCTCTTCCAAAATGTACATAATAATAATAATAGAATATAATGAATTCAAATTTGAATAGAATAGTTTTGAATAGAAAAGAAAAGATAATAGACAATAAAAGATAGAAACAACTATAGAATATAATAAAATAGAGAGAATCTAACCATCTTTTGAAATTCAAATTTCAAATAGATTAGAACAGAATAGCAAATCAAAAGCATAGAATAATGTAAAATGGAAAGAAAATAATATTCTTCTGAAATTCAAATTTCAAATTGAATAAATTTGATCTTAGATAGAACAGTTTAGAATAGAATAACAAAATAATAGAATAGAAAAAACAACTGAATAGCCTACAGTAAAATAGAAAGAATATAACAGTCTTCTGAAATTTGAGAATACATTTGAATTAGATTAGAATAGAATAGTTTAGAATAGAATAGGAACGAATAGAATAGCAAAAAACAATAAAGCATAATTAAATAAAGTAGAACAAAACAGAAAAAAATACCCATTTTCAAAATTCAAATGTCATATAGAATACATTTGAATTTGAATAGAACAGAATACAAAATAATGGAATACAAAATAAGAAAAATAGAATAGAAAAAAATAAAATATACATGCCTTCTGAAATTCAAATTTTGAATACAATAAATTAGAATTTGAATGACAATTATAATTTAAATGCCGGTTCGAATTCGAATGGAATAGAAAATAATAGAATATAAAAAACAAGAGAATAGAACAGAATAGAAAATGCTCATCTTCCAAAATTTGAGTAGACTATATTCAAATCCAAATATAATAGAAAATAATAGTATAGCTTGGAATAGAATAGAAAATAATAGAATAGAAAATAATAGAATAGAAAATAAGAGAATAGACTAGAATGAAAAAGAATTGCACAGAAAACAACACAACAGACTAAAATAGAACAGAATAAAATGTAACATAAGCGTGTTCTTAAATCTGAATTTAGAATAAAATACATGTGAATTTGAAAAGAATAACATTGAAGACCATTTAGGCTCTAAAGAAAGGGGTGCGCCCCAGAAAGGTTAGCTGTTCCGCCGTTGGGGTACCATTCGATCCTCGGCATCATCAAGTCCTGCTGGCAGGAACCAAGAGACCAGTCTGATTGTTTTACAAGCGTGTATTCAGTGAATACAGTGAATATAGGTAGGAAGTGAACGACGAAAATTCGACAAAGCATCGAAAATCGTTGAATTTTCATCGTTCAATTTCTACCTATTCACTGTATTCAGTGAATACAGTGAATAGGTAGGAATTGAACGTCGAAAATTCGACGATTTTCGATGCTTTGTCAAATTGAACAACAAAAATTCGACAAAGCATCGAAAATGGCCTTTTACGGAAGAAAACTTTCCCGACGAAAACAAAATAAATCAAAACGATTTTCGGGAGTAACAAAATAAATTTATTTTCCGGACGAAAACGAAATTATGAAAATAAATATTTCAGTCTGCACATGTCAAATAAGAATAGCTCTATAAATAGTTATTCATATTCTTAGTATTTCTCGTACCTTGTACACACAATCAGAATTTCCGATGAAAAAAGTCAGACAGAACTTTTTCTTGGGATATTCCATGTGTGGGCCCTATCAGACTTATTTTTGTGGGAGTTTAGAAAGAGAACATGTTTTATTTGTTTCCAATGGAAATTCCGATTGTCTGTGTGTTACTCCGACGGAGAAAAAAACATGCATGCTCAGAATCAAGTCGACATATGCTCGGAAGCATTGAACTTAATTTTTCTTGGCTCATCGTAGTGTTTTACATCACTGCGTTTTGGACGGTCAGAATTTGATCTGACAGTGTGTATGCAAGACAGGTTAAACGGAATTCCGACGGAAAATTCCATCGGATTTTATCCCATCGGAAATTTCCGATCATGTGTACAGGGCATTAGTGCACTTTTTTCACATATTGTTTTGTGGACTTTTTTTGGACAGCGCTATTGGCACTCTGTTGCTTATGAAGGGATAAAAGAGGGAAAGATAAAAACAAAAATAAGTTCAACAACACAAAATTATGTTCACAATTCCCTGTAGAATACATTATGCAATTGGTACATAATAATTCAATTGTTATACTTTTGCTGTTATAAAGGTTGTTTTGGGTCAAAAGAACATCTAACATACAAATGATTTAATGTGTTCTGCTCTTACACATAAAAGACCATTTCTTGAATGGTTTGAGTTTCTTCTAGAGAAAGGGGTCACAGAGCTGAATTAATCTCCTTTTGGTAGCTCAGTATGTTTCCAGTCTTAAGAAGTTCAAATAAATAAATAAGCAACTAAATAAATAAATACAACACCACTTGCTGACAGTTTAGCATTAAATAGGTCTCATGAACCAGAGGACTGTCTTTGATAAAAAAAAAAAATAAATGTTTTGATTCCTTTGCAAGCTTTGCTGATATTTAGACATTTTATATCAGAAAACATGAAAAAATGCAGAAAATGCGACTTGAGCTCTTTTGATAAACTAAGAAGATGATGGGAAGAACACGGGAAGGATATAAACAAATCTAATTAGGTGAAATAAGCAACACAAGGATAGAGTGTGAGCAGCAGCATCTTGGGAAGGAGATAAAAGATCACATTTGGTTTATGTCCAAAAAATAATTAATTTAAACTGACATGTAAGCAAGTTTGAGAAAATAATCTTCCTGTTTTTTCCACTTAAAAGATAGGAATTTATTAAAGAAATGCAAAGCTCTGCTTATCTGCTTGCAATTTTGTAAACCACAGAGACAGAATAACAATTTTGTTTAAAGGGAACAATATAATTGTCAGTGTAGTAGATTGCCAAGCTTGTTTACTAAAGTAATGCAAAGAGCAATGATCACGAGAAGCTGCAACCAAGAGCAGCCTAATAGATTTCAGTTTCAAGCCATATTAGTGAAACATGAACCATGATGCAATGACCAGATACGTCATGTCCAGAATTGGTCAATGGTGTCACCTGCAATATCCCACCCCTTTGCTATGGGGACCAGGGGCTGTCATTCAGCATGTTAGCAGCTGTCAAGGGGCATGGCCAAGATCGGCATGTAAAAGGAAATGTATCTCCAGGGGCGGACTGACCATTGAGTCACTCGGGCACTGCCCGAGGGCCCCATGCCACTAGGGGGCCCCATCAGGGTTGCCAGGCTCAGTAAAACCAGGGACAGTATGTAAAAATCAGTGTTTTTTTTTTACATCTGGCCCTGATATGTCCGAAACTGACATGCTTGTGAAGTGGAAATCCTGAGATTTTAGCTGCCCCGCCTCTGCACTGCCTCCTGCAAAAAAATATATTTGTTTTACTTTTTGCTATAATAAATATCCCCAAAAAAGATATATAAAAAGTTTTTTTTTTACTCAGTTTGGGCCGATACATATTTTTCTACCTATTTTTGTTAGAAAAAAAAAAATCACAATAAGCGTTTAACATTTAGTTTGCGCAAAATTTATAGCATTTACAAAATAGGGGATAGTTTTATGGCCTTTTTTTTTATATTTTTATTTTTTACTACTAATAGGACGATAAGCAATTTTTTGACATTATGGCGGACACATCAGACAATTTTGACACATTTTTGGGACCATTGTCATTTTCACAGCAAAAAGTGCTATAAAAATGCATTGATTACTGTGAAAATGACAATTACAGTTTAGGAGTTAACCACTAGGGGGCGCTGTAGGGGTTAAGTGTGACCTCATGGGGATTTTTAACTGTAGGGGGGCGGGGCTGGACTTGTGATGCCACTGATCGTCTTTCCCTATATCAGGGAACAGACGATCAGTGACACTGCCACTGTGAAGAACGGGAAGGTGTGCTAACACACACCTCTCTCCGTTCTTCAGCTCCTGTGACCGATCGCAGGACACTGGCGGCGATCTTGTCTGCGGGTCCCGCGGCCGCGGTCACGGAGTTCGGACCGAGTCATGGGCGTGCGCCCACGACCCGCGGCTGGGCACTTAAAGAGGACGTACATGTATGTGCTTGTGCCCAGCCGTGCCATTTTGCCGACGTATATCGGCGTTAGGGGGTCCTTAAGTGGTTAATACTGCTGGCGTTTTCAGGTCTACAGTTGGCGACCGCTCTGCTGTCTCACCTGGTCCCACCGTCGGCCCTCTGCACAAGGAGAATTACGCGCAAAGGCCAGCAAGAGTCGGTGGGCCTGGACCCTCAAGCTGGCACTGCAGCGGCTCTGGCCCAGCGTACTCCACGAGCCGCAGAGAAGCTCAAAGATAATAGTACAAGAAAGATCCAGAAAAAATCAGGGTAAGGAGTAGAGAAACATGCTGTATTACACACAAAAACTGCAGATCAGCATGCACAAGCAGTGAAGGGACAGAATGCAGAAGATCTGTTTAGCAGCCCTGGTGAGGCTGATGACACAGCCTCTCCTATTCCCCTGCTTGCTGACACTGTACAGGATGAACTAGAACAGCCTACTCTGGCAAAAATACTGCATGCAGTGCATATGTGCACAGCCTCGGTCAAAACAATAAAAGATCAAATTGGGGGTCTGTGGGAAGAGGTATCATTGCTGGGCCAGGACCTTCAAAAGATCTGGGAGAGGATGACTGTGGTGGAGAGTAGAGTCGGAAAACAAAACAATGTTACAAAATCAACAGAAAAGGCAATCTCACAAAAGTAACAATTACTAAATTAAGAGTAGTGTACCAAATAAACGAAAATTATTATCTAATAAAATTACGAATTTTTCAAAGAAAATAAATTAGACAGAATTACGAATTATTTGTATCAGCGAAAATAAAACTGTTACAAAATATCATGGGTTGTCTTGTGCATTCCGTGGATCAAATATTACAGGTGTTTTGGGGTTTTTATGAGAAGTTGTACCTTCCTACCTCACTAAATGCTCCAGAGGAATCAGAGAGGTATCCGTCTACAATTATGTTTAACTGATGCACAACGAAGGGATTCTGATTTCCTGCTTACACTGGAGGAACTGCAGATAGCGGTGGCAGCAAGGCCCAAGGCTCCTGGGGAGGATAGTCTTCCCATAGAAATTTATAAACAATACTCAGAGTCACTATTACCACAATTATTACACGTTTTTAATGCTGCGAGGGAACAAAACACTTTACCCACCACAATGTCAAAGGCTAACATTGTTCTAATTTTAATTTCAATATTTTTTGAGTATCAAAACATACAGTACAATTAACACCTGTGTGTGTAGTATTCAGAAAATAAACGTTATCCAATATCATTTACAGGTTATATAGAATACAAAAGCATATCAGCATATCATATCAGCTGGATGTTTCATGTATGTTTTAAGATTTATGTTTTCACTTACTGTATATAAACTTAGAACAGAGTATAACCTGAGAACATAGTCATAGTTATAGAACATAGTCATACTAAAACTCCTGAGGGGGCTGTTTAAATATCTGGATATTTCGGACAAAATACTGTCAGCTGCACCACGATAGGTAGCTGCCTAGACTACTGCAAGACCTTTTAAATGTGATTGCCAAAGATGTTAGTGCAGAAGCTTCAACTTATTCAAAATGCTGCGGCTAGGTTACTCACGGATGTCCCGCTGAGAGATCATATCACCCCTGTCCTCCGTGCCTTGCATTGGCTGCCGGTCCACTATCATACCTTATTTAAGGCTGGATGTATTATGTTTAAGATTATGAGAGGCTTGGCCCAAAGCTATCTCTGCTCTCGTTTTCATAAACAAGCTTTTGTTAGATCACTCAGATCTACCGGCAGAGATCTCTTTTACATCTCGGTGCCCAAGTAGATCTGGGGTGGTGGCCGGGCCTTCTCCCACCAGAGTGCCGTTCTATGGAATAGCCTCCCTATCGAGCTTCAGGAGGCCCCTACTATTCTGGTCTTCCGCAGGTTATTGAAGACTTGGCTTTTCACGCAAGCCTTCCCTGCGTAGCCTCTCTTGTCCACCCTTTCTGCCGCTCTGTGCTGCTTCTGGTTCCTGGGTCCTCTTTTCCCAGGAACTCTGCTACGCGCATCGAGACCCTTCGGGATAAAACCGCGCTATATTAAGATACCTCTCAACTCAACTCATAATATTAACTCAGTTGAACTAATAAATTGAGAAAAGAGAAATTGACAAAAGAAAAACAAATCTATATAAATATGCAGTCTCTGGATCTTAGGTGGGGTTTGGTCAGCATATTATTGCTTGTTATTACCTTTACTACTCATTTTATACAATTCTACCCATTGGTTCCATATGGAGCACATAGCTTGGTAGTTACCTTGTGTTTACGCAAACATCATCTCATATGTAGTGTCAATGTTTGTTGTTTCTACTACTTCTGTAATCAGGGGTGGACTTTGGTCCTTCCAGTGAATAGCCATCCCAGAAGAAAGAGAAACTTGCGTCCCTTTGAGTTACATTGTTCTAGTTTTAATACCTGGTAAAGACCCTGTGGACCTGTGTTCGTACATGCCCATATCACTGTTACAGACTGACATTAACCACTTCCCGACGGCCGTACGAATATATGCGGCCGTCGGGCTGTCCTGAATCTCTGACAGGGCGCATATATGCACCCTGTGCTTTTAATGGCCACTAGAGGGCGCGTGGCCGCCGGCGGCGCGCGCGTGCCCGCTGCATTCCTGAGATGCCGATGCGATGTCCGCCAGGCACTCGCAATCGGCGGTTACAGGGACAAGACATGGATCTCTGTGTGTAAACACAGAGATCCACGTCCTGTCAGGGAGTGAGGTGACCGATCTGTGTCTCTTGTACATAGGGACACAGCATCGGTCACCTCCCCCAGTCACCCCCCCTCCCTCCACACAGTTAGAACACACCCAGAATACATTTAACCCCTTCCATGCCCCCCTAGTGTTAACCCCTTCACTGCCAGTCACATTTATACAGTAATCGGTGCATTTTTATAGCACTGATCGCAGTATAAATGTGAATGGTGCCAAAAATGTGTCAAAAGTGTCCGATGTGTCCACCATAACGTCGCAGTCCCAATAAAAATCGCAAATCGCCGCCATTACTAGTAAAAAAAATTTATAAAAATTAATAATAATTCTGTCCCCTATTTTGTATGCGCTATAACTTTTGCGCAAACCAGTCGCTTATTGCGTTTTTTTTATTTTTTTACCAAAAATATGTAGAATAATACGTATCGGCCTAAACTGAGAATTTTTTTTTTTTTTTTTTTAAATGGGCTATTTATTATAGTAACAAGTAAAAAGTATTGACTTTTTTTCAAAATTGTCGCTCTTTTTTTGTTTATAGCGCAAAAAATAAAAACCGCAGAGATGATCAAATACCACCAAAAGAAAGCTCTATTTGTGGGGAAAAAAGGACGCCAATTTTGTTTGGGAGCCATGTCGCACGACCGCGCAATTGTCAGTTAAAGCGACGCAGTGCCAGAAGCTGAAATTTCACCTGGTCAGGAAGGGTTATAAGTGCCCAGTAAGGAAGTGGTTAAGGTATTAGCTAAGGTATTGGTTCCTAGGTTGAACAGGGTCATTACATCAATTGTACACTCTGACCAGGCCGGGTTTATGAAATAAAAAGAGTCCGGCGCAAAATAGAAACAATAATAATAACAATAATGGTGACAATAAATATACTTATAAAAATATAAATTATTTGAAAATAATGTCCATGTGCAAGGAAGTCCATAAAGCAATGAATCCACAGCCTTAAACGATTTTCAGAGTGGAAAGTGAAAAGGAACAACAAAGAATATCCTACACCAGTGTAAGATGGACTCTCACCTCTCTGCTTTGACCCAGATGGATCTCAAAGCATAATCTGTGTAATCAGAAATCAGCTGACAGCCTCCATAGGCAGACAGATGGATAGAATAAAAACCATAGATCCGGATTCAATGATTTCTCAACATTCATACTACCATGTAGGGAAGAAAGGAAAGAAATCTAGTGCTCTCTGTTGAAATAACTATTTATTTAAAACAATGGAGACTTCACTCACATGTAGAGACACTCTAAGAGCCGAGTGTCAGCATAGCAGCATGTAACAGCGTACCAAACCGTCCTACTGCAATCTGCTGCGATCGTGGGTGACGTTCTGCGTGGCTCCTTCCCCTGTACGTGTTACATCCCGTGGATGGGACTTCCTCAGCGTGGGTTAAGGGAGCACACACTAGAACGTCCCCTTGATCCATGTATATATATATGCAATCTCAGCAAGTAAGCCAATCATGTTAGCATACAGGCACCGCCCACAGTTGGCAGCTGAAATCAATCAGAAAGGGCCAATGCTTCAAGAAAAAGGCACCACACATGCTGAGACCATAATATAAAAAGATACTAAAAATTACAAAGATAAATACTAATAAAACGGCATAAATAACCAGCAGTGATTAATAGACTAAAACCGGTAAATAAAAGGAAAATTACATAAAACATAAAATTCACCGGAGATGTCATATCACGTAATTGGGACATAATTCGTATCAGGCCGGGATTATGCCTGATAAATCCACTTCTGTCAATTAGAGGAGGCTTTTTCTCAATATGCAATCATTGGCTGACAATTTCGGTCACAGGACATTGCTTTCTCTAGATGCTATAAAAGCCTTGGGTCCTTAAGAAAATCAGCTTCATGGGTAAGCTTACTGTATTGTCACCCTCAGGATTCTATTTGGGAGTCGGGTAGATTGTCTCACACTTTTACTTTGGGGAGGGACACTCGGCAGGGGTACCCTTTTCTTGCCCCTGCTGTTTGCCCTGGCCATAGAACCATTGGCTATTAAAATCAGGGATAATCCTGGTATTACTGGTTTCCGCTATGGGGATAGGCAGTAAAAAGAATGCTATACGTGGATGATACAATGATTTTGCTTGGAGATAGAGATGCCTCACTGAAGGAAACTATGGTCACCATTGAGAAATTTAAAAAATATTCCAGGCTTAAGATAAATTGGTCCAAATCTACACTAATGCTTATTGATAAAGGAGACATGAGGACTGGCGATATAATATGCGATATACCACTTACTACCTCCTTTAAATACTTAGAAATTTGATGGACACCATGTATCAGGGACTATAACCAACTTAGTATACTGTATATACAGTATATAATATATCTGTTACTAAGATTTAAGAAAACACATAAAAATTTAGAACTCTTTTTACATGTCGGTCACTGGTAAGGTGAATCTTGTTAAAATGATTCTTATGCCCCAATTCCTGTACTTCCTTCACAATCCCCCCCCCCAGAATATAATTAGAAACCTGCAATGCCCCAAAGATGAAGGGGATCTTGCATTGCCGAATCCATGTTTATAATACTTGGCCTCGCAACTGCAACACCTGGTAGGCACTATGCGTATGGATGCTGAGCAGGGGTAGTAACTCTTCTGTGAATGTTATGCTCCATACGATGAGGGGTAGCTCTACTCCAACAGCCCATGAAGCACAGGCATTTAGGAAACCACATAACATTTTTCCAATGTATAATTTAATTCAGAAAGTGTGGAATAAAGGCAAATACCGTCAGGGAGCAATGGGTATTACAGAATTTAGCCCCATTTTGTCTTGTAATACTTATCTTGAGTTAGCCAAATTACAGCATGAGGCGCTGTGGAAGAAGCACGGCATTGTGTATTTGTGGCAAATCTTTCATAATGGCAATCTGCTCACTTGACGCTTTACGGGACGCATTTGATCTTCCATGCTCTATGCATTTCTATTACATGCAATTACGGCATGTAATAGTGACCCAGAGTAGAACTTCTGGTCCATGTCTTCAGCAACCCTACTCAACCTGATTAAAAAAGCAGCAACCTCCAAGGGTTTTTGCCATGGACCTGGAGATACCAAAGTGTTTCTACGTGAAATCCTAATTCATGTATTACAGGATATACTGAGACATTGCAAGCTGTTGGCTTATTCAATGCAAGGACACCTGCGTTTAAGATGCTAAGTGAGCTGGCTTGTGAAATACATTTCATTGTCCACTATGTGATAAGCCTGTTTAAAGCCTTTTGTTTATCAGATGTAAATATCTTCTGTTAGTGGAGAGTCCGCCTGTCTAAAGATGTGGGTTGAAAGACATACCATGTTCTATTGTGTCATGCCAATACTGTGTTGTAATTGATTAAGTCAAAAGGGTCTCTGCCCTGTCTTAAGGTTTCACTCAACTCTCCAGACAGTCCCATTGTTCTGTGGCTGGCTATTGTGTACATTGATTACCCCCTGGGGCTTTTGTCTCAATACACATAACAATCTTTCTATTCAGACTATCCGACCAATCTCTGCTGCGTAATTTTCAAGTCCTCATTTGCATGGTTAAGGAGGACCTGAGTGGAGACTGCATACTTTACAATGGACCAATAGGAAAACGGTTGTTGGGGGCGGGATCTTCCAAATTCTGTATAAAAGTGTGCTGTGTACCTTCAATAAATGAGTCCTGTTTGAACATACATACAACCTGTCTGGTGTGTGTTCTTAATGGGTCCAAACGACACATAGCGGTAGTTCGGATCCTGGAACCTTGGATGACTGGACCATTAGACGTTGCAATCGGCAATCTGATCCAATAGAAGCAGAGGAGTGTCGGGAGAGCAGAACAGAGCGAGCAAGGGTCTCATCACAGTTTTATATCCCAAATCTATGTTATGTTGGTTCAGCTGTAGCTACACAAACATCCCCTAAGCGTAAGGGCTAAGTGGGAGGATGACATTGGTCCACTAGATGGGGATCAATGGGAGGCGGCTCTGCAGGCTGTGACCACTTGTTCCTTGAATGTAACCTAGAGATTGACACAGCTCTAAAATTGTCACATATCAAATAAGACCAGAACTGTGTGGACTGCAACAGAGGAAACCCAGACATGTTAAAGTGAAATATGATAATTTATTGAGTTAAGTGAAATAATATAAATACAACCACCTCCAATACCACATAGTGCACAACAACCAATACCAACAGATCCCACAAATAATAACAGTAACAGACTGCCAGGAGACACCTGCTGGTGGACCACAGTACTGCACTCCAAATATCAGGCAGTGTCATCAGTGGATGGAACCTTTCCTGACAAAAATAATTTTGAGCATGTACTATACCCCTCATAGATTGCACATTATGGGACTGCTGCCCATGCCGATGTGCATTAGGTGTAGGCAGGACCACAGTGATCTAATTAATCTATTGGAGGTGCCCCAAACTGCACATATATTGAAGGGGAGTGGTGGACACCCTGAACAGTATTTAACCACTTTGCAACCGCCCTATACCGAAAGTACGGCTATAGGGCGGTTGCTTGATTCTAAGTGGCCGTTAATTAACGGCCTTTTAGAATCGCACTCCCGCGCGCCCCCTGAGGCGCGCACATGGGAACATCCGTGACCGCTGGGTCCTGAGGACCCGGCGCATCACGGATCACGGTAAATCGCCGCTGATAGCGGCGGTTTACCACGTGATCGCGCCGTCCAATGACGGCGCGATCACTTGTCAACAAAGCGGCATCATGTGCTGACGCCGGTTCCTCCCTCCTCTCTCTGTACCGATCGGTACAGTGTGAGAGGAGAGGGGAGGGAGCGGATGGCAGCGGCAGTGCTGCGGGCTGGATCTGTGACAAATGTAGTCACAGATCCATCCATCCATCCCTCCCTGCTCAGCCATCCCTGCTGCAATACTCTGCAATACTCGGCAATACCTCAGCTGGGCATACTCTGCAATACTCGGGCAATACTCTGGCAATACTCTGGGCATACTCTGGGCATTACTCTGGGCATACTCTGGGCATTACTCTGGGCATACTCTGGCAATACTCTGGGCATACTCTGGCAATACTCTGGCAATACTCTGCAATACTCTGGGCAATACTCTGGGCAATACTCTGGGAAATACTCTGGGCATACTCCGCAATACTCTGGGCATACTCCGCAATACTCTGGGCATACTCTGCAATACTCTGGGCATACTCTGCAATACTCTGGGCATACTCTGCAATACTCTGGGCATACTCTGCAATACTCTGGGCATACTCTGGGCATACTCTGCAATACTCTGGGCATACTCTGGCAATACTCTGGCAATACTCTGGCAATACTCTGGGCAATACTCTGGGCATACTCTGGCAATACTCTGGGCATACTCTGGGCATACTCCGCAATACTCTGGGCATACTCCGCAATACTCTGGGCATACAGCGCCCCTGTCCCCGTGAGCTCGCCCACATATAAAAACGGTGTTCAAACCACACATGTGAGGTATCTTTATATCATGTTTTGGGGTTTTATGTAATTTTCTAGCAAATAAATGATGATTTTTACATGTAGGAGAGAAATGTCAGAATTGGCCTGGGTGCTCCCTGCATGTTGGGCCTCTGTATGTGGCCTCACTGTGTAAAAGTCTCACACATGGGGTATCGCCATACTCTGGAGGAATAGCAGAATGTGTTTTGGGGTGTAATTTGTGGTATGCATATGCTGTGTGTGAGAAATAACCTAATAATATGAAAATTTGATGGAAAAAAAAAATCTTGATTTTGCAAAGAATTGTGGCAAAAAATGACAACTTCAAAAAACTCACAATGCCTCTTTCTAAATACCTTGGAATGTCTTCTTTCCAAAAAGGGGTAATTTGGGGGGTATTTGTACTTTTCTGGCATGTTGGGGTCTCAAGAAATAAGAGAGGCTGTCAGTACATTAGGTGTGATGAAATTCATCAATTTTCAGTAATTGGTACCATAGTTTGTAGACCCCATAACTTTCACCCAGACTAAATAATATCCAACATGTTTTATTTTATTTTTTACCAAAGATATGTAGCAGTATACATTTTAGGCCAAATTTATGAAGAAAAATTACTTTTTTGCAAAATTTTATAATAGAAAAGAAGAAAAATTATTATTTTTTGCAAAATTTTCGTTCTTTTTTCATTTATAGCAAAAAAAAAAAACGCAGAGGTGATCAAATACCACCAAAAGAAAGCTCTATTTGTGGGAAAAAAAGGACAAAAATTTCATTTGGTTACAGTGTTGTATGACCGAGTTATTGTCATTCAAACTGTGAGAGCACCGAAAGCTGAAAATTGGTCTGGTTATTAAGGGTGTTTAAGTGCCCAGTGGTCAAGTGGTTAAGGTGCAACTTCCTCTAGACCCTAAATCTTGTTTGCTTAATCTATTAGATGAATTTGAATGAGAAAATCATACTAGAGGGGCTGTTACTAGGACCTTTTTTTTTAGCTCATAAAATGATAATGCTGCACTGGAAATCGGAGACTCCTCCTACAGTGAAAGAGTGGGTGGTTGCTGTGGGAAACACCATGCGCATGGAAAAACGTATCTACCAGCATAGGAGGTGCTCATGAAAAATTATAAACTAAGGGACCAATGGTTGGGTGTACCTGGTCTTGTCCTAGCGGATATAATCATGGATAGGCTCCTGGGTCTTAATATGGGCTAAATATATCACTTGAACCTGGGAATGATGCTGATGAGTAATGGAGGAAAAAATTGTGCTACTAATAACGGGCAGCTGCTAGCATCATCAATAAGACTAGTTGCATAAGATACAAAAACAAGGGAGATGCAGCACTAAAGTGTGTGTACCCTAGATTGATGTCCGGGGATGATATACTCAATAAAAAGTGCTGTATAAAGTGCTAAATACATATAAATTCAAGAAACAATCCGAGATGCTGGTAGGGCTCCCCTTGCGGCCGAGTGCAGCACACCACTGAAAGTGACACAGCAGATGTGGTGCCCACAGAAGCACGGATGCCTGGTAGCTTGGAACTGGACAGGCGTGCTTCCATGGTCCAGGAGACAGCGACCAGTGAAGCAGCTGAATATCGTAGTTGTAAGCCAAGCCAAAGGTCATGCTCAGGAGGACAGTCCAGGATCAGGGTGACCAGAGGTCAGGCGGGTCAGGGAGCAAGATAAGCAGATCCAATAGCCAGGCTGGGGTCAGATGCAGGAAGCAGGCAGAGAGAAGTCAGATGCAAGCCAAGGATCAAGCCAGAGGGTCAGAAGGATCAGATGAGCTAGCTGGATCGGTACACAGGAGATCAGGAACAGAAGGTAACAGGACTCAGAAACACAGGACAAGCTGAAGATACACCAGCGATGCCCATCCTCAGCAGCAAATTTAAATAGGCTGAGGCATCCTATCACGCTGGGCATGCACCGTTCACCTGCACTGCGTGTCTGCCTAAACACGGCGCCACGCATCCGCCTAGTAATGACACTTAAGAGTACCTGAAATAAAAAGTTAAACATTTTGAGTTCAGTCCCTTAAACATCATCACAGGGGGCTGAAATTCGCGAGGTGTGGTATTGAAGCTGAAATATGCAGAGTGATATTCAAACACAGCACCCAGGAGTGTGCATCCAAGACCAGGGGAAGGAGATGGGTACTCTTACTCTAAGCTGTGGACACACACGCTAGTGGCGGTGGGCCAAACAGGCTTGAACTACCGTCAGGAACTCGATCTCCAGCCAGAATTGCTGTAGAGGAGTTGGCATGCGCATATAAGGTTTATCTTTTAATGTGGTAACACTGAAGAAATAACAATTTCCTACAATGTAAAATAGTGAGTGCACAGCTTGCATAACAGTGTAAATTTGCTCTCCCCTCAAAATAACTCAACACACAGCCATTAATGTCTAAACCGCTGGCAACCAAAGTATGTACACCCTTAAGTGAAAATGTCCAAATTGTGCCCAAAGTGTCAATATTTTTTGTGGCCACCATTATTTTCCAGTGCTTACTTAACCCTCTTGGGCATGAAGTTCACTAGATATTCACAGGTTGCCACTGGAGTTCTCTTCCACTCCTCCATGATGACGTCACAGAGCTGGTGGATGTTAGAGACCTTGCACTCATCCACCTTCCGTTTGAGGATGCCCCACAAATGTTCAACAGGGTTTAGGTCTGGAGACATGCTTGGCCAGTCCATCACCTTTACCCTCAGCTTCTTTAGCAAGGCAGGGGTTGTCTTGGAGGTGTGTTTGGGGTCGTTATCATGTTGGAATACTGCCCTCCGGCCAGTCTCCGAAAGGGAGGGGATCATGCTCTGCTTCAGTATGTCACAGTACATGTTTGCATTCATGGTTTCTCAATGAACTGTAGCTCCCTAGTGCTGGCAGCACTCATGCAGCCCCAGACAATTACACTCCCACCACCATGCTTGACTGTAGGCAAGACACACTTGCCGCCAGCGGCTGTTGGCAAGTGGTTATACTCAAAGTAGAATACCATGTGGACTTCCAATATCCGTGACAGACTCTGGTTAAGTAGAGAAACTAGTCTGCATCAGCATAGAGAAAAGGTATGTTAAGTTTGTACTCTCCTTTCAAACCACCTCCAGCATGCCAGGTTAAGTCTTTGATACAATTATTACTTTGCACTCACAATAAATCTTCTTTCACAAAACACAGTGTGTGGAGGACCTCAAGATGGCTTCCTCCTGAAACCATAAGCAGTACCACATCTGGGATGCCCAGGATATGTGCAGCAACGTTCATATACACTTGGCTGTTATTAACATATAAAATAATGGAAGTGAATTTTAAGGACATATCATTTTTGAATCTCAATCTAACTTAACCTCTATCCCTTTGGGGATAGTAAAACATTCAACTTTTCTGAACTTGTCTCCTATTTCCTAATATTATCCTGTGCCACTAAATACAGTCCTATGTATTCCACTCCTCCTTCCCAACACAAACCAATGCATACAACGTCTCCAAAAAAAAGGAAAGAGAAAGAGAGAAAGAGAGATTAAAAAATCAAAGCTTCAACTCTGCTTGATTAAATATTATTGGTATTTAAGCTGCTTAGAATCATTGCCTACTTGTGAAGAAGTTGGCAAGCAGCTCCTGTTTTGTCAAGCGTCCAGCCTCCATGCTGTGACTTATTGGAACAGGCAGCTGGTGCACCTTAGGCTCCATATACTCAGTCAGCTCCCAGGAATCATGCTGCTCAATACAGATATTATGGAGCACTCAAAAAGTATAATTCTGAAAGCCTTCCAAGGAGAGAAAAAAGAGAGAGTTTGGTCAGCAGGACTCTCTTTTTTCTGTTTAAATTTGGGATGGAGGCCATTTACCTATGGTGCCTTGGACCACATAATTTTTTCTCGCCTTCCAAGGAGAGAAGAGAAGCTTAACCCTGGACTCGGCCAAGCAAAGAAACTGGCCTTTGAGACCAATTATGAGCTCCATATTTGCAAAGCCTTATTGTAGTGATGTTCTGATGGAAAAAAAATATTAACATTTTAATGGTACAGCATAACCATAACCTCTACTTCCCCCACAAAAATGGCTGTAGATTTTTTAGACATCATGGGCATATGTTTGTCTAGGTTTAGTCATAATTAAAATGGAATGGCTTCAGATTATTCCCTAAGCATAAAGGATAAGTTCACTTTTCTAAAAAAATAAAATAAAAAATAAATACACTTTTTTTTTTAGGAACCTGGAAAGCATTGCACCAGCGATCAGCAGATCACTGATGCCATGCAGGTTTTCTGCATGGCATGTCACTGTGAGCTGTCTGCCCTTAAATCGTACGGCCACTGACAGGAAGACTCAATGAACTACCACAGCTCTCAACAGTGTCGTGGTAGCTAGCTAAAAGCTGCAAAGGATGTCAGAACTTGTAGTATTTTCAGTCACAGAACTCTGTGAATGAATGATGCGGCCATGTGGGCGGAGCCCCGCGTGGCCACACTGTTTTCAAAAAGTAAAAGCTAGTATAGTAAACTTCTTTCCCTACTGCTCTCACATGGAGAGAGGGCAGCGGGGAGCGGCTGCAGAAATGGGAACATGGTATATATTCCACCCTAAAAACAGGTGGAACATATAACATGTTCTTAAAGGTGAACTTATCCAGGTTCGCAGACTCAGTTCATCTGACTTTCCGAGCCGCAATGACATCACTCCCGCGCTAGCCCATAGGAGTCACTGTTTGTGGGCTAGACCTCTCAAGGAATGGCACAGTATGCCATTCCATTAGAGGGGTGATGTCACCAGCTGCTGCTCTGTGGAATATCTCCTAAACGGTGCACTTTTAGGTGATATTCATTTTACCCACTTTATTATAAGCTTACCTGTAAGTAAGAACGGTTTACAAGACTTTACTACCACTTTAACTAATCCCAGATCTAACTAATTAATCGATTGTCCTGTGCACTATAAAAAAAGAAAATCACAGAAACCTCACTATATCTTAATCTTTACCAACAGAGCCATTCTAGCTATCAAATAATGCCAGCAAAAAGAAGGCATGATTGGACTCATCTGCCCCAACCTTGTTTATGTTTTTAGTTACCCCTATCTCCTGGAGTCCTCCTGCTGCATGAACAGTGTCCTGCATAAATAGGGCTGACGCATGCTCATGATGAACTCGCCTGCCCTCCTGGTAAGGAAACAAACATAATTTTCACAAAAATGTGAGACAAGCTGATATTGCTGCTCAAAACATATATAAAATACATAGGGCCAGATTCCGTAATTTGCAGCGGCGTAGTCTAAATGGCCCGGCGTATCCCCGCGTAAATCAAAAGGGGCGGCTTGTATTTAAATTAAGCGTGCCCCCGTGCCGAACGAACTGCGCATGCGCCGGCCTTAAACATAGGCCACTGCGGACAGGTTTCTAAGCATGTTTGGAAACTTTTGTCCGCTGGAAAACAGTCCGATAGGCCGTACACACGATCGAACATGTCCGCTGAAACTGGTCTGTGGATGACTTGACAAATCCACCATGTGTGGAAGTATGTCTCTGGATTTGGGAATTCTCAGACACAAGCCTGTCCTGGGGTGCACTGTCATTTTTTTAATGCTGCCTGTGTCCCTGTTGCAGACATTCACCCTTACTATTTTTCTTATGCCGCGTACACACGGTCGTTTTTTGTGATGAAAAAAAAAAACGTTTTAAAAAACGTAATTTAAAATTATGTGGGCAAAACGTTGTTTTATGTCTTCTGAAAAACGACCAAAAAAAAATTCGAACATGCTTGAATTTTTTGTGTCTTTTTTTAAAATGTCGTTTTTTGTGTCATTTAAAATGATCATGTGTGGGCAAAACGACGTTTAAAACAACGTTTTTAAACCCGCGCATGCTCAGAAGCAAGTTATGAGACGGGAGCTCCAATGCAACAGACTGCCGTCGAAAGTGGTGTACGTAACCGCGCTTTGCAAGAGCATTTTCAGAAAACGATGGTGTGTAGGCAACGTCGTTTTTTAAAATGAAGTTTGAAAAACGTTGTTTCGTTTCATGGGATAAAACACCGTTTTTTTTCATCACAAAAAGTGATCGTGTGTACGCGGCATTAGTGTCCATCATCACTGAGAGTGAAAATTGAAGAAAATGAATTAGACCACCAGAACAGGAATAGGGGGTAAAGCTTCCAATTGGGACTCTAGTTATAGTATAGTACAGTTATAGTATACTTGTTGATAACCTGTTGACAACGTATAATTTTCTTCACTTTTAAGGGAAAAGGAAATCTCTTCAAAGGAACACAGAAGGTAAGAAAACAATATTGCCTTTAGTTCTGCTTGAAAGACCAGGTTAATATGATTCAACCAAAATGCAATCACATTTTGTCATCAGTATTATATGAGTCTGTTATAACAGTTCCTTAAGGTCACATCCTGGTACTGCTAACGGCTCCCAAATATTTATATGCAATTCCAAACACTTCTAACATGCTCCTAATTAGATTAGGGGAAAATGACTTTACATTGGCAGGGTTTAGATCTAAAGTGATTGCAAAGGTTTGATTTTTCTATTAAATAACAAACATGTCATACTTACCTGCTCTATGCAATGGCTTTGCACAAAACAGCCCAAACCCTCCTATTCTTGGGTCCCTTGCAGGTGCTCCTGACTCCCCCCCCCCCCCCCCAGCCACTTGCTATGGGGCATTTGTGTGTTCACTCCCAAGCCCTACTCTGTCTATCCTCACCACTGGCTCTGATTGACTGCTGTATCTGAGCCAATGAGGAGCGAGAGTGCCGATAGAGACTGGGCTCTTGTGCACATCGCTAGATTGAGATTGGGATAAAATATGTATTATGGGGGTTTGCGGGTTAAGCTGCATACAGAAGATTTTTTACCTTACTGTATAGAATGCAGTAAGATAAGAAAATACTTCTGCCTTTACAACCATTTTACCTTGAAGAACATGATTTGGAGAAAGAGATTGATGACAGAGAGTCCTCAATATTCTTCTCCCCTGCAGCTTTGCGATATAATGAACACAGGAATGCTCTATACATAGTGCTCTGTGTTCATTCATAAAACAAGAAGACGTAGTAAACACGTGGCTGGTGTTTACTATGTTTTCCCTTCTGAATAAACAGAATGCTCTGTACAGAGCACTTCCTGTGTTCATTCATTGGGTCAGTAAATATGAGAACATGTTTGGCAACCCACTGACTATCCTGACAATCTAAACCTCTCCTGTGCCTAAGAAGGGAATTCCCCTCACTTTGGTAGATTTATACTTTCCTCCTGTGGAGCTTATGGGACAGAAAGTAATAGAAAATTTCCCCAATGGTATACAGACAGTAAAAAAGTCCAGGAATCAATCACAGTTTCAAGGAATGTTTCTGCAGTTATGTTGTTGGGTCTAAATATTCTGTTTTCTATCATTCTTTTTGAGCGGTGTTAAAGTTCATTGTATCTTCCTCTGTATTTTGATAATGCATTATTTTCAGGAAATAAAATAAAAATGTATTCACTGCAGAGCTATAAATGATTACTGGTTTTTGAATTGAATTCGTTTTTGAATTTTTCTAGTTTTTCAATAATGGGTATTTTTTAGTTTTTTTGGGGTCATCCCAAACACACACATTTGTGCACTCCCCTCTTTAAGGAAGGGGTCTTATTCACTAATACATAATCATTTTTATTCACATTATTCATTATATGGAAATGCTTTAGGGTCTTTTATTTTAGACCTGTAAGCTCTCCATTTCTATGTTCACTTTTAGTGTAATAAGACAATATTATTGTCACATGATCACTATGGATGTGGTGTAGTCCACATACGTTTTGACTTTCATAGGTCTTTGTATTTTCAATTATTATACACATTCTACACTTTTCAATGATAGTGTTTATCTGTAGCTGTAGAGAGATACCTAGTTTTTCCCAGTAGGGGTAGCACTGCAATCTAATAACAGTTGCTGGTGCTCCTATTTTCTATACATTTTTGGCCATATAACTATGGAGCTGATTCTTTTATTAAGAATCTGATATTCTAATTTTGGGGTTTTTATTTATTTATATCTCCATTTTATTTTGTTCATGATGTTCTTTGAAATTAACTTTTTAGTAGATACAAAATTAATATATTGGTGCTTATCTCAGTCCATTGTGGGCTGGACAAGCCCCTTTTCCCCATATTCAATATGGCATTTTTTCTATTTCCTGTTCCTTGTGACCAAAACAAGGCTTGAGTATTTAAGGCGGTGAATCATTGCAGAGCCCATCCCCATTGAAAACATCAAACTTATGACGAAACGCGTTTGGGACAGGTTGCAGTGATATCACCGCGTTCAACGCAAGGAGGAAGTGCTCCTATCGTGCTGGCCGGCATTTGTTTGTATTCATGCTTGCAATTCACGGATGTTTGTGAGTAAGATTTTACATTTATTAAACCTGTTTTTTAAAATGTTATTACGCTATGATCCGGTCTCTTTCAATTACATTTATGACCCACAGATCAATCGCATGATACGGATCTGAGTCTCCATATGTTGATGACAACCATACTGTAGCTTTGAGATACCCTGGGTTCATTCATTCATTCATTCATTATCATACACTGCTGTTTTTATCTGCAAACTGGTAAGCTGCTCTCCATGTGGTGGTGGTTTCCATGGATTTCAAGTGCACCTGGGTGTTGTTTGGCCTGATTTTCACCATCTAAGACGTCCATTCACTACTTAACATTTATTTGGACTTTATTGTCATATTTATACCAGCCTTGCTTGCTGAGTATAAGTATTAGTTGCCACAGTTTTTTTTTTTTCATTTGTATTTGTGGTTGTACCACATTATTGCAGCCTTCTGGTTTTTATACCTGTTCATATATATCTTTTTGGTTAGCACAGTTTTTTCTTTTATTATAAATGAGACTACTCAAAGCATGAAATTATGCAAACAAACTTCAGAAAAAACAGTTACAGTGTGCCATAACAAGTCCAGAAACATAAAATGAAAGTCCTGTAAGAGTGATTATTTACAGCATCTAGTACCAAGTACACATAAAAGTGTCTGTACCACCCAATGACACTCCTTCTGTTAGATGCAACATGTGTCTTCACACATGCTCACAAATGCGTTCACAAATGTGCTCACAAATGCTCTGCGCTCTGAGGTCTGGTGGAGTGGTAAATGTGTTGTAGGCCAAATACTGTATAATTGTGAGTGCGTTCAGTGGCTTAAAAATGAAATCCTTTATGTCATTTCCAATTAAAAAGTGGATTTGACAGGATTTTGTCCTCTTAGTGAAGTTTCCATCTGGTGGTGGCTAAAATTTGTTTCTCTGTCCCAGTGTGCAGTATTTACCCCATCTCTTACTGCCGCCTCTGCCCACCTCAGTTGTATTGTTGCACAGTGCTAGTATCAATATCTCTCCATTGGATCCCTGGATGGTCCTGAAGAAGCTGTAGGAGAAATGTGTTGACTTAGGGGGGATCTACTAGCATAAGTTATGTGATCTGTATATACTAGACATGTGCATTCGTTTTAGTTAGAATGCATTTTTTTCCGAAAATCTGTTTTTTTCATTATCGTTTTAAAAAACGATAACGAAAGCGCAAGAAACGAAAACCGAAAGATCTGACATAAAAAATGCTTTATTTTCGTTGCGGTAAAAATTCGATATAGAGAGATTCGACACTTTTAGAGAAAAGATTCGACATCATAGAGAAAAGATTTGACACTATAGAAATAATAGATTCGACATTACAGAGAATAGATTTCAATTTATGAGAAAATAGATTCGACATTATAGAGAATAGATTCGACATTATTACTAGTCATACAACATTAGAATTCTTGTAGGCGGAATATTCGACCGGAAATGTACGATTCGACGTAAAGTTTCGAAGTTTCGTCGAATATTCTTTTGACCATTCGACGGAAACCAAGTGTTATTGGATTTTCAGACGAAAGCTATTCCCCAATGAAAAACTAAATAAATCAAAACAAAATAAATTTATTTTCCAGATGAAAACGAAAAAACGCAATTGAAATATTACAGCCTGCACATGTCTAGTATATACATGTATATTTTATATATTAAATTAGTATTGTATGAACAACAATGTTTGTTGGCAACAATGAGGCGATATTGTGAATCATGTAAATTATGTTTTTTTAGGATATTATATAATAATCCAGATATTTAATAAACAATTATAAAATGGTGTATTATATTCATGATTTCAGCATCATTTCATGTGTACCAGTAAAGTCTGCATTTCTTTTTCCTTGGATATCTAATGAAATATTGTATATGGTACACTGGTGGTGGCCTTTATATGCTACTATAATTTAACAGTAACATGAACACAAAATACATTAAATTACATTGATTTATTCATTGCCCATATATTTTATGTAACTTTTCTGGTGATGTTTGAAGAATAACATTTATAGGTCAAACAACTGTGTGCAAATACAACAGCTATAGGAAGTTCAAGAGAAGTTGAACTATAAAGCCAAATGAAGCATAAAAACAAGCATAAAAAGCCTAATGCTGGAACAGGTTGTTTTTCCACATAAACAGATGGAAAAGGGGAGTCCGATAGCAGTTACAATGGTGAAATATTTATATGTTTAGCTTCGCCTAAAGTCTGAAAGTACAGATTTTAGTCACAAAATACAATGGCGATGGTATAATAGTAAATCCAGACAATCCAGATAAATCCAGGAATTGTTTGTATCAGTTTACAATAATGTAAAGTGTATGTCAAGTCATAAACATTTTGTCTGATTTTGGATAGAGTGGAGAGGGATTATAACTATATACTATTGAAGTTATACTGCTATCTGGGGCAGAGATGTACCCTTATTTCCTGTTCCTCTGACTAAAAATTAACCAAACAGGAAATTAGGTGAAATAAGGACAAGAACATAAACATAACTTAAAATTTCACATGGGTAAAGCCTTTCCCTACTGTAGTATAACAACAACATAAAAACGTGTGTTTGTGTTGCTGCTGATGAGTTCCCCTAATGCTGTATCTAATAAAATGTTCTCAGCAGGACAGAATTTTATGACACATTTCCCTAACAGAGCTGACAGAGGCTGATAACAGAGCAGATAGCAGTAAAAACTTAAAGGGGTGTTAACCCTTTCCACTCTATCCAAAACTGAGAAAAAGTTCTGTCCGTTTATACGCTCAAGGCAGTGGAACTAACAGTATATGTTTTTCTTTCTACAACCTAAGGGCATAGCCGTATTAACCTCTTCTGGCCTGGCCCATGCACATATACTTTGATGTACAGTTATCCTGGTACCTAGTGGTATCACTATCTGGATACAACTTGGCGACCAGGTCTGACTCAATATATCGTTTAAATATGCATAGGGGTTTTTCCATTATCAAATACACTGGGCCAGATTCTCGTAGATTTGCGCATATTTATGCAGGCGTAGCGCATCTAAGATGCGCTACGCCGAGGCAACTTAAAGAGACAAGTCCTGTATTCCCGGACCACGTGCGTCCTACGTTGTGCAAGCGTAACGTAAATGTGTCTGCGTAAGCCTGCGCAAGTGAATGTAGGAGGGAGGTGGGCGTGATCCATTCAAATGAAGCGTAAACCCATGCAAATGAATTCCGGAACGAACGGAGCATGCACCGCACGTGTCCCACCCCTCTGCGCTTGCGCAAAACAACATCGTGCGTAATCCGCCCTGAGATGGGCCAGCCCAGAGCATAAAAACGTCAGCACATGCGCCCGTTGTGCGCAACATTACACGATTTCTTGGTTTGGTGGAGGGTATCTGCTTCTCTACTTTATCATGTCTGCTCCCAGGAAGGAGAGACGGAAGAGAAACTTCTCCCCAGATGAGAGGGCAATCGTGGTTGCTGCCCTCGAGAAGTACTATTCTCGGCTCCATGGTGCAGATAGTGGCAACACCAGCAAATCCAAGAGGGATGAGACCCTCATGCGAATCGCTGCCCAAGTCAATGCCCTCTCCCATGAGGTTAGGACCCCCCAAGACATTCAGAAAAAAATGAATGATCTGCGGAGTCTTGTGAAGGGCAAGCTGGCTGAGTTCGCTCGGCATGCCAGGGGCATGGGTGGGGGACCACCCTGTCCCATCAGGCTGACTGAGGAGGAGAAAGTGGTCGCCCGCTGCCTTCAGAGGGAGCAGGTGGAGGGAGTTGGGGGCTACGACACCGGTGAGCCGGCCTTGAGGACAGGTAAGTGTGTTTTTTATCTACTGTGTAGCATGTGTGTGGGGGAGGGGAGGTGGGAAGGGAACATGTGACAAGTGTGTGGGTCCACCAACATGTGAATGTTTTGTGTCATCCACAGATGTGCAGGAGGGAGGTAGGCCATCTGATGCTGGCAGTGGCCGCCGTAGATCATCCCCTGGGCATCCTATTCCTCTGGATGACCCCCTTGGAAGCCCAGAGGCCTTGGTGGAGGGAAGTGGCCATTCCTCAGCGCATGAGGTGGTTGAGGAGGAGGAGGTCCATACGGACCAGGAGGTCGTTCTTTATTTCCATATCTTGGCAGGACCATCCCAAACAACAACCCCCATCTTCTCCAGCCCCTCAGGATCCACCCCCAACCTCTCCAGTCCCTCCTGTTCCATCCCCCTCATCTCCAGCCCCTCCAGATTCTCCCCCTATGAAAGGGCCCCAGCCACTCCTGTCCCCAGGAAGGCGACACGAAAAACCAGGGGTGCGCCCGATTTCCTGAAAGAAAACCTGGCCAGACAGCAGGACGAACAAAGCCGGCATATGGGCGAAGTCGTGGGGGAGTTGAGGCGCCTAGCTGACAGCCTGGCCTCCTCGGGTCCATTACCGGATGCGCTGCAGGATGTGGCTGGAAACAGTGCAGCAACAGTCATCAGCCTCGGGGAGCTGCAGGCAATAACGGCTGAACTTGTGGGGGAGGTTAAGGGCATACGAAATTAAGTACAGGCCCAGACAGCTTCCCTGGAGGCCCACACAGCTTCCCTGGAGGCTGTGCTAACGCGCATAGCGGTGGCATTGGAGGGCCGACAGGCAGCCAGGGAGGGACCTGGGGATGCTCCCCAACCAGATGCCCCACCCCCCAACCAGATGCCCCCCCCAACTGAGGCTCCCCCAGGCAACTGAGGGCCAGGAGCTTGGGCACCAGGCGTAGCCCGCGCTGGGGCAAGTGATCTTTTTTTGATTTTTGTTCTTGCTCTGGTTAAGAGCCTCTTTGATTTTTATTTATTGCTCTGGTTAAGAGCCTCTTTGATTTTTATTTATTGCTCTGGTTAAGAGCCTCTTTGATTTTTAGTTGCACACGGTCATTAGTGTGAATGGTGTGTGAATGGTGTGTGAATGTGGGAGGGTGGCACTCCTGCCAGTAAGGGGTGTCACCCTTGGTCGTTGGGGATAAGTTCTCCCCACGACCGCGTGAATGGTGTATGAATGGACAGCAACATCATTGGGGCCTTGACGCGGCGTTGCTGCTCACAAGTCCTACATGTTGGGCTGGTGCTAATCCAATGTGATGTGGATGTGGTTGTGTGTGATCTAGGGACCACAGTGGTGTGCATGCATGCATTGTCCGTGTGCCATGATTAATGTGTGTGTTTACCTTCAAAGATTCATTCCACGAGGCATCTCCTGACTGCTGTACCATCAGCAGATGGGGCCTCCTCTGGCAGGGGGGGCTGTGTGGTTGGGGGGTCAGGTCATCACATATGTCAATCTCCAGGCCCTTTTTCACGGCGTAGTTGTGCAGCATGCAACATGCAACGATGATATGACACACAAAGTTGGGGGAATACAACAGGGCCCCCCCCAGACTTATCCAGGCATCGGAAACGGGACTTCAGGAGGCCAAATGTGTGCTCCACCAATGCCTGGGTACATATGTGTGCCGCATTGTATTTTCTCTCTCCTTTGGTTTGGGGATTCCGGATAGGAGTCATGAGATGGGGCCCAAGTGCATATGCCGCGTCACCTGGAAGGTAAAATACAGGAGAATGTTAGTCATGTATGTGCCCCTCGTGATGTTTGCATCATGGGGGGGGCAGTCATGCCTGACTCCCATGTCACTCACCAACCAGCCAGCTGTCCCCATACATGTTCTGTTCAAATTCTGCTGGGATGGGGCTTTGACAGTATATGTAGCTGTCGTGGCTGGACCCGGGGTGTTTGGCACGGACATGCCATATGGGGTATTTGGCATCGACTATCACCTGTATGTTGATGGAATGCCAGTGCTTGCGATTGCGGTATATGTGCTCTGTGGCACGGGGGGGGGGGCTGGAGTGCCACATGTGTGCAATCAATGGCCCCGATGGTGCGTGGCAATCCGTCAATTAGGCAGAAATCACGCATTGCCTTCTGCCACAGATGCTCATGGGTGGGTCTGATGATTTGGTTGGCCATACGTCTGAGGATTGCGGGGACAACTTGGTGCACACATCTGCTCATGCTGGTTTGTGACATCCCAGCCACCACTCCACTTGTACGCTGAAAAGATCCAGTGGCAAGGAAATGGAGTGTTGCCAGTACCTTGACCAGTGGCTGCAGTGCATGTGAGCGGTGTGTCCTGCTGGTGATGTCCTGCATGGTTGTGTTTTTTTCCAGGATGGCAGCAGGGATGAATCTGAAGAGGCGATACACCTCCAAATCACCCATGCCAAAGAGGCTAATGCGCGTTCGGTATATCCTCTGCCGTGCCCTCTCACGTGCCCTCCTCCTCCTTCTACGCGCCTCTTCCTCTGCACATACTAGTAGTGCTAAGACCAGGCTTGCCCCTGGCATGTTGGCATACAAATGTGTTGTCCTAAGTGTGATTGCTCTGCTCGTCAGGAATGGTGCTGCTGTAGTTGCTCTCCAGCTGACATGCACACGTCTGGAGCAAAGCTACCCCTGCTTTATGAGGGGTAACTTTAGGCAAGCCATTCGTCTTACGTGCACCGCGCGTAGCCTTCGCTGATCGCGCGTAGTTTCGTTTCGGGAATCAGCGCATCTCCCTCATTTGCATATTTGAATACAAAATCAATGGGAGCGCACGATGTTGCCCGCGTAATTATGCGTTTGCGCTGCGCAATCGCAGAATAGCTAGTACGGGCAGGAAAAGCCTTTTTTCTGGCGTATCTGGTTCTGTGGCTGCGGCGCATAGATACGGCGGCGCATATTTGCATTTACGCCTCGCATCTCCATTTACGCCAGCGTAACTTCTTTGAGAATCTGGCCCACTGTGTATAAATATGTATATTACACTATATTTCCGTTGTACTAGATCTATACCAATTAGGAAGTCTTTTAATTATATGTATATGTTACTCTGTAGTTTTGACCCAACTGTTTTATGGATATGTAAATGCTCACATATAGTCACGCTGTGGCGTTCACGTTTGAGTGCATCCTAAGTTACTGAGCCTAGTAATAGTTCATCTATTCACTTTTTGTATGATAGATAAGGGGTTAATTATTAAATAGATTCTTTGTCTTTGATATACCATATCTTTCTACTTATTTTTGTTTACTTTTCTTTTACTATACTCTACTCTGGCATGTCTTATTTTCCCAATATGCAGGGACTATGGTTGCTCCCGGTGGATGTGTCAGGGTTTGCTACCTATGGAGCTATTTTGTCATTTGCTGTCCCTATTTCCCTTTCCTTATACACTAGTAAATGCAGTTATGCTTCCTTGTTGTTTTACGTTATTTTGGCCTTGTTTCTGTGATGTCGACTGGCGCGTCATGTGGGTGTGGCTAAATGCCCCCGATATAGGGCTTGGTACAGCCTCCTGTGGACGCTGGGATTGGCGCTGTCTCTCCCGAAGTCCGCTGTTGTTCTTGGCAAGGGGCGGATCTGACGCCAATACGTTGGCTATGTCCGTCCCTCAATTTTCCTTGGACTGATTTGTTTATGCGCCGCCGCATGTGAACGGCGCTTCTTAGTGACGTCATCACGTAGGGTCGTACGCCGTGATCTGCATAATATTTAAACGCCAAAGACGGCATTAGCCCTGTGTACAGCACGGGCTATCACCCTGGGGCACGCACGTTAGTACTAATCTCCTGGTAAGTCACTTGTGTTTCATCTGCTGTATATCCTGTTGCTATGCGTCTGTGATATCCTTGAATATATACTTACTTGGTATTTTATATGGGTCCCCACAGATACTGCCTATACTTTTGTGGACTATATTGTCCAATGTTCATTGAACATTGAATCAGCAACTGTTTTGGATGTGTACCTTACTACTGCCTATTTTCAGTCTGAAGTGCTACGCCCCAGTTTAGTATCGGTTTTTGGACTCTAGGTAATGCCTTTGGAAGATATGTTGTCCATTACGTTGGTCTCAGTTCTTTACTGTCATTTACTGTCATTAATGGATTTGCATATGTTCTATTACAGATTGGGATTTGTGTCCTATAGCTGCTTATATGGTTCCTATGCCCACCGGTTGCTATATCATAATTTTCTTTTCATATTAATTAACTGGAAAGGTGATTCCTGTCAGTGGTATTGTTGTATACTATTTTTCTTTATCCTTTTTCTTTTCTTCCCTCTTCCCGCTTTCTTCCTTCTTCCCTTCTCATGTTCTATTTCTGCTTTCTCCTCCCCCCGCACTCTATTCTTCTCTCCCCTTCCCTCTCTTTCCCCTGTTTTCTCCCTTTTTTTTCCTTTCTTTTGAGTGTATTCGATCTTGGAATACAAAATAATATTCTCTATCTCTATACTTACCAGATTTTAGTAACTCTGGAAGATTCCTACAAAGTATGCATCTAGCTCATTAAACCTTATGATAGACTCATCTACTGGATGTATTCATCGTGAAGCCACACGAGACGTAAATATGTGTTGTTCTTATATCATTCGTTGTTTTTCCTTTTTTAACCATCTAAATAATGTTTTAAATGTAATAACAAATAATATATATATTGTTTCAGATAACGAATTGTTATTTTCATACTACCAAAAAATCCCCTTTGTATCGTCCTGAAGAAGCCCCACGGCGAAACGTGTAGGCGACTTCAAATGATTTTTCTAGTATTACTACTTACTTACTATTTTCATGGTTATATTTTATACTTATGTAATTTTCTTTGCATTTATGTAATACTTTATGCTTGTAATAAAATTTCTATTTTTTAACTTACTTCCTGTATGCCTCATAGTCCGACCATCAATTTCTACCTGTAGCAATTGTTTTTTTCTTTGCCATTATACACGGATGTGGCAAATGTGAGTGCTTCCCTATTGTGTCATTTCCATCTTACTTTTTCTCCCTCATGTTCTTCTATCTACTTTCTTTTCCCCTTCCCATCTCCTATCTCTCCCCTCTTTTTATTTTTGATAGCCACTGGAGTATCTATGGTCTATTTGAAGAATATGACACAAGGCCTTTCAGAATTTGGAGACAAACTGAGAACCTCTGTCTGAAACTTGGCGTGAAGGAACCCCATGTAATTTGATAACATGATCGAGTAAGGTTTGCGCTGTTTCTTTGGAAGAAGGCAGTTTCTTAAGAGGGACAAAATTAGCCATTTTAGTCAGCATATCAACTGTTACCATGATGGTGTTATATCCTTTAGATTAGGAGGCAATTATACGATGAAATAGGAATTGGTAGAGACATAAGTAATCCATAACGTGGTCTATTTTCATGTTTGGATCTTATACAGACCTCACAGGTAGATACATAGGGCACATATTTTGACCGGAGTAGCGCACCTCCTTTACGTTAGACTCCTCGTAGTATTTGCGCAGAAATTTGCGCCGGTGCAACGTAATTTCCGAGGCGTAAGGTGGAGTAATTCAATTCGGGAAGGACGTGAGCGTGTTCCTTTAAAATGAGCCGTGACCCCATGCAAATGAAGGGCCGGCCGGATTGCGCATGCACACATAAAGCAGACCATGGTCAGCACCTCTCTGCGCATGCTCACAACTCGGGAACGGCGCAATCAGTGAGATTGGAACTTGGCCCGGTCAACTTAGTGAGCTAAGCAGAGAGCTTAAATAGACAGAGACAAACGCACTTCCTTTGCAAAAGTACATCCCTTTGTATCCCTCCCTATACAGCAAGGTGCTTTTGTTCTGTTGTCTGTTTGCGTTTGTCGGTTTGTGACTTATGTTTGATATATTTCTTGACTGTTTAGTATAGTGTTTTTGATAGTGGTTTTCAGAGTGTTGTTTGGTGACTGTTTTTGATACTTATTTGCTGTCTGTTTTTTGCTGTCTGCTTTTTGCTGTCTGTTTTTTGGTGTCTGATTTTTGGTGACTGATTTTTGGTGATTGTTTTGGTTGCAGTTTGTGAGAACATGAGTGAAAGGAAGCGAAAGTTGAATTTTTCTTTGGGGGAGAAGGGCATTCTTGCCAGGGCCATTACACAATATGGCCGTTTTCTGCACGGCCCCGAGAGTGCCAACACCACCCCGGCCAGGAAGGCACAGATATTGCAAGAAATTACCGACCAGGTCAACACGTTGGGGGGGGGAGACCCGGACACGCCAGGGGATCGCCAAGAAGATTAATGACCTCCGGCGTGTGGTCCGTGGGAAGCTGGCCAAGATTGCCGCCCATGCCAGGGGCACTGGAAGGGGCCCACCATGCCCTGTTCAGCTGACTGAGGAGGAGCGTGCGGTGGCCCAGACCTTCAACAGGCAGCAAGTGGAGGGGCTGCCTGGCTTTGACTCCAGTCAGGAGGCCGTGAGGACAGGTACGTTTTTTTTTTTTATATCTGGTGTGTAGCATGTGTGGGAGGGAGGGAATATGTGCCAAGTGTGTGGATCCTCCAACCTGTGAATGTTTTGTGTCATCCACAGATGAGCAGGAGGGTACTTGGCCATCTGGCCTGACCGCACCATGCCCGGGACAAAGCCTGAGGAAGACCCCCAGACAAGGCCGGAGTCCTCGGAGGAGGTTGAGGAGGAGGAGTTTGAGTTGGAGGAGGAGGACATGTCAGGGAATGACTTGTTATTTTTGGAGGAGGCTTCCCCTTTGGCTGGCAGCAGCCAGGCCTCCATCCGGGGGAGCCCTTCCCACTCCTCCCCCAACAGGGCTCCCCTCCGAAGGGGCTCCCCTTCTCCCCGGCCACAAGCCTCATCTGGAGGCAGGAAGGCAACCCACACAACTAGGGGGTGGCCGAGTTTCTGCCCGCCAACCTGAGAAGGGACCAGGCCCTCCATAAAGGATTCGCTTGGGGACATGGCCTGCAACTCCCTGGCCCTGATCAATTGCCTAAATGACCAGCAGGCTAACACAGCAGGCGTTGGTCACGATGTGAGGGCTCTCTGTCAGGATGTGAGGGCCCTCACCCAGGCTATCCAGGCCAATACGGCAACGCTCAATGATGGGCTGTCTCGCATTGCCGTGGCCTTGGAGGGCAGGCCGCCAGGTGGGCAGAGACCAGGGGATGCTCCTCCTTCCCCAGATTACCCCCCCATGAGTTGGCCCTGAGGAGCCGAGGCCGTGGCCGTGGGCGCCCCAGGCGTGAGTATTTATTTATTTTTTTACAGATTTTTTTTTTTTTGCTGGTCATTTTTTTGGGTGCTGGACAATTTTTTTTTGGGTTGTGAATAATTTCTGATTGTGGGGGTGACATTCCTGCCGGAAAAGGGGTGTCACACTCATTTGTGGACCAGGGAGAAGTGGTCCCCAGGTCCGTGTGAATGGTGTATGAATGTACAGTGACATAATTGGAGCCGTGGCGTGGCGTTGCTGCTCACAAGTCCTGCATGGTGGGCTTGTGCCAATCCAATTTGATGAGGATGTGATGTGTCTGTGCTAGGGACCACAGTGGTGTGCATGCATGCATTCTCATTGTGCCATGATTAATGTGTGTGTTTAACGTGCAAAGATGCCTAATGTGAGCTGTCTCCTGGCTGCTCTTCCCTCAGAAGATGGGGTAGCCTCGGTTAGGGGGGGATTGTCTGGTTCGGGGGTCAGGTCATCACATATGTCAATCTCCAGGCCCTTTCTCACTGCAAAGTTGTGCAGCATGCAACATGCACCGATGATATGACATACAAAGTTGGGGGAATACAACAGGGTACCCCCAGACTTATCCAGGCACCGGAAACGTGACTTCAGGAGGCCAAAGGTGCGCTCCACGACTGCACGGGTTTTGGCGTGTGGTTCATTGTAACTTTCCTCTCCTGGGGTTTGGGGGTTCCGGATAGGAGTCATGAGATGGGGTCCCAGTGCATATGCAGAGTCACTTGGAATGGAAAAGACAGGAGGATGTTAGTAGTGCATGTGCCCCTTGTGATGTGTGCATCATAGGGGGGGGACAGTCATGCCTGCCACCCATGTTACTCACCAACCAGCCAGCTGTCCCCATACATGTTCTGTTCGAATTCCATTGGGATGGGGCTCTGATTGTATATGTAACTGTCATGGCTGGATAAGGGGTGTTTGGCACGAACGTGCCATATGGGGCATTTGGCATCGACTATCACCTGTACGTTGATGGAATGCCAGGGTTCTTCCGATTGCGGTATATGTGCTCTGTCTCACGGGGGGGCTGGAGTGCCATATGTGTGCAATCTATGGCCCCCACGGTGCGTGGGAATCTGTCAATTCTGTAGAAATCTGTCATTTTTGTTTGAAAATTACTTAGAACCCTAAACATTATATATATTTTTTTTTTAGCAGAGACCCTAGAGAATAGAATGGAGATCGTTGTAATATTTTATGTCACTGGTATACACATTTTCGCCATTTAGGAGGTGTAGGTATAGAGAGCGGTGGTAGTCTTTTTTTGGGATGGAGGAATGGTGAAGGACTGATTAGGCTGGGGAAAATTATATTTGGAATGTGGTGATTTGGACCGTAAGGTGGTGGGATCTCTTTCCAAAAGTTTTGGATTAGAGGGCATGCCCACTATATGTGAATAAGTGAGCCTTCCTTGGCAGAACATCTCCAGCAATTGGGGGATGGGGGGGTCATGTGGGCAATTTTGTGTAGTCTGAGGGGAGTCTCGTACCATCTAGAGAAAGTTTTAAAGCCATTTGACTGAGCCGAAACATTGATTGTTGCCTTGTGGATATAAGAATATATTTTTTCCCAATCATCTCTTGAAAGGTTAATTGAAATACAGTATCTTTCTTCCTTTTAGCGCTTGCTATGTTGGATTTTGGGTTGTGGTCTGAAAAGAGGATGGAGTATATGGCTGAGATCAGATGGCGTTGAGGGTCTGTGTTGGTGCAAAGCATTCTGAACTGCGTGCGTTGTCTCGAAAAATCTGAGCGTGATTGGGGATCGTTAAGAAAGTGTTGGCGTTGTACATATGTCCAGAATGGGAAGGGTTGTCCGGCCATTTGTGCTGATAATGTGGATAGAAAAGTGTCTCCGGTGAAACCAGTACAATGGAAATCAAATCATAAACAGAGTAGTGGAAATGTAGGATCTGGTCCACCAAGCTGAAGATACATCCACCAAATATCAGAAAACGTGGGCTTGCTGCCAACACTACCAAACAACTGTAGAATACTCCCAAGTTAGTACTATCTGAAGACACACGATAATAGTGTGGAGGAGGAGGAGAAGGATGAGGAGGAGGAGGAGGAGGAGGAGGAAGAAAAGATCTCTCTATACCCCATCGCATCCCTCCCCCCTACCAATTGCCCCCTTCAACATCCCCCCTGTATATACTTAGTATAATACAGTACACCACCTCCCAATGCAGTCAGATGCCCTCCTCCTCCTGAGTATTATTCCTCTCCCAGCTGACTCTCTATTCTACCAATCCCCTCTACAACGAGGTACCCCCTCCGGAGAAGAGAACCCCCACCCAAGCCTTTTTGCGGATGGACTCGTACACACGTACACATTCCTTGTGACAGTAATAGATGGTGATGGGTAGTCTTTATGAAGGGATTCTAAATGACCCCCAATCCCTCCTTTGCAGTTCAAAGTATTCATAGCACCAAAAATGGAGATTCTGAATACTCATTTTTTTTAATCAGCGCTCCTGTGTTTTTACAAATGAGACTGGATCGAAACCGTTTCCGGCTTCGTTCCAGTCTCAGCCTAGCCAACGGACGTGCCGTATCGTAGATCGGGTCTCCTAGTGGGACGGGAAGCCCAGAAAAAGGCGAGGGGGGACATCCTCTCCCGCTCCTTAGAATAACAGCCGAGCCGCTTTTAGCCACAGTAAAATGTGGACCTCCAGCTCTAAACAACAGTACCGGTTAGATGGCTGCAAGCCGAAGCCGTATATGTGTGTATGGTCGGCGCTAAGGGGTTAAAAGGACAAGAATGACGAGAGAAAAAGAAAAACCGACCACCAGAATTTTTCATTTAGCAACACAACAACACAGCTTGAAAGCAACATGCAGCTGGAAATATAGAGTGTCTTGTTTTATTGTTATACATGGTATCTATTACTTTATGTTCAATTCTGCACAAAGGATTTGTGTGTAAGTGCTGCAGGAATTGTTAATAGTGTTGTTTTTTTTTGTTTTGTTTACAGTAAAGCTGTCTGGTGTCTATTAAAAAATGGCCTTTTGAGAGTCCTTAACTCCTTCCCGCTGACTGTATGCACATATGTGGCCTTGGCTTTAGGGGTTATACAAGCATGGATGCATGCATGCATGCATCATCCTGGTACTGTTTTTTAGAGTGGCCGGTCGGCTCTTCAGGGATAGCAACCGATGTGACTAAAAGCCTCTCGGCTGTTATCCCGGAGGAGCAAGCGGGGGTGTCCCCCTCCCGCCGCCTTCTGCCACTCTTCCCGAGCCTCCATCGCACCCGAGACATGGAATCGGCTTTGTTCCAGTCTTCTTTCTGTAAATACGGAAGCAACGTCACAACGTCACTTCTGGTTTACTAATAAATAAGAAAAAAAAAAATACATTTTAAAGCGTCCCCATCCCCATGAGTTTGGGCAGCAAGGAAAACACACACGTAAGTCATGCCCACATTTGGGAAGGCTCCGCAATATCTATGCGAAAAGATAGAAGTCCACAGCCCCAATCGCATTCTGCGATCCACCGACCAAAATTTGGTCAAGATACCCAAAGCCAGATACAAGTCCAAAGGAGAAAGAAGGTTTGCTTTCCAAGGTCCCAGACTATGGAATGCTTTCGGTTGGAGGAAAACCACCTGAACTTCAGAAGACAGATAAAAACTCTGCTCTTTTGATGACCAGAGAGACAGAAACAACGAGCGCCCAGAGGCGATTCAGTTCGCATGTGCCGCGCTATATAAGTTTTTCATTCATTCATTCATTCATTCATTTGTAAACAGTGTTCAAATCACACATGTGTTGTATCAGCTTATGTTTTTTTTTTTCTATTACTAGGCATTCTTAGTGAAATAATAAACTTTAAAACTTAGGTCTTACACAAATCTGCCAGATATTTTCCTCTTAAATTGTAACCTATTAAAGTTTCTTATGTATTGTTCATTGAGTCAGTACAAAATGTCTAGCTTTTTTTATCTAAAATACCCAAAATGTTTTCACTATAAAACAAAGGGCAGCTTTGACTGGTTTCAACAACAAGCATGAAACCACTGCCACCCTGTGGAAGGACATCCAGCCTTCCCCTATTAGCTGTTCCCTATCAATTATGCCTTGTCACGATCCCTATCGTGCCAAGCAGACCGTGAGGCGTGGTCGTGCTTCAAGTGGCTTGAACCCAGGACCTCGCCCTTGCTATTTCAATACCTTGCCTCTGAGCCACTTCTCAGTTTGGGATTTCTGCTTGCTTTTCAGCTAAGGTGGTGCTGAATGTGCTGATCACCTTAGTTGGATCTCATTGCAATCTGCACCTGACTATTCTGGTCCAGCTGAGGCAGCTTACCCAATTATTCAGGGTATAAAGCCCTGCCTCACTCTGACAGCCTGGTCAGTTCATTGTTATCTGATCATCCTGCTTGTTATCCGACCTCCCTGTCTGAGCCAACGGTTCCTGTATTAATCTTCAGCTCCAAGACTGACCTCGGCTTCTGACCTTTTGCTTTGTACCTCGGATTGCTGCTGTCTCCTGTCCTTTGACCCCGGCCTGTACCTTCGGACTTCCTCTACCGTCTCCAGCCCTTGACCTACAACTTGTGCCCCGGACTTGTCTTTAGTTCCTGTTTGTCGAACACCTGCCATTACCTTGATAGCTGCTGATCCTTTCTATACAGGAATAGCTTGCATCACCTTGCGACTTCCAGACATCTCCTACATCACTTGGTACTACTACAATCAGCAGAACCGCAAGTATCAAACACTAGTTGCTATACCTTTAGGTTGATGTCATTGTCACACATGACCAGCCTGGCACACTTTGGGGTAGATTAAGGGAGGAGAAAGTTTAACTTATACATGCTGGTAAAGGGCAGACATGGCTTCTGAGCAAAACAAATACCCACCACTGTGGTGCAGCACAGGAAAGCCAGGGGGGTCGTGTTACCCTTCTAAGCTTACCATTTCTGTCACTTCTTTGAATGGTTACCAGAGGCTGCACACATTATGAATCAAAAACCACTGATGTGATGAAATGAACTCCAGCTGCCCAAAGCCTGTCTTCCTCCCATACATAAACTGACAGAATAGAAATGAATCCACCAGCTTGAATCTAAGTAGCCAAAATAGTGGGACATTTTTGAGCTGTCTTATTTGCTTGTACTGTGGTGGAAATTTGAGGATGTATTTAATATGTGTTGCCATATTGGCACCCAGTCTTGACACTTCCCCAACCCGCTCTAATTAGAACTGATTGGGGCAGTCTGAGGCTGGTTGAGATGCACTTCCTGACTTGGAGACGGGTGCTTGAAGAGTGAGTGTCGCCGGCGCAAGGGCTCCTGTGTGATGCACAGATATTCGCCTGCGTGATGCGTCACTTTGCAGGCACACTATTGGTTTAGTGGATGTGTGCTTTTGCCATCTCTGTGTCTGATCAACATAAATATGATGGTATGAGCATACAGCTCCCCTTATCAGGAACTGTGTTCATTTAGTTATTGTATTGTTTCTGTATCATACTGTGTTATTGTACTATCATATTGTGTTATTATTGTGTTATTACTGTAATGAATCCCTGTTAGAAGGGTTTATCTGTGCTGACATCACTTCCTGTAGAGGAGGTCACATGCTGTGACATGACTTCCTGTGGTCACATGCTGTGATCTCGTCCAATCAGAGGTGGTCTGTGAAATCTATAGTCTTAATAAAACTGCCTGTAGAGGGCGTCGACAGCAGTGATGCTGGGGAGCGATGAATGAGAGCAAGCTGTGGTAATGTCTCTTGATTTGTATGGATGGGCATAGAATGGATGGTGAGTAAATCTTTTAGCTTAAACATGGCATTATTTCAAAAAAGATGGGGAATGTGTTTTAGAGCACATGGCAAGATGCTGGTGTGCTTTGCACACCCCCAGATTGCCACCACAGTACCAAATACTAACTAATATTTTTTCTTTATTTCCTGCATGATTTTGTGATTAAATCCCTTTGCTGATTTTTTCCTACTCCAAGTGACTGAGTTTATGTATTTTTTTTTTTAATTTTCACATGTACTAAGGAAAGACACAAGGAAAACTTTAGAATGCATTAAACTTTGTTTAACAAAGATAATATCAATTTTATTCTACCTTCCAAAGTCCTCCTACAAGTGCTTGTCAAACCATTTTACATAAAATCTATACAAAGCCTGTTATTAGCTCACACAGGCACAATAAAGCCACTGAATTCCAACTAAATTTAAAACATAAAACTAGGTAGGAGTAATAAATAACACCTACTGTATATCTTGATTTAAGATCATACAAACTTGCAAAACACAACTTCAAAGTATATGAAAGTGTAATAAAAATCTTATGCTAAAAGGTTATCCAAAACGTTGTAATTTTTAAGATGCCTGACCTGTGTAAGCTTTTCTCAGATAATGCAAGCCAAGAGCTAAATTCTAGTCACCCATTAGTGATTTAAAATGCTTTTTCTCCACTGTATTTCTGTGTGTAGATGGTCATCTTAGTAGAGGAGAGGGCTTTGTTTCCTCATGTCAGAGCCACCAACCCTCCATTAACTGGTGATCTAATGACTGATAGGGAATAATCAAGAAGCAGCAGGAGATTTGCAGAAATAACAGATTCACAGAATGAATGAAGCAGAAGCACACTTAGCATTTCTTCTAATTCCCTATAACATAGAAAATCTTAACTGTTTCATATATGTTCTACTATTTTGCACATTACTGTGTTGCTAAAATAATTATTTAATACATTCTATACATATGTCAATCACAATGCCCACTGACCCACTGAAAGAAAAAAAGAAAAAACACTGCCCCCAGACACATTCTGACACATCCAGTCTGGTTCCTTGTGACGTCATTGACTATATATGGTCATATCCATATATAGTCAATGATGTCACCCTGAAATCCTCACCAACTTGTATAGAACAGATGTCATTCATTCACTGTCATTCAGCAGCAGGCAAGAGAGTGGACTGAACATGTCTCAGCAGCATTTTTTGTTTTCTTTACGGCAGCTGGTTGGCAGTCATCGTGACTGATGTGGATTTACAATGTGATCGATGGTGGATGTATCTGTCAAAACTGTGTTTGTAGGATTTTTCCTATTGTTTACATTTTTTTGTGAATGAGTAGGGATACATTATACCCTTACTCATTCACATAGGGGCGCAGTATCTTGATTCCCCAAATTGTTAACCACTTGCCGACCACCGCACGCTGATATAAGTTGGCAAAATGGCACGGGTGCGCAAATGGGCGTACCTGTATGTCCCCCTTTCTGGCCTGGACCTGCTGATCGGTTCTGGAAAGCTAAATCCTTCCCCTGCTTGTGAAAGTGTAAACACAGGCAGGGGAAGTGATGTCATCTCCCCTTGTGGAATTATTTTCGGTTCTAGAGAGAGGAGATAGGGCGTCTAACAATGAGTTGCACTACACTAACACCAGTACACATAGCTACACTTGTCATCCCCAATCACCCCCCAGTTAACCCCTTCACTCCCTGTCACTGTGTAACCAATTGCAGTTGTCAGATTTTTCACTGATTACTGCATTGGTGTCATTTGTGACAGTAGTAAGTGTTAGGGCAGTTAGTGGTAGGCCCAGGTAGTCCTAGGGTACCCCTAATAAATGTTTGACCCCTTGATCACCTCCAGTTAACCCTCTCACCCCCAATCACCATTGTCACTAATAAAAAAAAATCTGATCGCCGTATTAGTGTCATGGGTTAGCCAGTTATTTGATTATGAACAGACGGAAAAAACATATGTAAAGCGCTAAAACAAAAGACATATGTGTCCAGGCAATCGTAAATAAAAATGTAAATTTATTGCCATTAAAACACTTGAAAAATTACAACAATCCTCCATGATGTAAGTTATGCAACAAGCCAGCATAGTCTGTATAAGGTTGGAGCAGAAACAGTCAGATAACCAGACGATATAAGGTAGATCTAAACCACAGACGAAGCTCCACTGGCGGGGGGGGGGGGGGTTGTGCCACCCTTATACAGACTATGCTGGCTTGTTGCATAACTTACATCATGGAGGATTGTTGCAATTTTTAAAGTGTTTCATGGCAATAAATTTACATTTTTATTTACGATTGCCTGGGCACATATGTCTTTTGTTTTAGCTCTTTACATATGGTTTTTCTGTCTGTTCACTATCTTTATCACATCACTACTGATGTGTTTACCATATAGCTGCTGATCAATGTCAGGCAGAACTTTCTACATCTTGTAGCCCACCACCGACTTATCCAAAAACTTTTAAAAATCCTGTCATTGGCGCCAAACTGATTGCCCCCTAGTTAACCCGTTTACCCCATGTCACCAGAGATCACTGTATAAGTATTAGGCTGCGTACACACGAGGAGACATGTCCGTTGAAACTGGTCCGCAGACCAGTTTCCGCGGACATGTTCGATCGTGTGTACGGCCTAGCGGACAGGTTTCCAGCGGACAAAAGTTTCTAAGCATGCTTAGAAACTTGTCCGCTGGAAACCTGCCCGTCGGACATGTCTGATGGTTAGTACGCCCAACCATCGGACAGAAATCCCGCGCATGTGTCAAATTGATTTGACGCATGCGTGGAAGCATAGAACTTCCTTGTTTGAGCACGTTGGTGTCGTCTACGTCACCACGTTCTCTGTTCGCAGGGATTTTGGTCTGATGGTGTGTACACACATCAGACCAAAATATCCCAGAAGACATGTCTGATGAAAACGGTCCGCGGACCAATTTAATCAGACATGTCTCCTCATGTGTACAGGGCCTCACAAGTGACGCTGGTTAGTTAGTTAGTTTTTTATAGCATCAGGACACCCGCCATATATTACCCAATAAAGGTTTAACAACCTGATCACCTGGTGGGTGACATCAGTTAGGTTTTAGTGTCAGTTAGGGTCTGCGTCACCCCAGGCAGCATCGGACTAGTGCCAGTAGCTCTAACACCCATGTACGCACCATACACCTCCCTTAGCAATATAGTGTCTGAACGGATCAATATCTGATCTGATCTATACTAGCATCCCCAGTAGTTTAGGGTTCCCAAAAATGCAGCATTATCGGGATTAGCCCAGATATCTGCTAGCTCCTGCATTTAGCCCCTCCGCCCAGCCCAGCCCACCCAAGTGCAGTATCAATCAACCACTGTCACTTACAAAAACACAACACGCATAACTGCAGCATTTGTCAGGCATGATCCCTGTGAACGTTAACAGTTTTTTAGTAGAGATTGAAGCAGTTGCTGACAGTAAGGTGCTCTTTATTCCTGTGAGTCTCACTAGTGTATCAGTAAACTTAGAGGCCAAAATGTCCAATCGAAGGTACACCAGCGAAGAGGCCTACACGTTTCTAAGCATAACAGATGAGAGTGAGGAGGAAGTCACCCATCTGTCAGATTCAGGCTCAGTATTCAAATGCATAGACAGCAGCAGCACTCTGACAGATAGCTCCGACGATATAGTAATGGTCCCTGCAAAAGTCAGGCGTACCCGACTCTGTTCTTCTGCTGTTGTTGAGGTGAAAGACCCACAGGGCTCTCGTATGGAGCAAAGAGCCAGTACTAGTGCTGCTCATTCTTCTAGTAAACTGGCAAGCACCAAATCAAATCAGCACTGCATTACCATGTGGTGACGTGGCAAGTCCCAAGAGCAGTTCAAGCTGCTGTGGTGGCTAGCACAAGTAGAGTCCCGCAGCCACCAAGAAGACAAAGACAGGCCATTCGAGCCCATAGTGTCCTTCCTGCTGCATTTGCCAATCTGAATTTGGAGCCCACCATTTCTGCAGCACCCGTACTTTTCCAAATTCATTGGCCAACCCGGAATTCAAGTGGAAACAGTTAATTTTACATCACTTGATTTTATTTTTTTGTTTTTCTTTGAAGATCTTTATAGATCTATTGTGGACCAAAGCAATTTGTATGCTGGTCAATTCATCACCGTTAATCTCCAAGGGACCCTTGCCAGAGAATGAAAACCTATTATGGTTTCCGAATTTAAGACCTTTCTGGGCCTCTCCCTTCTCATGGGCATAACTAAAAAAAGTGAATTGCGGTCATATTGGTTATTGGTTCACTGACCCAATTCACCCTATGGCCATTTTCTCTGCCTCCATAGCCAGGGCACAATACATGCAGATCTTGCGGTTCATGAATATTAATGACAATAAACTCTATCGTCCTCGGTGACCCATGGAATTGGCACATGTGGCACCGTGTGATCTAATCGCCGGGGCTTACCCCAGCTGCTTGTAGATTCCCGTCTTAGGCTGGGGGAGAGAGCCTGTGTGATGGAAGATACTAAAATTCCTATTTTGTGTTAAGCTAATTATTTTATTAGAACCACTGAAATGTTTTCTCTTTTTTATATTCTTTTAATTTATTTTATATTGTTTTTATATTCATTATCTATATATGCATGTGTGAAAAGTATATATCACAATGGTGTTTGTTTTCCTTAAGAGTTTATATCAGATATGATGTTTTTAAAGTTACAATTCAGCATTGAAAAATAGACAAAGGAGAGCTATTCAATTGCCACCCCCCCCCCCTGCTGCAGATGTGTTCAACCCCCCCTTGTCCTTGTTTTACTGAAGGAACTTTGTGTCTCGTGACAAGAGAACTGTTTATGCCAAATATGGTAATATAGGTTTAGATATCATCTTGGTATTATTCTTTTCAGCCAGTGGTCAGCTTTTTTGTAAAAGAAATCCTAGCAGCTAATTAGCCGCTAGACTGCGTTTACAATCAGTTTGAGGGAACATCCCTCCCATTCCCCACCTCCTCCCGTCATCTTCCTTAATTTTCTAATGCTTTCCTGTCCCACCAGGGAACCTGATAATGTATCCAGTGGTTCTGCCAGCTGACCATAGAGCTGATCAAAGATCAGAATGGCTCCAATCATCTCTATGGCCTTAGAAACCGAAAGCTACAAGCATTTCATGACTTTGGTTTTGCCGGATACTGGGAAAGCATCTTAGCACCAATCTCGGTGTGGTCAGGTGCTTTGAGGGCAGAGGAGAGATCTAGAGTCTAATAGACCCAATTTAAATAAAAAAGAGTACCTGTTACTACCTATTGCTATTATCGGGGATATTTACATCCTCTGTTATAACAATAAAAATGATTAAAAAAAATTAAATGAAAGGAAAAAATCAAAATAAACAATTAAAAAGCATCCCTGTCCCCCCATGCTCGCACACAAAAGTGAATGCAAACATCAGTCTCCTATGTAAACAGCAATTTTACCATGCATGTAAGGTATCAATGCGAACATCAGATCTCCTCTGCAAATCTAAAGTGGTAACCTGTAAAGGCTTTTAAAGGCTTTTAAAAATGTATGTAGTTTGTCGCTGCTGCACGGTTGTGCGAAATTTTAAAGCATGTCGTGTTTGGTAAGTATGTACTCGCCATAAGATCATCTTTTAAAAAATACCAATTTAGTGACAATAAATTAAATTAGGCAGAAGAATATGAGATTGTGTGTGCATTTACCTACAGTACTTGTATCCTCCACCATCAAAGGTGCCCCAACCTTTACACGGATCCTTGCCTGAAAGGCCTTTAGCTTCACTAGATACTAAGGGCCAGATTGTATTACACCGTCGGATCTTAACTGCAGTTTTAAAATGGCCGCCGGGGGCGTTCTCGCTGATTTACGCCGAGAATGTTAATCAGCGAGTACAGCAATTCACGAACGTACGCAGGCCCGACGCAGTCACTTTACGACGTTTACGTAAGGGTTTTCCTAGGCGTAAAGATAAAGCAACAAAAAGCAGGCGCATCCTATGTTAAGTATGGACGTCGTGACCGTGTCGAATTGGAAAAGTTTTACGTCGTTTGCGTAACTCGTCCGTGAACGGGGATTGATGTCATTGACGTTCACGTCGAAAACACTGTCATAATTTGGAGCATGCGCACTGGGATACATTGACGGCCGGCGCATGCGCAGTACGTTCGCCGCGGGATCGCACCTATTTTAAATACTACACGCCCCCTACCCACCCAATTTGAATTCCGCTGGCCCATTTACGCTACGCCGTCGCAACTTTAGTAGCAAGTGCTTTGTGAATACAGTACTTACGCAAAAAGTTTCGGCGGCGTAACGTAAATGAGAAACGTTACGCCGGAATAAAGAACCGCTCGCCATCCTGAATCTGGCCCTAAGTTGTCTTTAATCAAACTGGCTTTTCTGAAAGTAAATGCTGGAGTAGAGATAATGAAAGCACCAGCGATTCGGTCCATGGTGAACATGTGCCAATATTTATTTACAATCCTCTTTATTTCTTTATGTTGGTTATAAAACCGAGTGATGATCCTGATTGGACCAGTGGTTTTGGATAAGGGTGTTTTTTTTAAAATTAAAAACAAGGTTGTGATGTGTTTTGGCACAGGCTCATTCAAAGGCCCTTTTTAGGCATGTATGGAAGTATCCACATGCCAGAAGTCTGGTTTTTAATGCATCGGCCTCTTTCTTAAAGACAGTGTCATCCGTATAGTTGTGCCTAATTCTTAGGTACTGACTATGGGGTATTGAACTGACGAGAGGTCTGGGATAGAAGCTATCAGCATGTAAAATACAATTGCCGGCCGTAGGCTTAAGGAACAGACTGCTCGTAGTGAAGCCATTACTGTCCATGTGTATCTGAACATCAAGGAAGGTGTCATTATTCATGGCAAATTTAACTTTTGCATATGCTAATGCTTTTTAGAATTTGATTTGTATTATTAAACTTATACTATTTTTAAACAATTATTGTCTACACACACAATTTTTGGATTTATTGCCTTTTAACCACATGCCGACCGCGCTATAGCGAAAATACTGCTACAGCGCGGTCGAGTAGTTTTGACACGACGTCCCTGGGACGTCGTCCTTCACTTTCGCGATTGCCGGAAAAGATTCGACATTATAGAGAAAAGATTTGACACTATAGAAATAATAGATTCGACATTACAGAGAATAGATTTCGATTTATGAGAAAATAGATTCAACATTATAGAGAATAGATTCGACATTATTACTAGTCATACAACATTAGAATTCTTGTAGGCGGAATATTCGAACGGAAATGTACGATTCGACGTAAAGATTCGATGTTCCGTCGAATATTGGCTAGCCAGGAAAATTGGGGTGATTAGCATGAACTATGAACCATACTAGGCCACATGCCCTCACCATGGGGGTTTCCGTGCCAGGAACAACCCTCTAACAAAGCCCCTTGTCCTCATGTTGACAAGGACAAGCTCCTCTTTTCCACAACCCTTCCCTAGGTATAGTTGGGGTCTGGGGACTTGCGGGCTTATCAGAATCTGGAAACCCCCTTTAACAAAAAGTGGGCACCCAGATACCAGCCTCCCAATGTGAATGAATATTGGGCACATATCACCCCTACTCATTCACAAAAAAAGTTTAAACCCTAGATATAAAGACACTCATATATTTGACAAGACCTTTATTAAAAAGAAATCTCCCCCAAAAGACCCTTGTTCTAAATTCATCTTCAATCATGTTGTCCAGTGATGCAGATCCATGTTAAATACGATGCTGATGACCGGATTAAAGAAATGTTGATGCTTGTCACCGTCCGAATGGAAAGTCCAGCAGATGACAGCTGAACTGGACAGCTGGCACTGCTGGAATGTAAACAATAGAGCAAGCAAACCTGGGTGGGTTATGTCTTTAATCAAATATGGCCTTGACCGTACTTGTTCTATGATCTCACCCAGGATCGCCTCTTGCTTGTTTACATTTTGAAACATGCCGTAGGAAAATTGTTCTTTTAGGCCGCGTACACATGGAGGGACATGTCCGCTGAAACTGTCCGATGGACCGTTTCCAGCGGATATGTCTCCTCCAGATTTTCATCCGACGGCGTGTACACACCATCGGATCAAAATCCCCGCAGATAGACAGCGCGGTGACGTGGCGGAGACGTTGACCCCGACACGTCACCGCACCAGGAAGTAAGAAACTTCCACGCATGCGCCGCATCCATTCGATGCTTGTGCGGGCAGATATGTCCGCTGGTTAGTGTACTAACCAGCGGACATATCCGACGAACATGTCTCCGGCGGACAAATTTTAAAGCATACTTTAAAATTTGTCCGCCGGTCAGACATGTCCGCTAGCCCATACACACAATCAGATTTGCCCGCTGAACTGGTCTGTCGGACCAGTTTCAGTGGACAAATTTGATTGTGTGTACGCGGCCTTAGAGGCGATAGTTATACGACCGTTAAATTACAGTTTTCCAGCTGCATCAGCCAGAGGTTCAGGCAGGTGGGTGAACTGGCCAAATTAGGCTTATCTCTAAGTGCAATGAATTAATAAAATTATGGATAGGTACTTAAGAATACAATTCTTATTTTTCCTCAAAACTAGTTCAACCTAGTTTTTTTTGCCGTCATGTGGCCAAAACTACTTGGGTTTAAAAGCCTGGGCATTTGCTCATCTCACTCCTGGGAGGAAGGTTACTTTCACCAGCGACTTTGTCTTGATATTTGCCACTCCATATGGGCACTGAAAAAAATACATCTAAGTTTACTATCTGTTAAAAGAAATTTAGTAGATGTAGATAAACTCCATCTATTACTGGTGCATTTAACTTGGTAAATAATTGTGTACCTGGAAGTGCTCAGTGTCAAAGTGTTTTGAAAGTGTTCCTTCCCTACCATGTTGAGGCAATATGGTGGAGTGCTTTATCGTCCAATATACAAAAAGCTGTGTTTTGTAACCCTGTGGCAAAAGCTTGTAACTAGAAGCTGGATCATCTAAAAAAATTTTTTTTTGCAAGGAAAAATCCTGATACTCCTCGCTTGTATGAGCAAACTGCATGTGGAAACCTTCAAAGCAGTGAGTAATGTCTACTTTGTACAAATGTTTTTCATCATGCTACCTCTGCTTTTATATTACCTTTCTTTCCATAAAGACATCTTTTCAATATATAATCTGTTATTTCTGACAAAGAATTACAGAGGCGATCGGATGCTGTCCTTGGGCTGACACGGAGAAGAGTGAGGAGAAAATGGCCCTCAACCGTCTCCATATCATTGCAGGGCGGAAGCAACATCAAAACGTCATTTCTGCCCAATGGTCTTAAGGGGAGATTTTTTAATTTATTTTTTAATTCCAGCCCTAGACCTCCTCTGCATCTTATAACATGCAACCTGTAGAATTTCTTAAATGTCACCTATGGAGATTTCTAAGGGTAAAAGTTTGTTGCCATTCCACGAGCAGGCGCAACTTTGAAGAGTGACATGTTGGGTATCAATTTACTCGGTGTAACATTATATTTTGTAATATAAAAAAATTGGTCTAACTTTACTGTTGTCTTATTTATAAATTCAAAAAGTGCTCTTGTAAGACCGCTGTGACAAAAAGTATTGCAACGACCGCCATTTTATTTGCCAGGGTGTTAGAATTTTTATTACATATTTTTGGGGGTTCAAAGTAATTTTCTTGCAAATTTTTTTTTTTAAACTTGTAAACACCAGATCTCAGAAATAGGCTTGCAAGTGGTTAACAACTGCATTTAATGTAGCTTCATGCATACTTTCTAAGACATGGTAAACTCTAGGCATTTGCCTGATATAAACATAAACTAAAGAAAGCACACAATAAATATTACTTATTTAGATACTGCACATGTTCTGTAATTTATTGCTTTCATTTCCTGTATTCTTCATAATATAATGTTATGTCTTCAGCATCGTGTATTGACTGAGATTAGTTATAATTTGATTTAAAAATATTGCAGTTTTCTAAAACGGCATAAAACCATCTGTCTTCCACTGCACAGAGAACACAAGTGATATTAGCTCAGCACAAGCTCCCATTCAAAATATGGTTAATGTTGGCTTCTTAGATTATTAAATTATTTTTAAAGCAAAGTAGTCCTACACAACCTAGTCTTTATATTATTTTTGGTAGGAACATTAGCTCAACTTATATTTAACAAGGTTGACAGCATTCAGTACCACTTTCAAAACTTTGGTAAAGGGGGTAGAGTTTGGGCTTTAAAAAAAAATTGCTTATCCTTTAAGATCAAATTAACATGCCATAAATAATACTTACAAAAAACAATAATATTTCATATCTGAATCAAATAAATTTGTGAAACAGAAAATCCAACAGCTTTACTGTAAATGAAGTCCCACGGGTGAAGAAATAATCACACAAAATAATGTCCCAAGAGGTGCAATCTTGTTTTGTAGGTTTTTCTGTGTCACCGCTAGGCTCCACCATCACATCTGCTGGAGCTAGTGGACTGGTGGTTTGTTCGAAATGTGTATACCACACTGTCTGGTGAGAAATTTTACCCAGCTTTTAAGATAAAGGAGGAAAAAAGTTTGCTACACTATGGAGTTTTTAATGTACTTTCTTTACTGAGTGCTGTTGATGCTGGAAACCATTGTCTGAGCGAGTGATCTGCACATAGAAGGCTGCATTTTTCCACCTGGAGTTGGCTTAGGGAATGCTGCGCTTGCTTCAACCTCCATGATATTGGGGTTTGGAGGTCTGGTAAATGGCTTTATTACTTCTTTGGTAGCCATCCATACACAAATATCCAGCTCTCCTGGGACACACACTAATGCAGACTGTCTCTTGGTAGTAGTAAAAAAGTTTGTCTGTTTGTTAGCCACAGTGTAAATAAAATCCAGACCTGAAGTGGACGACAAGTAAAGAAAATAAATAAACTACTTACAGTAAAAGCTTTTCAGGAACACCTACGATCCCCCTGAGGGGCTAATAATTCCAAGTGAGAGTCAGTAATCACATAGCCCAGATGGAATAAAAGGCTATCGCCAGTACCTTTGGGAGAGTGTCATGCAGAGGACATGCAGACCAGCATGTGGAGGGCCCTCCAACATGAGGGACGCGAAGACTGCCAAGAGACAGTCTGCGTTATTGTGTCCCAGGAACACTAGATATTTATGTATGGATGTTTGTATATTCGTTACTTCCGGGTACGATTTTCATCTACAGTAGCTGCTCTGGGTTCACACCCTTTTTGATTTTTATTTCCACTTCATGATGTCTGACTATTTTTCCATATACGTCCGCCAATACCAACGCTGGTGATATTGTTTTTTTTTTTTACTTCTTTGGTGGAGGCACACTGTCAGGCTAGGAAAAGGTAACAGTTCAGGTGTTCTAACTTTGCAAACAGTTCAAGAACAAGCGCATACCATGAGCAGGTCTGATGAGCAGGTCAGCTGGGACTTGTAGTTCACCGCTGCAGACAAAAGGTGGGATGAGCAGGTCAGCTGGGCCTTATAGTTCACTGCTGCAGATGAAGGTGGGATGAGCAGGTCAGCTGGGCCTTGTAGTTCACTGCTGCAGATGAAGGTGCTACAGGAGAGTCAGGTAAAGCGTAGTCTAGGCAAGCTGGGTCATACACAATTAGATTAGAGTTCAAACGGTACCGAATCAGAAGCGAACAAACAGGGTCAAACGAGCTAGGGTCATACACAAATGTACAGAGCAGAAAGTCATGCTGGCAAACAAAGGTAACTCTATCACGAGCACTGATTGGATGATGACACAGGTGATTTAAAGGTGAGCTGGCCAATCACTGTTGTTTCCCAGGCAAAGGCTGTGTCAGGTGGGTGTGCTGGGTCCTAAAGGGATCTTGGTACTGACACACACTGGATTTACTGTTACAACACAAAAGACCTGATTGTTCATCTATGGGAAATTGTGTGTGATTATTTATTCACCTGGGACTTTATTTCAAATTGTAATTCACGTTTAAAAATATTATTGTTTTTTGTCAGCACTATTTATACCATTATAGCACCCTCTAGTGTGTGTTACTAGAGTGAGAGTAGGCTAACTACTAACTCATGCTTAGCCTGTGAGTCTGTAATTGGGTCAAGGTAATTAGAGGTCAGGTTGGATGACTGATACAGAAATCCCTCTGGTGGCTTCCCCTGGATCTGGAAAGTTAGAGAACATTCTAGATACTAGTGGGTGGAGGTGAAGAGGGTATACACGACAAGTAAATTATGGTCAGGAAAAGCAATATTGTGGCAGTGTCATGTATATTAGTAGCACATGGGGCAAAAAGAGTCCAAGGTGGAAATGGTTAAAAGTGTTGGATGAAGTTTGGATGATGTAATGTTTAGTGTTGGTATAACTGTACTCTCAGGGCTGCCATCAGTTGGGAACAGGAACCGTGTTCCAAATCTAAGGGTACAAACAAGGAGAGAGGCGCCTCTGGGTGTAGTATTTTAAAAAGTAATTTAATATAAAAGCCAAAGGTAAAAACCACTCACATTTTGGTGGTCATATATAGGCATGTAAAGAAATTCTCCAGGAGGGAGAGATGGCTGTCATCTGGTGCGTCTGTGCATCTGTGTGTTGTTCCCTGGTGAGGAGATGTTTAGTAGGAGGAGGAATCAGTCCTTGGTCGGAGCACGGGGCGGCGGATGATGACGTCACCAGGCAAGCGATGCCTGGTGATGTCATCATCTGCCGCCCCGTGCTCCTGTTGTCTCCAGATGTGCTCGTGAAGGATCGTTTCATCCGCTGCACCCACCGACCAACTTCAGGGGACCAAGGACTGATTCCTCCTCCTACTACACATCTCCTCACCAGGTGAGTGTTTTTTTACCTTTGGCTTTTATATTAAATTACTTTTTAAAATACTGCACCCAGAGGCACCTCTCTCCTTGTTTAGAGGTGAAGAGGGGCTGTTCTGCATATTTGGGGGCCCTTGGCCAATCTCCAGGAATGGGCCTGGCAGGGAACTAAGGAGCCCTTAAATAGACATGGGCCATGCCACTAGGGAAGTTGGGTGGTAGATGGAGAAGCAATGCTAAGGGAGTCTGTTGTGGGTCTTGTCATAGGGGGTTTACCTCAGGCTGGAGGTCGGGAGTCTGGCCTGGAAAGATCCTACCACCGGAGGCAGTTGGATGGGATCTGTTCGGAAATGCAGCAGAAGCAAAGCGTGAGAGAGACGGAGTGAGTAGATCAGCACAGTGCAGGGACAGACAAGGGGAGAGACTGCCAGCTATAGCAGTTCTCTCTTCAAGACAGCAGTGTGCCAAGTCTTCATCTAATCTTGCCCTAGGAAGTCTCCAGTGTGTGTGTGTGTGTGTATGTCAGTCAGGTAGACTGGGAAGACAAAGCAGCCAGGTGGGCTGGTGAAGTGGCAGCAAGGTGGGCTAGCATTTATGTGGCAAGTAGAGCTGGGACCAGTGTCTACAGGAAAGCAGAAGGTGATGTAGAATGCAGTTTACTCCATATGTACTATTTTCTACAAGAGACTGAGATTTCCTAGCCTATAATGGGCTGTTAGCTCAGTAACTAGAGACTGTTAGTTCCCAAGGGAGTAAACCCAGCAGACCTGTGCAAAGGAGCAAGATTTGTGCGGGAAGAACACGTTTAAGCTGTAAATAGGGAGGACGTTGCCCCTGTTTTTTTTCTGTTACTATTCAGTTGGGCATTCCAGAATCTCAAAAAAGTCAATCTCAATAAAACAACAAAAACAAAACTCAAGGACTGTCTGTGTAGCAGTGGGAAGCCCTGACATTTGCAACTCCTACAGGGGTAGTGCCACAGCGTGATAATTTGATCTTAAAGTAATAGGATAATTTTTATGAGCATGTTGAGGCAGTACAGCAAGTGGCTACACTAGTATCTGAGTGTTGGTGAGTGCTGCTGTATCTTTTTATGTAATTGAGTTTATTTGTACTGTAGGGCAGTTTTTTGTTTCTATGAGTTGACCTTTGCAGCACAGCAAACTTCTCAATTTGATGTATTGAAATGTACAAAATGTATTGTGGAATCTACATTTTCTACTGCACCCTTAGTTCTTCTCTGCATGCAAAGCGAAAGATACTTGAATCACAGTTCATGGACTTTATACGCACAACTTCACTTGGATGCACAATAAATAACTAAAAAACATTCAAGATGAAAACAGGACAATTCTGCACCATATGTTGATAAGGGTGGTGGCCTAAATACAGTGGGGAAAATAATTATTTGATCCCCTGACTGGTCCATAGCAATATGCTGGACCCTCATGGGATAGCTCAAAGGGGTCTGCATATCTCTTCTCCCTGTTCTTTATTTACAGGTTGCCATTGGTTGCAGCAAAGGTATCCCTGGGCAGCAACAGCCATGGGATCATGCAAGATGTGGATTGGACACAATTGGCGGGTGGAAAGCCCACTTGGAGGGAGCAGATAAAAGGGAGCTGCTGACCATTGCTGGACTGGACCGTGACTTCCACCCACCCTCCCTATTGTTCTCAGAAGTCATTGTGTTGTTCAGTGGGGAAGTAGTCTTCCAGCATTGTCTGGATGGACACTGTCATTTTTGATTATTGTATTTTAGCCAGGATAGCTTCATATTTATATTTATTTTTTGTTTCATAACGATATATTTTTATTTAAATGTTGGTGATTATCAGGTTACCCCTAAATAACATGTGGCCATTGTTTAAATTTGCCAAAACAAAATAAATATTTGAGAAAAAATTATCTAGTGGTCTATGCTGCCTTATTACTACTATCCCTTTGTGCTAGCCCATGCAGATTTTGTAAGTTTGTCCACTTAGGAAATGAAGAGTCTATCATTTTTATCACAGGTGTATTTAAAAAAAAATAAAGACAGAATATCAACCAAAAATCCCCCCAAAAAAACCCACATAAAAAAAATGCTATAAATGAAAGTGGAGTTCCACCCATTTTTTCAACATGACAAAGATTTAAAACATACCATCAAGGCAACAAAGGAGCCGAACATGTAGAGCCGCCAGTTAGCTCTACGCGGCGCCTGCGCACCGACTAGGAGCCGTGTAGAGCTGACTGCACAGGCGCCGTATAGAGCCGACTCGCAGCTCTACATGTTTGGCTCCTTTTGGAAACTCTGTGACTCCTGTGACGTGCCTACGCAATACGGGTCTTATATAGATGTTACTGTATTTGGGTGAACCTCCGCTTTAAGGATTTGAAGAAGATCTGTAAAAAAGAGTGGACCAAAATCCCTCCTGAGATGTGTGCGAACCTGGTAACCAACTACAGGAAACGTCTAAAGCCGCGTACACACGAAAACCGATGAGAACGGTCTGAAGGACATTTGTCTAAGGCCCCATACACACGATCGGACATATCCGATGAAAACGGTCCGCGGACCATTTCCATCGGATATGTCCGATCGGGAGTTTGATCCGATGGCGTGTACACACCATTGGATCAAATTCCCCGCCTGGACGGCGCGGTGACGTGGCGGTGACGCGGCGGTGACGTTGACGCCGCCGCGTCACCGCCACGTCACCGCACCAGGAAGTAAAACACTTCCGCGCATGCGCCGAATCCATTCGGCAGCGGCGCGGCGGCGGTGGGGGCCGACATGTCTGCTGGTAAGTGTACTAACCAGCAGACATGTCGCGCGGACAGATTCCCACCGGATAGATTTCAAAGCTTGCTTTGAAATCTGTCGGGTGGAGAAATCTGTCCGCTAGCCCATACACATGAGCGGAGATGTCTGCTGAAACGGTCCATCGGACCGTTTTCAGCGGACATATCCCCTCGTGTGTACGCGGCCTTAGGCCTCGTACACACGATCAAATCTGTCCGTTTCAGCAGACAGATTCGATCGTGTGTACGGCCGAGCCGACGGATTTGGCCACCCGACAGATTTCAAAGCATGCTTTGAAATCTATCGGGTGGGAATCCGTCCGCCCGACATGTCTGCTGGTTAGTACACTTACCAGCAGACATGTCGTCCCGCACCGCCGCCGAATGGATTCGGCGCATGCGCGGAAGTGTTTTACTTCCTGGTGCGGTGACGTGGCGGCGTCAACGTCACCGCCACGTCACCGACACGTCAGCGCGCTCTCTGCTGGCGGGGATTTTGGTTTGCTCGTGTGTACACGTGAGCAAACCAAAATCCCAGCAGACCGATTTGTTCAAATCTGTCGGACGGACAGATTTAAACAAATCTGTCTGCTCGTGTGTACGAGGCCTCAGGTTAACCAATAAAGCTGACTGATGGTCTGATGTGCCTAGACACCATCAGTTTTCAAACCGATCGTATCAGAACGCGGTGACGTAAAACACAACGACGTGATGAAAAAATGAGGTACAATGCTTCCAAGCATGCGTCGACTTGATTCTGAGCATGCGTGGGTTTTTAACCGATAGTTTTGCATACTAACGATTGGTTTTGACCTATCGGTTATTAATCCATCGGTTACATTTTAAAGCAAGTTTGCTTTTTTTTTAACCGATGGTTAAATAACCTATGGGCCCCACACACGATCGGTTTTGACCGATGAAAACGGTCCTTCAGACCATTGTCCTCTGATTAACCTATCGTGTGTACGCAGCTTTACCTATGTGCTTGGAAACAAGGGTTTCTCAAACTAAGTACTAAGTCATGTTTTGTTTGGGGATGAAATACTTATTTTAGGCTGCGTACGCACGATCAAATTTATCTGCTGAAACTGGTCCGCAGACCAGTTTCAGCGGACAGATTCGATCGTGTGTACGGGCTAGCAGACAGGTTTCCAGCAAACAAAAGTTTTAAAGCATGCTTTAAAACTTGTCTGCTGGAAACTCGTCTGTCGGATATGTCCACTGGTTAGTACGCCTAACCAGCGGACCGAAATCTCCCGTATGCGTCGAATGGATTCGACGCATGCGTGGAAGTATTTTACTTCCTGGTTTGGTGGCGTCAACGTCACCGCCACGTCACCGCGCTGTCTGTCCGCGGGGAATTTTGGTTTGATCGTGTGTACAACAATCAAACCAAAATCTCCCAAGAGACATGTCCGATGAAAACGGTCCGTCGGACCGTTTTCATCGGATATATCTCCTCGTGTGTACGGGGCCTTACTCATTGAACTGCAACTCAATTTATAACATTTGTATGATGTGTTTTTTCTGGATTTTTGGTTGATATTTTGTCTCTATGATTTAAAATGCACCCATGATAAAAATTATAGGCCCAGATTCACAGAGCGATTACGCCTGCGCAACAGGAGATGCGCGTGCATAAGTCTAAATGTGCGCGTGCGTTTCGTTGCGCGGCATCCCCAGAACGAGATACGCAAAAAATTTACTTTTTTTTTGTCCCGCGTAATTTCGTTAGACTGGCGCATCCTTCCGCGCAAAAGTGCGATAGACACACCATTGATTTGCTAATGAGGGAGTTGCGGGGATCCACAAAAAAACGTTGTTGCTGCGCAGGCTACGCGGTGTGCGCAACAGCAAAATCTTCTGTCTAAAATTAGAGCACATAAAAGGTGGTCTAAAATTTGAAAAAACGTCTACATCTCACAGAAAGCAACACCGTTAGTGAGGAGCAGACCACACACACGTGTTGCACTACAATTTGACTGCCAACATGCCAGGGGCATCGTCGCTCATAGCTGCACTACTGACTTTAGATGAGCAAAGAAGCAGGAGGGCACGGAGGATGGCACGGGAGAGGATATCCCGCACCCGCATAGACCTGTTTGGCATGAGTGATTCTGAGGTGTTTCGCATCTTCAGATTCACCCCTCATGCCATCCTGGAATTAACCACAACCCTGCAGGAGGACCTCACCAGCCCAACACACCGCTCACATGCAGTGCAGCCACTGGTCAAGGTACTGGCAACACTCCATGTCCTTGCCAGTGGCTCTTTTCAGCGTACAAGTGGAGTGGTGGCTGGGATGTCACAGACCAGCATGAGCAGATGTGTGCACCAGGTTGTCCCTGCAATCCTCACACGCATGGCCAACCAAATCATTAAACCCACCACTGAGGAGCTGCGACTGAAGGCAATGACAGATTTCTACAGATTTGCCAGGTTCCCACGCACCATCGGGGCCATTGATTGCACACATGTGGCACTCCAGCCCCCCCTGGAGACAGAGCACATGTACCGCAATCGGAAGCATTGGCACTCCATCAACGTACAGGTGATAGTTGATGCCCAAGGCCTCATATGGCACGTCCGTGCCAAACACCCAGGGTCCAGCCATGACAGCTACATATACAATCAATGCCACATCCGAATGGAATTCGATCAGAACGTGTATGGGAACACCTGGCTAGTTGGTGAGTGACATGGGAGTCAGGCATGACTATCCCCTCCCGTGATGCACACCTCACAAGTGGCACATGCATGACTAACATGCTCCTGTCTTTTCCCTTACAGGTGACTCTGCATATCCACTGGGACCCCATCTCATGACTCCAATCCGAAACCCCCAAACCCCAGGAGAGGAAAGATACAATCAAGCACACATCAAAACCCGTGCAGTGGTGGAGCGCACCTTTGGCCTCCTGAAGTCACGTTTCCGATGCCTGGATAAGTCTGGGGGTACACTGTTGTATTCCCCAAACTTCGTGTGCCATATCATCGCTGCATGTTGCATGCTGCACAATTTCGCAGTAAGGAAGGGCCTGCAGGTTGAGCTACGTGATGACCTGACCCCCCAACCAGACAATCAACCCCTAACCGAGGATACCCCGTCTTCTGAGGGAAGAGCAGCCAGGAGGCAGCTCATATTGGGCATCTTTGCACATTAAACACACACATTAATCATGGCACAATGAGAATGCATGCATGCACACCACTGTGGTCCCTAGCACACACCCCACATCCACATCAAATTGGATTGGCACCAGTCCACCATGCAGGACTGGTGAGCAGTAACACCACGTCAAGGCTCCAATTATGTCACTGAACATTCATACACCAATCACACGGACCTGAGGATCACTCCTCCCTTGTCCTGGGGAACCCTTCTCCACCAAAATTGAGGATGACACCCCTTTTCCAGCAGGAATGTCACCCCCACATTCAAACAGCATGCACAACCCAAAATAAAAAAAAAGTCATCAAAAAACAAAAAAAAAAAAAGCAAAAAATGTCAGCCAAAAAAAAAAAAAAAATGCAAAAAATGTCAGCCCAAAAAAAAAAAAGGGCGAAAAATAAATTATTGCCCTCTGTGTGAGCCACGCCTGGGGCGCCCCCGGCCACGGCCCCGGCCCCTCAGGGGAGACTCATGGGGGAGGGGCAAACCCGGGGAAGGAGGAGCAGCCCCCGATCTCTGCCCACCTGGCGGCCTGCCCTCCAAGGCCACGGCAATTCTGTCCAGGGCAGCACCAAGTGTTGCCGTGTTGGCCTGGATAGCCTGGGTAAGGGCCCTCACATCCTGCCCAACGCCTGCTGATGTCGCCTGCAGTTCGTTTAGGCAGGTTGTGAAAGCCCGGGAGTGGGAGTCCAGGTTACCCAGCGTATCCTTGATGGAGGACAGGCTCTCCTCCATCCGCCCCAAAGTCTGGCTGAGCTGTCCCATATGGCGGGTCTGGAGGGCCTGGTCCCTTCTCAGACTGGCGGGCAGGAGATTGGGCGCCCCCCTGGTGCTCTGGGATGAAATCCTGCCTCCAGCTGATGGTTGTGGCCGAGGAGAAGGGGAGGCCCTTGTGAGGGGAGCCATGTTGGGGGAGGAGGGGGGGGCTGCCCCTTAGGGAGGGCAGGCTTCTGCCAGCCAGAGGGGAAGAGTCCGCAAAACCCAATCATCCAGTGCCTGACTCCTCCTCCTCATGATTCCCCTCCTCCTCATGATTCCCCTCCTCCTCATGATTATCCTCCTCCTCATGATTCCCCTCCTCCTCATGATTCCCCTCCTCCTCATGATTATCCTCCTCCTCATGATTCCCCTCCTCCTGTTGAACCTCCTCCGCGGACTCCGGCCTTGTTGGGGGGGCCTCATTAGGCTGCAGTCCTGAGGTTGGTGCGGTCAGCCCAGATGGCCCTGCACCCTCCTGCACATCTGTGGATGACACAAAACATTCACAGGTTGGAGGATCCACACACTTGCCACATATTCCCTTTCACCCCCTCCCCCACACATGCTACACACCTGATTGTAAAAAAAACCTTACCTGGCACCACGGGGACCGGACTTGTGTCAAAGCCTGGCAGGCCATCCACTTCATGCCGGTGAAAGGTCAGGGCCACCGCACGCTCCGTCGCTGTCAGACTAATACGGCATGGTGGGCCCCCTCCTGTGCCCCTGGCATGGGCATGCATTGCGGCCAGTTTCTTTTTGACCAGACGCCGGAGGTCGTTGATTTTTTTGTCAATCCCAGACCTGGTCCGTGTCTCCCCCTCCCCCGATGAATTGACCTGCTCAGTGATCAGATCCAAAATCTCCCTCCTCCTGGCCGGGGTGGTGTTGGCACTCTGCGGGCCGTGGAGAAAACGCCCATACTCGCTAATGGCCCGGGCAAGAATTCTTTTTCCCCCACAGTAAAATTGAGCTTTCTTTTTCTCTCAGTCATACTTCCAAAAACAATCAGTCCCAGTCAACAAAATTCAATCACACAAAGAAGCACAAACAATCAAGCAAGAACACACACAGAAAACTACTCAGCAAGAAACTGTCACAAAACAATATAAACCAAAAAAACTGCAAGAAAAAAAATGAACAAAAATATATCAATCAAACAAACAGTCTCTCAAACACTTATCAAAAAACACTTTTACAAATATACCAACAAGCACTTGATCACACAGAACACTAATCTGACAACTACAAGACACACTGCAACGAACAACAGGAACAAAAGCACTTGGTTAAATGGGAAGGGACAAAGGGATGTACTTTTGCAATGCAAGTGCGTTTGTGTGTGTCTATTTATGCTGTCTGCGTAGTTCACAGCGTTGCCCTAGTCCATTTCCAATTTCACTGATTGCGCCGCTCCCGAGTTGTAAACATGCGCACAGCGGAGCTGACATGGTCTCCTTCACGCGCGCATGGGGTCACGGCTCATTTCAATGTAACACGCCCACGTCCTTCCCAATTTGTATTACTCCTCCTTACGCCTCGGAAAAAACGTTACGCTTGCGCAATTTCCTGCGCAAAAGCTACGAGAATAGGGTGATTACGCAGCTACATTGCGCAAGTCTAACGTAAAGGCGGTGCGCTACGCCGGTCCAATAATGCGCAGATGTACGTGAATCTGGGCCATAGACTCTTCATTTCTTTGTGGGCAGACTTTCAAAATCTGCAGGGGATCAAATAATTATTTTCCCCACAGTATAATGTAAATACGTAATATACTGTTACATAACAGACTGAAAACCCAAATTAGTAGAGAGTTCCACTACCCCTTCACATTCACGTATTTGGCTTCTTCAGGAGAAAAATGTGTTAACATAGAATTGCTACAATAACATTGGCTGGAGACAACATCCCAAGTATAGCATTCCACATGTTAATCCATAAATCATAAAACAAGAGGCCTGCCTTTGTGTAATATCAATCATCAGTTAGGTATGTGTTTGGTCTAAACATAAATAAAGACTTGGCTTATTTATTATGTCTAATAATTCAAATTATTCCCAAGCATTTGGCGACTTGACATACAGTGCAGTCCATCCACACAAATAATTATATGGCCAATGGAAAAAGGGAAGGAGAGCAAGTAAATAGGTCATCCTCAAGCTGCTTAAAGGGGTTGTAAAGGTTCGTCTTTTATTTTCTAAATTGGTTCCTTTAAGCTAGTGCATTGTTGTTTCACTTATCGTTTCCTTCGATTTCCCTTCTAAATGTTTTTTTTCTTTGTTTGAATTTCTCACTTCCTGTTTCTCCTCAGTAAGCTTTCCACTATCATCCGAGCGGTGGAAAGTCATTTAAAACTGCTTACTGAACACCTTACTGAGGAGGAACAGGAAGTGAGAAATTCAGACAAAGAAAACAAAGAATAAAAACATTTAGAAGGGAAATTGAAGGAAAAGGTAAGTCAACCAACAATGTACTAGCTTAAAGTAACCTATTTAGAAAATAAAAAAACTAACCTTTACAACCCCTTTAATAGATGCATGTGCCAAATATAAAGGGACCCCCAAAAAAAATGGTAACAGACAATCTGAAAGTATAGCTCAGTTCGAAAAACCTCCAGAAAGACGTCCTCTCTGTAAGGGGTCCCCTGCCGAGTACTAACCAAGGCCAATTTAGGCATATGCCAAGTAAATCAATAAGCATGCTCTGGTTTGTAGTAATTTAGAGGGCTCACAAGACACCTAAACACACAATTTGATGTACGGTATATAAAAAACAAACCAAAATCTTATACAGTATTTTTTGAGAATGTATGTTTAAAACAGGTATTTTGAAGCAGTTAGATAAAAATGTATAGCCAATATGTCACAGAATTCTATGTCTTACAATTTGTAGTACTTACTGTCTGACTATGGTGACCATCTAAATGAGAAATATAAGCTTCTATGAATAATAACAAATGATTTTGAATTGCTAAACTGATGCAGGTCAAGCATCAACCATCAAGCTGCTATATCAGTGCAGACATTACCATTAGTATACAAAATTAATTGATAGTATCTGTTCTGGGTTTGTCATTTTATTTATTTTTGTTATTTGTGACTTGTGTTCTTACCTTAACAGATATTTCATTGATAATGCCCACCATTACAGCGGGGTCACCTTGGCCCTCTCCCAGCATTAGCTCAAATCCATTTATTTTGTTTCATGTTCAGGATGTCTCATCTGCATTACATTTTCATTTGCCATCTGTCAGCTTATTGCTACAAGTTCCAAATTGTCTTCAATTTCCTTTGCTATTTGTTCTGTCTTGTTAACTTTCCATCAGATTACATGTCAGTTGCAAACTGACATCTTTAAAATGAAATCTATATGGAAATACTTCTTACCGTCCTAACTATAAACAGTACACCTATTTGATTTCATTTACATTGCAGTTAATGTTGTATATACCCCCTTTATAATGGTGAGTATCTGCAAAAAACTTCTATACCTACTGAAAAATGATGGCATTATTGGTATCCTTCATAATTATTTATAGTGTACATTCAATTATCTTCTTTTTTTATCTGATTCAGAGGTGTTTTATAATACGTATTTAGCCGGAGGTTCTCTGCAAATTCATATAATCTTTCTTTCTATTGCATTCTCTAAAGTAATTTTAACTTCCTTATAGAAATCACAGGCAATAGTACCAACGCATTTCTTTATGTAGTGCTGCGTATTGTGTGTGGCACACTAAATAAAATGCAATAGGATACTGTATGAATCTGGAAGAACTTCAACCTGGTCTGGGAAAAGGGTAAGCAAGTCTTCCAATTTTTGTCTCTGGATAAAATGGTAAGCTTAGCTGAGGCATATTGAAATTTCAACAGATTTTCATGTACAAACTGTCTGCTATAATCACTAAGAATTTATAGTCAGGGTCGCTGTTAGAAATCATGGGGCCCCGTATAGCCTACCTCACGGGGCTCCCCGTGCAAAAATGTTTATACTGTATATCGCATTGCACTGTACACACACACCACCCCATCTTCTCCAAAGGCTGCTCAGTGCTCACCTCTCAGCAGCAGCAAATGTGGATCGGGACCAGAGTGTGTGTGTACAGTGCAATGCGATCCACAGTAAGAGCGATCCGGTCTCATGTACTGTAAAGACCAGCACTCTTCTGACAGGAAGGGAGAACAAAACGCAGCACATCTGACGCTGGCACTTCTTCTCTCACCGCTCCAGACTCCAAGCTGCTGTCTCCTTATCCCGGCTGTGAGTACTGTCTGGGGAAGGTGCTCAACGGCGCCAGCAAGAGGGGGCAAAACTGAAATGTGGGTGGGTACAACAACCTACCACATAATCCCCTAAATCCAGCCCTGTGTCTCTCACCTAGCAGCTGAAAACCGGTGGGAGGGAGAGGGAGAGAAACCAGCTATGAGTTGCTGGGTAAGAGACGTTGTCATTCTTCATGCTCCAGCGATCCTCCTGCTGTTCGGGCCCCCCTGTGTGACCGGGCCCCCTACAGGAGGGCTGGTGGTCCCCCCTATCAGCAGCCCTGTGTATTGTAGTTGAACTTTCTATATTTGACAAGGTGCATAAAATGTAATGTGTTTTGTTTTTTAAAATGTGCTAAAAAAAGGTTATATCAGACAGTGCCGTATTGCATATTTTAATAATCAAGGCTGTGTGTTACATGTCAAATTTTGAGTAACTTTTCCATAGAGCTGATTGTAGACATTCCAAAAGTTGGTTGAAATTAAGATATTATACCCTAACTACACTTTTATCTCAGGGGGAACTAATGTTATTTTTTTGGAGAAAATCCATTGCCAGGCACAATACTTTTCGACCACACTCAGTTGCTTAAGAAGTCTTGTGCATGATTGGTAGGCCTTCCCCCCCTTGTACTTGGGAATAAGATCACCATATCAGTGGTCACAGTTTCTGCCCAGTTGCAAATGGCTAAAGGTCCATTACTACAACTTACTTTCCCATACAGGCTCAGTCTCTGGAGGGGAGCTTCTTTCCCCAGGACAGCTTCTCAGTTCTTGTTTCCTCTAAATAACATTTCCAATCCCATAGCTAAATTATCCCAGGCCATCTCATGAATGCATTCCTCTACATTCATAACAGAATAGGCACAAGGGCCACAAGCCCTTACTGTAAGACCAGATCTTAAACCAATCCTAAGTATCTCTTATGCATTTCCTTTTCATTTCATCCAAGCACACCAATAAAATGTCCAATTGGGTTTAGATTAAAAAAAAGTCAGTATTTAAGCTAGAATTATGGTAAACTATATATAAAAAAAAAAACATATCTAATGAGGTGGCATGACAATATCATTCGAAGAGTTGAAAAAAAAAGGATCCTGTGTTTATTTGTCCTATAAATGGATGAACATGTCTCCTATCTCTTCCATTCCTAAGGGTTGTTCCTCTTTTAAAGGTACTCACAGCTTGTAATGGAGTAAGATTTATTTCCCATAGTGATGGGGGAATCGTCAGCTGTCCACTCTGTGAAGTACATTTCTTTCTTTTTCTCTCTCTAGTCTCTAACCACCTCCCCACTTGACCCTTAAATACATATTATCTGGAACAATGACTAAGCTGATTTCTTGAAACTAAATCTTAAGGGACTTAACATGCTGGGAAAGAATGCACAAGACACTTGGTTATTCAAGTGCTTCTGTTTGGGTTGTGCAGTGCTGACAGCCTATGAGGCCCTTAAAAAAAAGCTGTGAGAATTAGCCTTTAAAAATGTAAAGTTTTAAAGTGCAGTCTTCCCCTTTCTACGCCCCTTCCAAGTGCAGATCAATGAATTTTCCTCACAGGGATTTTCAGTATTTCCATCCAAAGAAATACACATTCAGCCTCCAGGCTTATTTATGAAGCACTCATGCTCCGGTCTTACCCTTTAGGCCATTTGTCTTCATACACCACTCTGTACATATAATTTGCAGCACCTTGCTGTTTTGGCTCTCACGTGAAGCCCTCCTGACTCCTGGTTGTGACCTCCTCTGTCTGCTGGAGTGGAGCCCAGAACCATGGTCAGGTCACTACTAATAGCCCAGCACACACCTCACCAGTTAGTGTGCCGGTGGTCCTGAAAACCTGCCCACCTGATCACTTTAGCCTCAAAAAGGTAAAGCTTTAAAGTGCAGTCTTCCCCTTTCTACGCCCCTTCCAAGTGCAGATCATATTAAAAATCTTTCTTCACCTGCCAGCAGTAGATAGGGAAGGGTGGAGAGACTGAATTTATACTGTGTGAGAACTGAGGCAGATGTGTGAGAACTGAGGCAGAGGAATGAAAGGAACATGCAGAGCTGTATTCTAAATAGACAAGCTCTATTTTATTTAGCTCATAATATCTCATGTGTTGGAGAACTTCCAATGCTAATAACAGAGGAATGAAGCACCAGAGACAAAGAATCACCACAGATATATGTGCTTAGTACAAATTTCATGATTGGGGTTTACAATCACTTTAAGGACTCAGCCACTCACTTTCTTCCTTTTAAGAACTTTTCTTACCCAATTTTATTAAAACAAAGTTGAACACACTTCCAGAAAAGAAAATTAACCGTATGTTACCAAATACTGAGGGAAAAAACTGTTTCCTCTCCATGACACCAGCCACCTGGAGCCCCTCACCCGCCTAGTTGAGAATTCTGGGTCATAAGCTTCTTTTAAACCCTGTCAGGGCAATGTGGGGAGGGGGGGGGGGAACAGCAGCATGGATGCTTAGTCTTGCAGCTTTGTGTATCGGACCAGGAACAGCAGCTCATGTAAGTCTACTGAAGTGCCTCTCCCACACCTGTCAGCAGCTGAACCCCCGTAGATCACTGGTGGCATGTCTCCCAAATTAAAGGAGAAGCCCACAGAAACTCACAACCTTGCTCTTCCGGCCGATGGGAAAGCCCAGACAAGTTTTCCCCCCTGGCCCCAGCATCTTTTTTCACAAAGATTTTAGCTGCACAGCTTTCTCCTGAAGAAGCACAGCAGGGGGGTGACATGGAATATTCAGAAGCTGCAGCCTTTCACTCCTCTCCCTCGGGTACTTCACTACCAAACAGCCCTGCTAGATAGTTACATAGTTACATAGTTACATAGTTAGTCAAGTTGAAAAAAGACACAAGTCCATCCAGTTCAACCATAAAAAATATATAAAAATAAAACAAAGTAAAACACAGTACATCCTCCCATACACCCAACTCCATACCCACAGTTGATCCAGAGGAAGGCAAAAAACCCCAGCAGAGCGATGATCCAATTTGCTACCCGAGGGGAAAAAATTCCTTCCTGATCCCCCGAAAGGCAATCAGATTTACCCCGGATCAACTTTACCTACAAAACTTAGTACTCAGTTATATTATGTGCATTTAGGAAAGAATCCAGGCCTCTCTTAAAGCAATCTACTGATCTGGCCAGAACCACCTCTGGAGGGAGTCTGTTCCACATTTTCACAGCTCTTACTGTGAAGAAACCTTTCCGTATTTGGAGGTGAAATCTCTTTTCCTCCAGACGTAAAGAGTGCCCCCTTGTCCTCAGTGTTGACCTTAAAGTGAATAACTCAACACCAAGTTCACTATATGGACCTCTTATGTATTTGTACATGTTGATCATATCCCCCCTTATTCTCTTCTCAAGAGTGAATAAATTCAGTTCCTCTAATCTTTCCTCATAGCTGAGCTCCTCCATGCCTCTTATCAGTTTGGTTGCCCTTCTCTGCACTTTCTCCAGTTCTCCGATATCCTTTTTGAGAACTGGTGCCCAAAACTGGACTGCATATTCCAGATGAGGTCTTACTAATGATTTGTACAGGGGCAAAATGATATCTCTATCTCTGGAGTCCATACCTCTCTTAATACAAGAAAGGACTTTGCTTGCTTTGGAAACCGCAGCTTGGCATTGCATGCCATTATTGAGCTTATGATCAACTAAAACACCCAGATCCTTCTCCACTACAGATCCCCCCAGTTGTACTCCCCCTAGCATGTATGATGCATGCATATTCTTAGCCCCCAAGTGCATAACTTTACATTTATCAACATTAAACCTCATCTGCCACTTAGTCGCCCAATTAGACAGAGCATTGAGGTCGGCTTGTAAATTGGAGACATCCTGCAAGGACATTATTCCACTGCATAGCTTGGTGTCATCTGCAAAAACAGAAATGTTACTTTTGATCTCAGACCCAATATCATTTATAAATATATTGAAAAGTAAGGGACCCAACACTGAACCTTGGGGTACACCGCTGATAACCTTGGACCATTCAGAGTAAGAATCATTAACCACAACTCTCTGAATTCTGTCTTTCAGCCAGTTTTCTATCCATTTACAAACTGATATATCTAATCCTGTAGACCTTACCTTGCACATGAGCCGTGTGTGGGGAACTGTATCGAACGCTTTTGCAAAATCCAAGTATACCACATCCACCGCCACGCCTCTGTCCAGGGTTTTACTTACCTCTTCATAAAAGGAAATCAGGTTTGTCTGACAACTTCTGTCTTTCATGAATCCATGCTGTCTGCTGCTTAAATAGTTTGTTTTCAGCAAGAACTCATCCACGTGGTCTTTTATTAAACGTTCCAGTATCTTCCCAACTATAGAAGTTAAACTAACAGATCAAAAGTGAGAATGGATCCTGCCTCTGCAAGTTTCTCTGAGCCGAGTTTTCTTTTCTGTTAATGCTGTCTGTAATCATGCAATGTGCCTGATTCCATAGCTACCTTTCCTACTTTCAGTCAACCAGTATTGGACACTACCATTAAAGACATGTTAATGTCTCTGAGGAGCTCTTTACAATCTGACCTGCTCTCTTTCATGTGGCAGTTCAACACTGATATTAATACCCTTAAGGAACAAGTATCTCATATTGAAATAAAAATGAGGGACTTTGTAGCCACAGTGAATGATCGTATTGCTTGCCATGATGAGCATCTAGAGGAGCACATGTGGATTAATAACAAGCAGGTGGATCTTGAAGATAGATCCCTCCGTAACAACATCAAAATAATGGGGATCTCTGAATTGGTGCAAGCTTCTGACTTGTCCAACTATGTCCTAGGCATGATCAAGACCTTGCTCCCTGAGCTGAAAAATATTGAGCCTGTGATTGACCGCATACATCATCTAGCCAGACCCCGCTCCTCCCCGATATGACTCCCAGAGATGTGATCCTATGCATTCATGTTTATTTTGTTAAGGGGCAGCTCATACTAAAAGTGAGAACCCTAGGATCACTCCCCTAACTGTATGTGAACTTGCATATTTATAGTTACATAGCTAGTCTGGTTAAAAAAAGTCACAAGTCCATCTAGTTTAACCAATAAAAGGGGAAAAAAATCCTAAAAAATTTGCACTAACAGGAGACATTTTTTTTAAGGATCCTTGAGAGGCAATCGGATATTCCCTGAATCAACTTTACCTATAAATGTTAGTATCCAGTTATCTTATGTACATAAACCAGGTCTTTTTTAAAGCAATCTGCTAATTTGCCCAGAATCTGCTCTTGAGGGAGTCTATTACACATTTTCCCAGCTCTTACTGTGAAGAAAGCTTTCCATATTTGGAGATTGCTCCCCTTTACTTTAGATGTGAAGGGTGCCTCCTTGTCTTCTGTGATAAACGTAAAGTGAATAACTCAACACCAAGTTCACTGTATGGACCACTTATGTATTTATACATGATTATATCCCCTCTTAATCTCCTCTTCTCAAAAGAGAACCAAATATGTCCTCATAGCTGAGCTCTTCCGTGCCTCTCATCAGTTTGGTTGACCTTTTCTGCACTTTCTCCAGTTTCCAGATATCCTTTGTGTGATGATGTCTTTCTTGTGATTTGTACAGGGGCAACATTATATCACCTTTCTCTGGAGTCTATACCTCTCTTAATACAAGAAAGGACTTTGCTTACTTTGAAAATGTATATTCTTAGCCCCCAAGTGCATAACTTTACATTTATCAACATTAAACATCATTTGCCACATAGTTGCCCAATTAAACAGTGCATTGAGGTTGGCTTGTAAGTTGGAGATATCCTGTAACAACATTATTCCACTGCATACAGTAGCTTGGCATCATCTGCAAAGACTGAAATGGTTTTAATCCCAGACCCTATATCATTTATAAACACAGTATATTAAAAAGCAAGGGTCCCAACCAGGTGCGGACTGACCATTCAGGCACTCAAGCACTGCCCAAGGGTACCATGCCACTAGGGGGCCCCATCATAGTAAAACCAGGGACAGTATGTAAAAATCTTTGTTTTAAAAAAAATCCTAGTACCTTTTCAGTGTGTATATGTGTATTCTGTGTGTATGTATACTGTGTGTATATTGTGTGTCTGTGTGTGTATACTGTGTGGCCCCATAATCTATTGCATGGGGGCCCCATAATCCCCTATTGCCCGGGGGCCCCATAAACTCCTATTGCCCAGGGGCCCCATAATATCGTATTGCCCGGGGGCCCCATGAGTTGTCAGTCCGCCCCTTGTCCCAACACTGAACCTTGGGGTACACCAATGACCTTAGACCATTCAGAGTAAGTATCATTAACCACTGCTCTCTGAATTCTCTCTTTTAGCCATTTTGCTATCCATTTACAAACAAGTTTTTTCAAGCCTGTAGACTTTACCTTAGCCATGTGTGTGGAGCTGTCAAACGTTTTGGCAAAAACCAAGTAAACCATGTCCACAGCCACCCTTCTGTCCAAACTGTCTTACTTACCTCCTCATAAAAAAAAATCTGATTTGTTTGATGACTTCTGTCTTTCATGAATCCATGCTGTTTGTTGCTTAATTTTTTATTTATTTTTTTCCCAGCAAGAACTCTATGTGGTCTTTTATTTAACTCTCCAGTATCTTCCCAACTATGGCAGTTAAACTAACAGGTCTATAGTAACTTAACAAAGATGTTGATCCCTTTTTAAAATATAGGCTCCACATTGGCCTAATGCCAATCCAGTGGTACTATTACAGTCATTAAATAGTCCATACGAATTAAAAACAATGGCTTTGAAAGGACAGAGCTCAATTCTTTTAGGATCTGTGGGTGTATGCCATCTAGTCCAGGTACCTTATTGGCCTTTATTCTGTCTAAATATTTCTGGACCATATCAGTTTTGATCCATTGTGTCAATACTATCCCTATTATGGACAAGAGCTCCCCCATGCTAATTTCATACACAGAGCTGAAGAAGGTATTTAATACATTTTCCATTTTTTTTGTCCCCAGTCACCCACTCTAGATTATTTTGTAACTGATCTATATGTTTAGACCTCACCTTTTTACTATTTTTACCTATTTTACTATTAATATATTTAAATAATTTTTGGGGTTTGTCCAGTCCTACTATCTTTTCCAATCTGTCATTAATTTAAAAATGTTGCGGCCTTGGTTTCCTTTTTATATATTCTGTTATATTCTTTGTAACATTTAAAGGGTGATAGTGTTCCTTATATATTTTAAAAGCTGTTATCTCATCATTTATAGCTTTTTTTTAACTTTGGCTGTGGGCCACATAGGTTTTTTTTTTAGCCTTTAAAACGTATAGCCAATGGGAATATACATGATGTCCCTGAGTTACGTACACCAGACTTAAGAACGACTCCTACTTACGAATGGTCTCAATGCCTTCTGCTTGTGCTCCACACTGGGCCTGGATACCTCAGAGCAGCTATCTTGCCACATTCCACACTGCAGTACAACATGTACTGCATGTACTGCATGCCCAGAAAACCCTTAGAATGTAGCAAGCCATGTGGTACACCTACGGGTCTACCACACAGAGCAGGGAGTGTTAACCCATGATCCACAATTGTGTCAGGCAATGTGAAAAGAGTTTAGCATGAATTTTTCACTGTTAGACCTCGTAAGAGATGGAATAGTGAGAGTATATGCTAGTCCTACTGACCTGGAAAATATCTACTCATTGAGATCAATAGAAGACGGTATTTCCAGGTTACGCAAGATGGGTTGTATAAATGCATTAAATACATTTCCAGAATGGATGGGTCCAGATATGGAACCCTTTACATCCGCTCTGTGCTCTAAGCTGATGAAGTCTGTGCCATTTAATCTCAGGGCTCCATTATTGTCCTTGTTGGGAGGCCAAGAGACCAAGATTCATGATGCCACTACCCTCTTAAGCCAGTTGGGGGAGCTAGAGGGTACTAAAACAAAAACTGTCAGGGCAGTAGATAAGGTCAAGGCCAGACAGGAAGAATACAAGCAGAAAATTACTTTTACAGAGAAGAAAGGGAATGTGGGAGAGAAGACAGGAAGTGAAGAGAAAACCGGGCTAGTTATTTCTAGGAAAACAATGTGGGTGGACCTATTAAAGCCAGGAGTACCTAAAGATGTGATAGATGGGATTTCTACTGCAGAAATGCTGAAGAGGTGGAAACATTTAGTAGGAAAAACTGTCAGGGTTAGAAACACTACTCCTAGTGAAGATAACATCATCCTAGACTTAAAGCGGAAGTAAACCCATTTTCAAAGAACAGTTAATGTTCCTGGCATGCCGGGAATGCTAACTGTCACATTGGTTGTGCTCTCAATCAAACTGTCAAACCATCCAATGGCTGGTGTCATAACTGATCACATGTGCAGCATCATGGCAGTTGTAGATTAAACAGAGGCCAAGATGGCATCTTCCTTGGCTGAAAATCATAGGAGGGTTTACTACCACTTTAAGCTTGTACACACAGTCAGATTTTTGTCAGTTTTTTGTTGGATGCTAGTCTTAAATCGTAGGTGAAGATGGTACTCAACATCAGAAAATTCTTTGATGACGGAATTCAAAGTCAGAAGTAACGTAATGTGTTGAATTGTATATGTGTTATTTCATTTTTTAGTATGCCTTGTTTTTTCTCTTTTTTTTGGCACAAAACCGCACTAATGAACAGAAAATCAGACGTTGTGGTCAGATCAGAATTTTTTTTCAAGCCTGCATATCCATTTTTTGTCTGATGAAAATTCGTAATCGGCTGTCAAATGCAGCATACTATCGATAAGTAAATTGGCAGATCGTTCATCGGACGAAGTTTATGTTCAGATTTTCTGACCGCATGTACGGGCCTTTAGGCCTCGTACACACGAGGGGATATGTCCGCTGAAAACGGTCCGATGGACCGTTTCAGCAGACATCTCCGCTCGTGTGTATGGGCTAGCGGACAGATTTCTCCACCCGACAGATTTCAAACCATGCTTTGAAATCCCTCCGGTGGAATCTGTCCGCCCGACATGTCTGCTGGTTAGTACACTTACCAGCAGACATGTCGTCCCCCACCGCCGCCGCGCCGCCGCCGAATGGATTCGGCGCATGCGCGTAAGTGTTTAACTTCCTGGTGCGGTGACGTGGCGGCGTCAACGTCACCGCCGCGTCACCGCGCCGTCCGGCGGCGGGGAATTTGATCCGATGGTGTGTACACGCCATCGGATCAAACTTCCGATCGGACATATCCGATGGAAATGGTCCACGGACCGTTTTCATCGGATATGTCCGATCGTGTGTACGAGGCCTTAGAGAAAACAGTAACCCACAATGAAAATGCAGCTTTCATATATACAATCACAAAAATGGTAATAATGATTATGTGACCAAATATAAGTGATGACACAGTATAAGTGTGAAAACACAAATTGGATATAAAAGGTGATTCAACATTTGGAAAACAAAAACATTTAAATAAAATAATGTCCACCAATGTGAAAAGAAAAGTGTACAAAACAAGAGGGGAAGGATTGAATCAAACAGTCCTGATGTAAATGGACACTATCAGTAAGTTGACATCACTGAGGCATCAATGGAAACATGAGAAAAATGAGGAATTTTGCAAGGAGAACCACCACCGACTGTAAAGGCTTACCGGAAACAGTGGACTTAAAGAGGCATATACCTCTTAAGTTGTGCAGGCTTGTGGTGATATTCACTGTTTAAAGTGAAAATATTTTGTATATAATCACATTTCCAGGTCACTACGATCTCAGATCTGGGTAAAAACAGTACTGGTCAACAGCAAGCTCACAGTAAAACATACAGGTGAAGTTCACATGGAGGGAAGGAGATCCAAAGGATATCCACGTACTCACAGCCAGCTCAGTCCTCACACACAACCCTCACATACAACACTCTTGGAAAATGTTCATTCAATTGTTTGTGTAGAAAAAAAAATAATCACAGACATGTCTCAAAACTATTTTCATTTAACATTCCAACCTTCTGGCTTTAAGAAACACTTAAAAAAAATAAAAACAAGAAAGAAAACTGTAATCAGTTGTAACTATTTTTGTAGATCAAGCAGATTATGGAATCACCACACATGTTGCAGTTCTAAAACAAACATCTGCATCAGATTACATCCTGAAGAATGATAGGGAAAGGGAGTTACCGCTCCAGGTGGTTGCTTATATGATCAGTGTCCTCTCAGGAAAACAAGGGTGCCATCAATGCACAGCAAAATAAAGGGGATGAACAGCCAACGCGTTTCACACTATTGGCTAGTGCTTAGTCATAGCTAGCTGAAGAATGATGTCATCATCACAGCCTTTCAATTGATGGAATAAGAAAAGTGTCCAAAATTTTAATATAAACTCGTGCATTTATTGAAGATTTAATGACTGGCATCTCCCCTGTACCTTTACCTGTCATGCAACCACATATCATTAATGATTGTGGAAATTTGCATGCTTTCTTCAAGCAGTCGTCTTCATACATTTCATTGGAATGGCACTAAACAAAGTTCCAACATCAACAGCCTTCCCAATGCAGATTGGTGATCCATCACTGAATATCATTTTCATTCAATAATCCACAGTCCATGATTGCTTTTCTTTAGCCACCCTAACCTTGTTTTTTTTCTGTTTAGGTGTTAATGATAGTTTTCGTCAGTACAAATAAAATGGGAAGGTTGTTAAATGGAAAAAAAGAACCCTAGGTGTCCTTGCATTCAATGAAGGAAAAGGAACAAACTGCAGTTTAACCTGATATATCTTCATTAGAACAATTAGTAGAAAAAAATACATAATTTAAAGGAAAGCATAAACAATAGGAAATTACACATGGTAAAAACTGACAACATTGTCATTTAAAAGCACATGCCCATGAACTCAGAGATATCCAAGTCATCCACACGTGTCATTCACCAAGTCGTACTAAACAACTTAACACATAATGCTTATGGACAAATGGCAAAGTGAGTTCTGGGAAACCTTGGTAGCACAGACCGGTATCCGTATTGTGCTTAACCATGGACCTCCAGACTCCCTATTTGCCACTAAAGCTGCTGCATTAAGTATCTACAGTATTAGAAAGGCATTGATCATCACAAATGCAATTTTGGGCTGGAAGTTGTCCACACCAATTAATATACAAGGCAGGTTTGGGCCCTTAGTTTAGCACTATCGGTCATAGAGATGGTAAAGCTGTGGAATGCAGCACGTGGTGATGTAGCAAAGTGACTTGAGTCTAGGAGGAACAATAGAGCCGCAGTGAGCCTTTTCATTATTCAGCACCATGTGTCCATAAAACATTTGAGTCAGTACCGCATATGAGTTAAGTAGAAGGCTATAGTCAGCTGAGTCAAAGCACAAAGCCTCAAAGGTGTTCAGGCCATGATCGCTTGCTGGGTATACCAGTTTAAAAAAGACTCGCTGTTCGGATGATATTGAATTGGTCCTCGATTGCAGGGACAAGGTGGTGAATCTAGAGTCCTTTGCAGGGTCCTGCGGGTATGCAGGGTGTGAATCTCTGTATTTCTAATTTGGTGACATACACAAGGTATCATCCACTCAAAACCAGTATGGGGCCGTCTAGCCTTCTACTTCTGGTTTCCGGTTGTTTGTGAGGGCATGTGTAGGCACACACCAACTTGTTTCACCCACTTGTGATGTGGGATTCTTCAGGGTGAAGGTAAATAAAACATGAAAATTTCAACAATCATTGATGATATGGGGGTTACATGTCAGGTAAAGGTAAGACAGTCATTAAAACTTCAATAAATGCACAAGTTTATATTGAGATTTTGGACACTTGATGATGGTTTCATTTTTCAGGATGTACTGTAATCTGATGCAGATGTTTGTTTTAGAAGTGAAAAGTACATAGTGATTCCATAATATTTTCCTTTTCTTCTGCTTGATCTGCAAAATTAATTGCAACTGACAGTGGCGTCACTAGGGTTGGTGTCACCCGGTGCTGAAAAACATGGTGTCGCCTCCCAACCTCCACCTCCACTAAGTACAGACCCCTCTCCTCAATATAGACCACCCCACTAAGTACAGACCCACTCCTACAGTATTTACCCCCCTTCAGTACAGACCCCTCTCCATCTTTATAGACCCCCTACCTCAGTAAAGACCCCTCTCATCATTATAGACCCCCTACCTCAGTAAAGACCCCTTTCATCAATTAGACCCCCTCCATCAGTTAAAGACCCCTCTCATCAGTATAGACCTCCCTCCCTCAGTAAAGACCTCTCTCATTAGTATAGACCCCTTTTATCAACATAGACCCCTCTCTGTCAGTAAAGACCCCCTTCCTCAGTAAAGACCCCTCTCATCAGTATAGACCCCTCCCATCAGTACAGATCTCCTTCCCTCAGTACAGACCGCTCTCATCAGTACAAACCCCCCTACCTCTGTATAGACATCCCCTTCCTCAGTACAGACCCACCTTCAGTGCAGATCCCCTTCAGTGCAGACCCCACCTTTAGTGAAGACCCCCTTTCCGTGAAGACCCTCTTCAGTGTAGACCTCCCTTTTAGTGCAGACCCCTCTCAATGCAGACCCCTTTAGTGCAGACCCCCTTTTAGTGCAGACCCCCAGTGCAAACCCCCCTCAGTGCAGCCCCCTTCAATGCAGACTCCATTCAATGCAGACACCCCTATAGTGCAGACACCCAATCAGTGCAGACACCATCTTTCTGTGCAGACCCATAATTTGCATAATGTACATACCTCAGATCGGTGCAGGGCATGCACAGCAGTGTCCCTCCTGTGCAGATGCAAACAGAGAGGAGGGGAGGCGGATTCGCTCAGCTCGGCTATGTGAGACCGCAGGAACAGCTCAGGCTCAGACAGCCCATGGGAGATGCGGTGCTGGATTGGTGCAGTGGCGTTGCACTGGGCCCTGCAAACGGGTGTAACCCATCTGGTGGGTGTTATCTGGGTGCAGCCCGCACCTTCCACCCCCCCCCCCCCCCTAGCGACACCACTGGCAACTGACTACAGTTTTATTTATTTTTATATTTTATTTTAATAAGTGCTTTTTAAAGCCAGAAGGTTGGAATGCTAAATTAAAATAGTTTCGAGGCATATCTGTGATTAGTTTTTGTTTTTTCTGCACAATTGTATACATTTTTTCTTTTTTTTTCTTTTAATTAAAAAAACTGTATATTTTGTAGCCATTCTATAGTGATAACACACACAATATATTACTAGAATCTTCTTACTTCCTGCAAGAGTTGATATCCTACTTTACCTTTAAGTAATTAATTTTATATGCAGTGCAGTAAGCATGTTTTAGAAATTCCAACTGTGATTTTCAAACTCTAATAAAACATACTCGAGCAAGAATTTTCTCTTACCTCCCTTTAAATATAAAATAAATAATAACAGCAAACATATTTATTTAATTTATTTATATAAACTTTAACCCAGGTTTTCAGAAGATTTTTCTTTTTTCAATATGACTGTAGTGAAAGGTTTACAGGTTCAGAGCTTTGGTGCAGTTTAATGCGCCTTAGGGAATCAAAACAACCAATTTATAACCAGTGGATTCAAAATTATTATACAGATGACTTTTAATGATGATTTGTTGCAAATAAACATGTTTATATTTTTAAATCAGCCTGATAAATGCTGCTCTTTTCCTGAGCTGTACCCAAAGGACAGCCACTGCAGTAAAATAAGTTTATGGCTAACTCGTATACAGTTTTCTGAAATGAGCACAGATTATTCCCTTCACATTTCAGCAGCAGCATGATTACTTTATAGATTTTTGGCTTGCTCGGCTTTGGACTTCATGGTTTCTTACTTTCTAAAAGTACATCCATTTTTAGTTTGGTGTCGATTTAAGGATGTCTTGGAGTTTTGAAAATATACCCAGACCCCTCAATGAATTCACAAAATGGTTACCCAGGTTGATGTAAAGTAGTCCTTGTGTTTGACTCCTAACCAGTACCAGATTTAACACTAGGCCATGACCTGGGAAACCCCAGCCACTAGCGGTGGAACTTTTCTGCCTTGGATATTCATTATGACATCTGCCTCAACATAATTGGAAGACTCAAGGATCCTAATACCTCCCAACCACTGGCCTGATATGCAGTGACATGATGCATTATGTGCAACTAGGACAAGCAGCAGGACTTAATTCATGAGCAGGAGCCAGGTGGTGACTGAAAGACGAGGGGATGCCCAGCAATGATAACTGTTCCCACAGAGCTCTTGCTGCTGCCAATAGTGAATGAGAGACTCTGATCTATTCCCAGTATGGAGGCTTCAGTTAATGCATTACCAACCATAATGTACATAGTGTAGAGGCAGACTGATATGAGGTGGGTGGATTGCGCTACACATAAAATAGTAATAATGCTTAAGTCCATGATTGCAACAGAATATTTAGGGATATAAAGCTTCATGTATTCTCATAACTGACTAAAGAGAAGGTATCATTTTTCAGTGCATGGCTCAATAAAAAAAAGGATATACTTACAATTAAAAATGGGCCGAACACCCCCCTGTTAAGTTTGCACTAGAACTCCCGAACAGAGAAAAAGCTCTGACTTGAACGACAAATCCTATAAAAGTCTATGGCACCCAAACTTGAAAAATCAAACGTTCCCATTTTTAAGGTTTTAAGTAATTGGCCATAAAAATGGTATGGGGGTCCAGGTACTGCCCTGGGGGACATGTATCAGTGGAATATATATATATATATTTTTTTTTTTTTTTACAGGAGCAGTGATTTTACTGATGCTTAAATTTCTACAATAAAAATGAATAAATATAGTGCCTGGGGGTCCCCTTAGTCTACCTGTAAAGTGGTGCATTTGTAGCAGCCTCCCTATACCCTTCCATGTATAGAACATGCTGCAGCAAAAATTAAAGAAAAAATGAATGAAATTACATTTAAGTTGCCCACAATACAATACCATTCCTGGCAATAGAACCTTAAACCTTCGGGTCTGGTATGGATTTAAAGGGGAACCCCACACCAATTCTATTTTTAAAAATGGTGTGGGGTCCCCTCCGAAATCCATACCAGACTGTCAATTCACCTGTGGCCAGGTGACAGATGCACCCCATTGGAGACAGGAGTGCACAGCAAAGTAGTGAACCTAATAGCCGACTGCTGCAGATGGACAGGAAACGTGAACCCAAGATTCCCCAGGGTGCGGAGTCTAAGGTCCAGCAGGTGTTCCCCAGAGCCTATAGTGGTGAGGATGGCCTTTGCTGCAGCTGAACCCAGGTCGCGACCCCTGGGGTCCCCCAGGTCACGCTCCGTAGGGAGAGAGGGGAAGCAGCCACCAAGAACACAAGGGATAGTGATGGGTAAGCCGAGGTCGGGGCAACAGGAAGACAAGGGTAACCATGGGACAGGCCAAAAGGTCAGGGTCACAGGCAAACAAGAGTAGTCAGGGACGAGCCAAAATCTGTACACAGAAAGGTTAACGTATCACACGGCAGACAGGAACAGCTAACAAACAAAGTTGAACAGCAAAGCAAATCTGCAGTGCAACAGTTAATATAGACTTCCTGGGATGGCCTGGGGTAGGGCCATACAGGAAGGATAGATGATAAAAAGGCAGCCCGAAGAGAGTCAGGCCTCTAATGGAAACATAAGCAGAAGATAAGCTGCCAGACATTATTGCACGTCCATGACAGTACCCTCCCTCTTACGAAGCCTCCCCCTTCCCCGCCTAGGTCTGGGTTTAGAGGGAAACTTCAGATGAAACTTCTTCAACAGACGAGGTGCAAAGGCTTCTGATGCAGGGACCCAAGACCTCTCCTCAGGGCCAAAGCCTTTCCAATGAACAAGGTACTGAAGAGCGCCTCTACAGAGTTGGGAATCCAGAACTTGACTGACCTTGTATTCCTGATTATCCTCAGAGACTGGCGCCATGGTAGGGAGATGAGGAGAGAACTTATTGAGGACTAAAGGCTTCAGAAAGTAAACATGGAAGGAGTTAGCGATTTTGAGGCTTTTGGGAATCTGAAGTTTAAAACAAACCGGATTCATTTTAGACGTTATAGTGTATGGACCAATGAATCTTGGAGCAAACTTCAGAGAAGGAACTCGGAGCTTGATGTTCCTGGTAAAGAGACAAACTTTGTCCCCTGGCTGAAGAGAAGGCGGTTTACGCCTGCGGCGGTCAGCAAAGTCTTTGAATTTGTCAGCAGCTGCCCGGAGAGAATCATGAACATCACTCCAGTTGGAATTGAAGGATTCCTGAGCTGAAGCCAAAGCTGGGATATCCATAGAACAGGTCATGGGAAGCGGAAGTTAAGGATGTCTTCCATAAACTGAGAAAAAGGGTGTTCTCTATGAACTGGTATTTACATGATTGTTATGAGAAAATTCTGCCCACAGAAGTAGAGAGGACCAATCGTCATGATTAGCGGAGACTAAGGTGCAAAGAAAAACCTCTAACTCCTGATTAACCCTCTCCGTCTGCCCATTGGAGGAAATTTGCAAAAGGCTCTCCAGAAGCGAAAGTAAATGGAATCCAGCGTGGCCCGCCACCTTGGAATCATGTCCCCAACAAAGGATCTTAGCTTTTAGCTCAGTGGGGACAAAGGTCTTAATAGGGGGAATTTTTGAGTCCAGGGTGGTAGAATGGGCAACAATGCATGAAGTTTGAATAATCGGCTCAGGTTCAAGAGTGGGCTCCTCATCCAAAGTGTCAAAGGACCTAGAGAGCGCATCAGCCCAACCGTTGCAGGAACCGGGTTTGTACGTAATCATGAAATTAAAAGAAGAGCCTGTCTGGGATTCAGACGTTTAGCAGTCTGTAAGTACTGTAGATTCTTGTGATCAGTAAAGATCGTTATGGAGTGAAGGGAACCCTCCAAAAGATGACGCCACTCTTCTAGCGCCAATTTGATTATGAGAAGTTCCCAATCACCGATGGCATAATTTCTCTCTGCCTGGGAATTTTGTTTGGAAAAGAACGCAGATGGTTGACGTCTCTTCTCAAAGAGTTGAAGAAGCACTGCTCCCACCCCCACTGAAGAAGCGTCCACTTCAATAAAGAATGCCTCCCCAGGATTTGGTCTCCTCAAGAGAGGTCCAGAGACAAAGGCCTGTTTCAGATCGTGAAATGCAGAGACAGCTTCGGGGGGCCAGTCTTTGGCATTAGCACCCTTTTGGTCAAAGCGATAATAGGCGCGGCGATGGAATAGTAATTCCTTATGAACTGCCTATAATAGTTTGTGAAGCCAAGAAAGCGCTGTGTGGCCTTGAGGCTAGCAGGAAGAGGCCAGTTTGTAATGGCTAAGACCTTCCCAGGATCCATACGAAGCCCCAAACTTGAGACAAAGCATCCCAGAAACATCCCAGGAACATTTCTCCAGCTTGGCTCTAAGGCGCTGCAGTACAGTGCAGACATGGTTTTTCGTGGACACGCAGATTTTCCGAAAAGATAAGAATATCATCCAGATAGATGACCACAAACTGGTACAGCAGGTCTCTGAAGATTTCATTGACAACGTTTTAAAATATGGCTGGGGCATTACATAACCCAAAAGGTATTCGTAATGGCCGTCTCGAGTGTTAAACGCAGTCTGCGAACTATGCCCTGTAATGGATCGTCTGCAGGGTGCGGCACGTCGGCCAGCTTCATGGCTGTTCAAACTGTCAGGTCACCTGTGGCCAGCTGACAGATGCACCCCGTTGTAGACAGGAGTGCATCGCAAAGTAGTGAACCTAATAGCCGACTGCTGCAGATGGACAGGAAACACGAACCCAAGATTCCCCAGGGCACAAAGTCTAAGGTCCAGCAGGTGTTCACCAGAGCCTCTAGTGGTGAGGATAGCCTTCGCTGCAGGTGAACCCATGTCACGACCCCTGGGGTCCCCCAGGTCACGCTCCGTAGGGAGAGAGGGGAAGCAGCCACAGAGAACACAAGGGAAAGTGATGGGTATGCCGAGGGTCGGGGCAACAGGCAGACAAGGGTAACCAGGGGACAGGCCAAAAGGTCAGGGTCACAGGCAAACAAGAGTAGTCAGGGAAGAGCCAAAATCGTTACACAGAAAGGTTAACGTATCACACGGCAGACAGGAACATCTAACAAACAAAGTTGAACAGCAAAGCAGACCTGCAGTGCAACAGTTAATATAGACTTTCTGGGATGGCCTGGCGTGGGGAAGGAGGAGATGATAAAAGGAAGGAGAGATGATAAAAAGGCAGCTAGAAGAGAGTCAGGCCTCTAATGGAGACATGAAGAGAAGGTCAGCTGCCAGACATTATTGCATGTCCATGACACAGACCCTTATCTGAGTATGCAGCCTAGCAGACCAGGAAAGGGGGGAGGAAGAGCGAGTGCTCCCCCCCCTCCTGGACCATACCAGGCCACATGCCCTCAACATGCCGGGTGGGTGCTTTGTGGCGGGGGGCTCCTTAATAAGGATGAGCCAAACACCCCCCAGAACAAAAATTGCTCATTTTACAGGCTTATATGCATGGTATTGTCATTCAAAGTGTTTGGGAACCTGGGTCCTGCCCCAGGGGACATGTATCAATGCAAAAAAAGATATAAAAACATACTTTTTTTCTGGAACAGTGATTTTAATAATACTTAAAGTGAAACAATAAAAATGAAATATTCCTTTAAAAAGCCTGCCTGGGGGTGTCTATAGTATGCCTGTAAAGTGGCAATTTTTTCCCATGTCCCACAGAAAAATGACAAGAAAAAAAGTCATTTAAAACTGATTCGTAATGAATTGTCGGGTCTCGGCAATACAGATAAAAACTCATTAAAAAAAGGGCATGGGTTCCCCCTGAAGTCCATTACCAGGCCCTTTGGGTCTGGTATGAATATTAAGGGGAACCCCGAACCAAAATTTAAAAAACAATTGCGTGGGCGTCCCCCATAATCCATACTAGGCCCTTCAGGCCTGGTATGGATATTAAGGGGAACCCTGCTGCAATAAAAAAAAATGGTGTAGTTGCCCCCCCAAAATCCATACCAGACCCTTATCTGAGCACGCAACCTGGCAGGCCACAGGAAAAGAGGGGGGAAGAGAGAGTGCCCCCCTCCTGAACCGTACCAGGCCACATGCCCTCAACATGTGGGATGGGTGCTTTGGGGCAGGGGGCTATGTGCCCCTACCCCAAAGCACTTTGCCCCCATGTTGATGGGGACAAGGGCCTCAACCCCACAACCCTTGCCCTGTGGTTGTGAGGATCTGTGGGCAGGGAACCCCCAGATCCTGCCCCCCCTATGTGAATTGGTATCGGGTACATTGTAACCCTATCATTTCACAAAAAGTGTAAAAAAAAAGAAGAAAAAGTCCTTTATTAATAAAAAAAAAATGTCCAGCGATGTCCAGTCATCTTCTATTCCGCATCTGCCTCCATAGGAGGCTCCCGCTGATTGACGCTTCTTTCGCTTTAACAGCTGTTATATAGCTTAGGGCGGGGCCACCCAGTCACATAACTAGTGACCCTGCCCTCTCTGACATTCCAGGGGTTTCATTGATTTTTTGCATTGATAAATGTCCCCTGGGGCAGAACCCGGGTCCTCAAACACTTTTATGACAATGCCATGCATATAAGCCTTTAAAATTAACACTTTTGATTTTTCATGTTAATCTCTCATAGACTTTTAAACGGTGTTCCGCAAATTTGCCACGAACACCACATAATGTTCGCTATTCGATGAACACTTGATGTTCAACTTGAATCCCTACTCCTTAACAACCATCTATTCACTGTGCCCTGATTGGGCAAAGCTTTGCCCAATCAGGGCTAAGTATGCCCTTTGATGTGACCTATAAACTGTACAACTCAATTGAATAACCAACTGAAATCTTTTAAGGGGGAACTTAAAAATAAAAATAAAATAATGTGGTTGCATAAGTGTGCACATCCTCTTACAAGTGCCTAATTCTGAACACAGCTGCATCCCCAATCACATTCAAACTCATGTTAAATAGGAGTCAGTACACACCTGCCATCATTTAAAGTGCCTCTGATTAAGGGCTCTTTCACACGTCCATTCCGTTCGTCCGTTTTTTGGACGTCCGGTAACGGACCTCAATACTTCCCTATGGGAGCGGATCCGTTAGCGGATGATGCATCCGCTAACGTCCGCCAGATCCGCATCCGTTTTTTTGGACGGAAGAATGTCCTATTTTTCTTCCGACCGGCCAAACGGATCGGATGCAAATGGACAGACGGTCCGTTTCTATCCGATTCCCCATAGGGGATAGCGGAGGAGAGACAGGGCGGTCCCTGCACAGTGTGCGGGGACCGCCCTGTCCGCCCCACAGCTCAGCGGAGACCCCCCCGCTGAGCCGACGGACACACGGAGCGGACCGAAAAACGGACCGCACGTGTGAAAGGACCCTAACACCAAATAAAGTTAGCCTGTTCTTTAGCTCTTATCTGACATTTTCCGAGTCGCATCCTACAGCAAAAGCCATGATCCACAGAGAGCTTCCAAGTCATTAGCTATACCACGGAACACAATAAAGACAGTCATTATCAAGTGGAGAAAATATGGCACTACAATGACATTACCAATAACTGGATGCCCCTCCAAAATTTATGAAAAGATGAGAATAAAACTGGTTAGGGTTGCTGCAAGAGGCTTCCATGCAACATCAAAAGGACTGCAGGAATATTGGGCAAGTATTGGCTGTGTGGTACATGTGACAACAATCTCCTGTATTCTTCATATGCAAAAACACATCTGAAGTCTCCCAAAATCATGTGGTCAGATGAAACCAAGGTTGAACTTTTTGGCCATAAATCCAAAAGATATGTTTGTCGCAAAAACAACACTGCACATAACCAAACGAACACCATACCCACAGTGAAGCATGGTGGTGGCAGCATCATGCTTTGGGGCTGTTTTTCTTCAGCTGGAACAGGGGCCTTAGTCAAGGTAGAAGGAATTATGAACAGTTCCAAATACCAGTCAATATTGGCACAAAACCTTCAGGCTTCTGCTAGAAAGCTGAAAATGAAGAGAAACTGACCAGAAACGACCAGAAGAAGATTAAAGTTTTGGAATGGCCCAGACATTAGTGGATTAAAGATGAATAGTTCAGCAGCATAACTTTCTTCAGGCTAGGTTTGACAGTTGTTCTATTGTACCTTGTTTCAGCTTGAAATGGTCATGGTATTCGGAAGTACTTGGCCCGGATTCACGTAGAGCGGCGTATATTTATGCCGGCGTAGCATATCGTCTTTAAACTACGCCGGCACAACGTAGAGAAGCAAGCATGCTATTCAAGAATATGCGCTCCACGTTGTGCCGGCGTATCGTTGTCGGCATATGCCGACGTAAGTCAAAGTAGGTGGAAGTGGGCGTGATATATTTAAATTAAGCTTGACCCCATGCAAATGATGGCCACAGCTTCAAAAAACGAACTGCGCATGCGTCATCTCTTGGACGCATCCCAGTGCGCATGCTCACAGTTACGTCAAAATAGCTGCCTAAGATACGTCGAACACTGCCTACGACGTGAACGTAACCGACGCACAGCCCTATTCACATAGACTACGTAAACGGCGTATGCAACGTAAAATTTGACGCCGTCGTTCCCTGGCCCATACCTTTGCATTACCTGCGCCTGCTATATGACGGGTAACATTACGCAGGACGTAAACCTTACACAAATCGCGTATATGAAGCGGCCGGGCACATCTACGTTCGTGAATCGGCATATCTTGCTTATTTGCATATTTAAAATGGGAACGCCGAATGCGTCCGGCGTAACTATGCACCCATGATATGCCGGCGTAGGCAAGTTACGTCGGGTGGCTGAAGCCTTGTTTTATGGCGTATCTAGCTTTGCGAATCGGCGTAACAATACGACGGCACACATTTGTACTTACGACGGCGTATCTATAGATACGCTGGCGTAAAACATTTGTGAATCCGGGCCATTGTATAGATCCAGGGATGTCAAATTGCAAGTAAACATGAAAACTGATACATCATCTAATATATACTGTATTTATTGGCGTATAACACTCACTTTTTTACCCTGAAAATAGAGGGTAAACTGTGCCTGCGTGTTATACGCAGGGGGCTGTGAAAAGTTTTTTTCATGAAACTTCCCTCTTAAAGTTAGGGTGTGTGTTATGCACCTGTGCATGTTATACGCCGATAAATACCGTATATGGGTTTGTTGGTTGGACAGTTTCCAGAAACAGACCAATGTATCCAGTCCCGAATGAATATTAAAAGGAGAAAAAAGAGAGACAATACTCTCTCAGAGCGCAATGGGACTGTTAAATGGAGATGGTGGCCCAGATTCACGTACATCGGCGCATTATTGGACCGGCGTAGCGCACCGCCTTTACGTTAGACTTGCGCCATCTAGCCGCGTAATCCCCCGATTCGCGTAGCTTTTGCGCAGGAAATTGCGCAAGCGTAAGGTTTTTTCCAGAGGCGTAAGGAGGAGTAATACAAATTGGGAGGGACGTGGGCGTGTTACATTGAAATGAGCCGTGACCCCATGCAAATGAAGGGCCGGCCGGCTCGCGCATGCGCGCGTGAAGGAGACCATGTCAGCTCCGCTGTGCGCATGCTCACAACTCGGAAGCCGCGCAGTGAAATTGGAAATGGACTAGGGCAACGTTGTGAACTACGCAGACAGCATAAATAGACACACACAAACGCACTTGCATTGCAAAAGTACATCCCTTTGTGTCCCTTCCCATTGAACCTAGTGCTTTTGTTCCTGTTGTTCGTTGCAGTGTGTCTTGTAGTTGTCAGATTAGTGTTCTGTGTGATCAAGTGCTTGTTGGTTTATTTGTGAAAGTGTTTTTGATAAGTGTTTGAGAGACTGTTTGTTTGATTGATATATTTTTGTTCGTTTGTTTTCTTGCTTTATTTTTATTTTTTTATTTTTTTTGTGACTGTTTCTTGCTGAGTGCTAGTGTGATTTTTGGGTGTTCGTTTTCTCTTTGTGTGTGTTCTTGCCTGATTGGTTGTGCTTGTATTTGTGACTGATTTTTGGAGACTGGTAGTGAGTTTGTTTGGAAGTATGACTGAGAGAAAAAAGCTCAATTTTACTGTGGGGGAAAAAATAATTCTTGCCTGGGCCATTAGCGAGTATGGGCGTTTTCTCCACGGCCCGCAGAGTGCCACCACCACCCCGGCCAGGAGGAGGGAGATATTGGATAGGATCACGGAGCAGGTGAATTCATCGGGGGAGGGGGAGACACGGACCCGGTCTGGGATCGAAAAAAAATAAATGATCTCCGGCGTCTGGTGAAAAAAAAACTGGCCGCAATGCATGCCCATGCCAGGGGCACAGGAGGGGGCCCACCATGCCGTATTAGGCTTACAGCGACGGAGCATGTGGTGGCCCTGACCTTTCACCGGCATGAAGTGGAGGGCCTGCCAGGCTTTGACACAAGTCCGGTCCCCGCGGTGCCAGGTAAGGTTTTTTGTTCTATCAGGTGTGTAGCATGTGTGGGGGAGGGGGTGAAAGGGAATATGTGCCAAGTGTGTGGATCCTCCAACCTGTGAATGGTTTGTGTCATCCACAGATGTGCAGGAGGGTGCAGGGCCATCTGGCCTGACCGCTCCAACACCAGGACAGCAGCCTAATGAGGCCCCCCCAACAAGGCCACAGTCCGCGGAGGAGGTTCGAGAGGAGGAGGACGATCATGAGGAGGAGGACGATCATGAGGAGGAGGAGTCAGGCACTGGACGAGTGGTTTGTGCGGACTCTTCCCCTCTGGCTGGCAGAAGCCTGCCCTCCCTAAGGGGGAGCCCCCCCCCCCTCCTCCCCCAACATGGCTCCCCTCACAAGGGCCTCCCCTTCTCCCCGCCCACAACCATCAGCTGGAGGCAGGATGTCATCCCAGAGCACCAGGGGGGCGCCCAATCTCCTGCCCGCCAGTCTGCGAAGGGACCAGGCCCTCCAGACCCGCCATCTGGGACAGCTCTGCCAGACTTTTGGGCGGGTGGAGGAGAGCCTGTCCTCCATGAAGGATACGCTGGGTAACCTGGACTCCCACTCCCGGGCTTTCACAACCTGCCTAAATGAACTGCAGACTACAGCAGCAGGCGTTGGGCAGGATGTGAGGGCCCTTACCCAGGCTATCCAGGCCAACACGGCAACACTTGGTGCTTCCCTGGACAGAATTGCCGTGGCCTTGGAGGGCAGGCCGCCAGGTGGGCAGATATCAGGGGCTGCTCCTCCTTCCCCGGCTTTGCCCCTCCCCATGAGTCTTCCCTGAGGGGCCGGGCCGTGGCCGGGGGCGCCCCAGGCGTGGCTCACGCAGAGGGCAATAATTTTTTTTTCCCCCTTTTTTTTTTGCTGACATTTTTTGCATTTTTGTTTATTTTTTTGCTGACATTTTTTTTTTTTTGCTGACATTTTTATTAAATTTTGGGTTGTGCATGCTGTTTGAATGTGGGGGTGACATTCCTGCTGGAAAAGGGGTGTCATCCTCAATTTTGGTGGAGAAGGGTTCCCCAGGACAAGGGAGAAGTGATCCTCAGGTCCGTGTGATTGGTGTATGAATGTTCAGTGACATAATTGGAGCCTTGACGTGGCGTTACTGCTCACCAGTCCTGCATGGTGGACTGGTGCCAATCCAATTTGATGAGGATGTGGGGTGTGTGTGCTAGGGACCACAGTGGTGTGCATGCATGCATTCTCATTGTGCCATGATTAATGTGTGTGTTTAACGTGCAAAGATGCCCAATATGAGCTGCCTCCTGACTGCTCTTCCCTCAGAAGACGGGGTATCCTCGGTTAGGGGTTGATTGTCTGGTTGGGGGGTCAGGTCATCACGTAGCTCAACCTGCAGGCCCTTCCTCACTGCGAGATTGTGCAGCATGCAACATGCAATGATGATATGGCACACGAAGTTTGGGGAATACAACAGTGTACCCCCAGACTTATCCAGGCATCGGAAACGTGACTTCAGGAGGCCAAAGGTGCGCTCCACCACTGCACGGGTTTTGATGTGTGCTTGATTGTATCTTTCCTCCCCTGGGGTTTGGGGGTTCCGGATAGGAGTCATGAGATGGGGTCCCAGTGCATATGCAGAGTCACCTGGAAGGGAAAAGACAGGAGAATGTTAGTCATGCATGTGCCACTTGTGAGGTGTGCATCACGGGAGGGGATAGTCATGCCTGACTCCCATGTCACTCACCAACCAGCCAGGTGTTCCCATACACGTTCTGATCGAATTCCATTCGGATGTGGCATTGATTGTAGATGTAGCTGTCATGGGTGGATCCGGGGTGTTTGGCACGGACGTGCCATATGAGGCCTTGGGCATCAACTATCACCTGTACGTTGATGGAGTGCCAATTCTTCCGATTGCGGTACATGTGCTCTGTCTCATGGGGGGGCTGGAGTGCCACATGTGTGCAATCAATGGCCCCGATGGTGCGTGAGAATCTGGCAATTCTGTAGAAATCTGTCATTGCCTTCAGCCGCAGGTCCTCAGTGGTGGGTTTGATGATTTGGTTGGCCAAGCGTGTGAGGATTGCAGGGACAACCTGGTGCACACATCTGCTCACGGAGGATTGTGACATCCCAGCCACCACTCCACTTGTACGCTGAAAAGAGCCACTGGCAAGGACATGGAGTGTTGCCAGGACCTTCACCAGTGGCTGCACTGGATGTGAGCGGTGTGTTGGGCTGGTGATGTCATCCTGCAGGGTTGTGGTTAATTCCAGGATGGCATGAGGGGTGAATCTGAAGATGCGATACACCTCAGAATCACTCATGCCAAAGAGGTCTATGTGTGTGCGGTATACCCTCTCCCGTGCCATCCTCCGTGCCATCCTCTGTGCCCTCCTCCTTCTTTGGTCATCTAAATTCACTAGTGCAGCTATGAGCGACGATGCCCCTGGCATGTTGGCAGTCAAATTGTAGTGCAACACGTGTGTGTGGTCTGCTCCTCAGTAACGGTGTTGCTTTCTGTGAGATGTAGACGTTTTTTCAAAATTTAGACCAGCTTTTAGGTGCTCTAACTTTAGACAGGACATTTTGCTGTTGCGCACATCGCGTAGCCTGCGCAGCAACTGCGTTTTTTTGTGGATCCCCGCAACTCCCTCATTAGCATATTTGACTAGCAAATCAATGGTGTGTCTAGCGCATTTTTGCGCGGACGGATGCGTCTGTCTAACGAAATTACGCCGGACAAAAAAAAGTAGATTTCTGGCGTAATTCGTTTTCTGAATCGCGCGCATCTAAACGCACGCGCACATTTAGACTTACGCACGCGCAACACCAGTTGCGCAGGCGTAATCGCTCTGTGAATCTGGGCCGGTGTGTCTGTTGTAAAGGTGAATACTAGGACTAAAAAAATGTGAGAAAATATACATTTATTAATTATGTAAGATAAAAATGACACAGTCATATTAACATTTAGACCGTAAATGTATGTTGGATGCATGAGATTAGATAGTTGATTATGCAGGAAGGCTTCCTGCGTAATCAACTATCTAATCTCATGCGTCCAACATCCATTTACGGTCTAAATGTTATTATGACTGTATCATTTTGGAATTTGTGTCTTGTGGATTTTGAAGATCAATGTCTCCACAGTGCTGCAACCGGACAGGTCAGCTTGTATTTGTCTTAATGTTCTTTTTCTGCTACGTGAAAATATGAAAATACTCCACTGACATCATTCATCAAAATAAAATGGAGTATTCTCACAATAAGATGAATTCAGTTGGCCAATGAAAGGTGTTGTGTATGTTTTCACTTTAGTAGAACATGTTACTATATTAAAATAAATGAAGTCAAACTGTCTTGAACTGTATGGAAACAAAAGTTGCAGTCATTATGCTAACTGAGCAGCATTTTATGTTAAAACTAATATGCCATTAAAGGTATTAATAGTAGAATAAACTACAAAAAAATAAAAATAGGTACTGAATATACAACTGCCCCTCAATCTAAGAAATAAGGAGCACATGATTATATCTGGTATTGTGTCCTGGTCACCAGATGTGTACTAATGCTTTTTATGTAAAGATTATAATGAATGAAAGAAAACAATATATTACATTGAGGTTAACAGACTAAAGTCTCCTCTACACACGATCGTTTTTCCTGGCGAGAAAACTGCTATGTTTGCTTTTGGTCAGGAAAACCGTCCGTGTGTATGCTCCATAAAAAAAAAAAAAAAAAAAATTGAACTTATTCTCTTTTTTCCCACCACAATTCTCAGCATTTTTTTGCTCTGCAGTTTTCTTATGGGAAACACTGCAGTGGAGTATACACACGGCTGGTTTTCCCGACCAAAGCTGTCGTGGCAGTTTTCCTGTCGGGAAAACCGACCGTGTGTACACGGGAAAAGCAACCGAGCAGGTTATCGGTTTTCCCCTCGGTTTTCCGGGCAGACTTTTGACCGCCAGTTAAACCGATCATGTGTACAAAGCATAAGGAACGGTGAGGGTTTTGATATCATTTATGAGGGTCCCCTGTGCAGATTTTGTACCAGTGCTCTATGGCTTTTAATTTCTCCTGTTGCAGTTTGTCTAATGTAGAACTTAATATTAATTTAACGTTTTTTATGAAACTGTGTTTGAGAAGCATTTATCTTTCCTGATTTAAGTGCTTATCCTTGCAAGAGGAGTATCCATGAATACATAATGTGGGTAAATGTATGCTTGCCTTTTGAAAATTAATTTTTCTTGTTGGTGCTCTGTGAATTGATAGACAAAGAAATAGAATAGATTGTTATCCTCAGAGACATTCACTGTAATCAGAGAAGAGAGTAAAGCTAATAATTATGAAATGTTAGATATAACCAACATATAGTGCATTTCATTATTGAAAGTAATTTCAGAATGTATTTATTGTTAAAAATCTTTTCAAAGGCAAATCAGCACTTTGGGAGTTTATCACTGCATATGCCAGTTTTAAGGAAAACAAATAAAAAATTACTGTTCATAGCTTTTAAAGGCTTGCGGACCACCACATGCACATACTGCAGCAGGGCAGCCACTCTGTGCCAGTTAACAAGCTTTTCCTAGGAACACATTTAACCTTTTGATCGCCCCTGATGTAAAAGCCCTTCCCTGGCAGTGTCATTAGTACAGTAACCGTGCATATATTTTAAGCACTGATCACTGTATTGGGGTCACTGGTCCCCAAAAAAATTCAAAAGTGTCAGTTAGGAGTCTGCTTTGTCCAACACAATATTGCAATCCCGCTATAAGTCTCTGATTGCCGACTAGTAAAAAATAAAAATAAAGAAATAATATCCCACAGTTTGTAGACATTATAACTTTTGTGCAAACCAATCAATATACGCCTATTGTTTTTTTTTTTTTTACCAAAATGATGTAGTAGAATACATATTGGCTTAAATTGATGAAGAAATTTGATTTTTTATTTTTTATTTTTATTATTTTTATTCTGTATATAAGTAAAAAGTATTGTTTGTTTTTTTTTTTCAAAATTGTCTGCCTTTTTTTGTTTATAGCACAAAAAAATAAAACCACAGAGGTGATCAAATACCACCAAAAGAAAACTCTATTTGGGGGGAAAAAAAGGGGCATCAACTTTATTTGGGTACAGCGGTACACAACCGTGCAATTGTCAGTTACTGTATTTATTGATGTATAACACTCACTTTTTTACCCTAAAAATAGAGGGCAAACTGTGCCTGCGTGTTATACGCAGGGGCTGTGTAAAGTTTTTTTTCCGGAAACTTCCCTCTGAAAGTTAGGGTGCATGTTATACGTCTGTGCGTGTTATACGCCGATAAATACGGTAAATTATGACAAAAAATGGCCTGTTCATGAAGTGAAGGCTAAACCTCATGACGGTAAACCTTCTGGAGCTAAGGTGGTTAAAGGGGTTGTAAAGGTTTGTTTTTTATTTTCTAAATAGGTTCTTTTAAGCTAGTGCATTGTTGGTTCACTTACCTTTTCCTTTGATTTCCCTTCTAAATGTTTTTTTCTTTGTTTTCTTTGTCTGAATTTCTCACTTCCTGCTCCTCCTCATTAAGGTGTTCAGTAAGTTGTTCTAAATGACTTTCCACCACTGGGATGATGGTGGAAAGCTTACTGAGGAGAAACAGGAAGTGAGAAATTCAAACAAAGAAAAAAAACATTTAGAAGGGAAATTGAAGGAAAAGGTAAGTGAACCAACAATGCACTAGCTTAAAGGAAGCTATTAAGAAAATAAAAGACAAACCTTTACAACCCCTTTAAAGTAAACATGTAGGGCCAGATTCAGGTACATCGGCGCATTTTTGGACCGGCGTAGTGCAACTCCTTTAAGTTAGACCGGCTTAATTTCAAGGTGCAAGTACCGTATTCTCGTAGTATTTTCGTCCAAATTTGCACCGGTGCAATGTAAATTTCGAGGCGTAAGGCAGTGTATTTCAAAGTGGGAAGGATGTGGGCGTGTTCCATTGAAATGAGCCGTGACCCCATGCAAGTGAAGGGCCGGCCAGACTGGGCATGTGCACATGAAGCAGACTATGGTCAGCACCTCTCTGAGCATGCTCAGAACTCGGCACAGCACAATCAGTTAGATAGGAACTAGGCCCGTCAGACTTAGTGAGCTATGCACAGAGCTTAAATAGACCGAGAGAAATGCCCTTCCATTGCAAAAGTACATCCAATTTTTTTCCCTTCCTACAGCAAGGTGCTTTTGTTCTGTTGTTTGTTAGTGTTTGTTGGTTTGTGACGTGTCTTTGAGATTTTTGGAGAGTGATTTGGAGAGTGTTTTTTTCTGTTTTTTTTTTTATTTTGCTGGGCATTTTTTTTTTTCTGGGCATTTTTTTTTTTCTGTTTGTGAATGATTTTTGAATGTGGGGTGACATTCCTGCCACCACTCCACTTGTACGCTGAAAAGAGCCACTGGCAAGGAAATGGAGTGTTGCCAGGACCTTGCCCAGTGGCTGCACTGCATGTGAGCGGTGTGTTGGGCTGGTGATGTCCTCCTGCAGGGTTGTGGTTAATTCCAGGATGGCATGAGGGGTGAATCTGAAGATGTGATACACCTCAGAATCACTTATGCCATGTCTATGCGTGTGCTGTATATCCTCTCCCGTGCCCTCCTCCGTGCCCTCTTCTGTGCCCCCCTCCCTTCTGTGCTCATCTAAAGTCAGTAGTATAGCTATGAGCAAGGATGCCCATGGCATGTTGGCAGGGCCGCCATCAGGAATTATGGGGCCCCTTACACAGCTTCAGGCATGGGCCCCCTGGAGCAGAGAACTGGGGGGGGGTGCTGCCTCCTGAAGCGGGGGGGGCTGCTGCGAATTGAGAAGTGGGGGGGGGGCTTTACAAGGGGGGGCCCTTGGGAACTCCGGACCCCTAAAACAAAAAAAAAAAACTTTTTTTTTTGTTTTTTTTTAGGGGGTTCCCATCCAGGCCCCTGGGGACCCCCGGGTCCCTTACAGGTGTAATGCCTGTACCCCCCTGATGGCAGCCCTGCATGTTGGCATATAGATTGTTGTCCTGCAAGTGTGGGTGCTCAGCTCGTCCCTAACGGTGTTGCTTTAGCTGACATGTAGACGAATTGTCTAATTTTAAACCTGCTTTTATATGGTCTCATTTTAGACTTTCCGTGCAGCTGATAAGCACATCATGTAGACTGCACCGCACAAACTTACTTTTGTGGATCGGCGTATCTCCCTCATTTGCATATTTGCATAGCAAATCAATGGTGTGTCTAGTGCAGTTTTGCACGCACTCTGTGCCGGTCTATCCAAATTACGTCGGTCTAAAAAATGTGGGCCCAGATTCACAGAGCGATTACGCGTGCGCAACTGCTGTTGCGCGTGCGTAAGTCTAAATGTGCGCGTGCGTATAGTTGGACGCGATTCACAAAACAATATACGCCAGAAATCTACGTTTTTTGGTCCGGCGTAATTGAGTTAGACATTCGCTTCCCTTCGCGCAAAACTGCGCTAGACACACCATTGATTTGCTAGTCAAATATGCTAATGAGGGAGTTACGGGGATCCACAAAAAAACGCAGTTGCTGCGCAGGCTACGCGATGTGCGCAACTGCAAAATGTCCTGTCTAAAGTTAGAGCCCATAAAAGCTGATCTAACTTTTGAAAAAAAGTCTAATTGTCAGATAAAGCAACACCGTTACTGAGGAGCAGACCACACACACGTGTTGCACTACAATTTGACTGCCAACATGCTAGGGGCATCGTCGCTCATAGCTGCACTAGTGAATATAGATGACCAAAGAAGGAGGAGGGCACGGAGGATGGCACGGGAGAGGGTATACCGCACCCGCATACACCTGTTTGGCATGAATGATTCAGAGGTCTTTCGCATCTTCAGATTCCCCCCTCATGCCATCCTGGAATTAACCACAACCTTGCAGGAGGACATCACCAGCCCAACACAACGCTCACATGCAGTGCAGCCACTGGTCAAGGTCCTGGCAACACTCCATGTCCTTGCCAGTGGCTCTTTTCAGCGTACAAGTGGAGTGGTGGCTGGGATGTCACAATCCTCCATGAGCAGATGTGTGCACCAGGTTGTCCCTGCAATCCTCACACGCTTGGCCAACCAAATCATCAAACCCACCACTGAGGAGCTTCGAATCAAGGCAATGGCAGATTTCTACCGAATTGCCAGATTCCCACGCACCATCGGGGCCATTGATTGCACACATGTGGCACTCCAGCCCCCCCATGAGACCGAGCACATGTACCGCAATCGGAAGAATTGGCACTCCATCAACGTACAGGTGATAGTTGATGCCCAAGGCCTCATATGGCACGTCCGTGCCAAACACCCAGGGTCCAGCCATGACAGCTACATCTACAATCAAAGCCACATCCGAACAGAATTCGAACAGAACGTGTATGGGAACACCTGGCTGGTTGGTGAGTGACATGGGAGTCAGGCATGACTATCCCCTCCCGTGATGCACAACAGAAGTGGCACATGCATGACTAACATTCTCCTGTCTTTTCCTTTACAGGTGACTCTGCATATGCACTGGGACCCCATCTCATGACTCCTATCCGGAACCCCCAAACCCCAGGAGAGGAACGATACAATGAAGCACACATCAAAACCCGTGCAGTGGTGGAGCGCACCTTTGGCCTCCTGAAGTCACGTTTCCGATGCCTGGATAAGTCTGGGGGTACACTGTTGTATTCCCCAAACTTCGTGTGCCATATCATCGCTGCATGTTGCATGCTACACAATCTCGCAGTGAGGAAGGGCCTGCAGGTTGAGCTACGTGATGATCTGACCCCCCAACCAGAAAATCAACCCCTAACCGAGGATACCCCGTCTTCTGAGGGAAGAGCAGTCAGGAGGCAGCTCATATTGGGCATCTTTGCACGTTAAACACACACATTAATCATGGCACAATGAGAATGCATGCATGCACACCACTATGGTCCCTAGCACACACACCCCACATCCTCATCAAATTGGATTGGCACCAGTCCACCATGCAAGACTGGTGAGCAGTAACGCCACGTCAAGGCTCCAATTATGTCACTGTACATTCATACACCATTCACACGGACCTGGGAATCACTTCTCCCTGGTCCTGGGGAACCCTTCTCCACCAAAATTGAGGGTGACACCCCTTTTACAGCAGGAATGTCACCCCCACATTCAAACATCATTCACAACCCAAAATATGCCAAAAAAGTCAAACAAACAAAAATGCATAGAAACAAAAAATGCATAGTAAAAAAAAAATGCTTAGAAAAAACAAAAACAAGCAGAGAGCAAAAATAAAAAAGCTTTCAAAACAAACAAAAGGTGGAAAAAAAAATTATTGCCCTCTGCCTGAGCCACGCCTGGGGCGCCCCCGGCCACGGCCCCGGACCCTCAGGGGAGACGCATGGGGGAGGGGAAAAGCCGGGGAAGGAGGAGCAGCCCCTGAGATCTGCCCACCTGGCGGCCTGCCCTCCAAGGCCACGGCTATTCTGTCCAGGGCAGCACCAAGTGTTGCCGTGTTGCCCTGGATAGCCTGGGTAAGGGCCCTCACATCCTGCCCAACGCCTGCTGCTGTAGTTTGCAGGTCATTAAGGCAGGTTGTGGAGGCCCGGGAGTGGGAGTCCAGGTTACCCAGGCTATCATTAATGGAGGACAGGCTCTGATCCACCCGCCCCATAGTCTGGCAGAGCTGTCTCAGAAGGCGGGTCTGGGTGGCCAGGTTCCTTCTCAGACAGGCGGGCATGAGATTGGGCGCCCCCCTGGTGCTTGGGGATGACCTCCTGGCTCCAGCTGATGGTTGTGGCCGGGGAGAAGGGGAGGCCCTTGTGAGGGGAGCCATGTTGGGGGAGGAGGGGGGGGGGCTGACCCTTAGGGAGGGCAGGCTTCTTGCAGCCAGAGGGGAAGAGTCCGCAGAAACCAAAGGGCCAGTGCCTTCCATGGACTCCTCCTCCTCATGATTCTGCTCCTCCTCATGATCGTCCTCCGCATGATCCTCCCCCTCCTCTTGTTCCTCCTCTGCGGACTCTGGCCTTGTTGGGGGGGCCTCATTAGGCTGCTGTCCTGGGGTTGGAGCGGTCAGTCCAGATGGCCCTGCACCCTCCTGCACATCTGTGGATGACACAAACCATTCACAGGTTGGAGGATCCACACACTTGCCACATATTCCCTTTCACCCCCTCCCCCACACATGCTACACACCTGAGAGAAATAAAAACCTTACCTGGCACCGCGGGGACCGGACTTGTGTCAAAGCCTGGCAGGCCCTCCACTTCATGCCGGTGAAAGGTCAGGGCCACCACACGCTCCGTCTCTGAAAATCTAACCCGGCATGGTGGGCCCCCTCCTGTGCCCCTGGCATGGGCATTTATTGCGGCCAGTTTTTTTTTCACCTCACGCCGGAGGTCATTTATTTTCTTTTCTATCCCAGAGCGGGTCCGTGTCTCCCCCTCCCCCGATGAATTGACCTGCTCTGTGATCATATCCAAGATCTCCCTCCTCCTGGCCGGGGTGGTGGTGGCACTCTGCGGGCCGTGGAGAAAACGCCCATAGTCGGTAATGGCCCGGGCAAGAATTCTTTTTTCCCCCACAGTAAAATTGAGCTTTCTTTTTCTCTCAGTCATACTTCCAAACAAACTCACTAGCAGTCACCAAAAATCTGTCACAAATACAAGCACAACCAATCAGACAAGAACACACACAAAGAGAAAAAGAACAGACAAAAATCACACTAGCACTCAGCAAGAAACACACACAAAAAAATCAGATGAAAAAAAAAAGCAAGAAAACAAACGCTCAGAAATCTATCAATCAAACAAACAGTCTCAAACACTTATCAAAATACACTTTCACAAAACTACCAACAAGCACAAGATCACACAGAACACTAATCTCACAACTACAAAACACACTCTAACGAACAACAGAGCAAAAGCACTTGATTCAATGGGAAGGGACACAAAGGGATGTACTTTTGCAATGGAAGGGCGTTTGTGTGTGTCTATTTATGCTGTCTGCGTAGTTCACAACATTGCCCTAGTCCATTTCCAATTTCAATGATTGCGCCGCTCCCGAGTTGTGAGCATGCGCACAACGGAGCTGACATGGTTTCCTTCACGCGCGCATGCGCGAGTCGGCCGGCCCTTCATTTGCATGGGGTCACGGCTCATTTCAATGTAACACGCCCACGTCCCTCCCAATTTGTATTACTCCTCCTTACGCCTACGGAAAAAACCTTACGTTTGCGCAAGCTCTTGCGTAAAAGCTACGTGAATCGCCGGATTACGCGGCTAGATTGCGCAAGTCTAACGGAAAAGTGGTGCGCTACGCCGGAATGATAATGCGCCGATCTACGTGAATCTGCCCCGTGGATTTCAGGCGTATATCGTTTTGGGGATACGGTGCATAGATAAGCGTGTGCATTTTTAGACTTACGCGTGCCTAACTCGTGATACTCCGGAGTAAGTGCTCTGTGAATCTGGCCCGTAGTGTCTGCAAAAAGGCAAATCAAGCTTGGGGATGCAATGAAACACCACCAGTTGTGTTTTAACATTGTTTTAATTTAGCAGTTTCCACCCCCTCCCCCCACAGGTGTTCCTCAAGTTTATGTGCATACATTTTCTTTCTGATGTTTTGAAATTGCTTATCCCTAAGGAATACTCCTGTCCTAATTGGCAATGCCTGATAATAGCTTGCGTGGGCTCTGAGCACTGCTTTGAGGGATGGGGGGATAGGAAAACAAAGTTATTCCTTTCATAGCCATGTGTGTGTGTGTCATAGTGGAAGTGGGTGTGTCACAAAACACTGCTATTGCATCATGTTAGTGCACACTTACCTGTACATGTTAATTTATATTCAAGTACATATGAAAAAAAGTCTCTAGTATGTAAGTCTCTACAAATCCCTTTATATATTTAAATCCTTATTTTGGAAGAACAGTAATTATGCCAGACAGAAAAGTCCCCTTTGTCAAAAGAAAGTAATTCCCAAGCAGCAGAGATGTATAATTAAAACAATCTTTACTTTGTAATTTACTTTGTCATGTGTAGACATCAGATGTTTGCACCTGCACAGTTTTTTTATGTCGATAATTTCCTGTTCATGAACCTTCCATATGCTATTTTGATGATAGTTTTTTTTTTGAAAATCAGAATTATATTATGCAAACTCAGGCCACATTAGCTTAAGCATAGGCTTGCATATGAATCTATCTTGGCAGCAAAAAATATGCAAACATTATGTAATATTAACTTTATTTACCATTTTATGTATATGTTCCTCGCTATTTAAAGGGATTAGAGAGAGAGGGAGGTGAACCCAGGTGTAATACAGTATGACATTTTTCAATGGTTCAATGGGTGTGAACATGTTGTTGCAACAATGACTATACTTTTACTCAAGTTGTGTTATCTAACAATCTGAGCCATAGTATATGATATTACATCAGTGCTAATGTTACATGTTCATATAAGACCTTAGCAGGAGGCTTATAGTGTATCATGACAACTAATGACAGGTAGTGTTGCTCACGAATATTCGCATTGCGAATATTCGTTACGAATATTGCATATTTATTTTTTCAAATTTATTTTTAAAACAGATCACATCCTAGTGATCTCCATCGACATCTCAAAGCATTGCTGGTATGATTAGAGACCCTGGGCCGAGTAGCTGAGGCGATCCTTTTATGTTGCCGAATATTCGCAATGCGAATATTCGTATTACGAATATTCGCGAATACTTTCTCTGCCCTTCTGTGTTTTGTGTATAAAAAAAAAAAAAATAGCTTTAGTTTAGTCATATAAGTTTGTGTAAGTAGAGTTAGTGTTTAGTGCATATTAGTTTAGTAATCCAGGAAATGATCTCCGTTTTCGCGTGTTGACGAGAACTTCGCAATCAATTTCGCATTAGCGAAATTTTGCATTAGCGAAATTTCGCAATTTTTTTTTTTTTTTAAATATCACGAATATTCGATATTAACGTATATTTCGCGAATATTCTTCTATATATTCGTGAAATATTGCAAAATCGAATATGGCGTATTCCGCTCATCACTGACAGGTCCATATGATCTGAAGTTGCAGTCATGTATATGCAAATTTGAACCGTATATGTTCGCTTGCGTCTTCCTTAATTTTGAAGCCTGCATAAACAGCCCAAATAATCTCTGATGTGTGCCGTCTTCACCAGATGTTCAGTTTTGGGTTTGAGTTAGATCCGTGTTATATCCCCCCATCCCTGAAGCTGGTACGGAGTTGTCATCTGTCGCTCCTTCACCAATTATATGGACTTTATTTTCTTTATTTAATTTGTGATTAGCACTGCATACCAGTTATTTTTATTTTTCATTTGTAATCAACAAATTGTTGCTGGCTGCTTTTTTATATAGAATTGTATTATAGGTAGCACAGATTATTCAGTGTTTGTTTACTGTAATTAATTTCAGTGGTTTAACCACTTGACCACTGGGCAATTAAACCCCCTTCCTGATCAGACCAATTTTCAGCTTTCGGTGTTCTCACAATTTGAATGACAATTACTCAGTCATACAAAATTGTACCCATTTGAAATTGTTGTCCTTTTTTTCACACCAATAGAGCTTTCTTTTGGTGGTATTTGATCACCTCTGGGTTTTTTATTTTTTGCGCTATAAAAGAAAAACGACTGAAAATTCTGTAAAAAAAAAAACTTGTTTCTGTCATATTAGCAGGTTATTTCTCACACACAGCATATGCATACCACAAATTACACCCCAAAACACATTCTGCTATTCCTCCCGAGTATGGCGATACCACATGTGTGAGACTTTTACACAGCGTGGCCACATACAGAGGCCCAACATGCAGGGAACGCCATCAGGCGTTCTGGAACACCCAGACCAATTCTGACATTCCTCTCCTACATGTAATAATCATCATTTATTCGCTAGAAAATTACATAGAACCCCAAAACATTATATATGCTTTTTTAGCAAAGACCCTAGAGAATACAATGGTGGCGGTTACAACTTTTTATCTCGCATGGTATTTTCGCAGACATTTTTTGAACGCGTGTTTTTAAAAAAAAACTGTTTTGTGCTTAAAAAAAAAACAGTAAAGTTAGCCCAATTTTTTTTCATAATGTGAAAGATGACGTTACGCCGAGTAAATAGATACCCAACATGTCACACTTCAAAATTGTGCACACTCATGGAATGGCGCCAAACTTCGCTACTTAAAAATCCCCTTAGGCGATGCTTTAATTACTTTTATTGGTTACATGTTTTTAGTTACGGAGGAGGTCTAGGGCCAAAATAATTGCTCTCGCTCTAACGTTCGCAGAGATACCTCACATGTGTAGCTTGAACACCGTTTTCATATGTGGGCGGGACTTACGTATGCGTTCACTTCTGCATGCGAGCACACGGGGACAGGGGTGCTTTAAAAAAATGGGTATTGCAGAGTATTGGGGTATTGCAGAGTATTGGGGTATTGCAGAGTATCACGCAGGGTATTGCAGAGTATCGGGGTATTGCAGAGTATTGGGGCATTGCAGAGTATTGCGCAGGGTATTGAAGAGTATTGCGGTATTGCAGAGTATCACGCAGGGTATTGGGGTATTGCAGAGTATCGCGCAGGGTATTGGGGTATTGCAGAGTATTGGGGTATTGCAGAGTATTGTGCAGGGTATTGGGGTATTGCAGAGTATTGCGCAGGGTATTGGGGTATTGCAGAGTATTGTGCAGGGTATTGGGGTATTGCAGAGTACTGGGGTATTGCAGAGTATTGTGCAGGGTACTGGGGTATTGCAGAGTACTGGGGTATTGCAGAGTACTGGGGTATTGCAGAGTATTGTGCAGGGTACTGGGGCATTGCAGAGTACTGGGGTATTGCAGAGTACTGGGGTATTGCAGAGTATTGTGCAGGGTACTGGGGTATTTCAGAGTACTGGGGTATTGCACAGTATGGGGCAGGATTGGCTGAGCTGGGATGGATGGATCTGTGATAAATGCAGTCACAGATCCATCCATCCCAGCTCAGCCAATCCTGCCCCATACTGTGCAATACCCCAGTACTCTGCAATACCCCAGTACTCTGCAATACCCCAGTACCCTACACAGCGCTGCTGCTGCCACCTGCTCCCCCCTCTCCTCTCACACTGTACCGTCAAATGACGCCGATTTGTTTACAAGTGATCGCGCCGTCATTTGACGGTGCGTTCACGTGGTAAACGGCCGATATCAGTGGCAATTTACCATGATCCGTGATCCGAGCACGTCCCAGGGGATGCGCGAACGCGGAAGTGCACGAGGACGTCCCAGGGACGTCGTCCCAAAGTAGATCCACTGCGCTGTAGCAGTAAAATGTCTATGGCACGGTGGGCAAGTGGTTAAAGGAGTTGTAAAGTAAAACATTTTTTCACCTTAATGCAATCTATGCATTAAGGTGAAAAAACATGTGATGCTGCCGCCCCCCCCCCCCCCGAGCACCCGTTATACTTACCTGACCCTTCACCGCTCAGCCTGGCTGCTGATTGGCTAGAGGGGGTGGATTGAGAGCAGCGCAGCAATTGGCTGGCGCTGCTGTCAATCACATCCAGTGATGCGGCACGCCGAGGGGCGGGGCCAAGTGATACAGTGAGCAGCTATGGCGGCTTGCTGTATCACGGGAGCACTCCCACAATTACTCACCACCATGCAAGCTCTCTCGCATGACTGTGGTCAGTACTTGTGGAGAGGACCAGAGACAGCCACCGAGGGACCCCAGAAGACGTGGATCGGGGCCACTTTGTGCAAAACGAACTGCACAGTGGAGGTAAGTATAACATGGTTGTTATTTTAAAGGGAAAAAAAATCCTTTACTAACCCTTTAAGTAACCATTTTTACTGAATGAAATTGGTTCATTCAGTGTATTTTGTTGTGTCTATCTGTGATTGCTCAAAATTTATCACAAGGTACAGATGGGCTGTGTGGCCCTGTATGTACCATGTGATCACTGTGATCAATCACAGCTAGCAACACAATTGTATACAATGAATGGCATGAAAGGAAGCCATCCAATGTTTACAATTCTCATGTGATATTATGATGTCACAGAGTTAGTCCGAGCGGCTGAAAGCCTGAGTCAGCCACTCCCACCCTCTCCACAGCTTAGTGCTCCAGTAGGCATGGGGGGGGGGGCAGAGCAGACAGTGAGTCTTATGTCGCGTACACACGATCATTTTTCGGCATGAAAAAAACAATGTTTTAAAAAATTGTCATTTAAAATGATCATGTGTGGGCTTCACATCATTTTTCCAGTTCTGAAAAATGACAAAAAAAAAAAAAATTGAACATGCTGCATTTTTTAACGATGTTTTAAACAATGCCGTTTTTCGGGTTGTAAAAAATAATCGTGTGTGGGCTAAAACGACGTTAAAAACCTGCGCATGCTCCGAAGCAAGTTATGAGACGGGAGCACTTGTTCTGGTAAAACTACCATTCGTAATGGAGTAAGCACATTCATCACGCTGTAACAGACAGAAAAGCATGAATCGTCTTTTACTAACACAGAATCAGCTACATCCACATGGAACTTCCCCTTTATGGTGCCGCCGTACGTGTTGTATGTCACCGCGCTTTGCTAGAGCATTTTATAAAACATATAAACATATTTTATAAACATATAAAAACAATCGTATGTGGGCAAAGTCGTTTTAATGATGAAGTTGGAAAAAACAACGCTTTTTCTAGATGCTGAAAAACTTTGGGCCAGATTCACAGAGCGATTACGCCGGCGTAACAGGAGATGCGCGGCGTAAGTCTAAATTTGCGCATGCGTTTCGATACTCCGCATCCCCAAAACGAGATACGCAAGAAATATATTTGTCCAGCGTAATTTTGTTAGACAGGCGCATCCGTCCGCGCAAAACTGCGCTAGACACACCATTGATTTGCTATTCAAATATGCTAATGAGGGAGTTACGGGGATCCACAAAAGAACGTTGGTGCAGCGCAGGCTACGCACTGTGCGCAACAGCTAAATGTCCTGTCTAAAATTAGACCATATAAAAGCTGGTATAAAATTAGACAATTCGTCTACATGTCAGAGAAAGCAACACCGTTAGTGAGGAACAGAGCAGTCACATGTGTTGCCCAACAATCTGTATGCCAACATGCCAGTGGCATCCATGCTCATAGCTATACTACTGACTTTAGAGGAACAAATAAGGAGGAGGGCACGGAGGAGGGCACGGGAGAGGATATACCGCACCCGCATAGACCTCTTTGGCATGAGTGATTCTGAGGTGTATCGCATCTTCAGATTCACCCCTCATGCCATCCTGGAATTAGCCATAACCCTGCAGGAGGACATCACCAGCCCAACACACTGCTCACATGCAGTGCAGCCACTGGTCAAGGTCATGGCAACACTCCATTTCCTTGCCAGTGGCTCTTTTCAGCGTACAAGTGGAGTGGTGGCTGGGATGTCACAATCCTCCATGAGCAGATGTGTGCACCAGGTTGTCCCTGCAATCCTCAGACGCATGGCCAACCAAATCATCAAACCCACCACTGAGGACCTGCGGCTAAGGGCAATGACAGATTTCTACAGAATTGCCAGATTCCCACGCACCGTGGGGGCCATTGATTGCACACATGTGGCACTCCAGCCCCCCCATGAGACAGAGCACATATACCGCAATTGGAAGCATTGGCATTCCATCAACGTACAGGTGATAGTCGATGCCCAAGGCCTCATATGGCACGTCTGTGCCAAACACCCCGGATCCAGCCATCCATGACAGCTACATCTACAATCAGAGCCCCATCCGAAAGGAATTCAAACAGAACGTGTATGGGAACACCTGGCTGGTTGGTGAGTGACATGGGTGGCAGGCATGACTGCCCCCCCCCCATGATGCACACATCACAAGGGGCACATGCATGACTAACATCTTCCTGTCTTTTTCCTTACAGGTGACTCTGCATATGCACTGGGACCCCATCTCATGACTCCTATCCGGAACCCCCAAACCCCAGGAGAGGAAAGATACAATGAAGCCCACGCCCAAACCCGTGCAGTGGTGGAGCGCAACTTTGGCCTCCTAAAGTCACGTTTCCGATGCCTGGATAAGTCTGGGGGGACCCTGTTGTATTCCCCAAACTTTGTGTGCCAGATCATCGGTGCATGTTGCATTCTGCACAACTTCGCAGTGAGAAAGGGCCTGGAGATTGACATACGTGATGACCTGACCCCTGAACCAGACAATCCCCCCCTAACCGAGGTTACCCCGTCTTCTGAGGGAAGAGCAGCCAGGAGACAGCTCACATTAGGCATCTTTGCACGTTAAACACACACATTAATCATGGCACAATGAGAATGCATGCATGCACACCACTGTGGTCCCTAGCACAGACACAACACATCCTCATCTAATTTGATTAGCACAAGCCCACCATGCTGGACTTGTGAGCAGCAACGCCATGCCACGGCTCCAATTATGTCACTGTACATTCATACACCATTCACACGGACCTGGGAATCGCTTCTCCCTGGTCCTGGGGAACCCTTCTCCACAAAAACTGAGGGTGACACCCCTTTGCCGGCAGGAATATCACCCCCACATTTCAAAAACATTCACATCAAAAAAAAAAAAATGTCTAGCAAAAAAAAAAAAATTCCAGCAAAAAAAAAAAAGGGGGGGAAAAACAAATTAATGCCGTTGCCGTGAGCCACGCCTGGGGCGCCCATGGCCACGGCCCGGCTCCTCAGGGGAGACTCATGGGGAGGGGGGGTAATCCGGGGAAGAAGGAGCAGCCCCTGGATTCTGCCCACCTGGCGGTGGCGGTCTTCCCTCCAAGGCCACGGCAATTCTATTCAGGCCAGCACCTAGTGTTGCCGTGTTGGCCTGGTTAGCCTGGGTGAGGGCCCTCACATCCTGCCCAACGTCTGCTGTTGTAGTCTGCAGTGCGTTTAGGCAGTTTGGTCCCCAAGTGTATCCTTTATGGAGGACAGGCTCTCCTCCATCCGCCCCAAAGTCTGGCTGACCTGTCCCAGATGGCGGGTCTGAATGGCCTGGTCCCTTCTCAGGTTGGCGGGCAGAAGCTCGGCCACCCCCCTGGTCAGCCCAGATGGCCCAGCACCCTCCTGCTCATCTGTGGATGACACAAAACATTCACAGGTTGGAGGATCCACACACTTGCCACATATTTCCTTTCACCCCCTCCCCCACACATGCTACACACCTGATAGGGAAAAATAACCTTACCTGGCATCACGCCTTCATGACTTGAGTCATAGCCAGGCAGGCCCTCCACCTGTTGTCTATGAAAGGTGTTGGCCACCGCACGCTCCTCCGCTGTCAGCCTAACAGGGCATGGTGGGCCCCCTCCTGTGGCCCTGGCATGGGCTACCATTTTGGCCAGCTTCTTTCTGACCAGACGCCGGAGGTCATTGATCTTCTTCTCAATCCCCGACCGTGTCCGGGTCTCCCCCCCCCGATGCATTTACCTTGTCAGTAATGTTCTGCAACATATCACGCCTCCTGGCCGGGGTGGTGTTGGCACTCTCCGGGCCGTGGAGGAAACGCCCATATTGGGAAATGGCTCGGGCAAGAATTTGTTTCTCCCCCAAAGTAAAATTTAACTTCCTCTTTCTCTCCGTCATACTCATACAAAAACTCTCTCCCAAACAATCAGCAAAAATCACTCACAAAAACAAGCAGGAAAAATCACTCACAAAAACAAGCAGGAAAAATCACTCACAAAAACAAGCAGGAAAAATCACTCACAAAAACAAGCAGGAAAAATCAAGCAAGAAAACAAACAAAAATCTATCAACCAAAAAGTCTCACAAGCAGTCACCAAAAATCACTTTCAAATATCTTCTACCAAACACTACATCACACAGTCCACAAATATAACAAAGACAAATCACAACGCGAACAGATATATATATTCCCTCCCTATTGCTGTATAGGGAGGGATACAAAGGGATGTAATTTTGCAAAGGAAGTGCGTTTGTGTCTGTCTATTTATGCTGTCTGCGTAGTTCACTAATTTGCCCTAGTCCACTTCCAATTTCACTGATTGCGCCATTCCCGTGTTGTGAGCATGCGCACAGAGGTGCTGACCATGGTCTCCTTCAAGCGCGCATGCGCGAGCCGGCCGGCCCTTTATTTGCATGGGGTCACAGGTCATTTCAATGTAACACGCCCACGTCCTTCCCAATTTGTATTACTCCGCCTTGCGCCTCTGAAATAACGTTGCGCAGGCGCTAATTTCTGCGCAAAACCGACGAGAATAGGGTGATTGCGCCGCTACATTGCGTCAGTCTAGCGTAAAGGCGGTGCGCTACGCCGGTCCAATAATGCGCAGATGTACGTGAATCTGGTCCTTTGTTTTTTACATACCGAAAAATGATTGTGTGTACATGGCATAAGTCCCTGATTCTCACCTAGCTAAGTGTGATTTTTTTTTAAAACTTCTCGTTTTACATCACAAATACAAAAGGAGATCTGATGTCTTTTTCCTTCAAAAAAGACACACTGTTTTTCTCAACATGTTTTGCAGACAATGGCTTTGTCAGAAGGAGTGCTGGCAAATAATATTATATATATTGTGGCATGGGGGTAGATGCGTTTTTTCAGTGACTCAAGACAGTCAGGAACAATACTGTATTTTAGGGCATGGTAATCCATTTTTATTAAAAAAGGAAAATAAAAGTCTGTATCAAAGGTTTCCTGTGCAGGAGTTCTTCTCCATCAAATACACAGAACAGAAAATGCTAGCCCACCTGTCTCTCTGTAGCAGTACTTCTGCACTTTATCCTGGTCCCCCAGATTATTGGACTCCTCAAAATATATGGCTTCCCTTTAGCATCCACAGCTCTGCTTCTTGCAGTCACAAACCTCATGGCTGCCTCCTACAGCCTCTTAGGCGGCGTACACACGATCGGACATATCCAATGAAAACGGTCTGCGGACCATTTCCATCGGATATGTCCGATCGGGAGTTTGATCCGATGGCGTGTACACACCATCGGATCAAATTCCCCGCCGCTGGACGGCGCGGTGACGTGGCGGTGACGCGGCGGTGACGTTGACACCGCCGCGTCACCGCCACGTCACCGCACCAGGAAGTAAAACACTTCCGCGCATGCGCCGAATCCATTCGGCAGCGGCGCGGCGGCGGTGGGGGCCGACATGTCTGCTGGTAAGTGTAGTAACCAGCAGACATGTCGGGCGGACAGATTCCCACCGGATAGATTTCAAAGCTTGCTTTGAAATCTGTCGGGTGGAGAAATCTGTCCGCTAGCCCATACACACAAGCGGAGATGTCTGCTGAAACGGTCCATCGGACCGTTTTCAGCGGACATATCCCCTCGTGTGTACGCCGCCTTAGACTCCTGGAGACCTCCTATCTCTTGGTCTGGAGCAGTCTTCAACTGGGAGCCATGAGGTCTTCCCATACACTCAATATAAGGGCTGTGCTCAGAACTGCACCAGATTTTGCACTTTCAGTTTTAGTAAATCAACCCCATAGTCACAAAGCTAAAGTTTTGTGACTATGGGGTTGATTTACTGAAGACAGCACTTTGAAGGCAGCACTCCTCCTGATGAAGCAGTTGTCGGCAAAACATGTTGCCGAAAACATCAGTGTAGCCTTTTTGAAACAAAAAGACATCAGATCTCCTGTTGTATTTGTGATGTAAAACAACATATGTTAATGTGTTTTTAAATGAATGCTTAATAAAAATGTTAAAAACATTTTAAATTATTTGTATTGTAAAGCACCTTAAAAACCCATATGCAGTTCAAATTTGCTTATACATTACTATTGGAAATGTTGGTTCCATTTTTGTGAATTACCTTCAGTAACAACCTGCATATGAAGTTGCAGTTAGTTTACCACCTGCTATTTTTGCAATGATACACAGCAGTACAAAATTTAAAGCGGAAGTAAACCCATCGATTTAACAGTTTCAAAAAGCAGTTAAATTTCCGGCATGCCGGGATTGGCAACTGTCACATTGGTTGTGCTCTCAACCAGACTGTCAAACCATCCAATGGCTGGTGTCATAACTGATCACATGTGCAGCACCACGGCAGTTGAAGATTAAACATAGGCCAAGATGGCAGCTTCCTTGGTTGAAAATGATAGAAGGGTTTACTTCCACTTTAATGGGTAAGACTGCTCAGCAGCAAGGTATGCAGCACCTGGCATTAGGTTTTCAGACCCGCAATCCAAAGCTGACACGTAAACTATACAGAGTTCTAATAAGAACTTCAGCTTTGTAAACAAAGGGCCAGATTCAGCAAGACTTGCGCTGGAGTACTTCGATATGCGCCGCGTAACTGTGAAGATGCACCGTCGTTTCTATGTGGCCGTACCCACCAAACTAGATGCGACAGAAAACGGGCCATTTCCGATCGGCTTAACTTTCCGACGTCAGAGTCTCGTCGGCGCATAATTTCGCTTGGCGCATCAGTCGCGCCTATTGATTTCCCCTGCAAATATGCAAATGAGGGAGATTTCCCGATTCGCGAACGGATTAGCACCATACGCCGGCTACATGCGCCGCGCGTATCTCGTCCGTCCGGCGCAAAGTTATTTCTACAAATAGCTGCTTTATCTTTACTCCAGACGGCCACAGGTCAGCAGGAGAGCAGCTACAGCAGCGTTACCGACGAAACTAGCAAGCTGAACAACCACACTTGCAAGGACAACACCTCTGTGTGCCAACATGCCAGGGGCAGTCGCGGTCCTAGCACTAGTACTGGGTCCCCCGGTACGGAGGAGGCGGGCACGTGAGGATATACCGCACGCGCATGAGCCTCTTTGGCATGGGGGATGAGGAGGTGTATCGCATATTCAGATTCAGCCCTGATGCAATACTTGAACTAACCACAACCCTGCAGGGTGACATCACCAGCAAGACACACCGCTCACAAGCAGTGCAGCCACTGGTGAAGGTACTGGCAACACTTCATTTCCTTGCCAGTGGATCATTCCAGCGTACAAGTGGAGTGGTGGCTGGGATGTCACAATCCTCCATAAGCAGATGTGTGCACCAGGTTGTCCCTGCAATCCTCAGATGCATGTCCAACCAGTTCATCAGACCCACCACTGAGGAGCTGCGGCTGAAGGCAATGACAGATTTCTACAGCATTGCCAGATTCCCACGCACTGTGGGGGCCATTGATTGCACACATGTGGCCCTACAGCCCCCCAGTGCCACAGAGCACATATACCGCAATCGGAAGCATTGGCACTCCATCAACGTACATTGGATTAGCCCAAGTCCAGCATGTAGGACTTGGGAGCAGCAACGCCAGCGTCAAGGCCCCAATGATGTCGCTATCCATTCATACACCTTTCACACATCATTCATACAGCCGTGGGGTTAACTTCACCACCACGGCCGAGGGTGACACCCCTTACTGGCAGGAGTGCCACCCCCTCACATTCACACACCATTCACACTGCAACGTGTGCAGTGTCAAAAAATAAAAATCTCATAACCTGAGCATAATCACAAATAAAATAACTCATAACCTGAGTATTAACCACTTTAGCCCCGGACCATATTGCTGTCCAAAGACCAGAGCACTTTTTGCGATTCGGCACTGCGTCGCTTTAACTGACAATTGCGCGGTCATGCGACGTGGCTCCCAAACAAAATTGGCGTCCTTCTTTTTCCCACAAATAGAGCTTTCTTTTGGTGGTATTTGATCATCTCTGCGGTTTTTATTTTTTGCGCTATAAACAAAAACAGAGCGACTATTTTGAAAAAAATGCAATATTTTTTACTTTTTTCTGTAATAAATATCCCCCAAAAATATATAAAAAAAAAAGTTTTTCCTCAGTTTAGGCCGATACGTATTCTTCTACATATTTTTCATAAAAAAATCGCAATTAGCGTTTATTGATTGGTTTGCGCACTAGAGGGACGTGTTCACGGGATACGTATGTTCACGGTATCCCGTGAACACGTCCCTCTAGTGACGAAACGTAGGGAGGGGACGTGCTGACGTCACCGCGCAAACTTATCTCTCCCTGGAAGACACGGGCGGAATGTGCTAGCCGGCCGGCTTTACTTATTGGATGCCTGTTACTACTATTTTCTTGTAAGTGCATACCTTTTACTTTCTATATTAAACCCAATGATTTTACACTATGCAAGCCTTTTTGTCCCTCCTTTATACATCCTGACGCACACCGACGATATCGAGGGCTGTCCCTGTATAGGAGATCAGGACGTTGGAGCTGTCTATGAGGACTCTGTGTTTAAGATATAAGGCTTTTTTCTATTGTACATCTGGTAAGAGGCCATTCTTATTCATGGTGGAGATGCCTATTCTCAACACTTTTTTCCAGAGTCTGTCATCAGTGTTTGCACCCGGGAGATCTACAATATGAACTTGACCTTGCAATCTGAACTTTAAATTCACATATGATTCTGTGTGCTCAAAATATTTTTTCATATATGGATTATATCTTCAGTGTTTATTTTCCTGTGATTATACTGCCTAGTTCCATTTGCAGTTTTTTTAGCGCAATTTTATTTTTCTATATACAATAAGCTTTTATCATTTATTTTCTAAAACTCAGATCTGAAAGATCTCCAAATACATTTCTAAATTTGCTATAATGGCAATAAATCTGGATACTCCAGGGTTATAATCTTGCAATTTCAGGATGACATTACTTTTATTTGATCATTATTTGTTTAAGAAATGTTTCCCTATTACAGTCTGTTACTCGTCAAAATCACAAATAGCCATTCAGTGTCCGTCAATAACCAATACTTTTGCTTAGAAGCTTCCTATGAAATTCTGAAGGGCCATAATTTTCTTAACATGAAAATCACAGTGCATTCTTTATTGTTTTAATCTCCGTTCACTTATCATAACGTAGAAAGATAAATAGACGGTCAGTCAATGTTTCAACAAAGCAAATGGAAGCAAGTGGCATCCTATGTTGTGTTTAAACTAATAATAACGCTGTCTTATACTTATTAGACTTAATCTTTTAAAATGTCTTAAATGCTGCAGCTGCTACATGGATAAATGCAGGAAACTGCAATGACACACAGAAAACAATAGTCTGTGTGTCCTGATCACACCAGAATACAGTGTTACTCTGCATTCCAGAGCTGTGTGATATTATGCATGGAGCTGGTAAGTGGACCAATGACCCATTATTGCCCTATTTGCTGTTATTGTGCAGATCCTTTGTGAAGTTCGATGATCTTTTGACTTACTCAATATTACACTTGCGTGCTAGTGAGCACTGTTAATCCTATTTGACCAGAGCTTATAACATGGAACCTTAGCTCATTATCTGACCCCTCCTACTTCAGTTTCCTAAGGAGCCAATTGTCTTTAAGATTATCTCACTGGGTTCAGGATTATCCAACACAATTAAGTGTGCCAACGTCTTGAAGGGCCCCCATGTAGCTGGCAGAAGACTTGTACATAGTTCACTTGCTGTTGAGAGTAGTTACCATTGCGTTGCAATTTTCTTTTTCATGAGGCCTAGGCTTTGCTCCCACATTGAAAGAGCCCACGATCAACTGTGTTGATACCTTTTATTGTTTTTTTGCTACTCATTTAGTAAGGAGGGCTACAGTTTATGCTGGTCAGATCTGAGTTCACTTCAGTACCTCAAAAATCTCAAGATATGTGAGATCAAAGGAAAGGTAAGGCTCTACGTTCATTTAAGATAACCATTTACATTAACATGGAATGTTTTAAATTGCATCAATATAAATGTATTAGCATAAACACATGGCCGAGGTTCTCGGCAGAAACCAGCGAGGTTCTCGCTGGGAGCCTAATTCTGCCGAGAACCTCGGCCGTGTGTACGGATTCGGCGAGCCCCGCCCGTCGGGAAACCCGTCGCGCAAATAGAGAGCAGGTTCTCTATCATCCCGACGGCCCGTCGGGATGAATGGCTGGTCGCCCTTCCCGACGGGCTGGTCGCCGAATCTGATGGCCGGGCGAGAACCTCGACGGGCGGAACGATGTGTTCCGCTCGTCGAGGTTCTCCGCCGTGTGTACGGGGCCTAAATGGTTAACCCAAAAAATGCCCATTAACCACAACTCTCAACTGAATATATAATATTTAGACAATATGTAAGATTCCATCCTACACTAAACCCCAATACAACATTGAAATAAAATAATCACATTAGATTTCATATGCTTTATATCAGTGCAGTTCCAAAGTGTAACATCTCCACTTTCTCTTCACTTTCTACTACGAGGTATCCACACCAAAGGGTACTGATTTGAATGTTGTAGGAGCAAAACAATTACTTTATAGGCATCAATTATAAAAATAAACAGGTATATTTATTGGCAGCTTTAATACAAAAGGTTTAAAAAGAGCAAAGGAACAACAAACCACAACAATTATTATAAGGTTGTAGTAGAAGACTACAGTAACAACAAATTGTTCCAATAAAGGTCCAGAAAAATCATCACATGTTACAGAAGGCACGTGAGATCATAATACAGGGTGGGACATTTATATGGATAGACCTTAATAAAATGGGAATGGTTGGTGATATTAACTTCCTGTTTGTGACAGGAAGTTTGATGTTTGATGTGTCACATGACCCTCTTCCTATTGAAAAAACAAAATTTGGATTCAAAATGGCCAACTTCAAAATGGCCACCATGGTCACCACCCATCTTGAAAAGTTTCCCCCCCTCACATATACTAATGTTCCACGAACAGGAAGTTAATATCACCAACCATTCCCATTTTATTAAGGTGTATCCATATAAATGGCCCACCCTGTATATGATACAAACATGGTTAGCTCAACATGTTTCATGAGTGATCGCTTCTTCAGAAGCTAAAATCTAGAAGAAAACAGACTATTATTGTTGTTTGTTGTTGTTATTGAACAATATACAATGGAATAAAAATAATAATAATCACAAAAGTAAATAAAAAAATATGTGCTGCACAGTTAAAAGAAAACTCAGAAAGTGTGGGTCGAGTCGGAGAGCATCCAAACCAATGTCGACCAAAGGGTATCTCCAGATGCAAAGGAACTGATCTTAGGCCGCGTACACACGAGGGGATATGTCCGCTGAAAACGGTCCGATGGACCGTTTCAGCAGACATCTCCGCTCGTGTGTATGGGCTAGCGGACAGATTTCTCCACCCGACAGATTTCAAAGCAAGCTTTGAAATCTATCCGGTGGGAATCTGTCCGCCCGACATGTCTGCTCGTTAGTACACTTACCAGCAGACATGTCGGCCCCCACCGCCGCCGCGCCGCTGCCGAATGGATTCGGCGCATGCGCGGAAGTGTTTTACTTCCTGGTGCGGTGACGTGGCGGTGACGCGGCGGCGTCAACGTCACCGCCGCGTCACCACTACGTCACCGCGCCGTCCGGCGGCGGGGAATTTAATCCGATGGTGTGTACACGCCATCGGATCAAACTCCCGATCGGACATATCCGATGGAAATGGTCCGCGGACCGTTTTCATCGGATATATCCGATCGTGTGTACGCCGCCTTAGACTGACAACCATTTAAAAAGGGAGACAGGCAAATGAGTGTACAGGTACATCCCCTTTAATTTGCCACCATGCTCCATGCCCACGGGACCCGCGCACTGAATGTCCCGCAATCGTGTCACAGAGCTGAACAATGGGGGAGATGTCAGTGTAAACAAAACATCTCCCCGTTCTCCCTAGTGACATGCCACTGATCGTCTGTTCCCTGTCATCGGGAACAGCGATCAGTGACATGTCACTCGTAGCCACGCCCCCTAACAGTTATTATCTCTCTCTAGGACACACGTAACCCCTTCAGCGCCCTTACAGGTTAACCCCTTCACTGCCAGTGTAATTATTACAGTAATCAGTGCATTTTTATAGCACTGATCGCTGTAAATATGACAATGGTCCCAAAATGGTGTCAAAAGTGTCTGATGTGTCCACCATTATGTCGCATGCACGATAAAAATCACTGATCACCATCATTACTAATAAAAATAAAAAATTATAAAAATGCCATAAAACTATCCCCTACTTTGTAGACGCTATAACTTTTGCGTAAACCAATCAATAAGCACTTATTGCGTTTTTATTTTACCAAAGATAAGTAGAAGAATACGTATTGGCTTAAACTGAGGAAAAAAAAAAATATTTTTTGGTGATATTTATTATACCCAAGTAAAAAGTATTGAATTTTTTTCAAAATTGTCGCTCTATTTTTGTTTATAGCGCAATAAATAAAAACCGCAGAGGTCTTCAAATACCACCAAAAGAAAGCTCTTTTTGTGATTAAAAAAATACATCAATTTTGTTTGGGAGCCACGTCGCAATGACCGTGCAATTGTCGGTTAAAGCGACACAGTACCGAATCACAAAAAGTGGCCTGGTCTTTGGCCAGCCAAATGGTCTGGGGCTTAAGTAAAAACAAAAAGAAAAAATGCGCCTACTAAGTGCAGTATGTCTGATAATATGGAATTTATTAATTCATTAAAACAGCCAAATGGCTACTCACTAAAAAGTAGTACAAAATGTGCTCATAAAAAGGGTAAGTGTAGTCACTGTAAATCGTCAGATGATGATGGTGGCTTCTCTGGTGAAGATATTGTTGGTTGCTGTCCAGGAAAGAAGCGAGGCAGAGCACTGCGGGAACAGCGAATCCCGGAAGTACCTGTTTGGCGGCGTGCTTTCGGCCTGGAGCGCACACAACTCTTGGTGAAAGAAAGTGACGTCAGACCGGGGCTCGTAGTGATGACGTGTTTCAATGCTTCCACGTTTTCATCAGATCTAATGGGAGGAGGAGACTGGCATACTTATATATGCTCTGAAGAACGAGATGGGGCTGCATAGATAATGGCATCTATCTCCAGTTTAGTGTCTTTGTTCTTCGGGAATTTGACTTCTTCAGAAGGTTTGGCGTTTACCTTTTTTGCTGTGTCTTTCCGTGTTGGGATGTCCTTCAGTTTGATAAAATCTTTTGCGCCATAGTGTTCCTGTCTCTGCTTCTTGAGATATTTTAGGAAATTTTTTAGCCTCCTTCCAGCTGATGGAGGGGGAATTCAGGTCAATCTTGAATTCCCCCTTCATCAGCTGGAAGCAGCCCCATCTCGTTCTACAGAGCATATATAAGTATGCCAGTCTCCTCCTCCCATTAGATCTGATGAAAATGCGGAAGCATTGAAACGCGCCATCACTACGAGCCCCTGTCTGACGTCACTTTCTTTCGCCAAGAGACGTGTGCACTCCAGGCCGAAAGCACGCTGCCGAACAGATACTTCCGGGATTTATTGTTCCCGCAGGGATCTGCCTCGCTTCTTTCCTGGACAGCAACCAACAATATCTTCACCAGAGAAGGTACCCTCATCGGCTGACGATCTACAGTGACTACACTTTTTATTAAGCGCATTTTGTACTACTTTTTAGTGAGTAGCCATTTGGCTTTTTTAAATGAATTAATACATTTTATATTATCAAACATACTGCACTTAGTAGGCACATTTTTTCTTTTTTCTTTTGCTATTACAGAGTCTTGCTTCACTCTCCAAAGTGCTGCCACGGTGTATATGTCATTTTGAACTGTTTATAAACAAACTTTAAATATTGAGACTTTCATTACCATCCTTTTTATTATTATCCAGTTACTGGTCTTTTTGTTTCCCTTCCTTCCCTTCCCTTTTTATAACAATTTATTTATCAACTTTTTGTGGTATTGTGGTTCAAATCTCCCTCTTTTGCGCCGTCATTGTGTTTTTTTTTTCTGGGGCTTAAGTGGTTAACAATGGATGAGTCATCAGCTGTCAGTGTGCTTCTCCGCTGACAGCAGAATGAAAAAAAATTGCAATACAAAAATGTGAAAGAAAATGGCATAGCCCCCCCCCCCCCCCAATCCATACCAGGCCCCTCAGGTCTGGTATGGATTTTAAGTTGAACCCCATGCCAAAAGTTTAAAAAAATGTGTGGAGTCCCCCCAAAATCAATATACATGGTACAGATGCACCAATTTACAGTCATTTTTCATGTGCCACTTTACAGGCATTACAGACACTTTTCAGGCATACTAAAAAGGATCCCCCCCAGGCACTATAAAGGAATTTTTCATTTTTATGACTTCATTTTACACATGATTAAAATCACTGTTCCTTTAAAAATTGAGACTTTTCTAGTATGGGTACCATAGACTTTAATAGGGTTCTGGGTTCAGGTCCAGGGTTATGATGTCTAATAGAACTGGGTGGTGTTTGGCCCATCACTATTGCACAATTTTGGAATGTTGAATTTTTTGCCTGATGTTATTGTTTCTTTATACTGATCAGCTGATCTAAGGTACTTGTAGAATCAAGTATGTTTTACTGCGTTTAGATGCTGAACTGTTGGAAACTTTGTAACCTGCATATATTCAATCTCTTAAGCAATATTTGTTCTAGAAATGTATATTTTCTTTAATAAAATGTTTTCCTGATTTAACAAAATAACATGCCTGAGGGTACCCTAATCCTGACTGTGAAAAGGCTTATCTCTGTGATGTACAGAAAATGCTGCACCAGCACTGACAATAAACAAATGTGAATAAATCATCTGCATTGCTCAGTTTCCTTTCCAATCCCCTTTAACCACTTGCCTACTAAGCACTTTACCCACTTCCTGATCAGGCCAATTTTCAGCTTTCATTGCTCTCACACTTTGAATGACAATTACTCAGTCATGAAACACTGTGCCCATATCAAAGTCGTGTCCTTTTTTTACCCACACATAGAGATTTCTTTTGGTGGTATTCAATATCCACTAATTGTTTTTGCGCTATAAATAAAAAAAAAAGACCAAACATTTTGTACAAAAAAAAAATCTTCATTGAAAATTGATCACACCTGATGTACTGATGGCCTATCTCATTTCTTGACACTAACAAGCAAGGAAAGTACACATACCACCAAATGAACCTTGGTGAGTTTTTTTTAAAGCGGAGGTTCACCCTAAAACTACTCTGTCCCATTCCATCCAGCATACTGGCGTCATACCGCGGATGAATGGTGCGGCTATGTCGCGTCACGCCTTCCAAAAATAGCCGATTTAGGACATGGCTCTTCCCGGAGCTATACGCCACCTGCGCACAGACCTAGGAGCTGACTGCGCAGGCGCCGTATATAGCCGAGTTCTATGGCTATGGCGCGTCACGCCCTCGGAAAAAAGCCGAAATAAAACTCGGCTATATACGGCACCTGCGCACTCAGCTCCTAGGTCTGTGCGCAGGCGCCATATAGCGCCGGGAAGAGCCAAATTATAAATCGTCTTTTTTCGGAAGGCGTGACGAGACATAGCCGCGCCATTCACCCACGGTGGAGAGAAAAGAAAATTATTCATTAAACAGTAAGTAGAGCGATTAAAAAAAAAACAGCATACTGGCGCTGACGGGATGGGATGGGACAGAGTAGTTTTAGGGTGAACCTCCGCTTTAAAGTAATTTTTTTTCCCCCAGAATTCTTTTTTCTCTCACATGGCATATGCATGCTTGCAGCTACACCCACATAACATATAATGCTACTCCTGAGTATAGTGGCCACATAGAGAGGCCCAACATGCAGGGAGCACTGTCAGGTGTTCTAGGGACATAAATTACACATCTCACACATTCACATACATTGGCGTATCTTTGTGCGAGCGTAGCATGTCTTCTTTACGCTATGCCGCCGCAACTTAGAGACGCAAGTGCAGTATTCACAAAGCACTTGCCCTGTAAGTTGCGGTGGCTTGGCGTAAATTGGCCGGTGTAAGCCTGCCTAATTCAAAGTAGGAAGGAGGTGGGCGTCATCTATTTAAATTAAGCGAGACCCCATGCAAATGAATGGCCGGTCGAACTGGGCATGCGCGCGCCTGCTCAGAATCACGTCGCATATAATGACTAAGATACGTCGGCGCAATGCCTACGACGTGAACGTAACCTACGCACTGCCCTATTCACGTAGTACTACGTAAACCGCGTACGCAACGTAAAATTTGACGGCATCGTTCCCTGGCCCATACCTTAGCATTAGCTGCGCCTGCTATATGAGGGGTAACTTTACGCCGGACGTAAGCCTTACGCAAATCGCGTATATGAAGCGGCCTGGCGCATCTACTTTCGTGAAACGGCGTATCTTACTCATTTGCATATTTATAATGGGAACGCCAAATGCGTCCAGCGTAACTATGCTCCCACGATACGCCGGCGTAGGCAAGTTACGTCAGGCGGAGGAAGCCTATTTTTCAACGTATCTCGCTTTGTGAATCGGCGTAAAGATACGACGGCGCACATTTGAAATTATGGCGGCGTATCTGGAGATACGCCGGCGTAATTTTTTTTTTAATCCGGGCCTTAGTTTTTTGACTACCAACATTTACACTTTTGAAGGCCCTGGAGCACCAGGATGATGGAAACACCGACAAAATTACCCCATTTTGCAAAAAAAAAAAACATCCTCACATATATTCTATGAGGCATAATAAGTCTTGTGAAGATGTCATTCTTTCCCTCAAGTTTTTTGAAAATGTGGAAAGAAAATGAAAACACATTTTGTGTTGTATATTTTTTTTAAGCCATCTTAGATCTGAGGTTATTTTATTCTTCAATTCTCACCATTTGGCTAGAATAGCCCTTATATTTCATATATCTAGATATAGTGGCTACTCTCTGGAACTGCAAGAGTATTTTTATTATGGCAGTGGAATTTACCCTGACCTACAATTCCTGTTTTGGTGGGTCTACTACCTGCAGAGCCATGGGGTTCCCATGGGGACTAGATTTACCCCCTCTCTAGCCAAATTTTCTATGGGTTGGTTGGAGGAGCTTTATATTTTTGCATATGGGAATCCCTTCTTTAGGGGTTGTGTGTGGTATGGATGGTAATAATGATTAACTGATGCTTATGCAGAAAAGAGGCATCTATTGTGGAACAACTAGTACAATATTGTATTAATAATAATAATAATAATCATATATATTCTTCACTAGTACCTGGGATTATGTCAGTATAGATTTTCTGAATTTGACATTTATGGGAAATGTAAACCAGAACATCTCTTCTACTACCTTTCCTAAAGCATGTACTGTACAAGTATAAGGAATCTGAAAGAAACTAGCGGACACCCCCCACACTATTAAAGCCAGGGCTTTTTTTCTGGGGGAACTTGGGGGAACTCAGTTCCACCACCTTTGGCTCAGACCCTTTGGTTCCTGCTCACCACAATCACTTGTAAACACAGAAGTCTGGTTTCTGTGTTTACAAGTGCCAGCTCTTCACTCTGTGTGTAACCCCCCTGAACTTTGCACTCTGTATTAGTGCAATTCTGGTATCTAATGCCCCTTTAAGATCCTTCTACTGTTTGTGAAATCTGAACGGGGTCGTGGTTGAGTTCCTGCACCTATTTTCTGAGAAAAAAAGCTCTGATTAAAGCTATCCCTGTAAAGTGAGGGGAAATTGCTCCAACAATGATATTCTTGAGCAAGGGTCCTTGTGCATCACAAAACGGCTATGTGACAGCATTTATCCCAAATTTTCTATCTAAAGAAATAAAAATATAACTCTTTAGAGAACAATCAAGAAGGTATTGAATTTCAAAGGTAATACAAATAGGAGGTGATGAAAGGTTAACTTTTGTGCCTATCTTCTCAGAGGAATATCAGAAAATTATAGATATCAGTAAAAAAGAATGTACCAATTCTGTGTGCGGACAAGGAGTTACATCAGATTTTTAAAAAGGTATGTCGCTTCTCAAGTCATAGCACACCCACACTGAGCTCCATGCTGTCACCTAGTTCTTATTACAGTACATAAAAAGGATTTTAAGACATGATTATCATTATTTGAATCTTAGGCCCCATACACCCGACCGAGAACCTCGGCAGAATCCAGCGAGAAGCTCGCTGGGAGACATATTCTGCCGAGGTTCTCGGTCGTGTGTACACTTCCGACGAGCCTCCTGTCGAGAAGCTCGTCGAGCCAAAAAATAGAGCATGCTCTCTTTTTCCTCGTTGTTCAATGAGGACTTTGGCTCAACAAGCTTTTCCGACCGCTCATCGGGAACCTCGTCGGGCGTAATGATGGGTTTAGCCCGACGAGGTCCTCGTACGTGTGTACGCGGCCTTACAGATGTGGAGTAAATACCTGTCAGTATTGCGGGGATGCAAAGGAACTAATGCCTCACACACAATCGTTTTTTCCGTCGGAATAAACGCTGATGGGTTTTTCCAACAAAATTCCACTCATGCTGTCTTGCATACACACGGACACACCAAATTCCGACTGTCAAAAACGCGTGACATACAACACTATGATGAGCCCAGAAGTTCAATGCTTCTGAGCATGCCTCAAATAGTTTCCGAGCGTGCGTGTTTTTTTCTTCATCAGAATTCCATACAGAAGAACGGAATTTCTTTTTTTAAGTCCGTCGGAATTTCAGACAGAAAAAGTCAGATGGGGAATACACGCGGTCGGAATGTCAGATGAAAAAATTCCATCTGACTTTTTTCAATCGGAAATTCCGACCGTGTGTACGCGGCATAAGGGCCGTATTTATATGAAAAAAAATACTGTGATATTATAATTTTTTTATTGATTTATAATAGAAAATAACTGTCAATGGAATTTTATATGTTACATAGCACCATCTAAGGAACACATGTTGTATTTTCTGTCTTCAATGAAAAATATCCAGACAGCACAGGAAATAGCCTACAAGTAATGTATACCTCTGCTCCAAGTGAGTAGCCTCTAATGATACTTTCACAAATCCTCAAGTCGGGTGGCAGCCCAGCTTGTGAGCTGCACAATGGAAGACAAGGAAGATCTGAGCAGCTGCACTCCAACAATCCACTTTACTTGGTATAAACATTAAAACCAAATGGCAGATGAAACAAGCATAGTGGGGGACAAGCAGGTAGACGTGCTTCATGCTAAAGTCAGCGCTTAATCATTACCCAGTGGACCTGAGTAACAAAAAACATTTTTAAAATGTAGTGATAGCTGTCTTTCATCACAGACCATGGGTCCACCTCCTACTGCACTGAGCCAGGTTTAAAGTAAAAGCCGGCTCTAAAACTCAGTACAAGATGTTGTCACACACACACACACACACATGCTGTGAGTGTACTCCAACCCGCATCCAGTTCCGCAAAAGTGCAAAAGTATGTTGCAACAAAAAACAAAAGGGGGGCTATACCCATGGCAGGACGAATACTAACATCATCATAAATGGTATAAAAAAAAATGAAATTAATAAACATCTCACAGGGAGGACAAAGCAGAGATGCAGACAGACTGCAGGCATAGGTGTGCACACCCCATGCGCATTAGCATTATTGCTCTGTGTGCAAGAAGGAAGATGGTAGAGATCTCCCTCTTACCTGCTATGCCATAAAAGAAGGGTTTACAGTCTTACTTAATATCCCAAACTTTGAACATATCACAAAACTCGACCAAAATTGAGGAAAAATATAACTGGGAACATTTTACTTTATAGACACCACTGATAAAAAGTAATACATTTTATTAAACACACCACATACATATAAAAACTGCATTTAAAAAACAGTAATTGAGAAAACACACAGTAGTCAAATATATGTCTCCAAGACAGCCATCTATGTTAGGGGTGTACTGATGACAACCCTAACTATTGTCATAATGGCTACATTATAAAATATGAATTACAGAAAGCTTGACATGTTTTGCAGGGATCTGCTTCTTTAGGAGCTTATATACAATTTCTAAAGGAAAATAGAGACATTCATTAACCACTTAACCCCCGGACCATAATGCTGCCCAATGACCAGAGCACTTTTTGTGATTCGGCACTGCGTCGCTTTAACTGACAATTGCGCGGTCGTGCAATGTGGCTCCCAAACAAAATTGGCGTCCTTTTTTTCCCACAAATAGAGCTTTCTTTTGGTGGTATTTGATAATCTCTGCGGTATTTATTTTTTGCGCTATAAACAAAAATAGAGCGACTATTTAAAAAAATGCAATATTTTTTACATTTTGCTATAATAAATATCCCCAAAAAAAATATAAAAAACATTTTTTTTTCCTCAGTTTAGGCCGATACGTATTCTTCTACATATTGTTCGTAAAAAAAAAATTGCAATTAGCGTTTATTGATTGGTTTGCGCAAAATTTATAGCGTTTACAAAATAGGGGGTCGTTTTATGGCATTTTTATTAATATTTTTTTTTTACTAGTAATTAGCGGCGATCAGCGTTTTTTTTCAGTACTGAGACATTATAGCGGACACATCGGACAATTTTGACAAATTTTTGGGACCATTGGCATTTTTATAGCGATCAATGCTATAAAAATGCATTGGATTACTATAAAAATGCCATTGGCAGTGACGGGGTTAACACTAGGGGGCGGGGAAGGGGTTAAGTGTGTTCCTGGGTGTGTTGTAACTGTATGGGGGGGTGGCCTCACTAGGGGAAATCACCGATCTTCTGTTCATACATTGTATGAACAGAAGATCAGCGTTTCCCCGCTGACAGGACCAGAGAGCTTTGTGTTTACACACAAAGCTCCCGGTCCCCGCTCTGTAACGAACGAGCGTGCGTGCCCGGTAGCGATCGCGCCCGCCAGGCACGCGTGGGGGACGAGCGGGGTGCGCGCGCGCCCCCTAGCGGCCGCAAAAATGCAGGCGTCTAGCTACGGCGGGCGGTCGGCTAGTGGTTAAGTATATATACATAGATAAAATTCCATAGTATTCACCAGTGGAATATAAACATATAGAAAATAGTGTGTCTATAAACCAGCACCTCAGACATACACATTCAATTGAGCTCTGGACAGATGTAAGGACATGCCAGGTATCATAAAGTGCACCAAGCTAGAGAGACCTCATCATAAGACACATAGCATTGACCTGTAATGCACTTTAGTCAGAATAGATAGTGATAAGGAAGGAGGAAGAAGCTATCGCACTACCAGGGGATCATCTGCGGTGGTGATAAAAAACAAGACAAAAACAAAAATAAGCACCTGGTTGCATATAAACTCACCTCTGACACTGTTATGTAGGATCAAAACAGGTCAACTTGGCTTTCCCACAGTATTCAAAATATTCCTAAATGGATAGCCAGTAAAGTAGGGTGACCAAACATGCCAGGTTTCCGAAATTTCCAAATTTCCCCGGACCAAGTCTGTCCTCGTTTTTTTAACGATTGATCGATTTTTTCTTTAATCGATTAATCGACTAATTTTCGATCAATTATAATGTACATAAATTTTTCGGATCACCACCATATATAGTCCCCACTGTAATATCCACAGACATCTACCCCACTGTAATATCCTCAGACATCTCCCTACTGTAATATCCACAGACATCTCCCCCATTGTAATATCTACAGACATCTCCCCCACACTGTAATATCCACAGACATCTCCCCCCCACTGTAATATCCACAGACATCTCCCCCCCCCCACTGTAATCTCCACAGACATCTCCCCCACTGTAATATCCACAGACATCTCCCCCACTGTAATATCCACAGACATCTCCCCCACTGTAATATCCACAGACATCTCCCCCACTGTAATCTCCACAGACATCTCCCCCACTGTAATATCCACAGACATCTCCCCACTGTAATATCCACAGACATCTCCCCTACTGTAATATCCACAGACATCTCCCCACTGTAATATCCACAGACATCTCCCCTACTGTAATATCCACAGACATCTCCCCCACTGTAATATCCACAGACATCTCCCCCACTGTAATATCCACAGACATCTCCCCCACTGTAATATCCACAGACATCTCCCCCACTGTAAGATCCACAGACATCTCCCCCCACTGTAAGATCCACAGACATCTCCCCCCACTGTAATATCCACAGACATCTCCCCCCACTGTAATATCCACAGACATCTCCCCCACTGTAATATTCACAGGCATCTCCCCCATTGTAATATCCACAGATATCTCCCCCACTGTAATATCCACAGACATCTCCCCCACTGTAATACCACAGACATCTAACCCTTATTTTAATATCCACAATTTCCCCACTGTAATATCCACAGACATCTCCCCCACTGTAATATCCACAGACATCTCCCCTACTGTAATATCCACAGACATCTCCCTCACTGTAATATCCACAGACATCTCCCCCCCACTGTAATATCCACAGACATCTCCCCCACACTGTAATATCCACAGACATCTCCCCCACACTGTAATATCCACAGACATCTCCCCCCCACTGTATTATCCACAGACATCTCCCCCATTGTAATATCCACAATCTCCCCACTGTAATATCCACACACATCTCCCCCACTGTAATCTCCACAGACATCTCCCCCACTGTAATATCCACAGACATCTCTCCTCACTGTAATATCCACAGACATCTCCCCCACTGTAATATCCACAGACATCTCCCCACTGTAATATCCACAGACATCTCCCATACTGTAATATCCACAGACATCTCCCCCACTGTAATATCCACAGACATCTCCCCCACTGTAATATCCACAGACATCTCCCCCACTGTAATATCTACAGACATCTCCCCCACTGTAATATCTACAGACATCTCCCCCCACTGTAATATCCACAGACATCTCCCCCCACTGTAATATCCACAGACATCTCCCCCCACTGTAATATTCACAGACATCTCCCCCATTGTAATATCCACAGATATCTCCCCCACTGTAATATCCTCAGACATCTCCCCCACTGTAATATCCACAGACATCTAACCCTTATTTGAATATCCACAATCTCCCCACTGTAATATCCACAGACATCTCCCCCACTGTAATATCCACAGACATCTCCCCCACTGTAATATCCACAGACATCTCCCCCACTGTAATATCCACAGACATCTCCCTCACTGTAATATCCACAGACATCTCCCCCCACTGTAATATCCACAGACATCTCCCCCACACTGTAATATCCACAGACATCTCCCCCACACTGTAATATCCACAGACATCTCCCCCACACTGTAATATCCACAGACATCTCCCCCCACTGTATTATCCACAGACATCTCCCCCATTGTAATATCCACACACATCTCCCCCACTGTAATATTCACAGACATCTCCCCACTGTATAGGAAGATTACTTAGTGCTTGCTTAGTCTTACCAGAGAAGCCATCCGAACATGAGCAGTTAAGGCCGGGTGATGACATCAGTGCGCCACTCTAGGCTCACCTAGACCGCCACCAGTTGGACCAAGATGATCGCCGCTCCAGGAGCTAGGCCGAAGCCGCAGCCTTTCCTATGGCCGAGGCAGCAGCAGAGCTCCGCGGATCATGTGGTGTGCCGATCCGCATATGGTGACCCGTTCGGACCACTAGTACCAATCAAAAAAATTTTGATTGATCAAAAAAATTTAAGATTAATCGATGAATTAATCTTTAATTTTCACAGCCCTAAAAAAAAAAATGTCCCCGGATTTAATTTTAAAAATCTGGTCACCTTACAGTAAAGGTGTGAATGGAACCTGCCATATAAACAGCCAAATCAAAAATCTCCAAACACCATTTGAGCAAGTAAATAGATCTATAGAGCTATAAGTTAGATATTAATTATTTCAAGGCTCTCACCTCTAGGTAGTTATTGAGAAGCAGTTCAGTGCTGCAAAGATAATGTCACAGATAAGTTAACCATATATAGTGGATCGCTCTTCAGTGCTATATACTGTAGGAATGTCCTTTAATAGCATACACTTCTGCAGTTGTGTATAAGGTGTGCGGTAACACACATGGGGAGAAAGATGCTGCTACCAAGCCAAGCCCACAAATGAGCTTTCAATGCATATCATGGTCAGGTGAGTGGTGCAGCTGCTTCCGCATCTCCTGACCCAGTCTGTTAGCTCCTTCTCGCCCAGCTGCCGCATTTTAGATATTTATTATAGCAAAAAGTAAAAGATATTGTTTGTTTTTTTCAAAATTTTTGTGTATAGCGCAAAAAATAGAAATGATCAAATATCACCAAAAGAAAGCTCTATTTGTGGGAAAAAATGGACGTAAATTTTCGTTTGGGTACATCATCACACGACCGCGCAATTGTCAGGTAAAACGACACAGTGATGTATCACAAAAATCGGCTTGGTCATTGAGCGGTCAAATCTTCCGGGGCTGAAGTGATTAAGTAGGATAAAACCAAGTCAGCTTGGCTCTCCCACAGGGTTCAAAATATAATTGTAGAAGTTTCTCTAAACCACTTCAGACCCGCGCTATTGACAAAATACGTCAACAGCGCGGACCTGAGACGCCAAGTAGACGTTTTTGGACGTGATTTCTAGTGCATTACCCGGGCACGCCACTGGGTGGCGCGCCGCGGGTAAACACTGTCCCGCCGCATCGCTGAAGAGCCGATGCATGTACCTGGCGGCCGCGATGTCCGTCGGTTACATGCGATCGGCGGGAAAACAAGCAGATGACAGCAGGGACGTGGAGCTCTGTGTGTAAACACAGAGCTCCACGTGCTGTTAGAGGAGAGGAGACCGATCTGTGTTTCTTGTACATAGGGACACAGCATCGGTCACCTCCCCCAGTCACCCCCCTCCCCCCACACAGTTAGAATACACCCAGGATACACATTTAACCCCTTCCTCACCCCCTAGTGTTAACCCCTTCCCTGCCAGTCACATGTATACAGTAATTTGTGCATTTTTATAGCACTGATCGCTGTATAAATGTGAATGGTCCCAAATTTGTGTCAAAAGTGTCCGATATGTCCGCCGCAATATCGCAGTCGCAATAAAAATTGCAGATTGCCACCACTAGTAAAAATAATAATAATAAAAAAAATCATAATTCTGTTCCCCATTTTGTAGGCTCTATAAATTTTGCGCAAACCAGCCGCTTATTGCGATTTTTTTTTTTTTTTACAAAAATACGTCGAAAAATACGTATCGGCCTTAACTGTGAAAAAAAAAATAGTTTTTTAAAAAAAAAAATTGGATATTTATTATAGCAACAAGTAAAAAATATATATATATTTTTTAAATTGTCGCTCTTCTTTTGTTTATAGCACACAAAATAAAAACCGCAGAGGTGATCAAATACCACCAAAATAAAGCTCTATTTGTGGAGAAAAAAGGATGTCAATTTTGTTTGGGAGCCATGTCGCACGTCCGCGCAAATGTCAGTTAAAGCGACGCAGTGCCGGAAGCTGAAATTTCGCCTGGGAACGAAGGGGGTTTATGTGCCCAGTAAGCAAGTGGTTAAATGGATAATCAGTAAGGACATAAATTTGTGTTTCTATACCAATGACAACCACTTACTTAATTTGATGTCCTTCTGTCACAGGCTGTCACATAGACAAGAAGAAAGGTGAAAGCAATAAGACTGTGTATTATTGAAAATTTAGCTTAGTAAATGGAATATGGCAAAGCTTCACTTTGTATAAAATACCCAATCTGGTTTGGGGGGTGGGGGTATGGGGGGGGGGATTTTTCCTTACATGTGATGTAAACCAGCAGTACAACTGTACTTGCAAGGTGCACAGTCTATTCCCTTTAATAAATCAATCCCAATATGTTCTCCTGCAGTTGAGTAATCAGAAAATATCAACACTGCATTTACTATTGATGTATCATTGAATATCACAATGATATATAAGAGATAATAAAAATAGCTTCCAGACAATATACAGTACATATAATATTCCTGGACATCCCAAGCATACTGTAAGTGTATGTGCTTATAGCTTGCACACAAAAAAAAAATACTTTGCCTGCATGTTCATTTTTTGATAAATATGATCAGGTTACACGGCACCAAACTGTATAGCTACTAAATATTTATTGCTTTCTTTAAAACTAAAGTTGAAAAAAAAATGCTTTTTAGAAATGTAGCCTGGGGAATTTATTTTCACACTGCATTCATTTTGTATTAAGGTAAACAACACAAGTCTGCATTTCAGTGTAGCTAGGCAGTAGAATTTTATAGCACAAGGCCAGGGGTGATATTACCCAATCACTGAGCTGTTTTGGAAGTTTGAAAACAGATTTTGCATTGAAATTGGTAATGTCTTTCTCTCTCTTAATGCTAAAATCACAGTGACATTTTAAATCACTCGTTTTTCCAAATAGAACATTGCCAAAAGCAAAATATTCCACACTACTTCAGGTCCCTTAATTATGCTTCATGGCCCCATTATTGCCAGAAATTGAAGTATAATTATATAAGAAAAAAATCCACTTACATGACAATTAACCTTCACATTTAGAATTTAAGCATTGGTCTAAAACACATAAGACATGGAATGCTGCTGTGACTACTTACAGGTACTTCACGTAGAACTCAGGTGGCTGTATTAAAGTGAATCAATGTTTCCAGGAAATAGCAAACAAAATCAATTTACCAGCTTGATGGAAATAAAAATACACTCTATGCATTTGTAATACACAAACCTTGATAATTCTGAGGGTTTTAACCAATTCCAGTCCAAGCTAATTCTGACATTTCTCTCATACATGTAAAAATCTGAATTTGTTGTTGCTACTCAAAACCTCCAAACATTAAATTGTTTTAATTTGATGTCCTGGAGAAAAAAATAAAATTGAAACTGTACCTTTAATTGTTTTTTTTTCCCATTAAATTTTTGTTCATTCCTTGTGATAGCATGGGCCATGGCATGTACTCTTTATGGAGATTTAAGTCTGATCGGTAGCCTAACTAGCCAATAACAATTGGAACCAACACCTTACGTGACAAAATCCTTGATGCCTTAGGTTTCTAAAGTTACAGAGGAGGAGGAACAATGGACGTTTCTCTTACTCTGTTTCAAACAAAAATCTTTAAAATTATTTGGGGTGCTAAGGGAAGTAGACTGGCTCAGGCTACTATGTATGCATCCAAAGATTTGGGCAGCCTGGGGGTTCCGGATTTTAGGAAATATTATTTTGCAACCCAACTCACGCAGCTATTTCAACTACATTATTGTTATTATAGACCAGACTGGGTAACTATAGAGGCCCAAGCATGTTCCCCGCTGCCCTAAGACTTAGAGCGTTGAACCCCCTCAAGATATTGAAAGGCTATTTTGTGCCCCATGCTCTCCCTTTCCCTTAACCTTTTGGACTTGACTTGCAGACAATGACTTCTCTGCTCCCCCACACTCCTTCTTTAATCCACCCCCATTTAATAACCCACAATTTTCTCAAGGTATGTCACCTGTTCAATTTAGCTAGTGGATGAACAAGGGACTTTTTTGTATAAAACATTTCCTTGACCACTGAGGGGTGTGCCCTCCTTATTTTGTGCAGGATTTGGAGATTCCTCTCACTGAGAGCTTCCACTTACAACAAATACTGTACACAATTTTCTTCACTCTTTGCAGAAGAAAAGTTCCGACCTGGTAGTTTGCACACAGTTCGAAAATTAATGTATACAAGAGACTCCCTAGCAGGGGTGTATCTCCATGCTGTACAAACTGTGTCTCCCCTTCATTGAAAATCCCCTATCCAATTGCTTGGGAGACGGACCTGGGCATGGCCCCTGAGGTGGAGGATTGGCGATCCTAAACTATATGCATACTGTACACAAGGGCATTATGAACGTTGGTCTGATCAAGGCAGGGAACAAGGTTTCTGCAAAATGGTACTTGGTACCAGAACGATTTGTTAAGATGTAACTGGATTTGTCACCCTCCTGTTTTAGGGGCTGTGGCCAGGTAGGTACTGTCCTTCATATGTGGTGCACCTACCCCAAGGTCCAGCATTTCTCGATATGGTCCACTCCTTTATCAACTCAGTCGCTATAATTAACATTACAAATAATCCTCAGATCCTACTACGAACCCGTCCATGAACCCATCGACAACATACCGAGATCCACACAGACTCTAATATACTACATGTTCTTGGCAGCAAAAATAGCCATCTGAAAAAGCCCTATGATTTAGCCCTAATGAAGCAAAAGCTTACCTGTATCATGTTACACGAAAAACTAGTCAGTGTCCTGCAGAACAAACAATCCCTATTTGAAAATATATTTTTTATCATTAGGTCCCGAACACCTGAGGTCGACACCAGTTTAAAAGTTGGATGTGATTCTGGATGGACGGGTTCTCACTCTTTTCTTTTCCTTTCCTTGTTTTCTTTCCCTTTTTCTTTACTTGTTCCTGTTCTTCTTCCCATCTTTTCTCCGTTTGTATCTTAAAATTTCAAACTGTTCATGCATGTTCACAGCATAACCCTTACTATCTTCCATCTATTATTGTCACCAATATTTTTTTATTTTTTTATTATGCATGTGTATGTTGACAGCTCTGTTTTGTACTGCATTATGTTACCCAACAATACATTATCTTGTTGTTGAAAACCTTAATAAAACGATTGACATAGAAAACATAGGTGTAAATTACAAACTGCTCATCAGTATCAAATCTCCCACTTTGAGATCGGTATATAATATGACCCAGATACAGAGGATTCCTTACATAAAGAGTGCAAAAACAGTATATCAGAAAATGTAATTGGAAGATGCTTGCCAAAAAACAGCACTTGTCTGTGATTTAAAAAACACCCCCTATAGCAGTGATTGTACCATAACAATCCCTCCCTAAAGGAGTGATGTGATGCAATACAATATTTACCTGTAGGCTTTGTATTTTTTTATTTTCCAAAATCCTCATAATGTTTCCCAATGGTAGAACAGAACAAATATTCAAAATTTTAATTCTGGGGGTTAATACATAATGCTTTAAATATTGTAAGTGCAGATAATCATAAATATCTAAACTACAAAAGGGTCATCAGTATCAGATCCCCCACTTTGAGATCAGTATATAATATCACTCTAATATATTCCTTGCATCAAGAGTACAACAAAAACAAATCAGAAAATGTAATTTGAAAATACTTGCCAAAAAAACACACTTGCCCTTAACTCAAGAAAATACCTCTATAACAGTGACAGAGACTTGTGTGGTGCACTACCAAAATAATCTATAGTCTCTGAACTTTGCCGCAAAGTCCTCCTGGAATTTGCCAATGGTAGAACAAACAAATTATGCAAAGAACAGGTTCCCAATATCATTGCCATATGAGGCAGGGTGAGGACTTAGGTCCGTCTTCATGGTGCCCCATACACTGAATAAACATCTGCAGACCCTGACATATATTATCTGTTGAGGAAAATGGAAAGATAGCGCTGGACCCGTAGGTTTATTTTACTATTATCTTAAGGTGTTAATGTTGGTGTAAATAATCTGGTTCCTGGGCAGATCTACACTGCAGATGATCTTCACAGGCTCCTTGGCTTGAGGTGTAATGTAAAAAGGGTTGAAATTTAAAGTGGTATTTCAGCTGAAAAAATAAAGATAAAAGTCAGCAGCTACAAACACTGTAGCAGCAGACTTTTAATAAGGACACTTAGAGTGGTTGACCGCGATATTGTGTCAATCTCGCTCCCTTTCTCGGCGAGATTGAGCACTTGCGAGCTCCATCGCGGGAGCCAGCGCCGAGCTGGCTTGCCGCGATGGAGACAAAGCCGTCATAGAAGCGTCATAGACGCGGATTCCCGCCAATTCTACACGTGGGCGGAGTTTGTTATGAATCCTGAGAAGGAAGTCCCCGCCGGATTTTAAATAAAAATCCGGCATGGGTTCCCCCCTCAGGAGCATAACGGGCCCTTAGGTCTGGTATGGGTTGTAAGGAGACCCCCCTATGCCGAAAAAACGGCGTGGGGGTCCCCCCACAATCCATACCAGACCCGTATCCAAAGCACGCCGGCCGGCCGGTCAGAAGGGGAGTGGGGGCGAGCGCCCCCCCCCCCCCTCCTGAGCCGTACCGGGCAGCATGCCCTCAACATGGGGGGGTCAGGTGCTCTGGGGCAGGGGGCGCACTGTGGCCCCCCACCCCAGAGCATCCTGTCCCCATGTTGATGAGGACAGGGCCCCTTCCCGACAACCCTGGCCGTTGGTTGTCGGGGTATGCGGGCGGGAGGCTTATCGGAATCTGAAAGCCCCCTTTAATAAGGGGGCCCCCAGATACCGGCCCCCCACCCTAAGTGAATGAGTATGGGGTACATTGTACCCCTACCCATTCACCTGCAGGAAAAGTGTAAACACAAATAAACCACACAGTGTATTGAAATATTTTATTAGTTGGCCGCCGGGGGGGGTGTGTATGATCGCTTTTATAAAAGCGCCCCCCCTCCGGCGGGCTTCTGCGGGGGGGTGGGTGCCGCTATTCTTCACCGCCGTCTGGTTCTCTTCCGCCGCCGGGGGGGCGCTTTGATAAAAGCGCCCACCACCCGGCGGGCTTCCTTCGACATCTTCGGCGGCGGGGGGGTCTTCTCCCACTCTCCGTGGTCTTCTCCGGCTCTCCGGGGGTCTTCTCCGCTCTCCGGGGGTCTTCTTCTTCTTCAGGACTTGCCACCGCTATCTTCGTGTTAGCTCAATTACTAGCGGCGGCGTGTCCCCTCTTCTTCTTCTTCTCTTCTCCAGATGTTGACGCGGCGCTTCCTTCCGCTGTTATGGCTGGCGCAGTCCCATCATGCTCCGGTAGGTAGCACGTGGTACCTACCGGAGCATGATGGGACTGCGACGTCACAAGACAGGCCTATGTAACTCGCTGCGAGCCGCGCGCCAGCCATAACAGCGGAAGGAAGCGTCGCGTCAACATCTGGAGAAGAGAAGAAGAAGACGTCACAGAAGAGGGGACACGCCGCCGCTAGTAATTGAGCTAACACGAAAATAGCGGCGGCGAGTCCTGAAGAAGAAGACCCCCGGAGAGCCGGAGAAGACCCCCGGAGAGCCGGAGAAGACCCCCGGAGAGCCGGAGAAGACCCCGGAGAGTGGGAGAAGACCCCGGAGAGTGGGAGAAGACCCCCCCCGCCGCCGAAGATGTCGAAGGAAGCCCGCCGGGTGGTGGGCGCTTTTATCAATGCGCCCCCCCGGCGGCGGAAGAGAACCAGATGGCGGTGAAGAACAGCGGCACCCACCCCCCCGCAGAAGCCCGCCGGAGGGGGGCGCTTTTATAAAAGCGATCATACACACCCCCCCCCCGGCGGCCAACTAATAAAATATTTCAATACACTGTGTGGTTTATTTGTGTTTACACTTTTCCTGCATGTGAATGGGTAGGGGTACAATGTACCCCATACTCATTCACTTAGGGTGGGGGGCCGGTATCTGGGGGCCCCCTTATTAAAGGGGGCTTCCAGATTCCGATAAGCCTCCTGCCCGCATACCCCGACAACCAACGGCCAGGGTTGTCGGGAAGGGGCCCTGTCCTCATCAACATGGGGACAGGGTGCTCTGGGGTGGGGGGCCGCAGTGCGCCCCCTGCCCCAGAGCACCTGACCCCCCCATGTTGAGGGCATGCTGCCCGGTACGGCTCAGGAGGGGGGGGGGGGCGCTCGCCCCCACTCCCCTCCTGACCGGCCGGCCGGCGTGCTTTGGATACGGGTCTGGTATGGATTGTGGGGGGACCCCCACGCCATTTTTTCGGCATAGGGGGGTCTCCTTACAACCCATACCAGACCTAAGGGCCCGTTATGCTCCTGAGGGGGGAACCCATGCCGGATTTTTATTTAAAATCCGGCGGGGACTTCCTTCTCAGGATTCATAATAAACTCCGCCCACGTGTAGAATTGGCGGGAATCCGCGTCGGATACCCGTTGCTTCTATGACGCACTCGCTGGAATGTGCTTTTACTATTCCAGCGAGTGCGAGATGTCGGCAGCCTGTCGCCGAGAATCAGCGCGATGCTGTCGTGCTATAAACACATTCTCGGCGGCAGGCACTGTACCTGTCCAGGGAGCCCATGATGTCAGCTGCCGGAGGCCAATCCGTCTATCTGATCGGGTCCCGGAACCGCCATTCAAACTAAGGGAAACAGGCAGTGGAGCCTTGTGGCTTCACTGCCCATTTCCTGCTGCGCATGCGCGAGTCGTGCGGTGCTTTGTGAATGTCTGACTGCCTTCTGTGACACGCATAGGTCCCAGAAGACAGTGACCCATTCCCCAGAAGAAAATGCAATAAAAACAAGATGGAAGAGCGCCGTGGTATAGGAACTGGCAGATTAGGACGATCTGCCTAGCAACAGGCATTTCTAGTAAGTACATTTTTTTTCATTTTTTTTTTTATGTATTTTAACCACTTAAGGACCGGACCAATATGCTGCCAAATGACCCAAGGGGTTTTTGCGATTCGACACTGCGTCGCTTTAACAGACAATTGCGCGGTCGTGCGACGTGGCTCCCAAACAAAATTTGCGCCCTTTTCTTCCCACAAATAGAGCTTTCTTTTGGTGGTATTTGATTTTTTGCGCTATATTAAAAAATAGAGCGACATTTTTGAAAAAAAATCAATATTTTTTACATTTTGTTATAAGAAAAATCAATAAACTAAATTTTAGTCAAACATTTAGACCAACATTTATTTAGCCACATGTCTTTAGTAAAAAAAAAATCGCAATAAAAAAAGAAATTAGCTACCTAGCGGGAACAGCGACACTAATACAGCGATCAGAAAAATGATCGCTGTATTAGTGATGCTGGCAATAGGGAGTGAAAGGGTTAACTAGGGCGGTGATCAAGGGGTTAAAACTTTATTAGGGGGGTACGGGGGCTACCCAGGACCTAACACTAACTGACTGTCACACTGCCTGTCACACTGACACTAAATACAGTAATCATACATGTATGATTACTGCATTCAGTGACACTGTGACAGGGGGGAGGGGGGGCGATCGGGGGGGGGGGGTTAAATGTGCCTATATGTGCCTATATGTAGTGTGTGTCAGTGTAGTGTTAGTGCAGTACTTACTTGTGTTGTGATCTCTCCTCAGCGGTGGTTGAAAAAAACGCAGAGGGAGAGATCACATCGCTTCCTCCTTCCTGTGTTTACACAGGAGGAGGAAGTGACAGGGCGGGCGGGCGCGCGCATTGGCTGGGAGCGATCGTGAGGGGGCAGACAAAAACGAATAGCTGCCCCCTCATCCCGGATCGCTCCAACAGCCACGCGGACCGCCTCATGTACCGGGGGGGTCCTGATCGGACCCCCGACCCACCTCAAGGCACCAACGTATATATACGTTGATGTGCCTGTCAGTGCCATTGTGCCGACGTAAATGTACATGCGGCGGTCCTTAAGTGATTAAGGAGCCCGTTTATGTGGTTTACTTTTTTAGGGTGGACCTACAATTTAAGTGCCAGGCCACTGCTAAGAGGTCTAGATACATGTTTATTCCATTAAAGGTCAGGGGATTAAGAAATAGCCAATGTGTTTCGGGGTCAATAGTCAATAGTAATGAGAGTGTCAAAATAATTACATAAAAAAGAGAAAATGAAAATAAAAATAAGGCTGCTAAAAGATAAAAACAAAAGACAAAACAATAATAATAAGACTAATAATAATCCTCACTATTATTAAAATCAAACATTATGGATGAGATGTTAACCTAATCAAAAGAGAGAGAAAAAAAATATATAATTGGTTACATCTTCATTTCCTGTTGCAGAGAAAATATGTACTATTTCACCCTCGGCAGGCTTCTATTTTAAGATAAAGGACTCCAGAGACTGCAGTTGTACATGCAAGCTGTGCTATATTGAGTTGTCACTGTAAGTGAGCACATTGTCTGCAGTAATCACATTGCATGATCATGCTTGAATCTGCTGAGAGTTAGATCTATTTCAAGGTAAATGTTCACCAAGTATCTTCAAACCAAGGTCCCAGCGTTCCTGAAGTATGTTTTAATTCATAACAAGCAGGAGAATCATTGCAAGGGAGTAAGTTATCAGGAGACACTGTAATTAATCATACTCCACTTATTTTAAACACCAACTTTTTTTGTAAGGTGAAAGCAACATACAGATAAAAACATATCCATCAGGACAATTTTAGGATTGTCTCTTTTGATTTTCATGAATGAGCATAGTGAACAACCACTTGCACGGCAATGTGGATTAAACAATGATGCGAAAATAAAGAAATCAGTCATAATTGTCTTTTACTGCCAGAGCCATTACCTTTTGTAGGTGTGCCAATTACCAAAACCTTGGTTTTGACAAGGTTCCTGACAGACGCCTAAGGTGTAAGTTAAGATTTATAAATTTAGAAAATGTTATTGAAATGAGCTTTAAGACTGCACTAAGAGAATTTTGATTAATTATTCCTACTCTGAATAGTCTAAAGTTGTAAGTAGTGTACACATAAAGGGGTGTCAATTTAATAAAACTGGAGAATGCTAATTAGTGTGCAGCTGTGGGTGGTAGCCCAGGTAGCACAATTTATAGTAACGTATGTAGCGGTACCCCATAGGGGCTGTTAAGAATTGTGGTCTGTCTGTTACCCTGCCCAGCTAGGGATATTAAACTTGGATAGAGATTGGGATTTATGAGATGCCCAAGTGATCAGAACATTGCAATTTGGGACTATATGTATGTCCAGTATATACATCACTCCATTTCTCCTCCTGTAAGTCGCTCCCTCTCTTCTAAATATCACTCCCTACTCCTCCTGCACACCACTTCCTTTTTGTTCCTCTCCAGACAAGCTAGCACTGATTTGGTATTCCTGACACTGGCTCAGCCAGGCATAAAGCAAGTGCCCTTTACAGGCAGGGACCGCAGGCCCCTATGGAGTAGCAATCGAAAAGTCCCAGTGCTAGCTGCCCCTGTGTCTACTGCTCCCAGCACCACCTTTTTAGGCACTGCCAGGCCTCCTTGCTGTAGCTGTCCCTTTCCACTGCCTGTGCCACTCAAATCCTCCAGACTGGCACTGCACATATCTTAGACTGGTCCACAACAGTCCTCTCAGGCGTACCTCCCCAGTCCTCTCGATTGTGTGCACGCTCACCAGTGATAGCCTAGGGAACCATATTTGTTTATAATTTTTTGGGTAGACCCTATGCTGATATGTTATTTTTTTCTCTCTAATATGGCATTGACTGTATTACACCATTGTAAAAAGATGGGAGGACCAGGAGATAGCCACCTCTGTGCTATGAGTTTGAAAGCAAGGAAGAACAAATGCCCCTTCAATAACTTAGAAGAGGGTGAAACTATAGGGCCATACACACAGGGCAAATATTGGGCGATATTGGCTGGTTCAATAGAAACTGACCGACATTCGGCCATGTGTATGGCAGCCAGTTCGAAAAAAGCCAGCCAGAGGTCCAGCTTCAGATGAAAGAGCATGACCAAAAAATGGCTCCTGTTTAGCATTGGATCAGCACTTTGCCAATGGCTGAGAGCGCTGACTGGTGTGTTTTGGTGGGGGGCCGCCTATATCAGAACACTATATCTGAGCAGGGGAGATTTTTTGTTCAGCTAACACTGTGTGTGCTAAATTTATGCCCTGTACACATGGCCAAATGATGGGAGAGTAGTGTTATTCTGATTACGATCGCCTTGGGGTGGTAATCATTCACCCACTAGTAACTATGTGCCACATCCTTGAATATATGGATTTGTGGAAAGAAGCATGTAACCATGTTTCTATCAAGAAGAATTTGGACTTTGTAGGCACAACTCAATGATGGGAGACATTGGCTGGTTAAAAAAAAAAAAAAAAACAGCCGACATTTGGCCCATATGTATGCCACCCTGTCCAACAGAAGCCAACCGTTTTACTGGGTTCTGTCGAAAGAGCATGCTGGATAACCAGCAGCCGACGACTCAGATCAGCACTCTCAGTCAATGGTGGAGAGCTCTGATTGGAGTGTTCTGGTGGGGGGGACGTTCCCTTGTCAGAACACAACAGCTCAGCAGGGGATATCGCTGTATTAACTGTGCATAGTTAGTACAGCGGCTCCAACCAGAGTTGACAGTTTTTTTTGTTTTTGGGTTGAACAAAAAAAAACTCATAGTGTGTACCAGGTGTAGCGGTTGCATTGTCAGGCTGACTGCCATCAGATTGAACACTGACACAGGCAGAGAGGGAGAGTGGGCCTGTCAGTGTCTGCGAGGGGGAATCCTCCTCCCTCTCCTCTGCAGTAATATGAGCGGCGCTCATACACAGAGATCCGTCTGCTCTGCTTCCTCACCTGTGTCCCTATTGTCAGAGGCAGCAAAGGACCATGGGACATGAATTCCTATAACGAGATGGCCCCATATCCTTCTATGGGAAAGAAACTACAGGAGAGACACCCAGGAGATCACTAGGAGGCAGGGAGGGAGACGGATGTGTCCAGGGAGACTGGTGTGATCCACCAAAGAGCCATCCTGTCATGGTTTTAGAGACGGCTCCAGAGTTGATTGGAGGCATCCCACCAGAGAGAGCCCTGAGCTACATCTCGAGGCAGCTGAGGCCAAGAGGCGACCCGGTCACAAGGTGGCCAGGTGGGCCATTGAAGAACTATCTGTCAGGACATCCTCCTTTCATCTACCCACTTTGAACTCTACAGGCAGACATTATAGTTTGGAAGTGCAAAGAGGACCTGTCACTGCCATATCAAATCCTCTATGCTGATTAATGACTCCTTTTTGTTAGATTTACTGTCTTCTATGAGCTCCAACTGCCTGTGAAGACATTTACAAGACTTTTTACTCTGAACATTTTTATCTTATTACTCTTTACTGGTATCTACAGTATATTACCTCATCTTTCATTAGGATTAAAGGTATTATAGGCAATTAAAAACTGAAAAAATCCTGCATGGGAATGGGATTTTTCTAAAATCTGTCCTGCACGCCTACAGCTTGCTGATCTCTGGCATGCAGTGACGGACAGTATCTTTTTATAAAAAAAAGTTTTGGACCATTTTTGTATCATTGTTGATTTTGATTGTTTACCATATTTATGTATTGTAAAAAATTAATAATTTTTTATACATTGGTTACCTATATTTTGTTGCCCGAAAAATCCCATTCCCATGGAGGTTTTTTCAGTTTTTAATTGATTTAAGGGATGTTGGCAACTACATGCCATAGTAAATGAGTTATCTTTTTCATTTAAAGGTATTATAGGCTGGCCTGGGGTTCCACTTTAGTGGTGGTAGTACTCACAGTAACAAGTAGTCTTCTTAAGAAATCAATTTACTGATTGTCTGTTATTGTGTACCTTGGTATCATTTACTTCTTGTTGCTAACTGCTATTTGACTACTTTGGGAGCTACCGAGTCTTGGTTGTTTATACAGGACTTGGCTGACCAATATCCTTTTAAGTCTCTTCACTTGTTTAAGCAAATCTGAGAAAGCAAAAACCATTTGAACTGTGTCTGTGTGTCATGTATTGGGCTATTTCACTAACCTTATTGCTTGGTGTGCCAGTAGGGGCTGGAATGATTCTTGGGGTTAAAGGGCAGAGTAACAAACTGACCAAACTCAAGCAGCTTCAACAGGGGTAGCGCTGCACAGGTTTATGTCTGCAGGGAAAAGGATTAGGAGTGCTATCTTAGAAACAAATGGAAATATAGAGTAATTTGGAATATCCCCATGGCATGTGGAATAAAGTACTATCAGTTCTGGATTCCCTGGGGCAACATGGCAAGTCAGTCCTTCCCTATGCATAATACAGTTTTGTAAGGGGTATACTATACCCTATACAGAAAAAGATAACTGTATCAGTTTCTGGGAGGGAGAGATAGATACCGCAGGTATTGCTTCCAGTGCTGTCATCCACTGGCCCTCATCTATGTCACCTACATCCTGCCTCCATCTGCTGTACCCATCAACCCCTCTTGGTTGTACCCAAAGGGACCACCATTTTGAGAATTGTGGAAGGGTTGTCAACCATTAGGGATAAAGGTGATTGCTTAAAGGGGTTGTAAAGGTTTGTTTTTTTTATTTTATAAATAGGTTCCTTTAAGCTAGTGCATTGTTGGTTCACTTACCCTTTCCTTTAATTTCCCTTCTAAATGCACTAGCTTAAAGGAACCTATTTTAGAAAAAAAAAAAACTTTACAACCCCTTTAAGCAATGAATGGCAATGTAGTCATTGAAAGGGTGATTTGTGAGAGAGTTGGTTTTTGTCATACAATTGATGGTGAAATATTACACCCACTCTCTTCCAGTGATCAAAACCCAGATAACCATCTGGGCTATCCAATCACAGTCTGAGTGGCTTCCAAGCTTTGTGAATCAATAACAAGGTGGAATTCTAGTGCTTATATTAGAAGTGCCCAGATTTCAACAAAAAGACTGGGGGGGGGGGTCTTGAGATATTTGAAAAGAAAATATCTTCTGGGTGAGATCTTGTAAAGTTAACATTTACCACCCAGCTCACTGCCTGTTTTAAATGCTGTACTACTACAATTCAACCACACCCATTACATATGGCTGAGGAGCAGCTGCAGTGCTGCCACAGTCACTTGAAAGGGTTGCATTGATGTTATTTAATTAAGTTTTGATATTGAAGGAGATGCGCTAGGTGTTTATTTTATTAAAGTAATGTTAAGTGGTATTACACTCTTCCAAAGCATGTAAAAGGGATACGGATAGAAAACATCATAGTGTTGTATTTAAGAAGGGTAGCAACTTGGTAGGGTTTTACTCTGTAGACTTTGCTCTTTCGAATTGCAGCAGGACACACATTCATAGTTTTGAACAGCAGTAGTTTTAAAATAGCAAGCGTTTGGAGACAGCCAACTATCTTTGGTTAGTACCTGTGTTAAATGTCTTTTTTTTAAATGTCTGGTTTAGTTCAGTGCAATACTTGTTTGACATTTGTTTTTTGTGGTACTTTTGGAAGCTGGGATGCTGTCCAATTTGTATGTAGATTTCTAGTCTACGTGATGGCATTGCTTGCCTAAATTCCTTGGTTTGTGCCCTGCAGTCTGAAATCAGTATAAGCCAATTTGTTCTGTTGAGCTGCCCTGCAAAATGCAACCTCTTCCTTAAAGGCTGTCCAGGAGAAGGGCAGTGTGGACAACTGTTGGATCTGCAAGTGTGAGGCCTTTGGACTACATAAACATGTAGTTTTCGTGTGACATTTTATAACTCCTATAAAGTTAATATTGAGCTAAAAACAGATACAAAGGTTGCAAACAGAGCTGTCTGTGAGATTGTCAACCCTTCTCTGCACAGAAAGGAGGAGTTTTAGAAAGAAATTGCAATTCCAAAACAAACTGTTTTATCTGAGGTTGCAAACCAGATGAGTGTTGTGGATAAGGCTCCTAAAAGGAGAAGTCATCTTGTTGATGATTACATTTTAAGAGGTATTTCTTTAGAAAATCATGTGGAAGTGTCAGAAGAAAGTTAAGTGTTTGCCTGGTGCTTCTGTTAAAAGAGATAAAGATGCATTTTAATTTTAAAATGGTCAAATAAGCTAGTGAAGAGTGCTATGTGTATGTTTTCCCATCAGTTTCATAGGCAAACTGCCGGGAAAAAGACTGCCGAGAATCGTGGCAGGAAAAAAAGAACATGTTCTCATTTTTCCTGCCGCGATTCCCGTCGGGAAAACTGTCATGGAGCATACACACGACCAGTTTTCCTGGCCAAAAGCTGTCATGGCAGTTTTACAGACGGAAAAACTGGTCGTGTGTACGAGGCATAAGAAACCAAGCAATGTTTGTACTTATAATTCTTTCGTGCAATTTTCAGGAGTGAAGAAAACCAATATAACAATTGTGGCTAACGTGAAAGAACTATCTTTCGGCTCCTTGTATTTCTGGATTTATGGTTAGTTCTTTGAAAGACTTAAAGTCATCCAAAATATTGAGTGAGCTTGTAACAGTGATTGGCTAGTTTGTAAGAGCTATTAACATGCCATATGCATTGATTTATACGTATCTTGCATTGACTGTTACCTAAGAGCCTTCCAATAAATTTATGTGATAAACAGTCAGACCAAAAGCTCAATTGCAGATATTAGAGTTGACTTTTGCCCAGAATAAATCAAAAATGTATTTTAAATCTGTGACTTGAATTATGTATACATACACTATCTATACAGAGTATATATACAGTGCCTTGCAAAAGTATTATCCCCCCTCCCCCTTGGATTTTTACCTATTTTGTTACATTATAGCCTTTAGTTCAATGTTTTATTGATCTGAATTATATGTGAAGGATCAGAACACAATAGTCTAAGTTGGTGAAGTAAAATTAGAAAAATATATACATAAAACAATAATAATAATTGGCATGTGCGTATGTATTCATTGTGTTCATGTATAAATTACAAAATAATATCCAAATCTTTGATGATCCCTAAGAACACCATCAAATCTATCATAACCAAATGGAAATAACATGGCACAACAGCAAACCTGCCAATAGATGGCCACACACCAAAACTCACGGACCAGGCAAGGAGGGGATTAATCAGAGAGGCAGCACAGAGACCCAAGGTAACACTGGAGGAGCTGCAAAGTTCCACAGCAGAGAGTGGAGAATCTGTACATAGGACAACAATAAGCCATACGCTCCATAGAGTTGGGTTTTATGTCAGAGTGGCCAGAAGCAATGCCATTACTTTCAGCAAAAAAACAAAATGTCATGTTTTGAGTTTGCGAAAAGACACATGGAAAACTCCCAAAATGTATAGAGGAAGGTGCCCTGGTCTGATGAGTCTAATATTTTACTTTTTGCCCATCAAACAAAACACTATGTGCCATATTAACGTACATCAGCGCATTTTTTGACTGGCGTAGCGCACCTCCTTTACGTTAGACTGCCGCAATGTAGCGGCGCAACTACCGTATTCTCGTTTGATTTGCGCAGAAATTAGCGCCTGTGCAGCGTAATTTCAGAGGCGTAAGGCGGAGTAATTCAAATTGGGAAGGACGTGGGGTGTTACATTGAAATGAGCCGTGACCCCATGCAAATGAAGGGCCGGCCGGCTCGCGCATGCGCACATGAAGCAGACCATGGTCAGCACCTCTGTGCGCATGCTTACAACTCGGGAACGGCGCAATCAGTGAAATTGGAAGTGGACCCGGGCAACTTAGTGAACTACGCAGACAGCATAAATAGACAGACACAAACGCACTTCCTTTGCAAAAGTACATCCCTTTGTAACCCTTCCTATACAGCAAGGTGCTTTTGTTCTGTTGTTTATTAGCGTTTGTTTGTGACGTGTCTTTGAGATATTTGGGGACTGTTTTGCAGAGTGATTTTTGTCTTTTATGTGTTTTCTTTGTTGGTATTTTTTTTAAATTAGATTTTTGCTGGGCATTTTTTCTTTTTGCTGGTCAATTTTTTATTTTTTTGGGGTTCTGTTTGTGAATGATTTTGGAATGTGGGGGTGACATTCCTGCCGGAAAAGGGGTGTCACCCTCATTTGTGGTGGAGAAGTGATCCCCAGGTCCGTGTAAATGGTGTATGAATGTACAGTGACATAATTGGAGCCGTGGCATGGTGTTGCTGCTCACAAGTCCTGCATGGTGGGCTTGTGCCAATCCAATGTGATGAGGATGTGATGTGTCTGTGCTAGGGACCACAGTGGTGTGCATGCATGCATTCTCATTGTGCCATGATTAATGTGTGTGTTTAACGTGCAAAGATGCCTAATGTGGGCTGGCTCCTGGCTGCTCTTCCCTCAGAAGATGGGGTATCCTCGGTTAGGGGGGGATTGTCTAGTTCAGGGGTCAGGTCATCACGTATGTCAATCTGCAGGCCCTTTCTTACTGCGAATTTGTGCAGCATGTAACATGCACCAATGATCTGGCATACAAAGTTTGGGGAATATAACAGGGTACCATGGGGGTTTCCGTATAGGAGTCATGAGATGGGGGTCCCGGTGCATATGCAGAGTCACCCTGAAGGGATAAGACAGGAGGATGTTAGTAGTGCATGTGCCCCTTGTGATTTCAGCATCATGGGGGGGGGGCAGTCATGCCTGCCACCCATGTCACTCACCAACCAGCCAGCTGTCCCCATACATGTTCTGTTCGAAATCTGTGGGGATGGGGCTAGGATTGTATATGTAGCTGTCATGGGTGTCATGGGTGGTGTCATGTGTTGGGCTGGTGTTGGGCTCCTGCAGGGTTGTGGTTAATTCCAGGATGGCATGAGGGGTGAATCTGAAGATTCAAGACACCTCAGAATCACTCATGCCAAAGATGTCTATGCGTGTGTGATATATCAAGTGAAGAGTGAGGGGCTTGTATCAGATTAGATTATTATATCCATCAAGGTTTTAAAGGGCTATTGAAAGATAGTGAGACCGTGTTTGTAATTAGTATGTATGTTATGTATAGATGTATATATGTATGTATTTTTTTTGTAAAAATGTTTATAAAAGCAAAGAATTTTTATTTGGAAAAAAAAACCTCTCCCGTGCCCTCCTCCGTGCCCTCCTTCGTGCCCTCCTCCATGCCCTCCTCCTTCTTTGCTCATCTAAAGTCAGTAGTATAGCTATGAGCATGGATGCCACTGGCATGTTGGCATACAGTTTGTTGGGCAGCAAGTGTGACTGCTCAGCTCCTCACTAACAGTGTTGCTTTCTCTGACATGTAGACGGATTGTCTAATTTTATACCACCTTTTATATGGTCTAATTTTAGACAGAACGTGCAGCTGTTGCGCACAGCGCGTAGCCTGCGCTGCACTAACGTTCTTTTGTGGATCCCCGTAACTCCCTCATTTGCATATTTGAATAGCAAATCAATGGTGTGTCTAGCGCAGTTTTGCGCGAACGGATGCGCCTGTCTATCGAAATTACGCTGGACAAAAAAAAGTAGATTTCTTGTGTATCTCGTTTTGGGGATGCAGCGCATCGAAACGCATGAGCAAATTTAGACTTACGCAGCGCATCTCCTGTAATGCGGGCGTAATCGCTCTGTGAATCTGGCCCTATGTCTGGTGCAAACCCAACACAGTTATGTACTGTCTATGATGCTGAGATGGGACTGCTGAGTCAGTTTACTGAGTAAACTATTATTATTTCCAGTAATATTTTTAGCCATATTTACTTTATATTCATTTGTTTATGGTACAGTGTATGCAGGTGTATACAGTGATTTGTTTTATATATTTTATATATCTGTACCTTATGAATATATGAGCATTTTAATTTTTTGCAGTTATGACATAATTAAAATATTTAATGTTGGGTTGTACAATTAAGTTTGTAAATCAAATCTGCTAGTAATCTGCATGTGTAATTATTTGCAGATACTTACGATTGACATGTAATTGGATCATGATAATGTGTTTCAAACTTAATGAATGCTTATCTGGCTGCGACATACATGCTGACAGATATGGACTTACAGGGGATGGTTGTGCTGCAATCTAAGCTCAGCACCTTGAGATTTAAAACAGGATGAAGTCTGTAGCTGTGTTACTATAGAGATAGTCAGCTGATATGATAAGCCAATGGGGCATCTGCCACCGGCGATCGCTCGGCAGCATAAATGAGATGGGTGAGCCAAGTAACGTGAGCGGTGTCATCAGACAGGTTTAGGAGTGAAGGCAGCTATCCTCCTAATACAGGAAAAAGTGGTAGGTGACGCCATGAGTTCACTGACACTGGGCTGACGTGTGGGATTGTGATTAATGCTGATTTGATTATACCTTTGTGAGTGAACATGTTGATGGAATATGAGTGGTGTTTGATTAAAGTTTTGAAACGGGATCACACTATATCAGTTCCCTTCTTTCCATATGTTAAACACTGAGCAATCAGATTGGCTTACTAGGAGTGAGTGGAGACACCTGCTAAAGATCGCCTTTCAACTATTCATTTACATGCTGGTTGTTTGAATGCTCTGGGGCAGTGGCGGCTGGTGCTCAAAATGCTCAAACAAACAAAAAAAATTTCAGCCTCACTGTGCCCATCAAATGCAGCCACTATGCCCATCAAATGCAGCCAGTAGGCCCATCAAATGCAGCCACTGGGCCCATCAATTGTCACCACTGTGCCATGCCATCAAACACCGCCACTGTGCCACGCCATCAAACGCAGCCACTGTGCCATCAATTGTCACCACTGTGCAATGCCATCAAATGCAGTCACTGTGCCATGCCATCAAACGCAGCCACTGTGCCATCAATTGTCACCACTGCACCATGCCATCAAACGCAGCCACTGTGCCATGCCATCAAATGCAGCCACTGTGACATCAATTGTCACCACTGTGCTATGCCATCAAACGCAGCCACTGTGCCATGCCATCAAATGCAGCCACTGTGCCATCAATTGTCACCACTGTGCCATGCCATCAAGCGCAGCCACTGTGCCATCAATTATCACCACTGTGCCATGCCATCAAACGCAGCCACTGTGCCATCAATTGTCACCACTGTGCTATGCTATCAAACGCAGCCACTGTGCCAATTGTTGCCACTGTGCCCATTGTCGCCACGGTGCTCTGAACAGATCATCCATGGCCATGAGGAGCGGTGCAATGGCTTGTAGCTGACCTCCCGGTGGCGTAGAATATCGAGGAGGTAGGTGAGTGTATGTTTCAGGTAGGTCAGTGTAATAGTCAGGTAGGTCAGTGCATGTATCAGGTAGGTCAGTGTATGTTGCACTGTTGTATCTGAGCACAATGCATTCCTGAACCATGCATTCTGAGCGAATCTGGCAGAATCGTACATTTTTGGTCCCTTGGGGCTCATTTAGAGGGATGATCAGTCCCATCCTCTGTACAGAGCCGCTGGTAGATTTAATTCTGTGTTGGCACTATGAAAGAAATAGGTTGGTTTTGCGTTGCGGGTTGGGCACTCGGGCTCAAAAAGGTTCACCATCACTGTCATATTACATCAACTACATCTCTATAGAATTGCGATTTCACATTATGGACATTAATCAATCAGAGAAAGTATATGTTTTATGAGATACATAGGGCCAAGAACTTGCAGATGATTTTGTGACCCTATGGACAGATCTGTATATTTTTAAGTTCATCCCCTGTATGCACCAGGGATAGTGAATTTAGTGTGAGTGGAATAGTTGCTTGTGTTTTTAAAAAAAAAAATCGTTTTACAGTATTACACTATGCTAGTTTCTTTTTTACCCTTATGGTACCATCCTATATGAGAGATCACGCTTGCAGGAGTTTACTTTTGGGAGCTTAAAGATCCTGGATTGAGACCCCAAATGGGAAGGGGCTACTTGGTCCAATTGGGGGCGGCTCTGGGAGGTAAGCACATAGTGTGACTGGTGGAGGGCCCACATGGTGTTAAGTTGTTATCATTTACCGTTGGATTGTGTGGACGGTATTGGTTCACAAAATATATCACTGGATTAATGGACTTTGCATGATTTTTTGGAAAAGAGGGAGCGCTTCACATATTTTTCTTTTTACTCTGGTCTGCTAATAACAGTTGGTGTTAAGCAGCAACCCCTTAAGGCCTGTACACACAATCTGACTTTTTTACAACAAACCTCTAAAGGACCTGTTTTTGCAGACAATCTGACCATGTGTACTCTCCATCAGACAAACTTTTTCGCTGTTTCTTCAAACAAATGTTTGCTGTGTGAACAGACAAACTTTTCGGCAACAAATGTCGTAAATCAGCTAATCTGATCGTGTGTACCACAAGTCCATCGGACTAAAGTCCAAAATACAAACATGCATGCTCAGAACCAAGGCTAAAGATTAGACAACAATAGCAGAAGTTGCCCAAAGGGTGGCGGTAAAGAGCATAAAAACCACATGCGTCTATTGCGTCACTACGTTGTGTTTGTTGGCTGAAAAAGTCCTACCGTGTGTATGCATACCAATTTCACGGACAACGCCCTTCGGAGCAAAATCCACGGAAAAGTACATTGGAAGTCTGTTTGTGTGTATGAGGCTTTAGATTTACTATATAGCACTTACTTTATATTAGTAGCGCAGAAGTACATTTCTTTTTATAAGAAGTACATTGATGAGTCTCTAGTCCCGAGACATGAGATGGGATATCCCGCCTTGTGATGGATTGAAGGATAAGGAATCAAATGATCAGTGGCTTCGATTTTTTCAATGGAAAAGGGTTTGAGATGTTACAGTTTCTTATGAAGCGAAAGCGGAGGAAATTAAGGAAGGGGAATTACAGATCAAAGAGATTTGTTATGCCGCGTACACACGATAATTTTTCGGGTTGTAAAAAATGAAGTCTTTTAAAAATGTCATTTAAAACGATCGTGTGTGGGCTTCAGAGCATTGTTCGGGTTCTGAAAAATGACAAAAAAAATCGAACATGCTCTATTTTTTCACAACGTTTTAAACAATGTCGTTTTTCGGGTTGTAAAAAATGATCGTGTGTGGGCTTTAACAACGTGAAAAACCCACGCATGCTCAGAAGCAAGTTATGAGACGGGAGCGCTCGATCTGGTAAAACTACCGTTCGTAATGGAGTAAGCACATTCATCACGCTGTAACAGACAGAAAAGCGTGAATGGTCTTTTAGTAACACAAAATCAGCAAAAGCAGCCCCAAGGGTGGCGTCATCCGCATGGAACTTCCCCTTTATAGTGCCATCGGACGTGTTGTACGTCACCGCGCTTTTCTGGAGCATTTTTGTTTTCACTATCGTGTGTAGGCAATGTCGTTTTAATAATGAAGTTTAAAAAAAAGGTTGTTTTTTCTAGAGGCTGAAAAACATAGTTTTTACAACCCGGAAAATGATTGTGTGTACGCAGCATTAGAGCTGGTAAAAGAAACACAGGAGTTTGCATCAAAAGAGTATAATTGAGAAAGAAGATAAAGATGTTAAAAATAAGAAGGGAAAGAAATATTTGAGGGACACTGGAATGTATCAAGCCAATCAGGTCTTTAAATGGTAGAGCAAAGTGGGAACAGATAGTTTTCCGTCCTGTAAAAGCACTCCTGAGAAAAATGTGAAAGTTTCAGCACCAGGTAATACTGGACATCAAAGCAAGATAAAAAGTGATGAAAATTTGGATTAATCCACAAACACTGGAGCTAAGAAGGAAGAGAGTACTGTAAACTAAAGAGGAGTTATGTTTTTATACATGTTAAAAAAGTTCAGTTGGCCTCCTTTTATCAGTGGGGGTCCAACAATTGAGGTAAGCAGATACCCATAATGTGGGGTGAAGGGCACTGTGGTGTGCATGGTGTGGAAATTAAAGCTTTTTTGCACTGTCCAAAGATCAACTTAATTTCAATAGGAGATTACATTAAAATGTAATAGTGTATGGGACTATTTATTTATATAGATTTCTTTCTACCACTGTTGCACTTTATATTGACTTTGAAATGAATGTACTTAATATCATTGTGGCGTATGGATTGATTATTCTATTCGTTATTTAATGACTTTCATGATTCATTGCACATTTTTTGCACACTTTTTATGGTTCATTGTAGATGTGTTGAGGTTTGATTTATTTTTTGGATTATCATATCTTAACATGCGGCTGAGGATTTGTGGAAATCAGATAAAGTGTGATAAACGGCATTGATGGAGATCAGTTAAAGACATTGCTCACTGGCCTGTCGTGTCACTGTCATGCTGCATTATTTTGTATTAAGTCTTTAGATGTATCTACTACCGAACATAAGATCAAATTTATACTCATTTTTCTTTAAGTGGTTCACAGCAATAGTATATTAGATTTAAAGTAGGGCTGTTACTGATCAAAATTTTTGTGTTCGATTAATCGTGTTTTTTTTTAATCGATTAATCGACTAATTTTGATTAATTATAACGCACATACAGACTACTTTTAGCTAATCTCCTTGCAGGCCGATTCCCAGTGCAGCTACCAACCACTGGAAAAATGAATAGCAGGATACAAAAAAACACACAAAGGCAGCGCTGGATGGGAATAGCATTAAAACTTTTATAGTCCTCAAGTAGGTAACCAAATAAATATTGCACTGGAGATAAAATTGATGCAGCTACATAAACTGTAAAAATGGTGCGAGTAATACCAACCGGTACCAAAAGCAGTCATAAAAACATGTAGCTAAGTGTGATACTGGTATAAAAATGTGTACAACAATACCACTGCTGAATCCAGATGAGGAGAGGTTAACATCAGTCCATCGACATGTAGACTATCACAACTCCCAGTGGATGGTTGTAAAATCCCAGGTTGATAAAGTGAAGTGATAGAGGGAAGTGTAACAGCCCTTGTGTGTGGCAGATAGTAAGGTCCCGCCGGCGTGCAGATATGAAGGCATAGCCCTTCAGATGGACACGGCAAGCCCCGCCGGTGTCCGTGACATCACCGGATCTCCGACGGAACTCCCTGAAGGCCCAGAAGCCGGCGGAGAGGTGAGTACCAATCAAAAGAATTTTAATCGATCAAAAAGATTTTGATCGATCAAAAAGATTTTGATCGATCAAAAAGATTTTGATCGATCAAAAAAATTAAAGGTTAATCGATTAATTAAAAGTTAATTTGCACAGCCCTAATTTAAAGGTGCATTATTTAAAAAAAAAAAAAATTCCCTCATTTTCAAACACCTTACTGTATCAACAAATACATTGGATAACCATTTTAGTATGGTATTCAGTACACTGATGGTAACAATGTTTATTTTAAAACAACTATAATTATCTCTGTAACAGCCATGTCACAAATTTATGTTGTAACAGTTATTCGAATTGTCTTAAGTATAAGTAAAAAAAATATATATATAGTTGCGCTAATGTCAGAACCAACTTTGAGGAGAAGGTGACTTAATCACCAGTCACCACCACCACAACATGGAAATTAAATAGATGAACATGAACCGTGAACTATATTGAAACAAATAATGAATAATAACACCAAATTAAGATCATAAATTTGATAATAAACAAATCATGAAACATAAACCCTGCAATGGGCTGGTAGCATTAACATCAGTGAAGTGACAATAAAATTATAAAGGTATAAAAATGCATGAACACAGTGAGGTACAAGGAAAAGAAAAAATAAAAGTCCATAGAACTGCTGTGAAAAACACCCAGTGATGTTCCAAGATATCAGCTGCGCTTTCTTCCTGGGAACAACAACCTTAAAGGGTCACTAAAGGATTTTTTTTTTTAGCTTAATAGCTCCCTTTACCTTACTGCAGTCCTGGTTTCATGTCCTCATTGTTCGTTTTTGCTCTGATGTTGCTGAAATTCTCCTCTATTCTTGACACTTTCTGGTTGTCTTTTTCCCTATGACCACAGTACTGGGAGCTTCTAGTTTCGTTTTCAAAACCATCACTGCTCTATGGCTCTGTATAGCACAAATACAGGAAAACATGCAAAAACGAAACTAGATGCAAAAACGAAACTAAAAAACTACAGGTACATTATATGATTAATTTTTATTTATTTTTAACTGTTTTTAAAAAGAATCAGTTAACTATTATGTCTCTATACCCTGTAAACAGTCATTTCAGCAAAAATAAATAAAAATCCTTTACAACTCCTTTAAGTGAATTCCACCACCATAGTGTAAGTAAACTGCTTACCAGAGCCAATGGTCCTTTTGTGATTTAGGACCTAAACCAGCATGAATGTTAAACCCAGCAAACAGAACAAACACTGCATCCGCAGCGTTATAATACGACGTGGTAATACGACAGACTCCACAACATGGGCATCAGTTGATATGGTATCATGCAAAAAAAGTTTATAGTGTAAAACCAATGACTTTTATTAAAAAAATAAAACAAACAGTAAAAACAACTCACATTTAGTAAGTGTAAGACCAGCCTTAAACCTGTTGCTCTGGCTGGATGCAAACAGAAAAACCCGTCCATATGGAAAACATGCAGATGAGGGTAATGACGTCAGCAAGCCGCTTGTTCCGTCCGACGCGTTTCGTGATAGGCCACGTCGTCTCGCGGCACGTATCACGGGCACTATTACAAAATGGAGTGTACTGGCAAAAGGTCTGTTGAGATGACTGAGATCATGTTCAAGTAGTGCATTGAGAGAATAGTTGCATGAGGCAACAACAGAGAGGATCTGAGAAGTTACATTTGACAGAATGGTGGAGCATACTAAATATGCAATGTGCTATGAAAATTGTTTGGAAGAGATATCAATTAGGAATTAAGGAACACTTTTCATTGAGTGCACATGCTTTTGTGAAGGGTAATATAACCTAAACTCAGTTAACCACTTAAGGACCGCCTACTGCACATTTACGTCGGCAGAATGGCATGGCTGGGCACATCAACGTATATATACGTTGAATTTAGTACCCAGCCGTGGGTCACAGGCGCGACCCGGTCCGAAGCTCCAGGACCGGGACCGGGACCCGATCGCCGCTGGAGCGGAAGAACGGGGAGAGCCGTGTGAGATCCCTATAATAGGGGGACGCGATCGATGACGTCACACCTACAGCCACACCCCCCTAAAAAACGCAGAGGTGATCAAATACCACCAAAAGAAAGCTCTATTTGTGGGGAAAAAAGGACGCCAATTTTGTTTGGGAGCCACGTCGCACGACCGCGCAATTGTCAGTTAAAATGACGCAGTGCCGAATCGCGAAAAGGGGCAAGGTCCTTTACCTGCATTTTGGTCCGGGTCTTAAGTGGTTAATGAAAGGAGAACTGGTGCTAATTTAAAAGGTTACTAAAGTAAAAAAAAAAATCATATTTAATTAATATTTTTATTATAATAACTTTTACCCTCCATATACACAAACCCTGAACATTACATTGGCCCTGGACTCTGCTGGGAACCTGGATCTTAATTGCACCACATCCCATGGATTCTCCTTCCTTTAGTAGACAATGCGCATCTGAGATCTCTGATTCTGAGAAGTAGATGATGAGCTCCACAGCAGTGATCATTTACCTGCAATCCTCCTCTGTTTAGAGCCAGTCCCTCCTACACCAACATCTCCTGACACTAAACATTGATCATTGAACTGTGTTGTCCATTAGCCAGATTCCAAATAAAGCAAAACAAAATGGAAACATTTTTTTTTTCATTCTGATCAGTGAGAGTAATAAACCATGTCATTTTTTTTGGAATCAGTGCCATTGAAAAGATTGCCCTTCACTTCCTGCCCCCTAGCCAAAACAGGAAGTGAGAGGAACTCCCTCTAAAGTAAGGGAATCCCTGGTTTCACCAGTTTTACCTTTTATTACTGTTCTGGTGCCAACCCAAAAATTTTAGATTTTTTTTTCACTTTCAGTGATAACAGTAAATAGGATACATTTAGAGGATGAATCTCCCAAACATACTCACAGACAACAATCAAACCTGCTAGGTGTTCTAATCCCTCTCCACTCTATCCAAAACTACAAAAAAAGTTTTCCTTTAGTTACATTTTAACTATATATTTGCCACATGCTGTTTATTTGCTGGAATAGTGTTAATTTCCACAAGTTCCATGAATGGAAGTGTGTTGAAATCTCTGCAATCAGTACATTTCAGTTCATAAAGTTTGACTAAGGAGCACAGTATCACTGCCCCAATATATAGTTATAAAATCCAGTTATTCACCAGCACAGTGCCTCAGATGCAGAGCTGTCAGCACAATATACAGAAAATTGATACATTTCCATAGTGAAGACAAGTTAGCGACAGGGCCGTCTTTACCGCAGGGCAAATGGGGGCAGCTGCCCAGGGCCCTGTCATTGTTGGAGGCCCAAAGCAGAGCCACCCATTAAGCCCCTGTGCAGCCCACAAATCAGCGCTGAAAATCATCAGCGGCACACAGCCAGTGCCAGTACTGCTTCCCTTCCCAGTGTTTTAAAATGTACAGCACCCCTGGCTTCCCTTTAGACATGCACTTCTCCCTTCCTGCCACTGGGTGCTGCTTGTATATAAAAGTGAATTAGAATGTGATTTTATAACATCCCCAGTTTGCAGTTTGCTCTTCCCGAGGCTGACTTCTTCATGTCCTGCTCCTCAAGGTTTGTCACTGTTTTCTAATCTATATTGTAAATAGAAGTTTTCTGTAGAGTGTGCCCAAAGTCTTTATAATATTTGATGATTCACTGCAGGTCTGGGCAGTGTTTTGAAAAGTTCCTCTATTTTACACATGGCATGGCATGGTGTCACAGCACCGTCTGTCCATTCTGCTTTAGCACCATGGGACCCCATGCCATGTGTAAAACTGCAGTCCAGGCTGAGTAAGGCCTCAGAGCACATGGCATTACTGTCTGTATTTAACTGCTTGATGGGCTTATTTTGGGCCTGGCTGGTTCACATGTATGTGTTTTGGCGGCCCACATTTGCGCAGGCACAGCAGCTCATTCATTTAAATAGGCTGTCATGCCTGAGTTTCCTGCAAAGAAAAGTGCATGCCTCATGTAATAGGCTGCGCACACGGCACACCTATGCCCATCAAGCAATGAAATACAGCACTGTCTGTCCATTCTGCTGTCTGCTGTGACTTATCTGCAGTTCCTGCACTGTCAAACTTGCTGCATTTTTAGACGTTTAGATCACGCTTTTAAAAACACAGTGCATTTGTATGTGCAAGAACTGCAGGTAAGTAGCATGGTGCAAAAACAGAATGGATTTCAAGGCAACTTTATTTTTAAAATGCTGAATGCACCTTTTTTTTTTGCAGGAAACAAAGGCATGGCAGCCCATTTAAATCAATGGGCTGCTGTGCCTGCACAAATGAGGGCTGCAAAAACACATACATGTAAACCAGCCAGGCCCAAAATAAGCTGGAGTGGGGCCCAAACAAAATGTTTAGACAGGGCCCAAACCATATTAAAGACGGCCCTGGTTAGCGCTCTATACTAGTGTGACCAGACAGTTTTTGGGGACAGTCCCCAAATTTAGGACACATTCCCGACCCAAGACTTTCCCCAAATTTGTCCCTGGCTTGCAGGGGCGGACTTGGGGCTGCCACCTGTCCAGTTTTTGAGACATGATAAAAAAAGTGGTTAATCCGCGCTGATGGCCCTGGCAAAGGTTGCACCCCCCCTAAAAAAAACTCCCTAAGGAGAATAAATAGTTAAAAGTATGGGAGGGGTAATGGCGCTACCTTCCACTCGATACTAATCAGATCTCAAAAAAAAGGCTTAGCTACACATCAGTGTGAAAAGTGGCTCCTCAGATTACCAATCGTGCAATACAACCTCAAAAGAGGCAGTGACCTTGTGAACAAGTGATAATTAAGAACAAAATATTAATAATGGTGTGTAGGGTGTAAAGTGTTACATATATAACCCAGAAGTATATATGTAAAGTTGATTAACTAAAGTACATCAAATGAGACAATAATTGTCTATCATCATAATGTGTAAAAAACAATGGCTCAGATTCATGTAGGGCGGCGTAACTTTGAGCGGGCGTAGCGTATCGTATTTACGCTACGCCGCCACAACTTAGTAAGGCAAGTGCAGTATTCACAACGCACTTGCATCCTAAGTTACGGCAGCGTAGCGTAAATGTGCCGGCGTAAGCTCGCCTAATTCAAATGTGGAAGAGGTGGGCATGTTTTATCGAAATTAATCGTGACCCCACGTAATTGACGCTTTTAACGAACTGCGCATGCGACGTCTGTTTACGTATTCCAGTGCGCATGCTCCAAATTACGCCACAACTACTCAATGCTTTCGACGTGAGCGTAACTTACGCACAGCCCCATTCACGGACGACTTACGCAAACGACGTAAAACATGAAAAATTCAACGCTGTTCCAACGTCCATACCTAACATTGGCTACACCTCATAGAGCAGGGGTAACTTTACGCCCAAAAAAGTCTTACGTAAACGACGTAAAAAAATGTGCCGGGCGCACGTACGTTTGTGAATCGGCGTATCTAGCTCATTACCATTTTCGATGCGTAAATCGACGGAAGCGCCACCTAGCGGCCAGCGTAAATATGCAACTAAGATACAACAGCGTAAGAGACTTACGCCGGTCAGGTCTTAGCAAAATTCTGGCGTATCTTGCTTTCTGAATACAGAAAAAAGATACCCTGGCGCATCCTAGAAGTTACGCAGCGTATCTCGAGATACGCTGACGTAACTTCTTTGAGAATCTGGGCCAATGTATATAAATAATAATAAAGTGTCCAGTGCAGCAAAAATAAAAACAACAAACTAATAATATACCGGTATGTGCAGCTTGTAAGGAAACCACAGGAAAAGTCCAATAAATGATCACAAGATAAGTAAGCTCTTCAAAGTATCTTCATGTGACATAGGTGCTCTCAGTTGTAAAATGGTGACTTTTGTGACCCCTCTTGTGTCCCTGCTTACTAGATCCTAGAACCCCAATGGGGTATTAGGCACATCAAGTGGGAATCCGGCTTGTCCACATGTGGGGTACAAATCTCCAAACTAAGGTGATCCCTCCTGTGCTCAAAAAGACAGATCCAATGGCAAGTGCAAATAAAAGTTGCTCATAGGGGCAAAAAGAAAACTCCCATAGTTTTCTTTTTGACGGTATATATAATTTATAAAAAAAATAGGTAAAAAAAAAAAGTCAATAAATAAAAATTCAGCGGTATAAACCACGACAGCAGATAAAAGCAGTGTACAATAAGATGTCTGTGGCAGACTCTAGGGTCCGGAGCATCGGTTTTGCGGCGTGCACTCCACCTCGCTCTCGGGACCTTCCTGTGTGATGACGTAATGTGGTAGTAGGGCTGCCACCTGTCCAGTTTTTCCTGCACCTGCCAGCCAAAGTTCCTCCCTCCATGCGCTTAGTGTGCTATAGACGAGGCACGGAGGTGGAGCCTCCATGTTGCTGGTTGCCCAGGCTGGCTGCAGGCGAGACACAGAGCCAGACCTTTCATTTTGCTTTGGGCTCTGGCTGGCTGCAGAATGCATGCGGCGGTGGGGTTGCAGGCGGAGCCTCCATGTTACCTGCTGCTCTCCTGAAAACTGTGCTGAGATCATGCTGGGAGACTAAGTTGTACAGTAAGTGTTTGGGGTATCATCCACACAGTCCTCACCCCCCTCATACACAATACACATATACAGTCCTCACCCCCCCCATACACAATCCATCCGTACAGTCCTCACCCCCCTCATACACCATCCATATATACAGTTCTCACCTTCCCCATACACCATATATACAGTTCTCACCCCCCAATACATCATCCATATACAGTATACAGTTCTTACTCCCCACATACACCATCCATTTCTACAGTTCTCACCCCCCCCCCAATATACCATCTATGTATCCAGTTCTCCACCCCCTATACACCATCCATATATACAGTTGTCACCCCCCATAGATCACCCATATATACAGTCCTCACCCACCCATACACCATTCATATATACAGTTCTCCAACTCCCTACATCTTCCATTTATAGAGTTTTCCAACCCCCCATACACCATCCATATATACAGGGCCAGATTCACGTACATCGGCGCATTTTTGGACCGGCGTAGTGCAACTCCTTTAAGTTAGACCGGCTTAATTTTGAGGCGCAAGTACCGTATCCTCGTAGTATTTTCGGCCAAATTTGCACCGGTGCAATGTAAATTGGGAGGCGTAAGACGGTGTAATTCAAAGTGGGAAGGACGTGGGCGTGTTCCATTGAAATGAGCCGTGACCCCATGCAAATGAAGGGCCGGCCAGACTGGGCATGTGCACATGAAGCAGACTATGGTCAGCACCTCTCTGAGCATGCTCAGAACTCGGCACAGCACAAACAGTTAGATAGGAACTAGGCCCGTCAGACTTAGTGAGCTATGCACAGTGCTTAAATAGACCGAGAGAAATTCCCTTCCATTGCAAAAGTACATCCAATTTTTTTCCCATTCTTGAAGCAAGGTGCTTTTATTCCATCATTGTCTGTTGCTGTTTGGAGGTTTGTGTCGTGTCGGTGTGTATATATATATATATATATATATATATATATATATATATATATATATATAATATTAAATAAGATAATTATAATAATATTAAAATTAGTAAATTTATATTAGTTAAAAAACTAAAAATATATATTTATTATATTAATTATTCTAAAATATATACTAAACAGAAAAAAATGTATATACAATATATATTTACCCATTAGGGTGAAATGAGCCACTGGCAAGGAAATGGAGTGTTGTCAGTACCTTGCCCAGTGGCGGTCGACAGATCCTCTCCCGTGTAAGAACAGGGGAGTCCGCGCTATGGTGAATAAAGTAGCTGTTGCCTCCCAGTAGGATCCCTATGTGGGGAGCTAATATAAATATAAATAGTAGAAATGGAAATGGCGCTGCTAAAGTGAAATTGAGTAAAGGTGGATTAATTAGGTCAGGAGCCTGTGCAGGCCAGCAGGCCCAAAGATTTCTAAAGTAAAATGATCCTATGCTGCTATAAGGATGCTAGCTGTGACCGATGCACCCTAAACCATATAAAACAAAGAAAAAAATGTGTCTCTAGAGTCTAATAGGTAGGAATCCCTACTAGTGTGTTTACTAGTGTAATCAACCACACTAGTAGGGATTTTTACCTATTAGACTCTAGAGATAAAAAAATTTCTTTGTTTTATATGGTTTAGGGTGCATCGGTGACAACTGGCATCCTTATAGCAGCATAGGATCATTTTAGCGTGGAAGGCTCGGAGAAGGGCAGGAGCATGAACATCTGTGGAGGGAACCCAGGAACGCTCCTCTGGACCATAGCCGCGCCAATGGACCAAGAACTGCAACCGACCACGGACCAAGCGTGAGTCCAGGATATCGCTCACCTCATACTCCTCATGATCGCCCACCTGGACAGGACGAGGCCGGGGAACCGATGAGGTGAAGCGATTGCATATTAGTGGTTTCAACAGGGAAACGTGAAACACATTGGAAACCCTCATGCCCGGTGGGAGCGCAAGGGCATAGGCAACCGGGTTCACCCTGCGGAGCACACGGAAAGGACCAACAAAGCGGGGAGCCAGCTTAGGAGTGGGCACTCGGAGGTTGAGATTGCTAATGGACAACCATACACGGTCTCCGACCTGGTAGGAAGGAGCAGGCAACCGTCTGCGATCAGCCTGGAGTTTCTGGCGCTGCGCAGAAACCTGGAGGGACCTCTGGATCTGTACCCATGAAGCACATAGAGCAGAAAGGTGATCCTCCACCGCCGGAATATCTTGGGGAGAGAATGACTCCGGTAACACGGCAGGTTGGAACCCATAATTGGCCATGAAGGGAGACGACCCAGAGGAAGAGTTAACCGCCGTGTTCCTGGCAAACTCAGCCCAGGGCAGAAGATCGACCCAATTGTCCTGATGATCAGAGACGTAGCAACGAAGGAATTGTTCCAGGGCCTGATTGGACCGCTCAGCGGCCCCATTGGACTGCGGGTGGTAAGCCGAAGAGAAAGAGAGTCGAATCCCCAACTGGGAGCAAAAAGCTTGCCAGAACCTGGACACAAACTGACTTCACCGATCCGAGACTATGTCTTTGGGCAAACCGTGCAACCGGAAGACCTCCTTGGCGAAAACCGTGGCCAACTCTTGTGCAGAGGGTATTTTCTTGAGTGGAACACAGTGGCACATTTTGGAGAACCGATCCACAATCATGAGAATGACCGTATGGCCTCGGGACGCAGGAAGGTCCACAATGAAATCCAGCCCCAGGTGTGACCATGGGCACTCCCCAGTGGCAATGGGTTGTAGAAGTCCCAACGGAAGGTGCCGAGGGGACTTGTTCTGGGCACAGACAGAGCAGGCCGCTACATATGCGGCAATATCGGAGCGTAGAGAAGGCCACCAGAACAAACGTGAGACCGCCCAGAATAGCTGATTCTTCCCAGGATGCCCTGCCGTCTTGGAGTTATGATAGGTTCGCAACAGCCTGGTACGCAACTCCTCAGGCACGAAGCATCTGCCATCGGGCCTCCCAGGGGGAGCACCAGATTGGGCTGCCAAAATCTGCTCCCCAAGGGGAGAGATCAAGCTGGTGCGGATGGCGGCCAAGATCTGATTTGGAGGTATGACCGAAGTCGGTAGCGATTCCTCCCTAGACAGCTCGGAGTACTGGCGTGATAAGGCATCGGCCCTGTCGTTCTTTTATCCGGGTAAATAGGAGACCACATAATTAAAACGTGACAGAAACAGAGCCCATCTGGCCTGACGGGGTGTCAATCTCTTGGCCTCCGAAAGGTAAGTCAGGTTCTTGTGGTCCGTCAGGATGAGAACCGGGACCACCGAACCCTCGAGCAAGTGCCTCCACTCTTTGAGAGCCTGCACGATGGCTAACAACTCTCTATCGCCAATCTGGTAGTTGCACTCTGCAGGAGACAGTTTCCTGGAGTAAAACCCACAGGAGGAAAGCAAAGGACCCTCTGGTGTCCGACGCTGAGACAGAAGGGCGCCTACTCCCGTCTCAGACGCGTCCACCTCAAGGACAAAGGGCAGCCCAGGGTTGGGATGAGACAATATAGGAGCCGAAACAAAGGCAGACTTTAGAGCCTCGAAAGCCTGGATGGCCAGACATGGGAATTACTGCCCTTCTTGGTCAGATCTGTGAGAGGCTTGGCCAACCTGGAAAAGTCCCTGATGAACTTCCGATAATAATTGGCAAAGCCCAGAAAGCGCTGCAGGGAACGAAGACCACTGGGCTGAGGCCACTGAAGGACTGCCGAAACCTTCTCGGGGTCCATAGAGAACCCCTCCGCGGAAATGATGTAACCTAAGAAGGTTACTTGGGATCGGTGAAATTCTCAAGCTTACCGAAGAGCTTGTTCTCTTGTAACCGTTGCAACACTCGCTTGACATCCAGAATGTGGGTCTCCATGGATTCGGAGTATACCAAGATATCATCCAAATAGACCACCACACACTGCTGCAACAGGTCACAGAAAACATCATTGATAAATTCCTGGAAGACTGCGGGGGCATTGCACAACCCAAAGGGCATCACCAGGGATTCATAATGCCCGGTCCTGGTGTTGAACGCGGTCTTCCATTTGTCACCCGCCTTGATCCTTACAAGATTGTACGCAGCCCTCAGATCGAGTTTGTTAAAGACTGTTGCTCCCTTGAGGCGGTCGAACAACTCGGAAATCAACGGAATCGGGTATGCATTTTTAATCGTGATGCGATTTAGGCCCCTATAGTCAATGCACGGCCTCAGTTCACCGCCCTTCTTTTTTACAAAGAAAAATCCAGCTCCTGCCGGGGAAGAGGATTTGCGAATGTGCCCCCGGGAAAGCGCCTCCCTCACGTACTCCTCCATGGCCTTATTCTCCAGAACCGACAAAGGATATACCTTGCCACGAGGAGGGATGGCACCAGGCTGTAAATCAATGGCACAATCGTATGGGCGGTGCGGAGGCAAGGCAACAGCACGCACCTTATCAAACACATCCAGGTACTCCCTGTATTCAGGAGGCAACATAGGGTGCGAGGAGGCACACAACAACTTGACAGGCCCATGGATGCAACTAGCCGTCTATCGCCTTAAGAACCAGAGGGGAAACTCGAGGCTGCAGAGGAATGGAATTTGCGGCAACAAATTCACTGTCGATGAAAAAACCACCAGCACCAGAGTCCACCAACGCCTGGATCGTCACCGAGCCCCCGACCCAGGAGAGAACAACAGTGATCAGTGGTTTATCAGCACGGGAAACCAGGGACAAAGAGACTCCACCCAAGATCTGCCCCCGACAGGGTCTCAGGTGCGAGCGTTTCCCGGACGGTCCGGGCATGACCACCGAAGGTGCCCACTGAGACCACAGTACTTGCATCGGCCCTCGCGTCTCCAGGATGCCCTCTCTCCCTCAGACAGGCGAGCAAACCCCAGTTGCATGGGCTCACCTCCAGGCGGGTCAGCCTCAGGAGGCGTGGGAGGAGAGGGAGGCACGGGTGGGACAGCAAACGTAGGCGCCAAGCTGTTAGGAGGCCTCTGCAGGCTCTCCTTAAAGGAGGGTCTCTCCCTGAGTCTGGAGTCAATCAATATCAAGAAGGAAATGAGGCCCTCGAGCTCCACAGGTAGGTCTTTAGCTGCAATCTCATCCTTCAGGGTGCCCGAGAGACCATGTGAGAAAGCAGCGACCAGAGCCTCATTATTTCAGCCCACCTCTGCTGCCAGGGTACGAAACTCAATGGCGTATTCGGCTACTGATCATGAACCCTGTCTGATGGACATGAGGAGCTTCGCAGCAGAGGCAGAGCGAGCCGGCACATCGAAAACCTTCCGAAGAGAAGCAACAAAACCGGAAAACTCGGCAACCACCGGATTGTTGTTTTCCCATAAGGGACTTGCCCAGGCCAGGGCCTTATCCGAGAGCAGCGAGATCAGGAAGCCCACCTTCGATCTCTCAGAGGAAAAGGCATGTGGCAGCAACTCGAAGTAAATGCCCACTTGGATAAGGAAACCTTGGCACTGGGTTGGCTCTCCCCCGAAGCGCTGCGGGAGGGGGGCAGAGCCGGTCATACACTGAAACACCACAGGCGCATCAACAGTAGTGTTGAGCGGAATACGCCATATTCGATTTCGCGATATTGCGCGAATATATAGAAGAATATTCGCGAATATTCGCTAATATCGAATATTCGTGATATTTTATCCCAAAAACAAATTGCGAAATTTCGCTAATGCGAAAATGATTGCGAAATTCTCATAAACGGAGATCATTTCCTGTATTACTAAACTAATATGCACTAAACACTAACTCTACACTAACTCTACTTAAAAGAAAGGAGAATAAGGGGGCAAAAGAAGGGCAGAGAAGATAATCGCTCAATATTCCTATTGCGCGATTATCTTCTCCGCCCTTCATTTGCATCAGAGCCAATCAGAATAACTCGAATATTCGGCAAAAGGAATATTGCGCGATTTTCTTCTCCGCCATTCTTTTGCATCAGAGCCAATCAGAATAACTCGAATATTCGGCAAAAGGAATATCGCGCAATATTCCTCGCAAAAGAAGGGCCGAGTAGCTGATGCGATTCTTTTATGTTGCCGAAAATTCGCAATGCGAATTTTCGGCAACATAAAAGAGTCGCATCAGCTACTCGGCCCAGGGTCTCTCTCTAATCATACCAGCAATGGTTTTAGACGTTGATGGAGATCACTAGGATGTGATCTGTTTTAAAAATAAATTTGAAAAAATACGAATATTCACCATAGCGAATATTCACCGCAATATTCCAATTATTCGCGAATACTCGAATATTCGCAATGCGAATATTCGTGAGCAACACTAATCAACAGGTGCCGGGGTAGACTCAGGCGCATCAACCGGAGCAGCAGTAGGAGCGGGCCCTGGAGTGACAACCGAACCATCAGCAATAGGAGCTAAATGAGCTGTGCGTGCAAGCAGGATTTGCAACGCCTGAGCGTACTGATCCAGCAGGTGATCCTGCTGATCAAGTCTGGCAACCAGCGTGGACAGTGAAAGTGGCTCAGTACCGTCAGAATTTATGGCTTGGGCCTAATGTCATGAATCAGACATACACAAACGGATGAATGAAAGAAAAGGTTCTTTATTAAAAACCAAACAACAAGGTTAAAGTCCAGACAGATGAAAACAGGCAGGAGAGTCTTCCACCGGAGCCAGGATCGATAGCCATGGATGGGAGTCAGTCCAGCCAGAGTCTGTAACCAGGAAGGTGGTGAAACGAAGCCAGGGATCAGGAGCCAGAAGGAACGTCAGTAGAAGCCGGGTCGGTAACCAGAACAGCAGCACGATGAAGGTAGGATGTGAGACAAGTCTTAACACAGAGGCCCAAGCAAGGGAGTGCTGCAGAAAGCATGGTATATATATGCTGAGCATCCAGCTCCTCCCAGTGGGAAGGAGGAGCCACAGGGAATGGGAAGTTACAAGAACCTCAGAAGCAAGATGGCCGCCAGCACATGTCAATGATGAGAAGCTAGGAAGGAGGTAAGTCCATGACACCTCCTCCTTCTGCGCTCATCTAAAGTCAGTAGTATAGCTATGAGCAAGGATGCCCCTGGCATGTTGGCATACAGATTAATGTCCTGCAAGTGTGGCTGTTCAGCTCGGCCCTAATGGTGTTGCTTTTGCTGACATGTAGACGGATTGTCTAATTTTAAGCAAGCTTTAATATGGTCTAATTTTAGACCAGGCGTGCAGCTGATAAGCACATCGGGCCAGATTCAGATAGATCAGAGCATCTTTGCTCTGGAGTAACGCTTCTCATTTACGTTACTCTGCCGAAATTTTAGGAGCAAGTGCTGTTATTCATGAAGAACTTGCTCCTAAAGTTGCGTCAGCGCATCGCAAATGAGCCGGCGGAATTCAAATTGGGCGGGTACGGGGCATGTAGTATTCAAACTAAGCGCGATCCCGCGGCGAACGTACTGCGCATGTGTCGAGTGTCAATGCATCCCAGTGCGCATGCTCCAAATTCTGTCAGTGAACGTCAATGACGTCACATCCCCATTCATGAATGTTTTACGCAAGCGACGCGATTTGTTTTTTTTCCGACGCGATGACGACGCCTATACTTAACATAGGATACTCCACTAGGGGGCTGCTTTATCTATACGCCGCGTATCGCTTCCGGAAACGTCGTAAAGTCACTGCGTCGCGCCCGAAAAAGATCGTGAATTGCCGATTCCCGCTCATTAACATATTTTTTGAGCGTAAATCGGCGGGAACGCCCCCGGCGCCATTTTTAAGTTGAAGTAACGATGCGATGGCGAAATTCAATTGCGCCGATCGCATCGGAACTCCAACCCGGCGTTTCTTGTTTTCTGGTTACAGAGAACAAAAAAACGCCGGCTTAAAGTGACAGTTAGGCTGGCGGATCCATTGATCCGCCAGCCTAACTCTACCTGAATCTGGCCCATCGTGTAGACTGCACCACACAAACTTACTTTTGTGGATCGGCGTATCTCCCTCATTTGTATATTTGCATAGCAAATCAATGGTGTGTCTAGTGCAGTTTTGCACGCACGCTGCGCCGGTCTATCCAAATTATGATGGTCTAAAAAATGTGGATTTCAGGCGTATATTTCGTTTTGGGGATACGGTGCATAGATAAGCGTGTGCATTTTTAGACTTGTGCCTAACTCGTGATACTTCGGAGTAAGTGCTTTGTGAACACAGTTATCACCCCCCCATACACCATCCATCCATACAGTCTCCCCCCATCCACATATACAGCTCTCACCCCACCCATACACCATCCATCCATACAGTCCTCATCCCCTCATCCACAAATACAGTTCTCACCCCCCATACATCATCCATCCATCCAGTCACCCACCCATACACCATATACATATACAGTCCTCACCCCCATACACAATCCATCCATACAGTCCTCACCCCCTCATACACCATCCATATATACATTTCCCACCTCCCCATACACCATATATACAGTTCCCACCCACCGAATACATCATCCATGTATACTGATCCATTCCCCCTCCACCTTCCATATATACCACTTTCCACCATCCCTCATACACCATCCATATATACAGTTCTCCACCCTCCCCCATACACCATACATATAGACAGTTTACACCCCTACCCCATACACTATCCATATGTACAGTACTCCACCCCACCCCCATACACCCTCCTTATATACATTTCTCACTTCTCCCCTCCATACACCATCTATATATACAGTCCTCACCCCCCATACACCTCGCACCCCTCTCCTACATGTACCACCCACCGCCATACAGTCCACCCCCCTCTCCTACATGTACCACCTACTGCCATACACTCTGCACCCCTCTCTTACACATACCATGCACCGCTATATACTCTGCACCCCTCTCCTACACTTACCACCCACTGCCATACATTCGGCACCCCTCTCCTACACATGCCACTTACCGCTATACACTCTGCACCCCTCTCCTATGTGTACCACCCACTGCCATACACTCCTCACTCCTTTCCTGCACATACCACCCATTGCCATACACTCCACACCCCTCTCCCTGGACATACTGCCCACCTCAATACACTTCGCACAGCTCTCCTGCACATACCACCAACAGCCATACACTCCACTCCTTTCCTGCGCATACTACCCACTGCCATACACCCTGCACTCCTCTCCTCCACATACCACTCACCTCCATGTATACCACAATACTGCACATACTACCAACCTCCATACACGCCACACCACTCTCCTGCACATATTACAGGCCAGCATTTGCTCCACACCCCTCTCCTGTACATACTACCTACTGCCATGCCCTCCGCACCCCTATAATACTTAAAAAAGTTTTTTCTCTATCTTATCTTCTTAATATCTAACGTAAAACGTAAAACGTCCGTGAATGGGGATTGACGTCATTGACGTTCCCTGACAGAATTTGGAGCATGCGCACTGACAGTTGACGCATGCGCAGTACGTTCGCCGCGGGATCGCGCATAGTTAACATAATACACGCCCCCTACCTGCCCAATTTAAATTCCGTCGGCTCATTTTCGTTACGCCGCCACAACTTTAGGAGCAAGTGCTTTGTGAATAACAGTACTTGCTCTTAAAGTTACAGTGGAGTAACGTAAATGAGAAACGTTACTCCAAAGTAAAGAAGCTCCCATCTACCTGAATCTGGCCCAATATGCCCCAAATATAGGACTGACTATTCCAAAATAAAACTCATGTGCTAATTTACATCACAGTGCACCAACACACAAAATGTGCATTGTCACAATGAGTATGGTGTACATTATGTGTGTGTCTTTGGGGGGTGTTTAAGTCTGGGTTCACTCCTATGAATGATGGTAATGCATGTACCTGCGTTTTAAATGCAGTGCACCACCACTCATGGTAACACTCTTGCTTTAGCAAGATTCATTACGGGTGACATTAACAATGAAGCGCATCAACACGAACAACATATGTTTTTGTGTGATGTTTTTGTGTGTTGTGACACCATATTGCTGAAATCGGATGTTTTTTTTTTTTCTGTTGCTCAAAATATTTTTTTCCTAGCTATTGGGGGTTTAGAAATATTAGGGACAGAGGACATATAGTCCTCAATCGTTTTCTCCTCTGCAGTTGTGGCTGCCTCCACTGACACTGAACAGGAAGTGCTTTGTATATAGACAAATGAAGAGATCGTTAACATGCCATTAATGTTTAGATTCTCTTCACATAGAATGAACACTAGGGTTATCAGCACTGAACACCCCAGTGTTCATTCAGTAAAGTGAAGGACTGGTAAATATGACAAATTTACTGATCCTCCACTTGCCATCCTCCCACTGTCTACCGCCGTTCTGAAAGTTAAACGCTCATTGTACTACAATACTAAAACTGAACCCTACCTCATTTCTCTTGCTGTGCTTCTATTTTTGAATGAGCCAACCATTTAAAGTAGGATTGTCTGAGATTTCTAAATCACTAAAAAAACATTATAAATAGTGAAAATAAATTAATTCATTTATACACCTCTAGTTTTCTGCATAATAACTGCTCAGATGTTTTGACATCTTTACTGTTCACAATTTTTCAGTTACGGATGCCTTAAACTACTTGCCTTCATTAAGTTTTATTGTAACCACATTTATTTTTCTTAGCATTAAAACATTCAAAGCTCCAATTAAAACTGTGCAGGAAATAAAATGCTAGTCACAAAGCTAATCCAATTAAAATGTTTCAATCTATTATACAGTCAGACTTAGAAAACAAAAATGACCATTTTGAACCTGATGATTATGCCCACGGTATAGCAGATGTGATCTGTAGGCACCCTCAGGAATTGTTTCCTCTCTTCAGACTTAATAAAAGAAAGTGCAGCAAAATAACATATGGTGTCACAGGTCATGATGTTCAGTGGTACATATGGCCTTGAAATATGTAATATAATTATATTACTCTAAATTAGATTTTTGTTATATTTTCTGGGGATGGTCAACATATGGTAAACTGCATACTGGTCAATTATGAGGTCAACTTAATCAAATTGAAATTCACATTGTTGCTGGAAAGATTCAGTATCTCTCCAACAAAATACGTTTTCTGCTTACAATTGTATTTAAAGATAAAACCATCCCCAAGAATAGATATTAACATGCACCGCAATATAAAACCTACAAAGTGACCTTTAGAGGAGTAATAATAAAAATCATACTAGCTAATCAAACACAAAGCTATTGCCGGGTTCAATTTTAATTTAAAAAAAATTGTGCGATATTACTTCTTCATTTATTTTCCTCTTTTCATTATTAAATACGTTGTACAAGAACACTTTAAATACAATGCAAATATTAAATGTTGCAAAAAATGGATAGCTGACACCAAAATGTCATTGGCAATGTTCTACAATTTAGCAAAACTCCTAAAAATTGTTTTTGAATCATGCAAATTATTAGCTGTCTTAATGTTTTAGCATAAACAAAAGATGAAAAGTTTCAAAAGAGCACAAAGAACTTGTAAAGGCAGAAGGTTTTATATCTTAACCAGTTAAGGACCAGCCACCGCAGTTATACTGCGGCAGGTTGGCTCCCCTGGGCGAATCGCCGTAGCTGTATGTCCGCTGCTTTAAGAGCTCTAGGGGGCGCGATGACAGAGCCGATGCGTGTGTCCAGCAGCCGTGATGTCCACCAGGCACCCGAGATCGCTTCTGAAAGAGACAGAACGGAGATCTGTCAATGTAAACAAACAGATCTCTGTTCTGTCAGGAGAGATGAGACAGATCTGCTGTTCATACTGATTAGGAATAGTTATCGGTCTCCTTCTCCAGGCAGTGCCATCCCCCCACAGTTAGAAACACTCCCTAGGACACACATTTAACCCATGATCGCCACCTTGTTTTAACCCCTTCCCTGCCACTTCCTCCTTCTGCCGAGGCGCCTTTTGGTGGCCCCTCCCTGTAGGCGATCGCCTGGGACACGTGACAGGTCTGAGGCGATCGCCTGTCCAATCAGACGATCGCCTGATTGGACATATTTCTGTTCATACTGATTATGAATAGTGATCGGTCTCCTTCTCCAGGCAGTGCCATCCCCCACAGTTAGAAACACTCCCTAGGACACACATTTAACCCATGATCGCCACCTCGTTTTAACCCCTTCCCTGCCACTTCCTCCTTCCGCCGAGGGGCCTTTTGGTGGCCCCTCCCTGTAGGCGATCGCCTGGGACACGTGACAGGTCTGAGGCGATCGCCTGTCCAATCAGATAGCGCAAGCGCAGTGAGTGCCAGGCCCTGAAGCCGGAAGCTGAGTGCCCACAGTAACAATGAGGACGCCGGCCGGAGAGGGGGAGAGAAGCAGAGCTCCGGCTGGCGCATCGCTGGAGCGTGGAGCAGGTGAGTGAATGTTTATTAAAAGCCAGCAGCTACACTTTTTGTAGCTGCTGACTTTTAATAAACATTAAAAATGGCCGGAACTCCCCTTCAAGGACAAACCTACAGAACCTCTCTCAACTATCTTGTTTGTAACTCTGGGAATGCCTGTATTTTAGTTTTGAATATTGTGGTTAGGGATTTGAACTGATTTTTAGATTATAATTTCTGTCTGTGTCCTAGCCAGGAGGAACTCACATATTGGGACAGATATATAAATGGAAAAATTCAGGGCATGTAAACCTGGAAGTAGCCCATTCTGCCTTAAATGTACAAAGATACACCAGCAGGCCAACATATAATGACATCTGAAGACTTCCCAGGTGTCTCTGCACTGAATTCAGCAAGAAAAAAAAGCTCTGTTAACCACTTAAGGACCGCCTCCTGCACGTCGGCAGAATGGCACGGCTGGGCACATGCACGTACAGGTACAGGTCCTGTGCTAGTACCCAGCCGTGACCCGGTCCGAAGCTCTGGGACCAGGACTGTGGGACTCGCAGACCCGATCGCCGCTGGAGTACCGTGATCGGTCCCCGGAGCTGAAAAACAGGGAGAGCCGTGTCTAAACACGGCTTCCCCGTTCTTCACTGTGGCGGCATCATCGATCGCGTGATCCCTTTTATAGGGATACACAATCGATGATGTCACATCTACAGCCACACCCCCCTACAGTTGTAAACACACATTAGGTCACACATAACCCCTTCAGCGCCCCCTTGTGATTAACTCCCAAACTGCACTGCATTTTAAATGCAGTTTTTGCTGTGAAAATGACAATGGTCCCAAAAATGTGTCAAAATTGTCCGAAGTGTCTGCCATAATGTTGCAGTCATGAAAAAAATCGCTGATCGACGCCATTAGTAGTAAAAAAAAAAAAGAAAATTAATTAAAATGCAATAAAACTATCCCCTATTTTGTAAACGCTATAAATTTTGCGCAAACCAACTGATAAAAGCTTATTGTGATTTTTTTTTTTACCAAAAATAGGTATAAGAATACGTATCGGCCTAAACTGAGGAAAAAAAAATATTTTTTTATATTTTTTTGGGGGGGGATATTTATTAAAGCAAAAAGTAAAAAATATTGAATTTTTTTCAAAATTGTCGCTCTATTTTTGTTTATAGCGCAAAAAAAAAACAAAAAAACGCAGAGGTGATCAAATACCACCAAAAGAAAGCTCTATTTGTGGGAAAAAAGGACGCCAATTTTGTTTGGGAGCCACGTCTGTTAAAGCGATGCAGTGCCGAATCCCAAAACCTGGCCAGGTCCTTTAGGGCCGCGTACACATGATCGAACATGTCCGCTGAAACTGGTCTGCAGACCAGTTTCAGCAGACATATCCGATCGTGTGTACGGCCTAGCGGACAGGTTTCCAGCGGACAAAAGTTTTAAAACATGGCTTGCATGTAAATGTAAAGAAAAGATATATATAAATGCCTGTGAAATAAAAAAATGTATTCATATACTGAATACCATCTTTACATGTATTAATCCCTTAGGCCGCGTACACACAAGGAGACATGTCCGCTGAAACTGGTCCGCAGACAGTTTCCGTGGACATGTTCGATCGTGTGTACCGCCTAGCGGACAGGTTTCCAGCGAAACTTGTCCGCTGGAAACCTGTCCGTCGGACATGTCCGCTGGTTAGTACGCCTAACCAGCGGACCGAAATCTCCCGCATGCGTCGAATGGATTCAACGCATGCGTGAAAGCATTTTACTTCCTGGTTTGCGGACATCGCGGCGTCAACGTCACCGCCACGTCACCGCGCTGTCTGTCCGCGGGGATTTTGGTTTGATCGTGTGTATACACCATCAGACCAAAATATCCGTCGGACCATTTTCATCGGACATGTCTCCTCGTGTGTACGCGGCCTAGCTGCCTAAAGGTCCGGGTCTTAAGTGGTTAAACGAGAGTTAGGGACTGCACTTTAGAGAATGGCAGTCCCTAATGACAAGTTAGCATGACTTCAACATGCTATATATTTGCATGTGTATGCCACTAAAACCTTTGGGCTAGATCCACAAATATCCACTGATACGCCGGAATTACGCTAAGATACGACTGGCGTAACATTATTACACCGTCGTATCTTAGTTGCATACTTACGCTGGGTGCTAAGGGCGCTCCCGTTGTGTGTCCGCATAAAATTTGCAAATGAGCTAGATACGCCGATTCACAAACGTAGGTACGGCCGGCCCAGTGTTTTTACGTTGTTTGCGTAAGCGTCGGTCCAGCGTAAAGTAACCCCTGCTGTATAGAGGCGTACGTAATGTTAAGTATGGACAACGGGCCAGCGTTGATTTTTCCGTCGTTCACGTCATTTTTGCGTAAACCGTTCATGAATAGGGATTTGCGTACGTTACGTTCATGTCGTTTTCATTGATGTTTTGCGACGTGATTTCGCTCATGCGCACTGGAATACATCCAAGGTCGGCGCATGCGCAGTTTAAAAAAAGGCGTTGTTTGCGTCGGGTCATTCATAATTACAATAAAACACGCCCCCCACTAGTTAATTTGAATTACACCCTCGTACGCCAGCCCATTTACGCTACGCCGCTGTAAGCTACAGCGGCATTTCTTTGTGGATAAGGATACGCCGCTGTAACTTACAGCGGCGTAGAGTAAATGGGACACGCTGCGCCGGCGGGGCAGTTTTTGTGAGTCGGGCCCTTTGTTTCTAATGTTTTTAAATTGCCATGTAGTAGGATCTTTTTTTTTTTTTTCTGATGACCAACTGGTAAATGTTCTGATATTGTTCTGTGATATGCCTTGGCCATATGCACCTTACCTCAAGTAGGTAAGAATCATTGTCCTTGTTTGCCTTGATGGTTATTGTACCCAGAAATTATTTGTTAGCATTGTACAATTAACAAATAAGTTATTAGCGAGTGGGAACTAAGAAGATATCTTCCAACTTGGACACGTGTTCCATTGAGAGATTTTGCTCACTGTGGAGAGTTTTTCTCCTACTTCCTAATATGTCTAAAGGACAGAAAGTGAAAAAATTTCCAATGGGATACAGATGGCATTAAAAAAAGATGGGCGTTTATATCATATGTGTAAAAATGTTTAAGTAGCGCTAATTACTCTGTTAATGCTAAGTGAATATAATAATGGATAGGCAAATCTAATATAAAGTGCAGCACAACAAATACGTAAATATTTAAATAAAGATCAATAAGCAATAAAGTCCATGTAAATAAATATACTACACTATACACAAGTCCATGTGAAAAGTGCGTAAAGTGCATCCACAAAAGAGTCTGATGATCCAAGAAAATCAGTCTTTAACATAGCAGGATGATTTCAAATGTAAACAAGGTAGAGAGAAGGGGAGAGGGATGGATGTGGGAGTCCAAAACTGCAGAAGTATGTAGATATCGCAGAAATATTTGTTGTCGGAATGTCCTCCCCCAGTAGTACCAGCCTCTCATCTCTAATGCCGCGTACACACGGTCGTTTTTTGCGATGAAAAAAAACGGCGTTTTTTAAAACGTCATTTAAATTGATCGTGTGTGGGCAAAATGTTGTTTTTTGTCTTAAAAAAAACGACCAAAAAAAAATTCCAACATGCTTGAATTTTTTGTGTCGTTTTTCAAAACGTCGTTTTTTGTTTCACAAAAAGTCACCGTGTGTAGCAAAAACGTCGTTTAAAACGACGTTTTTCAACCCGCGCATGCCCAGAAGCTAGTTAGGAAGCGAGCTTCAATGGAAAAGAGTGGTGAACGTAACCTCGCTTTTTGTGAAAAAAACGATGGTGTGTATGCAAAATTGTCTTTGAAAGTGACGTTTCAAAAACGTCGTTTTTTACTTCACAGAAAACGTCGTTTTTTTTCATCACAAAAAATGATCGTGTGTACGCGGCATCAGGCTCCTTACACACGGAGCGGTCTGTTTTTCGGTCCGCTCCGTGTGTTCGTCAGCTCAGCGGGGGGGTCTCCGCTCAGCTATTGGCGGACAGTGCGGTCCCCGCACACTGTGCAGGGACCGCCCCATCTCTCCTCCGCTCTCCCCTATGGGGAGTCGGATGGAAACGGACCGTCTGTCCGTTTGCATCCGATCCGATCCACCGGACGGAAGAAAAATAGTGTTTTCTTCTGTCCGCAAAACGGATCCAGACGGACGCGGATCGTAGGCGGACGTTAGCGGATGCATCATCCGCTAATGGATCCGCTCCCATAGGGACACATTACAAGTCCGTAAACGGACTTGTAATTAGCGGACCGTTCGTCCGCTCATGTGAAAGGGGCCTTAGATCGAACTATGATGAACAGCAAGCGGTAGTTACTTTTTCCTCCTTTGTGTATCCTGAACAAAGGGCCACTGCAGCTGTATCTCCAATCTCACCGTCAGTTTCCTAGACAATACAACCTCCAGCTCCACAGATTTTTAAAGCAGAAAAGAAGAGGGAAAGAAGAGGGATCTCCATAGTGTAGTCTATTAAAAATCAGGTGTTTCCATTTATTTAAAAGCAGATAAGAACAATAAAAATGGCAAAAAAACGCCAGACAGAAAAACAAATAACATCAGATTTAGGGACTTCCGGTCACAGCCGGAAGTGACATCACAAAGCTCCTCCCGATGCACTGTCACGTCACTGTCACGTGTTTATATCATATATAATTCATTAAAATAGAAAAAAAGTTTTGCCTTTAGATTTGCTTTACTGCAGGTAAACTTTATGTTGCAGTTTTCCTACAGCAAAACTTTTAGACTTTTAGATAGACTTTAAAGAGTAACTGCACTTTTGTTGAGAAAAGAAAACAATTATATTTGCCCAGATTCCAACCTGTTTGTACTCTGAATCTGAATGAGTGACTTTTTTATTATTGATCAGCGGATGCACTTGTGTTCTAATGCCGAGTACAGACGCATTCAATCTCCGACAACAAATGTTCGATGGGAACTTGTTGTCAGAAATTCCGTCCTTGTGTAGGCTCCATCGGACATTTGCTGTCGGAAAATTTCCGACAACAAAAATTTGAGAACAAAATCCGTTCTCATAAATTCGGAGCGTGTGTTGACAATTCCAACACACAAAATTCCACACATGCTCTGAATCAATTATGCTAGAATAAAGAAGTTGTTTTGCTGCTGATATTCACACAGAGTTCTGACAAACTGATTTCTCAAAGACTTCGAGATAACAGGAACAGCAGCAGATTACATATACGCGTGAATCGTCTCTCATCATACTTCTACTAACACTTCCCTTGTATAGTGCCATCGTACATGTTGTATGTGACCACATTCTTGGCGATTGGAATTTCCAACAACATTTCTGCGACCGTGTGTATGCAAGACAAGTTTGAGCCAACATCCATCGGAAAAAAATCCACGGTTTTGTTGTTGGAATGTCCGATCATGTGTACACGGCATAATGAGGAATGTTGTATTGTCAGCATCCCTGTAAAAGTGATTAATTCATTAGGAGTATCTCACCAAAAATTCCATTTTTGTTGCAGAGCATGCCTAAAATCGAACTTGTGTCTTAGTGCAGACCTCTGGGAAAATCAGCGAGCCAATCACACAAAGCAGAAAATTACATTTCTGGGGAAGGCCTCCAGGTTGCTATATTGCATTGCATTTTACAGAAATTACAACACTGCAGATTGAAAAGGAACGGTCATTTTTATTACCATTAAATTATAATATGGCTAGTATAGCAATTGGATTTTCTATTTATACAAATATATATGTATATATATATATATATATATATATATATATATATATATATATTTTTCCCCAAGAAAGTGGAGTTACTCCATATATAAGAGGCAAACAAATAAAAACCCTACTCCAGAATACACTTTTTAGGTAGTTACAGCCAGTGCCGATCCTGACCTCCCTGGAGCCCTAAGCAAAATGACACAATAAAGTTGAGAAGTGTATGGGGGGGCTGCCGAAAATGATGGGGGGTGATGACTTGTTACCTCTTCTCCCATGCAGCCAGCAAGTTGAGGGTGAGGGGCTGAAAATGACTTCTCACCAGACGGGGCCTCTAGTAATTTGGGGGGCCCTCAGCAGCTTTGCAGGGCCCTAAGCGGCTTGCATATTGAGCCTATAGGGCGGATTGGCCCTGGTTACAGGCCCCCCCCTTCTAAATTTAGCTTGTTGATTCTGTCACTTTTGCTGGACAACTTGGCTTGCATGTAAATGTAAAGAAAAGATATATATAAATGCATGTGAAATAAAAAAAAAATATTCATATACTGAATACCATCTTTACATGTATTAATCCCCTAGGCCGCATACACACGATCGGTCAAAACCGATGAAAACGGACTGAAGGTCCGTTTCATCGGTCCAAACAGATCATGTGTGGGCCCCATCAGTCAGTTATCCTTCAATCAAAAAAAATAGAACTTGCTTTAAAATTTAACCGATGGACGCCTAACGATAGGTCAAAACTGATCGTTAGAAGGCACGACCATCGGTTAAAAATCCATGCATGCTCAGAATCAAGTCGACTCATGCTTGGAAGCATTGAACTTCATTTTTTTCAGCATTTTTTGTGTTTTACGTCACGATCGTTTTTTTAACCGATGGTGTGTAGGCACATCAGACCATCAGTCAGCTTCATCGGTTAACCGATGAAAACGGTTCTTCAGACCGTTCTCATCAGATGGACTGATCGTGTGTATGCGACCTTACAGTTACCAGAATACAATATTTTTTCCTATTAATGGGCCTGACTATATAATGTCAGGTGTTCCTTTTATGATGCAATTACCTACTTCACCAATCTAAAAATCATGGCCCAGATTCAGGTACATCTGCGCATTATTGGAGCGGCGTAGCGCACCGCCTTTACGTTAGACTTGCGCAATTTTGCTGCGTAATCACCCTATTCTCGTAGCTTTTGCGCAGGAAATTGCGCATACGTAACGTTTTTTCAGAGGCGTAAGGAGGAGTAATACAAATTGGGAAGGACGTGGGCGTGTTACATTGAAATGAGCCGTGACCCCATGCAAATGAAGGGCCGGCCGGCTCGCGCATGCACGCTTGAAGGAGACCATGTCAGCTCCGCTGTGCGCATGCTCACAACTCGGGAGCGGCGCAATCAGTGAAATTGGAAATGGACTAGGGCAACGTTGTGAACTACGCAGACAGCATAAATAGACACACACAAACGCACTTCCTTTGCAAAAGTACATCCCTTTGTCCCTTCCCATTTAACAAAGTGCTTTTGTCCTGTTGTTCGTTGCGGTGTGTTTTGTAGTTGTCAGATTAGTGTTCTGTGTGATCAAGTGTTTGTTAGTAGATTTTTGAAAGTGGTTTTTGATAAGTGTTTGAGAGACTGTTTGTTTGATTGATATATTTGTGTTTGTTTCTTTTCCTGCTGTATTTTTGTTTTGTTTTTTGGTGACTGTTTCTTGCTCAGTAGTTTTCTCTCTGTGTGTGTGTTTTTTTTTGATTGGTTGTGCTTGTTTGTGTGCGTGAATTTTGTTGACTGGGACTGATTTTTTTTGGAAGGATGAGTGAGAGAAAACGCAAGCTGAATTTTACAGTTGTGGAAAAACAGATTCTTGCCCGGGCCATTAGCGAGTATGGGCGTTACCTCCACGGCCCACAGAGTGCCAACACCACCCCGGCCAGGAGGAGGGAGATTTTGGATAGGATCACTGACCAGGTGAATTCAGCGGGGCAGGGGGAGACACGGACCAGGTCTGGGATTGACAAAAAAATCAATGACCTCCGGCGTCTGTTCAAAAAGAAGCTGGCCAGAATGCATGCCCATGCCAGGGGCACAGGAGGGGGCCCACCATGCCGTATTAGCCTGACAGCGGAGGAGCGTGCGGTGGCCCTGACCTTTCATCGGCATGAAGTTGCGGGCCTGCCCGGCTTTGACTCAAGTCCGGAGCCCGTGGTGCCAGGTAAGTTTTATTTTTTTTTAATACCAGGTGTGTAGCATGTGTGGGGGAGGGGGTGAAAGGGAATATGTGGCAAGTGTGTGGATCCTCCAACCTATGAATGTTTTGTGTCATCCACAGATGTGCAGGAGGGTGCAGGGCCATCTGGCCTGACCGCACCAACCCCAGGACAGCAGCCTAATGAGGCCCCCCCAACAAGGCCGGAGTCTGCGGAGGAGGTTCAAGAGGAGCAGGAGAATCATGAGGAGGAGGAGGAGAATCATGATGAGGAGGAGAATCATGAGGAGGAGGAGTCCATGTCAGGCACTGGACGTTTGGGTTTTGAGGACTCTTCCCCTCTGCCTGGCAGCAGGCAGGCCTCCCTAAGGGGGAGCCCCCCCCCTCCTCCCCCAACATGGCTCCCCTCACAAGGGCCTCCCCTTCTCCCCGGCCACAAGCATCAGCTGGAGGCAGGATGTCATCCCAGACCACCAGGGGGTTGGCCGATCTCCTGCCCGCCACCCTGAGAAGGGACCAGTTCCTCCAGACCCGCCATCTGGGACAGGTCAGCCAGACATTGGTGCGGATGGAGGAGAGCCTGTCCTCCATCAAGGATACGCTGGGGAACCTTGACTCCCACTCCCGGGCTTTCACAACCTGCCTAAACGAACTGCAGACGACATCAGCAGGCGTTGGGCAGGATGTGAGGGCCCTTACCCTGGCTATCCAGGCCAACACGGCAACACTTGGTGCTGCCCTGGACAGAATAGCCGTGGCCTTGGAGGGCAGGCCGCCAGGTGGGCAGAGATCAGGGGCTGCTCCTCCTTCCCCGGTTTTACCCCTCCCCCATGAGTCTCCCCTGAGAAGCCGGGGCCGTGGCTGGGGGCGCCCCAGGCGTGGCTCACGCAGAGGGCACTAATTTGTTTTTCCCCAATTTTTTTTTTTTAAATAGATTTTTTTTTTTTTGTCATATTTTTTTTTTCTGGAAATTTTTTGCTTTGGCAGGTCATTTTTTTTGGTTATTTTTTTTTTGTGTTGTGAATGTGGGGGTGACATTCCTGCCGGAAAAGGGGTGTCACCCTCTATTTTGGTGGAGAAGGGTTCCCCAGGACCAGGGAGAAGTGATCCCCAGGTCCGTGTGAATGGTGTATGAATGTACAGTGACATAATTGGAGCCTTGGCGTGGCGTTGCTGCTCACAAGTCCAGCATGGTGGACTGGTGCCAATCCAATTTGATGAGGATGTGATTTGTATGTGCTAGGGACCACAGTGGTGTGCATGCATGCATTCTCATTGTGCCATGATTAATGTGTGTGTTTAACGTGCAAAGATGCATAATGTCAGCTGGCATGAGATGGGGTCATGAGATGGGGTACCAGTGCATATGCAGAGTCACCTTGAAGGGAAAAGACAGGAGGATGTTAGTCATGCATGTGCCACTTGTGAGGTGTGCATCACGGGAGGGGATAGTCATGCCTGACTCCCATGTCACTCACCAACCAGCCAGCTGTCCCCATACATGTTCTGTTCGAAATCTGTGGGGGTGGGGCTCTGATTGGATATGTAGCTGTCATGGGTGTCATGGGTGGTGCCATGTGTTGGGCTGCTGATGTCCTCCTGCAAGGTTGTGGTCATTCCAGGATGACATGAGGGATGAATCTGAAGATGCGAGACACCTCAAAATCACTCATGCCAAAGATGTCTATGCGTGTGTGATATATCAAGTGAAGAGTGAGGGGCTTGTATCAGATAATAATATTGTATTAGATTAGATTAAATTGTAAATTTTATATAAGCAAATAAAAAATAAAAATAAAACATCTCCCGTGCCCTCCTTAGTGCCCTCCTCAGTGCCCTCATCCTTCTTTGTTCATCTAAAGTCAGTAGTATAGCTATGCGCGACGATGCCCCTGGCATGTTGGCATACAGATTGTTGTGCAACACGTGTGACTGCTGAACTCCTCACTAACAGTGTTGCTTTATCTGACAAGTAGACTTTTTTTCTCTTTTTAGACCAGCTTTTATATGCTCTAATTTTAGACAGGACATTTTGCTGTTGCGCACACTGCGTCAGCCTGCGCTGCACCAACGTTGTTTTGTGGATCCCCGTAAGTCCCTCATTAGCATATTTGACTAGCAAATCAATGGTGTGTCTAGCGCACTTTTGCGCGGAAGGATTCGCCAGTCTAACAAAATTACGTATCTCGTTCTGGGGATGCCGCGCAACGAAACGCACGCGCACATTTAGACTTATGCACGCGCATCTCCTGTTGCGCAGGCGTAATCGCTCTGTGAATCTGGGCCCATGTCTCTGTATAATTAAAAATTCTTGAATATAATTATAAAATGCCTGCATGTTCAGTCAACAATAATGTGGCATATGCATAATTGTATTACCTATTAGATCAACTCTTTTTTTCTATTCATTTTCTAATCAAGACCAAGACACAACTCTTCAATATCAACATCATTTTGTAAACTTATTCACACTATTTTCTGCCGGAAGGACAGAATAAGCTGTAACTTGTTGTATACAGTATAAAATATATTGAAAAATAATATTGAGAATGCGTACGGTTATAAAAATCTAAAATTATCAAGTTTTCCGTTATGGCTGGGGAGGTTCATAGCTTTTAATCTATATATCTATTTAACTTATAATCTCAATAGACTGTACTTCCAGCTACTACTGCTGGATCTCTTATGATTATGGTTTTACATTATACATTAAAAGATACAAGTTGAATATTAATATTACGTACTGTAAAGTGTTTTAGCTGATTCTGTTACTGTGAAAACATATAGTTTTAAGTACCCTTTGGACAATGACCTAAAGGTAATAAGTGTGCAAGAAAGTACCTTGAGAAAGCATGAATAGTAGAAACTATTTTATATTGATAACACATTTTTATGGTTATTCTACAGTGAGAGAAAAAAGTATTTTATCCCTTGCTGATTTTGTACACTACCCACTGAAAAAGAAATGATCACTCTATAATTTTAATTGTAGGTTTATTTTAACAATGAGAGACAGAACAACAACAACAAAAAAAATCCAGAAAAATGCATTAAAAATAAGTTATAAATCGATTTGCATTCTAATGATTGAAATAAGTATTTGACCTCTTCGCAAAACATGGCGAAACCCTTGTTGGCAATCACAGGAGGTCAGATGTTTCTTGTAGCTGGCCACCAGGTTTTGCGCACATCTCAGGAGGGATTTTGTCCCACTCCTCCTTGCAAATCCTCCTTGCCAAGTCCTTAGTTGCCTTGGCAGTGTGTTTTGGGTCATTGTCATGCTGGAATACCCATCCACGACCCATTTTCAATGCCTTGGCTGAGGGAAGGAGGTTTCCAAGATTTGTTGGTACATGGCCCCATCCATCGTCCCTTTGATGCGGTGAAGTTGTCCTTTCCCCTTAGCAGAAAAACACCCACAAAGCATAATGGGCCAGATTCAGGTAGATGAGAGTATCTTTCCTCTGGAGTAACGCTTCTCATTTACGTTACTCTGAAGACCCTTTCAGCGCAATTCCTGTAATTCACATAGCAGTTGCGCGTAAACTTGCGCCAGAGTAACGATAATGCGCTGGCGTAACCCGACGCAAGTGGAAGTGGGTGTGATCATATGTAAATGATGGGCGGAGCCCGGCGCAGAGGCTTACGTTCAGCGCATCATCCACGGAGCATGCGCAGTGAGTGCGGCTCCACTCGCCCCCTTGTGCGCATGCTCACAACTTCCGTCGGCACCACTTCCTGGGAAACGTCAGCGCAATGCGTTCCGCTGGGCGCTTAAAAGCGCTGGCGGAAACGCCATTCCGGCGCAAAAGTAGTTCCGTTTCCCCCCACCCCAGGGAAGATACTTTTGCTCTGTAATGGCTGCTCCCGCTACCCCCAGAGAGAGGAGGAACCTCAATTTTAATACCCAGGAGGTCTCTGTCATTATCTCGGCTATGGAGACGGAGAATGAATTTCTCCATGGCAAAAAAAGCCGCAAGACCAGCCGGGAGAGGAAGCAGGGCATCCTGGAGTCGATTGCTGCCAGGGTCAATGTCCTGGGCTACTCCACCCGGACTGCTGGGGACATACAAAAGAAAATCAATGACCTGCGGCGCAAGGTGAGGGACAAGGTGGCCTCCATCAGGAGGTATGAGAGGGGCACAGGTGGTGGTCCCCCATGTCCTGTCACCCTGACCGCAGAGGAGGAGGTGGTTGCTCGCTGCCTGGAGAGGGAGCAGGTGGAGGGGGTCGCAGGCTATGACTCCGTGGAGGAAGGCACAAGGACAGGTAAGTGTTTTTTAATCCCCTATTTGATGTTTTGCATTTGGGGGGGGGGGGTACATGTGCCAAGTGTGTGGGACCACCAACATGTGTCTGCTTTGTGTCATCCACAGATGACGGAGCTGGGCCATCATCTGTCAGCCTGCATTCCACCCCATCCCCCCCACGCCATCGTGTGCCTGAGCCACTGGGTGGTGAAGAGGTTGTGGAGGAGGAGAGTGGCCACACCACACCTGCCGAGGTGGTTGTGGAAGATCCTGCTGTGGCAGAGCAGGACTTTTCTTTGGTGTTGTCTGTCTCCTCCCCTTCTCCTGGCCCGTCTGTCGTCCCCTCCCCCATCCTTGGAAGCCCCTCAAGGGCGACTCCTTCCACCCGAGGACCTCCATCTTCTGGCCCCAGGAAGGCGACCCAGAAGACCAGGGGGGTGTCTGATGGTGTCCAGGACCAGTTGGCAAGGGATCACGCCAGACAGACAGAACAAATGGGGGCCATAGCGGACCACTTGCAGAAAGTGTCGGACAGCCTGGGCTCCGTTGCCAACCTCAGCAACGCAGTGCAGGATGTGAGCTCTAATTGCGCTGCAGTGGTCACCACTTTGGGGGAGGTGCAGGGGGATATCCAGCACCTCACTGCAGCCGTCCAGGCCAACACTGCTGCCATCCATGGTAACAGTGCTGCCATCCGGGAGCAGGGGAGGCTGAGTCGGCGGGCCCAGCATTACCAGATGACCCGTCAGCTCCGGATGCAGGCCCAGACCAACAGTTATCTTGGACGGATAGCCAGGGCCTTGGAGGGCACGCAGGCCACACCTGCCAGGAGTGGCCCACCTGGGGATCAGCCACCTCCAGATGCCCCCCCACCCCCACCCACTCCATCCAGGCAGCTGCGGAGCCAGAGAGGGGCCCCCAGAAGAAGCCCCCGGCATCCCCGATGAGGCCTTTTTTTTGTGGCTGGTTTTATATTATTATTTTTCACATACTCAGGTCATGAGTTTATTTTTTTTTTTTCTCAGGTTATGAGATTATTTTTCTTTTATTGATCAGGATATGATCTTTCTAATTTATTTTTGTACTGCACACGGTCAGGAGTGCAGGGGACAGTGTGAATGGTGTGTGAATGTGAGAGGGTGGCACTCCTGAAAGTAAGGGGTGTCACCCTCGGCCGTGGTGGTGAAGTGAACCCCACGGCTGAATGAATGATGTGTGAAAGGTGTGTGAATGGACAGTGACATCATTGGGGCCTTGACGCTGGCGTTACTGCTCCCAACTCCTACATGCTGGACTTGGGCTAATCCAATGCGATGTGCATGTGGTGTGTGTGATCTAGGGACATCAGTGGTGTACACGCGTGCATTGTCTGTGTAATTAATGTTTTGGTTTAGTGTCCAAAGATGCCTACGGCGAGGACCCTCCTGACTGCTCTTCCATCAGCAGACTGGGTGTCCTCTGGCAGGGGGGGGCTGTGTGGGTCGGGGGTCAGGTCATCACGTATGTCAATATGCAGGCCTTTTTTCATAGCAAAGTTATGTAGTATGCAACATGCACCGATGATCTGACACACAAAGGTAGGGGAATACAATAGGGCCCCCCCAGACTTATCCAGGCAGCGGAAACGGGACTTCAGGAGCCCAAATGTTTGCTCCACCACTGCACGGGTTTTGATGTGTGCTTCATTGTATTTTCTCTCTCCTCTGGTTTGGGGGTTCCGGAAAGGAGTCATTAGATGGGGTCCCAGTGCATATGCAGAGTCACCTGTAAGGGAAAAGACAGGAGAATGTTAGTCATGCATGTGCGATTTCTGTTGTGCATGACGGGAGGGGATAGTCATGCCTGACTCCCATGTCACTCACCAACCAGCCAGCTGTCCCCATACATGTTCTGGTTAAATTCTGCTGGGATGGGACTCTGACGGTATATGAAACTGTCATGGCTGGACCCGGGGTGTTTGGCACGGACGTGCCATATGAGGCGTTGGGCATCGGCTATCACCTGTACGTTGATGGAATGCCAATGCTTCCGATTGCGGTATATGTGCTCTGTGGCACTGGGGGGCTGTAGGGCCACATGTGTGCAATCAATGGCCCCCACAGTGCGTGGGAATCTGGCAATGTTGTAGAAATCTGTCATTGCCTTCTGCCGCAGCTCCTCAGTGGTGGGTCTGATGAACTGGTTGGACATGCGTCTGAGGATTGCAGGGACAACCTGGTGCACACATCTGCTCATGGAGGACTGTGACATCCCAGCCACCACTCCACTTGTACGCTGGAATGATCCACTGGCAAGGAAATGAAGTGTTGCCAGTACCTTGACCAGTGGCTGCACTGCTTGTGATCGGTGTGTTGGGCTGGTGATGTCATCCTGCAGGGTTGTGGTTAGTTCAAGTATTGCATCAGGGCTGAATCTGAATAGGCGATACACCTCCTCATCCCCCATGCCAAAGAGGCTCATACGTGTGCGGTATATCCTCTCACGTGCCCGCCTTCTTGGTTCCAGGGGACCCATCAGTAGTTCTAGGACCACGAGTGCCCCTGGCATGTTGGCACACAGAGGTGTTGTCCTTGCAAGTGGGGGTGCTCAGCTAGCTCCTATCGTCGGTAACGCTGCTGTAGCTGCTCTCCTGCTGACCTGTGACCGTCTGGAGTAAAGATAAAGCAGCCTTTTGTAGAAATAACTTTGCGCCGGACGGATCAGATACGCGCGGCGCATGTAGCCAGCGTATGGTGCTAATCCGTTCGTGAATTGTGAAATATCCCTCATTTGCATATTTGCAGGGGAAATCAATGGGCACGACTGATGCGCCCAGCGAAAATAAGCGCTGACGATACTCTGGCGTCGGAACGTTCCGCCGGTCGCAAATGACCCGTTATTGGGCGCATCTAGTTTGGTGGGTACGGGCACATAGAAACGACGGCGCATCATCACAGTTACGCGGCGCATATCCAAATACTCCAGCGCAAGTGTTCGTGAATCTGGCCCAATGTTTCCACCTCCAAAAACAATTACCTAACTAGCCATTCCAGAAAATATAAAAAAATGAAAAAAAGCACATCTACATGCGGTTGATTACACATCTCCACACATGTTCTTTATTATGAATTGTAGAAGAAGAAGTGTATGTGTATCTAAACCCAAGCACAAAAATGTAATACCAGACTGCAATATCAGTTTTTAGATATGGCAACTGCATCCGTTTTCTTTTTTCAAGCCAAATATTTTTTTATGAAAGCACAAAACAACCCATTGATCTCCCTCTGCTGTCAATCAAATCCTGTGTACAGGGAGCAAGGGGCAGGGCAGGAATTAAATGAAAAAAGAAACCCACAAGGGGCTGACGCTGCGCTAATCAAAATTGGTTACCAATGATAAGGTTGAAAATAAGCAGCTGGCACAAAAATCGTGTACAACAATCAAAAAGACATAAAAAATAAAAAGGAATGCAGCGCTAAAATTACTTATTGTAGAGAAATTGCAGTGATACAACAATGTAAAAACAAACTTCTAAGTCCAATCAAGGAAAATGTGAAACACACTTTGCTAGGAACCTGGCAAATCACCAGCATAGAGGAATTAAAATTAAAAGCTCCTGGAGTGAATTATTCTCAATATTGAAAAATTGATAAGCTGAGCTAGACCGAAATACTAATCATTAGTGAATAATAACTAAAGGTGAATACCAATAAAGAAAAAGTAAAATAAAATAAAAAATCACAATAATTAGAAATCTCTAGTAATGATCATTGTGAGATCTAATAAAAAGTCCAGTGTTAGTTCTTCATAAATTGTGATGTGAAGAGAAGGAGAAAAGAATGCCAGGTAAATTCCAATGATTATTTAGATGAGGAAAAAAGGAAACACCATAGACATATGTGGTAAGATTGCCTGCTTACCGCAAGGAAAGACTGCTTTGCACCAGCCTTATGAAGCACAGGGACATCCGGTCTCCCCACAACCAAACAGCATGAATCCGAATTGACTTTCAGCAATGGCTCCGGGAAGGGTACATGGATGGTAAATAATAAAAAGGGAGACTCTCATAGCGTATAACGTATAAACAGAGGAGAGCTTTAATAGATAATGCACTTACATCTATTCGATGAAAAAACGGCATGTAACAATTTTGATCCAAGAACGGCATATAACAATTTCGATCCAAGATCCGATACCTCTCGCTAGTCGACCGGAAAAACTCAGCCTGCGTACAGGACAGAACGCGATGATGTCACGGCACCCTACGTACGTTTCGTCACGATGGGACTTCTACGGGGGATTAGCCGGATGTCAACAACAAAGCGAATCAGAGTTTAAATAGCCCCGAACTCCATTTTGAAAGAGGGAAAGCTGCTGTATGAACTAAGGGCAAAAGCGGAACGAATAGCGAAAGAGGTAAAATTCAGAAGTAGCGACGGATATTTCAAAATAAAAATGATTTCAAATCGAAAATAACGTCTAGAACGCAGCAGAGTTCAACAGTGACAGGAAAAGGTATCGGATTTACACAAAAGCTTGGATCGAAAGACAACATGAATCAACATATGAATATCTCAATTCAATTTAGGAATCACCATATCTTAACACATGAGTGACTCACCATAAAGTTATATGGATCAATACATAGATGCATCATTATATGAATAAACAAAAACATTTTAACTAAAAATTAGCAGATGAATAAAATAAAGTAAAAGATCCAGAATCGAATCAATGGTAAAGATAATTACTAAATAAAAAATAATAATAAATATTAAAAAATTATTATTTTAAAAATAGGAAAATTAATCCTATGGGCTGATAAGATTGTATTAGGAATTATTTAGAAAACAATTAATATCCCAATCAACGTTAAGACCAAACGGAATAAAAGATTTTAAACAGAAAATCCAACGAGTTTCAAGTCTAGAAATAGCTCGTACCATGTTGGTGCCTCTCCAGTGCGGACGTATGTTATCTATGGCAAAAAAACTAGTCCCTTTAATCTGTCTATTATGATACTTGTCATAATGCGTGGAGAGGTTATGTTTTGGAAACCCACTTTTGATCCTGCCAACATGCTTGCTCAGCCGAATATGTAACTCCTTTTTGGTACGGCCAATGTATTGTTTCGAGCATGGGCACTGGATCATGTAGACCACATACTTGGTTGATCAAGTAATAAATGATTCTATCTCGAAAGTTTTAGTAGTCACCGAGGATTGAAACGAAGTACATTTACGATCTTTAAATGCATTAATTTTACAAATGCTGCATTTGCGGCAGGGAAAAAAACCTTTGAGAGATTGGAAAAATACTAAAGGTTTGGGCGGATCGATAACATTCGGAGCCACATTGTGTCGCAAAGACGGTGCTCCTTTGAAAATCAGAACTGGGTCAGCAGGAATATGTGCTCCCAGGATTTTGTCGCTTCTCAAAACCTGCCAATGTTTTTTGAGGATTTTCTTGATAGAGAAATGTTGGTTTGAATATCTCGTGGTCATAGACCAACCAAATCTCTCAGAAGAAGCAACATTGGTTTTAGTACCTCCTGCGAGCAGAGATTCCCTATCCATCTGTACTACCTTATTTATTGTTTCATTAATCATATCCTCCTGGTAACCTTTATTAAGAAACCTTTGTTTTAAAGTTTTAGATTGTTCATGAAAATCTGTTAATTCCGAACAGTTGCGTCTAATGCGTTGAAATTGACCCTTAGGTACCGCTGTTAACCAAGATCTATGGTGACAGCTTGTAACAGGAATAAAAGCATTACGGTCTGTTTCTTTAAATAACGTGTTGGTAATCAATTTTCCATCTTTAACGAAAATATTGAGGTCCAGAAAGTGGATCTGAGAAGTGCTAGTCTCATATTGTAGCGAGATACCTCTCGTATTATCATTGAGTTTGGAAAAAAATGTCTCCAATGACGTGACATCTCCCTCCCAAATGAATATCAAGTCATCAATATAACGTTTCCATAATCGTAACTCAACTGGTGGCTGGGTATCAATGACTTCTCTTTCCCAATATGCCATAAATAAATTGACTAGGCTGGGGGCAAATTTAGCCCCCATAGCCACACCGCAAACTTGCAAAAAGAAAGTGCCTCCAAACCAAAAATAATTGTGTGTTGTGGCAAATTTTAATAACTCCAAGATGAATTCTCTTTGTAAGGGGAGAAGTTTAGGATTTTGTTGAAGATAAAAGTCAACTGCCTGTAAACCATGTTGATGGGAAATTACGGTATATAACGAGGCTACGTCTGCCGTCGCAAGAATATAACCTTCCTTCCACTTAAAGTCTCTCAACAGATTCAGGACCTCCATAGTATCACGCAGAAATGCTGGAGTAGAAGAAACCACAGGTTGCAAAAAATTATCGATATACTTTCCGATCCTAGCAGTAACGGAGTCGATCCCACTAATGATAGGTCGGCCTGGTGGTTTAGTCAGGCTCTTATGTAGTTTTGGTAGGTAATAAATTACCGGTACCCGTGGTGTATTGGGTATCAAGTGGGCATGTTCTTTTTTATTTAATATCCCTTTTTGCAAACCCTGATCCACCAGGGTGGAAAGTAGCTTCCTATATTTAACTGTAGGGTTGGAAGGTAAAGCAATATATGTGGTTCGATCCGATAACTGACGATTCATTTCCTCCACATATTGTGCTTTATCTAGAATGACAATTCCCCCCCCCCCTTGTCTGCCGGCCGGATTACTAATTCCTTCCGTTGACAAATCATCTTAACATTAGCTTGGATTGGGAAGGAACTTCTAGGTTTAGTAATTTTTAGGGATAGAAGGTCTTTGACGACCAATTCCTTAAATACTTGGATGGCAGGAGCTGCAAAGCCCGGGGGGTTAAATAGCGAGGCATTCCTTAAGCTAGTATGTTGAATAGGAGCAACATTAGTGACAGGATTAGTCTCTGTGGTATCTCCCGACCGGCGTATGGAGGATGGAGGAATCCTATGTATGATCTGGGTTCCATTACCTATGAGATTCAGAATAAAATGCCGTTTGATGTTCATTTTTCGAACAAATTTGTTGATGTCAATAAAAGTTTTGAATTTATTAAGTTGGCGTGGAGGGGCGAACTTGAGATTCTGTTCTCCTGCAGTTAGGGAAACTGAGCTGAGATTAAAGATGCCTGTTAAGTCCGTGTTTTTCTTGATTTTGGTCCTAGCTCGCCTCCCCCCTCTGGTGCCTCTCTGTCGTCGTGATCTCTCTTGCTTCTGCTGCGTGTTAAGGGAAAAGATCTATGTTACAAGCTGTCACCATAGATCTTGGTTAACAGCGGTACCTAAGGGTCAATTTCAATGCATTAGACGCAACTGTTCGGAATTAACAGATTTTCATGAACAATCTAAAACTTTAAAACAAAGGTTTCTTAATAAAGGTTACCAGGAGGATATGATTAATGAAACAATAAATAAGGTAGTACAGATGGATAGGGAATCTCTGCTCGCAGGAGGTACTAAAACCAAGGGCCCAGATTCAGAGAGCGATTACGCCTGTCTAACTGGTGTTAGACAGGAGTAATTTCAAATTTTGCCTCGCCGTATCACTAGTTTGAATCCTCAAACCATGATACGGCGGCTTCGGGCTTCGATTCGAGAGGCTTACGTCTTCGTAAGCCTTCGGATCTACGTTGCGATATTTTTGCGGCCGCTGGGTGGAGTCCGCATCGTTTTCACCGTCGGGGTATGCAAATGAGTTTTTACGGCGATCCACGAAAGTACGAGTGTCCTTCGCAATCGCCTACGTCATTTTTTGGCTACGTAATGTTAGAGCAGCTTTTTGCTGGTCTAACAGTGCGTAACCCATGTTAAGTATGGCCGTCGTTCCCGCGTCAAATTTAATTTATTTATTTTTTTTTAACGTAACACGTTCGGGAATAGGATTGTACGTAAACGACGCTACTACGACGTAACAACGTGATTTTGCGCAATACACGGCGGGAAATTTGGGAACGGAGCATGCACAGTTCGATCGCCGCGGGAACGCGCCTATTTTAAATGGTTTACGCCCCCTAATCGCGTAGATGGATTGCGCCGGGAGAAATACACTACGCCGCCGTCGTTTACTGGACAAAATCTACCTGGATTCCTCGTAGAGCCAGGTAAAATACGGTGGCGTAGTGTATTTGGGAAACGCTACGATAATCTAATTCTATGTGAATCTGGCCCAATGTCGCTTCTTCTGAGAGATTTGGTTGGGCTATGACCACGAGATATTCGAACCAACATTTCTCTATCAAGAAAATCCTCAAAAAACATTGGCAGGTTTTGAGAAGCGACAAAATCCTGGGAGCACATATTTCTGCTGATCCAGTTCTGATTTTCAAAGGAGCACCGTCTTTGCGACACAATGTGGCTCCGAATGTTATCGATCCGCCCAAACCTTTAGTATTTTTCCAATCTCTCAAAGGTTTTTTTCCCTGCCGCAAATGCAGCATTTGTAAAATTAATGCATTTAAAGATCGTAAATGTACTTCGTTTCAATCCTCGGTGACTACTAAAACTTTCGAGATAGAATCATTTATTACTTGCTCAACCAAGTATGTGGTCTACATGATCCAGTGCCCATGCTCGAAACAATACATCGGCCGTACTAAAAGGGAGTTACATATTCGGCTGAGCGAGCATGTTGGCAGGTTTAAAAGTGGGTTTCCAAAACATAACCTCTCCAAGCATTATGACAAGTATCATAATAGACAGATTAAAGGGACTAGTTTTTTTGCCATAGATAACATACGTCCGCACTGGAGAGGCACCAACATGGTACGAGCTATTTCTAGACTTGAAACTCGTTGGATTTTCTGTTTAAAATCTTTTATTCCGTTTGGTCTTAACGTTGATTGGGATAATAATTGTTTTCTAAATAATTCCTAATACAATCTTATCAGCCCATAGGTTTAATTTTCCTATTTTTAAAATAATATTTTTTTAATATTTATTATTATTTTTTATTTAGTAATTATCTTTACCATTGATTCGATTCTGGATCTTTTACTTTATTTTATTCATCTGCTAATTTTTAGTTAAAATGTTTTTGTTTATTCATATAATGATGCATCTATGTATTGATCCATATAACTTTATGGTGAGTCACTCATGTGTTAAGATATGGTGATTCCTAAATTGAATTGAGATATTCATATGTTGATTCATGTTGTCTTTCGATCCAAGCTTTTGTGTAAATCCGATATCTTTTCCTGTCACTGTTGAACTCTGCTGCGTTCTAGACGTTATTTTCGATTTGAAATCATTTTTATTTTGAAATATCTGTCGCTACTTCTGAATTTTACCTCTTTCGCTATTCGTTCCGCTTTTGCCCTTAGTTCATACAGCAGCTTTCCCTGTTTCAAAATGGAGTTCGGGGCTATTTAAACTCCGATTCGCTTTGTTGTTGACATCCGGCTAATCCCCCGTAGAAGTCCCATCGTGACAAAACGTACGTAGGGTGCCGTGACATCATCGCGTTCTGTCCTGTACGCAGGCTGAGTTTTTCCGGTCGACTAGTGAGAGGTATCGGATCTTGGATCGAAATTGTTATATGCCGTTCTTGGATCGAAATTGTTACATGCCGTTTTTTCATCGAATAGATGTAAGTGCATTATCTATTAAAGCTCTCCTCTGTTTATACGTTATACGCTATGAGAGTCTCCCTTTTTATTATTTACCATCCATGTACCCTTCCCGGAGCCATTGCTGAAAGTCAATTCGGATTCATGCTGTTTGGTTGTGGGGAGACCGGATGTCCCTGTGCTTCATAAGGCTGGTGCAAAACAGTCTTTCCTTGCGGTAAGCAGGCAATCTTACCACATATGTCTATGGTGTTTCCTTTTCTTCCTCATCTGATTATCATTGGAATTTACCTGGCATTCTTTTCTCCTTCTCTTCACATCACAATTTATGAAGAACTAACACTGGACTTTTTATTAGATCTCACAATGATCATTACTAGAGATTTCTAATTATTGTGATTTTTTATTTTATTTTACTTTTTCTTTATTGGTATTCACCTTTAGTTATTATTCACTAATGATTAGTATTTCTGTCTAGCTCAGCTTATCAATTTTTCAATATTGAGAATAATTCACTCCAGGAGCTTTTAATTTTAATTCCTCTATGCTGGTGATTTGCCAGGTTCCTAGCAAAGTGTGTTTCACATTTTCCTTGATTGGACTTAGAAGTTTGTTTTTACATTGTTGTATCACTGCAATTTCTCTACAATAAGTAATTTTAGTGCTGCATTCCTTTTTATTTTTTAGGAATTAAATGAACTGTATGGGCCAGATTCTCAGCCGAGATACGACGGAGTATCTCAGATAGCCCGTCGTATCGCCGTTTTTTTTGCCTCGTATCTATGCGCGTGATGCTTAGCATCACTTTTGCATAGATACGCTTCAACATCCGACAAGTGTAAAACCATTACACTTGCGGATCATAGTTGTAATGACAACTCCGGCCACTAGGTGGCCTTTACGTTGTTTTCTCATTTGCCTATGCAAATGAGGCTACTACGCCGATTCCCGATCGCTTTTACGCTGCCCCGTCGTCGCGTACGTCGTTTTCGTCCGCGTAAGGTTACCCCAGCTTCTATGTGGAGTAACCTTACGCAGTACCGTCGGGTGCCGTCGGATGCCATGTTAAGTATGGCGTCGGGTCAGCGTCGGCTTTTTCCGTCGCTTACGTCGTTTTACTAACTCGTTCGCGAATAGGGCATTGCGTAAGTGATGATCACGTCGTTTTGACGTCGGTTTCAACGACGCTTTCCGACGTGAGCTGGAGCATGCGCACTGGGCTTTTCCCCCGGCCGGCGCATGCGCAGTTCGTTTGACGCGGGGGTGCGCTTAATTTAAATACAAGCCGCCTCATTTGAATTACGCGGGCTTACGCTGGGCCATTTTCGCTACGCCAACGCAAACTACGGAGCAAATGGTTAGAGAATACGACACTTGCTCTAGTACGATGCGGCGGCCTAGTGTAAATGGCTTACACTACGCAAGCAAAATCCTATGAGAATCTGGCCCTGTATGTCTATGGATGCACACAGCTCGGCTTGGGAATGCGGCTGCACGAATGCCCCAAAAGCAAGAGACTTGCTCTGGGAGTACTTTGAGCAAAGGAGGAGCAGGCAGTGCCAGTAGAGGGCCCCAGAATAAGAGGTAAAGGGACACTGTTTAAAACCATTGCACAGAGCAGCTAAGAAATAAAATAAGCATTACAACTGCTTCAAGTCATACTTACAACTTTTCCTATATTTTGCCAAAATTATGTTCAAGTACAACTGTCATGTGACCTACACTTCTGCTGTCCTTTACTTTCCATACTTCCCCAGCTTTTTATGCTCCAGAATTAGGGAATCTAATTTTAAACCAATTTGATTATAGTGAATGGTCCTCTTTTAACAGGAAGCTTCAAATTATGTATTACCTTAATGGCAGATGACATTGGTGATTACATTTAGGGCGCTTTCACACGTGCGGATCATTCAGGTCCGCCTGACATTTTTATAGACGTCCTCAACGGACGCTCCGTGCTCCTCTATGGAGCCACGGATGTCAGCGGTGACATGCCTGCTGACATCTGACCAGCTCCGATCCGCCAAAGTGTGACAGAGGAAAACCCTACTTTTCCATCCGTCTGGCGGATCATTTCCATCGGATATGTCCGATCGGGAGTTTGATCCGATGGCGTGTACACACCATCGGATCAAATTCCCCGCCGCCGGACGGCGCGGTGACGTGGCGGTGACGCGGCGGTGACGTTGACGCCGCCACGTCACCGCTACGTCACCGCACCAGGAAGTAAAACACTTCCGCGCATGCGCCGAATCCATTCGGCGGCGGTGCGGCGGCGGTGGGGGACGACATGTCTGCTGGTAAGTGTACTAACCAGCAGACATGTCGGGCGGACAGATTCCCACCGGATAGATTTCAAATCATGCTTTGAAATCTGTCGGTGGAGAAATCTGTCCGCTAGCCCATACACACGAGCGGAGATGTCTGCTGAAACGGTCCATCGGACCGTTTTCAGCGGACATATCCCCTCGTGTGTACGAGGCCTGTCATCCGCCAGCTCAGCGGGGATCAACGGATCGATCCCCGATGAGCAAGCGGAGGTTCACGGGACGGATCATTACTGATCCGCCCCATGTGAAAGGGGCCTAAGACTGCTTTCACACTGGGGCTGACAGGCGTTGATGGTAAAACGCTGATAGTTTTAGCGGAACTTTAACGTCGTTTTAGTGGTGCTTTTCGGCCACTAGTGGGGTGCTTTTAACCCCCCCGATAAAGGGTTAAATGCACCTGTGGAGTGCCGATGCTGAAGCGCTTTGCAGGCGGTTCGGCAGCTGTGCCCATTCATTTTAATGGGCAGGAGCGGTGGAGGATTGGCGTACACAACGCTCCTTCCCCCGCTCCAAAGATGCTGCTTGCACACTGGCGCAGCGCAATGACGTCGCCGGCCTGTCTGTCTCCTCTGCGCATGCGCAGAACGGTGCCCGGCGTCACCCCTAAGATACACCGGCCCACTGCCTACTCCAGTGCTTAAATACGCGCAGACATGCGCCAGTCACGTGCAAAAGTACCCAAGCTTTTGCATCTTGCTTTTTGGGGGAAGTATGGCTGTACCAGAGTCTTCAGGTGACCGGAGGATGTTAAATTTCAGCACAGAGGAGAAGGCTGTTATCATAGATGGGCTCGCCCAACATGGTGCCCGCCTCTATGAGCCACAGAGTGGCAACACTGGCAAAACTGACAAAACCCGCGGAGCTAACCACGCAGGTCAATGCTATTGGTGTGGCGGACAGGGAGCCTAAGCACATCCGGAAAAAGATAAATGACATGCGGAGACTGGTTAAAGACAAATTAGTGGCAATAAGGAAGCATGCCACTGGCACAGGTGGAGGACCAGCCACAAGGATCACCCTGACGCCAGAGGACATGGTCGTGGCCAGGTTGCTGGATAGGGAGCTTGTGGAGGGCCTGGAGGGCTTCAAATCAGGGGAACAGCCCTTGAGGACAGGTAAGTGTGTTTTATCTTCTTTCTGGTGTGTAGCATGTGTGGGGGGGGACATGTGACAAGTGTGTGGGTCCATAGATGGATGGACTGCGCTTAGGAAGTGTACTAGGGGGTATTGGTACAATTGTTGTATACGACTGCAGCCCCCCCGTATATATAACTCCCCTAGAGGAGTATATTAGAAAATGTAGAGAGTGGTGGGGGTAGTGGCGCTGTCGCTGATAGGTTGTGTTGTTGGGCCAGAAGATCACTCAGATAGGTGGATAAATGGGCTCTGATGGGGCAACCTTCCCCTAAGAAGTAATGGCGGTAATGGCTTTGGCCAATTATGGCTCAGGGCTTTAGCACACGCCCCACACTATAAAAGGCCGCCTGCTGGGCGGCCTTGTGTAGTGTGTTCCAGCGCTGGTTACAGATCAGAGAGAGAGAGATTGGGCCAGATTCAGATACAAAAATGTATCTTTCCGGCGGCGTAGCGTTTCCTCTTTACACTACACCGCCGCAAATATTATGGGCAAGTGCCTTATTCAGAAAGCACTTGCTCCATAATATGCGGCAGCGTAGAGTAAAGTGCACGGCGTAAGGCCGCGCAATTCAAATTTCTGAAGTGGGGGCGTGATTCATGTAAATGAATTATGACCCCACGTATTTGACGTTTTTTTTTGGATGGCGCATGCACCGTCTGTTGACGTTCCCAGTGCGCATGCGCGAAATCACGTCGCTTTTTTCTCAATGTAAACGACGTGAACGTAACTAACATCAAGCCCCATTCCCGAACGATTTACGCAAACGACGTAACCGACGTTCAATTCAACGCAGTCCCGACGTCCATACTTAACATTGGCTGCGCCTGCTATAGCAGGGGTAACCTTACGCCGCTATAACACTAACGCAAACGACGTAAACTACGTCGCGCCGTCGCAAGTACGCTCGTGAATCTGCATAAGTAGCTCATTTGCATAATTTACGCAAAGCGCCACCTAGTGGCCAGTGTAAATATGCAACTTAAGATACGACGGTGTAAGCGAATTACCCCGCTCGTATCTTAGGAGAAAGCCGGCATATCTTCTTTTCTGAATAGCAATAAAAGATACGCCGGCTATTCTTAGGGCCAGATTCAGGTAGATGGGAGAATCTTTACTCTGGAGTAACGTTTCTCATTTACGTTACTCCGCCGACACTTTCGGAGCAAGTACTGTTATTCACATAGCACTTGCGCGTAAACTTGCGCCAGAGTAACGATAATGCGCTGGCGTAACCCGACGCAAGTGGAAGTGGGTGTGATCATATGTAAATGATGGGCGGAGCCCAGCGCAGAGGCTTACGTTCAGCGCATCATCCACGGAGCATGCGCAGTGAGTGAGGCTCCACTCGCCCCCTTGTGCGCATGCTCACAACTTCCGTCGGCACCACTGCACGGGAAATGTCAGCGCAATGTGTTCCGTTGCGCGTATAAAAGCGCCAGCGGAAGCGCCATTCCGGCGCAAAAGTATTTCCGTTTCCCCCCACCCCAGGGAATTTACTTTTGCTCTGTGATGGCTGCTCCCGCTACCCCCAAAGAGAGGAGGAATCTCAATTTTAACTCCCAGGAGGTCTCAGTTATAATCTCCGCTATGGAGACTTTTAATGATTTCCTCCACGGGAAAAAAAGTCGTAAGACCAGCCGGGAGAGGAAGCAGGGCATCCTGGACACCATTGCTGGCAGGGTCAATGTGTTGGGGTACTCCACCCGGACTGCTGGGGATATTAAAAAAAAATCAATGACCTGCGGCGCAAGGTCCGTAGCAAGGTGGCCACCGTTAGGAGCCATGAGAGGGGCACAGGTGGTGGACCCCCATGACCGGTCAGCCTGACCACGGAGGAGGAGGTGGTCGCCCGCTGCCTGGACAGGGAGCAGTTGGAGGGGGTCCCTGGATATGACTCCGTGGAGGAAGGCTCCAGGACAGGTAAGTGTTTTTTATACCCTATTTGGTGTGTTGCATGTGGGGGGGGGAGGGTACATGTGCCAAGTGTGTGTGACCACCAACATGTGTCTGCTTTGTGTCATCCACAGATGACGGAGCTGGGCCATCATCTCTTGCCATCCAGTCCACCCCAACCTCCCAACGGGATCCTGAGGACGAGCCCCTGGGTGCTGAAGACACCGGGGTGGAGGAGAGTGCCCACACCACCTCTGCAGAGATGGTTGTGGAGGAGCCTGTTTCTGAACAGGACTTTATTTTATTGTTGGAGGAGTCCTCCTCCTCTGCAGGGCCCTCTGTCATCCCCTCCCCCATTCTCGGTAGCCCCTCAAGGGCGAGTCCATCCCCACGGGGACAACCTTCTCCTGCCCCCAGGAAGGCGACCTGGAAGACCAGGGGGGTGTGTGATATGGTCGAGGACCAGGTGGTGATGGACCACACCAGACAAACACAGCAGATGGGGGAGATTGCTGCCCACTTGGACCGGGTCGCTGACAGCCTGGGCTCCATGTCGCAGCTGCCCAGTGGTGTGCAGGACGTTGTCACCAGCCTGGGGGAGGTGCAGGCTGATGTACGGCACCTGACAGCAGCCGTCCAAGACAACACAGCTGCCATCCGTGAAGAGGGGAGGCAGCGGCAGCATGCCCAGCGGCATAATATCACCCGCCAGCTGAGGATGCAGGCCCAGACAAACCTGTATCTCAGCCGGATTGCCGTGGCCTTGGAGGGCAGGCAGCCAACAGCTCCCAGGAGTGGCCCACCCGGGGATCAGCCTCCTCCAGATGCCCCCCCACCCCCACCCACTCCCTCCAGGCAGCTGAGGAGCCCGAGAGTGCCCACAAGGAGGAGCCCCCGTCATCCCAGATGAGGGATTTATTTTTGTTTTGGTTTATATTATTTTTCTTTTTTATTACTCAGGTTATGAGTTTTTGTTTTATTTTTTTATTACTCAGGTTATGAGATATTTATTTTATTTTTAACTGCACACGGTCAGGAGTGCAGGGGACAGTGTGAATGGTGTGTGAATGTGAGGGGGTGGCACTCCTGCCAGTAAGGGGTGTCACCCTCGGCCGTGGTGGTGAAGTTAACCCCACGGCTGTATGAATGACGTGTGAAAGGTGTATGAATGGACAGCGACTTCATTGGGGCCTTGACGCTGGCATTGCTGCTCCCAAGTCCTACATGCTGGACTTGGGCTAATCCAATGCGATGTGGATGTGGTGTGTGTGATCTAGGGACATCAGTGGTGTACACGCGTGCATTGTCTGTGTGATTAATGTTTTGGTTTATTGTCCAAAGATGCCTACGGCGAGGACCCTCCTGACTGCTCTTCCATCAGCTGAATGGGTCTCCTCTGGCAGGGGGGGGCTGTCTGGTTCGGGGGTCAGGTCATCTCGTATGTCAATCTGCAGGCCTTTTCTCATGGCAAAGTTGTGCAGAATGCAACATGCACCGATGATCTGACACACAAAGGTAGGGGAATACAATAGCGTCCCCCCGGACTTATCCAGGCAGCGGAAATGGGACTTCAGGAGCCCAAATGTTTGCTCCACCACTGCACGGGTTTTGATGTGTGCTTCATTGTATTTTCTCTCTCCTCTGGTTTGGGGGTTCCGGAAAGGAGTCATGAGATGGGGTCCTAGTGCATATGCCGAGTCACCTGGAAGGGAAAAGACAGGAGGATGTTTGTCATGCATGTGCCCCTTGTGATGTGCATCACGGGAGGGGATAGTCATGCCTGCCACCCATGTCACTCACCAACCAGCCAGCTGTCCCCATACATGTTCTGCTCGAATTCTGCTGGGATGGGACTCTGACGGTATATGAAGCTGTCATGGCTGGATCCAGGGTGTTTGGCACGGACGTGCCATATGAGGCGTTGGGCATCGGCTATCACCTGTACATTGATGGAGTGCCAATGCTTCCGATTGCTTTATATGTGCTCTGTGGCACTGGGGGGCTGTAGGGCCACATGTGTGCAATCAATGGCCCCCACAGTGCGTGGGAATCTGACAATTCTGTAGAAATCTGTCATTGCCTTCAGCCGCAGCTCCTCAGTGGTGGGTCTGATGAACTGGTTGGACATGCGTCTGAGGATTGCAGGGACAACCTGGTGCACACATCTGCTCACGGAGGATTGTGACATCCCTGCCACCACTCCACTTGTACGCTGGAATGATCCACTTGCAAGGAAATGAAGTGTTGCCAGTACCTTCACCAGTGGCTGCACTGCTTGTGAGCGGTGTGTCTTGCTGGTGATGTCCTCCTGCAGGGTTGTGGTTAGTTCAAGTATTGCATCAGGGCTGAATCTGAAGAGGCGATACACCTCCTCATCACCCATGCCAAAGAGGCTCATGCGCGTGCAGTATATCCTCTCACGTGCCCGCCTCCTCCGTAGCGAGGGACCCAGTACTAGTGCTAGGACCACGACTGCCCCTGGCATGTTGGCACACAGAGGTGTTGTCCTTGCAAGTGTGGTTGTTCAGCTTGCTAGTTTCGTCGGTAAAGCTGCTGCTGTAGCTGCTCTCCTGCTGACCTGAGGCCGTCTGGAGTAAAGATAAAGCAGCTATTTGTAGAAATAACTTTGCGCCGGACGGACGAGATACGCGCGGCGCATGTAGCCAGCGTATGGTGCTAATCCGTTCGCGAATCGGGAAATCTCCCTCATTTGCATATTTGCAGGGGAAATCAATAGGCGCGACTGATGCGCCAAGCGAAATTATGCGCTGACGAGACTATGGAAATGGCCCGTTTTCTGTCGCACCTAGTTTGGTGGGTACGGCCACATAGAAACGACGGTGCATATTCACAGTTACGCGGTGCATATCGAAATACTCCAGCGCAACTCTACCTGAATCTGGCCCTTAGTATTTACACAGCGGGCCAGATTCTTAAACATTTGCGTATCTGGTGGCGTAGCGTATCGTACCGCATTTACGCTATGCCTGCGCCAATTACTGGAGCAAGTGCCGTATTCTCAAAGCACTTGCTCCGTAATACGGCGTAGCGTAAATGCGGCATTGTAAGGCCGCGTAATTCAAATAGTGAAGGAGGGGGCGTGCTGTATTTAAATTAAGCGCGCCCCCCGTGCCGAACGAACTGCGCATGCGCAGGCCTTAAACGTAGGCCACTGTGCATGCTCCGTAATACGACGCAAATACATAGGTTGCGACGTGAACGTAATTAACGTACGTCCCTATTCACGACACGTTACGTAAACGATGTTAACGACGGAAAAAGCCGACGCTAACCCGACGGCCATACTTAACATGGCATACGGCGGACTGAAGTAAGGTTACCCCTATGTAAACTACGTCGTCGCGTCGCAAAAACGCCACCTAGCGGCCGTCGTAGTATTGCATTTAGGATCCGACGGTGTAAATGACTTACACAAGTCGGATCCAAGCTTAAAACCGGCGTATCATGTTTTCAGAATAGAAAACAATGATACACCGGAGGGAAATTCGAATTACGCCGGTGTATGTGTACATACACCGGCGTAATTCCTTTGAGAATCTGGCCCAATGTATCTATAGATACGCTGGCGTAAATGCTTTCTGAATCTGGCCAGATTCAGGTAGATCAGAGCATCTTTGCTCTGGAGTAACGCTTCTCATTTACGTTACTCTGCCAAAATTTTAGGAGCAAGTGCTGTTATTCATGAAGCACTTGCTCCTAAAGTTGTGGCAGCGCATCGTAAATGAGCCGGCGGAATTCAAATTGGGCGGGTACGGGGCGTGTAGTATTCAAACTAAGCGCGATCCCGTGGCGAATGTACTGCGCATGCGTCAAATGTCAATGCATCCCAGTGCGCATGCTCCAAATTCTGTCAGTGAACGTCAATGACGTCACATCCCCATTCATGAATGTTTTACGTAAGCGACGCGATTTGTTTTTTTTCCGACGACGCCTATACTTAACATAGGATACTCCACTAGGGGGCTGCTTTATCTATACGCCGCGTATTGCTTCCGGAAACGTCGTAAAGTCACTGCGTCGTGCCCGAAAAAGATCGTGAATTGCCGATTCCCGCTCATTAACATATTTTTTGAGCGTAAATCGGCGGGAACGCCCCCGGCGCCATTTTTAAGTTGAAGCAACGATGCAATGGCGAAATTCAATTGCGCCGATCGCATCGGGACTCCAACCCGGCGTTTCTTGTTTTCTGGTTATAGAAAACAAAAACGCCGGCTTAAAGTGACAGTTAGGCTGGTGGATCCATTGATCTGCCAGCCTAACTCTACCTGAATCTGGCCCATTGTCTTTTTTCTAGCTAGATAGAGCAGGCAGGCTAGTCAGTTAAATTTACAGTGTGTAGAGAATATATATACATCCCAGGAGTTGTACATATATTTATACACTGTATAGTTTAGTTAGATTAGTTCTTCCTAATCTGTCAGGCAGTTGATTGTGCTACCTGCAGTGTTCTCACATGTTGTATTGCCCGTGTGCTCAGTGCACCTAAACCAATTTGCTGTATACTGCAAGTTTGCGCATTACTTTGCAACTAAACCCACTTGGTGGTGCATAGTGCAAGTGTGCTCATTACTTTGCAACTAAACCCACTTGGTGGTGCATAATGTAAGTGTGCGCATTACTTTGCAACTGAACCCACTTGGTGGTGCATAGTGCAAGTGTGCTCATTACTTTGCAACTAAACCCACTTGGTGGTGCATAGTGCAAGTGTGCTCATTACTTTGCAACTAAACCCACTTGGAGCATAGTGCAAGTGTGCTAATTACTGTGCACCTAAGCCTACTTGGTTTATACTGCAAGTGTGCTATTTACTTTCTTTAGGAAATTGTGCAATATGCAGCAGCAAAGTATGACATGGTTCAGATTCTACTTAACAAACCTACAGTCCTTGTCTTGTTTGCACCGCCTGTATACTGTTGTATACTGCTGTTCAAAGTATATAGGGCCAAAGGGTCCTGGGGGAGTGGTGGCAGGGAAACCCATGCTATTTTTTTCAGTGATTTTCATCCATATTGCAGGGACCAAACATTACATTAAAGCCACAAGCAGTATTAAATCACCTTTTTCTTATAATAATCTCATTTTGTGCAGGGACAGTTCTAAACATGTGCCACCTCACAGGCATACTATAGACACCCAGCAGATACGATATTTAGAGGAATTTTTCATTTTTTTTCACTTTATGCATCATTAAAATCGCTGCTCCAGAAGAAACTACAGTTTTTGAAACTTTTCCATTGATAAATGTTCCCTGGGGCAAAACCCAGTTTCTCAAAGACGTTTTCCAACAATAGCTTGAATATTGGGCTGCTTTAAAATGAACACTTTTGAATTCGAACGTTTAAGTCCCATAGACGTCAATGGGGTTCTAAATGTTTGCGCAAACATTCGGTCCATTCGAAGGTTCTGGCTCATCCCTACTAGTGATGTAAACACTGTTTGCCGTTGTTTAGATGGGCTACCAAGTCCCCTAACATTCTATAAAATTAGCACTTCACTGAGAGGAGCCATGTCAAATTGATCTCAAATAAACTGACCAAAATCCAAAGTTTTTCATTCCAATTCATGTCTCCCCACCTCCCCCTCAATCCATGTCTCCCCACCTCTAACCCATTGTCCGTTCCCCCATAGGATCCTCCCATAAGGGTGAGAGATACGGCGTAGACAGGGGGAAGAAAGTGTGAAACGGAGATATATTCCGAGGTGCACATAAATCAACGTATAAGACAAACCTACACAACCACAAATATAGGCATAAACAAAGACATAATCAACATAACAAAACCATACAAAACACGACTAAGACATATATTGTATAACAAGTATAGACAGACAAAGACATAATCAACATGATAAAACAATAACACAAACATAGGGGTTATCTGATCGAGAGGGTCTCTAGAAAAGAAAATAGAGCTCTCTCCACTTCCATCCCTTTCCCAGAATATCTATTACTTCTCCCTCAAAAAAAGGGGGAATGGAAAGGGAAAAAAAAAAAAGAAAAATTTCTATTATGGAATTCATTTGCCCATTAACAATTGTCCAGCCACTGTGCCACTAGTTTGAGTGATGCAAAAAATGTGTTGTGATTTGTGCTATTACTTTAAGTTTATCTGGGAAAAGCATAGAATAGGGTGAGTACATCTGCCTCAGTCGTCACTTCACTTCCATAATTCCCACCCTTTGGTGCTGCACTGCTGCTGAGAAATCAGGAAAAAAGCTTAACTTTGAGCCATTCATCCGTATATCTGAGAGTTGTCTGGCTCTCTGCAGGATAACATCTATATCTTTATAATTCATCATTTTCAAAATCAGGGTCCTAGATGCACCCCCGTAGGTGATGCTCTATTAGGGACTCTATGAGCCCTTTTCACTGAAAAAAAGGGGAACAATTTTCTGATCCCATCGTGGATAAAAGCCATGGATAATTGTTGCATAAGCTTTTTATTAGAGATTACAAGGAGTCTTCAGCTGTGCTTATTCTCTCCTAAGCGGCTGTCCTTCTCTCTTTAAAAAATTAGCATTTATTTTCTAATTGCATCTAGGTCCTCCCTCATTCCTTCTAAATGATAAAAAAGGGATATTCACAGAACTAGTGTATGTAGTAATGGCTCTAACTATAACACTTTGTTTACCAACAACTATTGTTAGGGTTTCTCAATATCTTATATTATGTTCCCAGCTAATTGGGGGACATTTTTTTTGTACAATTTTAGCCAGTAAAAAAGACAGAATTACTTTCAAAACACTCTGTCTGACGCATAAGTGTATTCTGGGAAATGCCCCCCCCCCCCCCAATATCTATGCGAAAAAATTAAAGTTTATAACCCCAATCGCGTTCTGCGATCCACCAATCAAAATCTACTCCAAATACCCAAAGTCAAATACTTTCCAAAGGAGAGCGAAGATTTGCGGTCCAAGGCCCCAGACTATGGAATGCTCTACCAACCAGCATTCGGTTGGAGGAGAATCACTTGACCTTCAGAAGAAAGATCAAAACCCATCTCTTTTGAGTTCAAATGGGAAAGGAACAACGAGCGCTCAGAGGCGATTCAGTTTGCATGTGCTGCGCTATATAAGTTTTTCACTCACTCACTCACTCAAAATAAGTGGTCCAGAGTGGATGAACAGAGTTTCCAAAACCCTCAGGAACCATTTAACCTTTTTTACTGCTATACATTGTACGTTGATAGCAGCGGGGAGTTGTGCACACACTGTGTAAAACTGACACGCTTACTGCCAGCTAAAAATTATTTTGTGGCTCACCTCATCTCCTGGGCTGCTCATGGATAAGCATGTCAGGTTCCACCAGGTGGAGCAGAGGGAGACCAGAGACCTTTTCTTCAGTGGTCTCCACTTACTATTACTAACCCAGAAGCAATGTGTAAAATCTCACCTGTAGGTCCACAGGCCACTTTCCCCAGTCACTATGGAGGTATGTAATTTGAATATTGTAATTTGAATATATATTCAAATTACAATATTCATATAACATACCTCCAAAATTCAGGCTTAAACTGTATACAGTGCAAATGGTTTTAATGTAGCGAACTTAGCAACCTCTTCTAATAGACTTGATGCCAATGTGAACTGAACTACTTCTTTCTCAAGTAAGTGAATTTACAGAAAACATTATGACAGTGCTGCAAAGATGAAAGCATTTTATATCATATTTAGTAACTTTTGTCTGAATTTAGAAAACCCATTTATAGTTTAATTTTCTGAGCTCTGAAAAATCCTTCTTTTTATTATATTAGATTGTGAAGCAGTAGACAATTTAGAGAGTGCTAAACTACAATGCAAATATGTTTATTGAAAGAGCTTTATATTTGCTCCAAAGATAACAGACATAAGTAAATAATGTAGAATAATGCCTTGTGCCAGAGTATTTGCAATCATTGTGATGTTGATGTATTCAAATGCAAAGAGAATAATTTAACTGAATAGTTTTTACTGATTCCAAAGGCAGTTTGTGTTCATATAGATTGTAAGCTCTCATGAGCAGGGCCCTCCCTTTCTCTTGTCTTGATTTGTGCTTTAACATTACTGTCTCTCATTATTCTGTAAATTGCTGCACAAACTGGAGGCACTATATAAACACTGTATAATAATACAATAATATTATAAAACCATAAAGTCACTTTTTTCAAGCATTTTAATTTTAACCACTTAAGCCCCGGACCAATATGCTGCTAAATGCCCAAAGGCGTTTTTACAATTCGGCACTGTGTCGCTTTAACAGACAATTAAGTGGTCGTGCGACGTGGCTCCCAAACAAAATTGGCGTCTTTTTTCCCCACAAATATTTCTTTTGGTGGTATTTGATCACCTCTGCGGTTTTTATTTGTTGCGCTATAAACAAAAATAGAAAGACAATTTTGAAAAAAATTCAAAATGTTTTTCTTTTTACATGTCGGACGGACGGGTTCCCAGCAGACAGATTTTAAAGCATGCTTTAAAATTTGTCTGCTGGAAAAACCCGTCTGCTCGCCCGTACACACGATCAAATTTGTCTGCTGAAACGGTCCGTCGGACCGTTTCCAGCAGATAAATTCGATCGTGTGTACGCGGCCTAAGGCCCCTTTCACACTGACACATTTTTCAGGCGGTTTAGCACTAAAAATAGCGCTGCTATACCGCCTATACCGCTAAACTGTCTTCAGTGTGAAAGCCCAAAGGCTCCAAAAGTCCTGCTAGCCACATCTTTGGAGCGGTGAAGGAACAGAGTTTTTACCGCTCCTACACTGCTCCTTCCCATTGAAATCAATGGAAAAAACGCAGTAATACCGCCGGCAATACGCCTCTTCAGAGGTGCTTTGCAGGCGGTATTAATCCTTTTTTGGCCGCTATCAGGAGTTAAAACCAAACCGCTGAATATTGTGATAAATACGACAGTATAGCGGCGCTAAAAATCCGCCGCTATACCGGCAGCGCACCTTCTGCGCCCAGAGTGAAAGAGGCCTTAGGGACATATTTATAAAGCAGTGAATGTGACTTTTACCAAATGTTCATTTGTGCTGAATCTATAGCCCTGTACACACGATCGGTCAAACCGATGAGAACGGTCTGATGGATTTTTCCATCGGTTAACCGATTAAGCTGACTGATGGTCAGTCATGCCTACACACCATTGGTTAAAAAACTGATCGTGTCAGAACGCGGTGACGTAAAACACAACGACGTGCTGAAAAAAGTTCAATGCTTCCAAGCATGCGTCCACTTAATTCTGAGCATGCATGGATTTTTAACCGATGGACGTGCCTACAGACGATCGTTTTTTTACTATCGCTTAGGTATCCATCGGTTAAATTTAAAAAAAAGTTTGATTTTTTTTAACCGATGGATAAATAAATGATGGCGCGCACACAAGATCGGTTTGGTCTGATGAAAACAGTCCCTTAGACCGTTCTCAGGGGTTGAAGTAAATGCTAGATTACCTGCTTTATAAAAATACCCCTTGATATAAAACTATAAAGCCAACTACATTTTATGATTAAAAGTCCTCGTAAAATGTAGTCCTCAAGTACAGGGTCATGCCCTCTGTCATTTAAATTTCTAATCCCAAAACCTCTACTGACCACAGAGCTGTTCAATGGGAGGAGGTGGAATAAAAGGTCAACCCGCTGGTTGAACAAAAAAACTGTATCATTTATGGACTGCTTTAGGCATGTGCATGACTTCAAAAAATGTCTATTGCCTGCATTCACTATGGTTTGATTGGCCCAACAGTTCTTTTAACCACATAAATATATAGAAATGTTTTTTGGGACTTTTAACTACTTAAGGACCAGACCAATATGCTGCTAAATGACCAAAGGTGTTTTTACAATTCGGCACTGCATCGATTTAACAGACAATTGCACGGTCGTGCGACGTGGCTCCCAAACAAAATTTGCGTCCTTTTCTTCCCACAAATAGAGCTTTCCTTTGATGGTATTTGATCACCTCTGCGATTTTTTTTTTTTGCGCTATATACAAAAATAGAGCGACATTTTTGAAAAAAAAATCAATATTTTTTACTTTTTGTTATAAGAAAAACCGAATATACAGTAAACTAAATTTTAGTCAAACATTTAGGCCAAAATGTATTCAGTCACATGTCTTTAGTAAAAAAAAATCGCAATAATTTTTTTTTGCTACCTAGCGGCAACAGCGACACTAATACAGCGATCAGAAAAACGATCGTTTAGTGACGCTGGCAATAGGTGGTGAAAGGGTTAACTAGGGCGGTGATCAAGGGGTTAAAACTTTATTAGGGGGGTAGGGGGCTACCCTGGACCTAACACTAACTGCCTGTCACACTAACTGTCACACTGACACTAAATGCAGTGATCAGTAAATATATGATCACTGCAATCAGTGACAGTGTGACAGGGGGCTGGGGGGGGGGGGTGTGATCAGAAGGGGTTAAATGTGCCTATGTGTACTGGTGTCAGTGTAGTGTTGGTGCAACTTACTGTGAGTCTTCTCCCCTAACGGCGGATTGAAAATACCGCCGAGAGGAGAGCTCACATCACTTCCTCTGCCAGTGTTTACATTACACAGGCAGAGGAAGTGACACGGCGGGGGGATGCAGGATTGGCTGGGAGCGATCACAAGGGGACGGACAGAAACGAACAGCCGCCCCCTCGTCACGGATCACTCCCGGAGGTAAGACGACCGCCGCACGCAGTGGAGGGGGCCCCGATCAGACCCCCGACCCACAACAAGGCAGGGACGTACATGTACGCCCATGTGTCTGTACTTGCCATTCTGTGGACGTACATAGTCGTGCAGCGGTCGTTAAGCGGTTAAAGCGCATACACAACAAATTTAACAAAAAATGTAGGGCCCATATATACTGTTATATAAATAATGTTAAGTTAATGGTGCACTGCAACCTGCAAGCATAATTTCAGCAAAAAAATAAAAGTCTTTGTATTTGCATGCAAAAAGGCACCACTTTAATGAAAATATAATCATTACAGAATAAAAAAAGTGCAAGAAGCTTGGTGGACTCTACTTAAAAAGACCAAGGTGTAGCTATACGCTCAGTGAACACTAAACCTCTGACCTCAACCTCTGACTTCCCCTTGGGCTTGTTTAGTTTAGATCAGGAATGGGCAAAGGGGTATTATAGGCTGAGACCTGAGTGAATAACCAGTTAACTTACAGAGTTCCAGAGTCTGGAATCCAGACTGTGGTCTTCTCTCTCTTCTCTGCTGCCAGAAGAGTGGTGGTGGCGAGACTGCCGGGCGCCGCATGGATCACTCCTCACTAGCAGGCGCGCGGAAAGGCAGTTGACGCCATCTGACGTGACGTCAACTCCCTGCCTGCGCCTGCATGTACGGCTCAATCCGTACTCTGCCCACGGCCCAGCCCCCCCCCCACTAGCTGCTGGCCGGCCCAGCCACTAGGCACAGCTACTACCATGCCATTAGCTAATCCGCGGGCCGGATTAAAAGGTCCACGGGGCCCTATACGGCCCCGGGGCCATAGTTTGCCCATTCCTGGGCTAAATAGATCTTCTTAATAGCTATTTGTAACGGGGGCACTTCAAAAATTCCTTCCTTCAGCGGACCGAGCATCACAATGAATGCTAATTGCCTCCTCTTATACCCCTCTCCAGTTTGCTTGGTGTCAAAACAAACTGAAGAAAAACATGTTTTTTTTTTTTCAAAATGTTTGTTCTTTTTTTGTTTATTTAGCAAAAAATGAAAAAAAAAGTAGTTTTTTATATACTACTAAAAGAAAGTTCTATTGGTGTGAAAAATTGATAATAATGTCATATGAGTAGTGTTTCATGACCATGCAATTGTCATTCAAAGTGTGACAGCGCTGAAAGCTGAAAATGTACCCGGTCAGGAAGGCAGTGAGAGTGCCCAGTATTAAAGCGGTTAAATTAAAGCTCTTCTTTATGCTGTTCAACATGTTTCTATAACCTCTCCTCTAGGATCATAAATTCCACATGGAATTTTATTTTATGTGGGTCCTTTAACTGTTGGTTTTGTTTCTGAAAATATGACTCAAAGTCAAATAGATATTGCATAGTGTGTAGGGCAGGGGTCTTCAAACTATGGCCCTCCAGGTGTTCAGGAACTACAATTCCCATCATGCCTAGTTATGTCTGTGAATGTCAGAGTCTTACAATGCCTTATGGGAAGTGTAGTTCTGCAACAGCTGGAGGGCCGTAGTTTGAGGATCCCTGGTGTAGGGTATTCTCAGTTTGCAACCTATCCTGACCCTCCACCAACTCATAATTTATAGGTGTTTTGAGATCTCGTTAGAATCAGTGGCGGAATTTTCATGGTTGCAACAGTCGCAGTTGCGACTGGGCCCTGTAATTCTGTCAGTCCGGGGGGCCCTCACCTTGTCATCACTACTGTGTGCGGTGCGCACTGCCTGGCGTGCTTTTCGTTCGGCCGCGGGTCAGGACACACACACACACACACACACAGAGACATTGCAGAAGGCAGGGCAGCTGAGACAGCAGTCACTGATAGACTGAGACACAGACATGTAGGGAGGCGGGGATGACTCAGGCTCACCAAATGAGAGAAGGATGGGGGAGGAGCTCTCCAGGCGGCGGGAGAAGTCACACAGCGAAGCGTGGAATGGAGTATCTATCCTGCGTCTACCGAGTCCCAGGGCCAGGACTTTTTTTCTGCCAGAACCTTTGGCAGCCCTCCCTCTCCTCTCCTGCATGCCTGTCTTTTAATACTGAAGCCAGTAGAGGAAGTTTTCTGCACGGCGCACTTCCTCTACTGGCTTTTCTGTGCTAGTGCTGGGTACTCCAGGCTGCTGCCCTCGATCACTAGTGAGTGCTTCCGATCCCAACTTTTAGCTGCTACAGTGATTCGGGAGGAAGCTTCCATCCCTGCCTGCCACCACAAATCAGCCTTTGTAGCACAGAGGTGAGGAGCCCTGAAACACCTCCTCAGCTCTGTGCTACAGTAGGGGGAGCTCTCTGGTCCACTGTGCAGGAAAAAAGCCTGCACATACCAAAGAGTGCAGTGATGGAGGAAGAGGTGACACTCGGGACCTGTCACTGTGAAACACGAGGGAGAACTTTTGCAGAGACACAGTTCGTTCAGGGAGGAGTGCACTATTAAAATATGTGGGGGAGGGGGAATCAAGAGGTAAAGATGAGAGGGGAGCTGGGGAGATTTGTGCAGAGAGGTGAGCTTGGGGCAATTTGTGATGAGAGGTGAGCTTGGGGCAATTTGTGATGAGAGGTGAGCTGGGGAGATTTGTGCAGAGAGGTGAGCTGGGGAGATTTGTGCAGAGAGGTGAGCTGGGGAGATTTGTGCAGAGAGGTGAGCTGGGGAATTTGTGCAGAGAGGAGAGCTGGGGAGATTTGTGCAGAGAGGTGAGCTGGGGTAATTTGTACAGAGAGGTGAGCTGGGGAGATTTGTGCAAAGAGGTGAGCTGGGGAGATTTGTGCAGAGAGGTGAGCTGGGGAGATTTGTGCAGAGAGGTGAGCTGGGGAGATTTGTGCAGAGAGGTGAGCTGGGGAGATTTGTGCAGAGAGGTGAGCTGGGGAGATTTGTGCAGAGAGGTGATCTGGGGAGATTTGTGCAGAGAGGTGAGCTGGGGAGATTTGTGCAGAGAGGTGAGCTGGGGAGATTTGTGCAGAGAGGTGAGCTGGGGAGATTTGTGCAGAGAGGTGAGCTGGAGAGATTTGTGCAGAGAGGTGAGCTGGGGAGATTTGTGCAGAGAGGTGAGCTGGGGAGATTTGTGCAGAGAGGTGAGCTGGGGAGATTTGTGCAGGGAGGTGAGCTGGAGAGATTTGTGCAGAGAGGTGAGCTGGGGAGATTTGTGCAGAGAGGTGAGCTGGGGAGATTTGTGCAGAGAGGTGAGCTGGGGAGATTTGTGCAGAGAGGTGAGCTGGGGAGATTTGTGCAGAGAGGTGAGCTGGGGAGATTTGTGCAGAGAGGTGAGCTGGGGAGATTTGTGCAGAGAGGAGAGCTGGGGGGATTTGTGATGAGAGGGGAGCTGGGGGGAATTTGCCTTATGTGATACACAGTTCTAAGCCTTACCTCATAACAATCTTTTAGTGCTGCTGTACACTTTCCTCTAAGGAAGGTGTGGCTGGGGTGGGGTTTGGGTGTGGTTGGGGCGGAGAGTTGGACAGAGAGAGTGAGTTCCTGCACCTTTTTTCTGAGAAAAAAAGCCCTGCCCAGGGCACATGAGGCAAAGCATCCTGGCGGGAGAAGGTCTGGCACAGTGAAGGTGACTCAGTCAGAGTGAGTGACCCACAGAACAACAGCAGATCGACGGTAAGTCAATCAAGTGACAGAGCTGCTCAGCAATTGATGCCAACCTCCACCACCTGTGCCTCTTACTGATCCCATTCCCCCACCACTGATCTCATCCCTATCCCCCCATTACTTTTACAGCAGAGGTGATGGGGGGGATAGGGATGAGATCAGTGGTGGGGGGGGATGGGATCAGTAAGAGGCACAGGTGGTGGTTGGAGCAGATGGCACCACCGCTGCCACCCCCCTTAAGTACCAGGGGGGTGGCAGCACCATGCACCATCACTGCCACCCCCCCCCTTTTACTTTGTTGTACAGTGTAGAAAAATTAAGTATCAAAATCAGGCTTTTCGAGGGGGGGGGGGGCCTTCATGATATCTTGCACTGGGGCCCTGAAGTCTCTAGTTACGCCTCTGGTTAGAATCCTTAAACCCCCCAATTTGTATACCTTGTTTGAAATGCATATCAAGGCTTGCCACTTCCCAGCATTATGTTTATATTCTAAACATCTTCCTGAATGCATCTGCTACTATATTCTGTTTTTGAGTAAATAAATCTTTATTAGAAAATACCTGGCTTGCTTCCTGAGACGTTAGCCCAAAGTCTCCTTCTTCTCCATGATTCCTGCCATCTGTTAGACCTCAGGCAAAGGTCTCCAATGCTCAAATTAATAGATAACACAATCAATGATGATGATAATAATAAAGGCCTGAAAATATATTACAGCCAATTATGTTTCTTTTTTGTTGGAAACGTACGATAATATAATTTGCAGCGGTGTCGCGTTTAAATTAACATGTATCTCACCCCATAGGACCTAAAATTTCAATTTTTTTTCTATTTCTTAAAAAACTATTAGAATGACCCTTAACCTACTATAAATAATGCAGATAATATATATACTGGCTGCAAATAAATTAAACCTAATTATCCACTTGCTTACTGGGCACATAAACCCCCTTCGTGCCCAGGCGAAATTTCAGCTTCCGGCACTGCGTCGATTTAACTGACAATTGCGCGGTCGTGCGACGTGGCCCCCAAACAAAATTGGCGTCCCTTTTTTTCCCACAAATAGAGCTTTCTTTTGGTGGTATTTGATCGCCCGTGCGGTTTTTATTTTTTGCGTTATAATGAAAAAGATAGCGACAATTTAAAAATATATATATATTTTTTACTTGTTGCTATAATAAATATCCCATTTTTTTTTTTTTTTTTTTTATATTTTTTTTTCTCAGTTTAGGCCGATACGTATTCTTCTACGTATTTTTGTAAAAAAAAAAAAAAAATCACAATAAGTGACTGCTTTGCGCAAAAGTTATAGCACCTACAAAATAGGGGACATAATTATGATTTTTTTTTTTATATTTTTTTTTTACTAGTAATGGCGGCGATCTGCGATTTTTATTGGGACTGCGATATTGCGACGGACACATCGGACACTTTTGACACTTTTGGCGCCATTCACATTTATACAGCGACCAGTGCTATAAAAATGCACTAATTACTGTATAAATGTGACTGGCATTGAAGGGGTTAACACTAGGGGGTGAGGAAGGGGTTAAATGTATTGCCTGGGTGTGTTCTAACTGTATGGGGGGAGGGGGGTGACTGGGGGAGGTGATCGATGCTGTCTCCCTATGTACAAGAGAAACAGCATCTGTCACCTCACTGACAGAACGTGAAGCTCTGTGTTTACACTCAGAGCTCCACGTCCCTGCACTCTCACCGCCGATCGCGTGTACCTGACGGACATCGCGGCCGCCGGGTACACGCATCGGATCCTCGGTGATGCGTCGGGACTGTTTTTCCCCGCCGCGCGCCACCCTGTGGCGCGCGCGGGGAATTACAAGCAAATCACGTCCAAAGACGTGACCCCGGCGCCTCAGGTCCGCGCTGTTCACGTATTTTGTTAATAGCGCGGACCTGAAGTGGTTAAACCTACATTATATACGTTATACTACATTTCTGACCATCCTATAATTATATACATAGTGTACTTTAATAACACTTATCACTTGTACTTATTATTAAAGAATATCAGGATATAGGTTTGGAATTGTTCAAAATAATTTTCAATAGAATAGAAAAAAAAAAAGTAAAGATTTTAGGTCCTAATGGGTGAAATGTGGTGATTTAAAGAGTAATTCCACCTTTGTTCAGAAGAAAAAACATTCCCCTCTGGGTGGAATTTACGGTGGTTTTAACAAACTTTGTTTTGCAGATTCCTACCTTTTGTTATTCTAAAGAAATCCATGTGTATTTGTCCATGTCCATGTTGAAAGTGAATCTAATGGGAGTGCTTTCATAGTTATCAATCAGCTTCTACACCTGCAGGGCTCTAAAGAGAGGAGTTTCTGGGTCTGCATCCCTTTAGACGTGATTTCCTATTGAGAGTATTTCACCAAAAAAAAAATTTTGTTGCAGTGGATGGCTGAAATCTGACTTTGTGCAGACTTCTGGGAAAATCAGAGAGGCAATCACAGAAGCAGGAAATTCTGGGCCAGATTCACAGAGCGATTACGCCGGTGCATTGCCATGAAATGAGATTTGCCATGGAATGAGATGGTCCGCCTCCATCACATTCTATTGGCTCACTCATGTCACGTGACCTATTTAAACGTCAAGTATTGACGCAAACATCAGTCACAGCTAGGCTATCATAGGGAGAGGATCTCCTCTCCCTGTGATTGCCCGATAGCGCTGTCAGCAGCGTGCCTCCCGCCAGCGCTAAGTACACCCCTCGCCCGCAGCTCTATCATAGGGAGAGGATCCAGCTAGGCTATTATGTCAGCAGCGTGCCTCCCGCCAGCGCTAAGTACACCCCGCGCCCGCAGCTCTTCCCCGTCCCCCGTGCTCGCAGGGGACGGGGAAGAGCTGCGGGCGCGGGGTGTACTTAGCGCTGGCGGGAGGCACGCTGCTGACATAATAGCCTAGCTGGATCCTCTCCCTATGATAGCCTATGCGAGCACGGGGGACGGGGAAGAGCTGCGGGCGCGGGGTGTACTTTAGCGCTGGCGGGAGGCACGCTGCTGACATAATAGCCTAGCTGGATCCTCTCCCTATGATACAGCTGCGGGCGAGGGGTGTACTTAGCGCTGGCGGGAGGCACGCTGCTGACAGCGCTATCGGGCAATCACAGGGAGAGGAGATCCTCTCCCTATGATAGCCTAGCTGTGACTGATGTTTGCGTCAATACTTGACGTTTAAATAGGTCACGTGACATGAGTGAGCCAATAGAATGTGATGGAGGCGGACCATCTCATTCCATGGCAAATCTCATTTCATGGCAATGCACCGGCGTAACAGGAGATACGCGGCGTAAGTCTAAATTTGCGCATGCGTTTCGATACTCCGCATCCCCAAAACGAGATACGCAAGAAATCTATTTTTTTTTGTCTAGCGTAATTTCGTTAGACAGGCGTATCCGTCCGCGCAAAACTGCTCTAGACACACCATTGATTTGCTATTCAAATATGCTAATGAGGGAGTTACGGCGATCCACAAAAGAACGTTGGTGCAGCGCAGGCTACGCGCTGTGCGCAACAGCTGACCGGCCTGTCTAAAATTAGACCATTGAAAAGGTGGTCTAAAATTAGACAATTCGTCTACATGTCAGAGAATGCAACACCGTTAGTGAGGAGCAGAGCAGTCACACGTGTTGCCCAACAATCTGTATGCCAACATGCCAGGGACATCCTCGCTCATAGCTATACTACTGACTTTAGAGGAACAAAGAAGGAGGAGGGCACGGAGGAGGGCACGGGAGAGGATATACCGCACCCGCATAGACCTCTTTGGCATGAGTGATTCTGAGGTGTATCGCATCTTCAGTTTCATCCTGGAATTAACCCTAAACCTGCAGGAGGACATCACCAGCCCAACACACCGCTCACATGCAGTGCAGCCACTGGTCAAGGTCATGGCAACACTCCATTTCCTTGCCAGTGGCTCTTTTCAAAGAACAAGTGGAGTGGTGGCTGGGATGTCACAATCCTCCGTGAGCAGATGTGTGCACCAGGTTGTCCCTGCAATCCTCAGACGCATGGCCAACCAAATCATCAAACCCACCACTGAGGACCTGCGGCTGAAGGCAATGACAGATTTCTACAGATATGCCAGATTCCCACGCACCGTGGGGGCCATTGATTGCACACATGTGGCACTCCAGCCCCCCCATGAGACAGAGCACATATACCGCAATCGGAAGCATTGGCATTCCATCAACGTACAGGTGATAGTCGATGCCCAAGGCCTCATATGGCACGTCCGTGCCAAACACCCCGGATCCAGCCATGACAGCTACATCTACAATCAGAGCCCCATCCGAATGGAGCAGAACGTGTATGGGGACACCTGGCTGGTTGGTGAGTGACATGGGTGGCAGGCATGACTGTCCCCCCCCCATGATGCACACATCACAAGGGGCACATGCATGACTAACATCCTCCTGTCTTTTTCCTTACAGGTGACTCTGCATATGCACTGGGACCCCATCTCATGACTCCTATCCGGAACCCCCAAACCCCAGGAGAGGAAAGATTCAATGAAGCCCACGCCCAAACCTGTGCAGTGGTGGAGCGCACCTTGGCCTCCTGAAGTCACGTTTCCGATGCCTGGATAAGTCTGGGGGGACCCTGTTGTATTCCCCAAACTTTGTGTGCCAGATCATCGGTGCATGTTGCATTCTGCACAACTTCGCAGTGAGAAAGGGCCTGCAGATTGACATACATGATGACCTGACCCCTGAACCAGACAATCCCCCCCTAACCGAGGTTACCCCGTCTTCTGAGGAAGGAGCAGCCAGGAGACAGCTCACATTAGGCATCTTTGCACGTTAAACACACACATTAATGTTTCTATTTCTCCAGGTAGCCATATTGCATTGCATTTTACAGAAAATTACAGTGCTGCAGATTGAAAAGGAAAGATCATTTTTAATAACATTCAATTACAATATGACTTGTGTTGCAATTAGGGATGAGCCAAACACCCCCTAGTTCAGTTCTCAGCAGAACAGGAAAAACATTTGTTTGAACACGCTTTAACACCTTTAAAGTCTTTTAAAGGCTTACAGTATATGCAAGCTATTGTCATAAAAAGTGTTTGGGGACTGGGTCCTGTCCCAGGGGACATGTACCAATGCAAGAAAAGTTTTAAAAAACGATTTTTTTTGGGAGCAGTGATTTTAATAATGCTTAAAGTGAAACAATAAAAGTGAAATATTCCTTTAAATTTCGTAACTGGGGGGTGTCTATAGTATGCCTGTAAAGTGGCACATTTTACCGTGTTTAAAACAGTCCCTGCAAAAAATTAAATATCTAAAGGGAAGAAAAGTAAATGAAAACTACTTGTGGCTATAATGAATTGTTGGGTCCTGGAAATACAGATAAAAGTAATTGAAAAAAACTGCATGGGCTCCCCTCCAGTCCATTACCAGGCCCTTTTGGTCTAGTATTAATATTAAGGGGAACCCTGCGCCAAAATTAAAAACAAAATTGCATAGGGGTCCGCCCAAAAATCCATACCAGACCCTTATCCGAGCATGCAACCTGGCAGGCCGCAGGAAATGAGGGAGGGGTGAGAGAGCGCTCCCCTCCTTTACCATACCAGACCACATGTCCTCAACACAGGGAGGATGCTTTGGGGTCTGGACAAGAGACTGCCCCCCTCCTGAACCATACCAGGCCACATTCCCTCATGTAAAGGATGTCCCCAAACCAAAATGTAAAAAAAAAATTGCATGGGGGTCCCCCCAAATTCCATACCAGGCACTTCATGTCTGGTATGGATATTAAGGGGAACCATGCGCCAATTTAAAGAAAAATGGTGTAGGGGTCTCCCTCAAAATCCATACCAGACCCTAAGGGGAACCCTGAGCCAAAATTAAGAACAAAGTACCGTGTGGTTCCCCCCAAAAATCCATACCAGACCCTTAGCCGAGCACACGACCTGGCAGGCCGCAGGAAAAGAGGGGGACGAGACAGCGCCCCCTCTTGAACAGTACCAGGCCACATGCCCTCATGGGAATGGCCTCATACCCACAACCCTTGCCCAGTGGTTGTGGGGGTCTGTGGGCGGGGGGCTTATCAGAATCTGTAAGCCCCATTTAACAAAGGGGATCCCCCTATGTGAATTGGTAATGGGTACATTGTACTCCTACCATTTCACAAAAAAGTGTCAAAAATTATAAAAACCACAGCAGACAGCTTGGGACAAGTCCTTTATTAAAAATAAAAAAAATAAAGTAAAATTCCAGCGATGTAATTCATTCTCGAGCAGAGGATACTGAGAAAAAAAACGCTGACACGATCCTGCCTCCATGTGAGCCACCCACCGAATGATGCTCTCCTGTCATGACAGCTCTTAAATAGCTGAGGGTGGGGCCACCTGTCAAGTGCATGGGTGACCCCGCCCCTTCCCCGCAATGGGGAAATGCAGCGGGGTTACCCAATGACATGTAAGGGTGACCCCTCCCCCCTCTGATGCAAGGGGTAACCCGTGTTGCATCAGAGGGGGCGGGGTCACCCCAGGATCGTGTCAGCATTTGTTTGTTTTTTCTCCTTATCCTCCACTCGAAAATGGATTACATCGCTGGATTTTTTTTATTTTTTATTTTTTTTAATAAATCACTTGTCCCAAGCTGTCTCCTGTGATTTTTAAAATGTTTGACACTTTATGTGTGAAATGGTAGGGGTTCAATTGTAAGAGGGGGCTTCCAGATTCTGATAAGCCCCCCGCCCGCAGACTCCCACAACCACTGGGCAAGGGTTGTGGGGATGAGGCCATTGTCCCCATCAACATGGGGACATGGTGCTTTTGGGTCCAGACCCCAAAGCATCCTCCCTGTGTTGAGGACATGTGGTCTGGTACGGTAAAGGAGGGGAGCGCTCTCTCACCCCTCCCTCTTTTCCTGCGGCCTGCCAGGTTGCATGCTCAGATAAGGGTCTGGTATAGATTTTTGGGGGGAACCCCATGCCGTTTTTTTTTCTGTGAGGTTCCCCTTAAAATCCATATCAGACCTGAAGGGTCCGGGTCTGATTACAGCGCTGGAATTTTTTTTATTAAAGGACTTGTCTCAAGCTGTGTGTGTGTGTTTTTTTACCTTTTTTGTCACTTTTTTGGGTGAAACCGTAGGGGTACAATGTACCCCGTTACCAATTCACATAGGGGGGGGTGGAATCTGGGGGTCACCTTTGTTGAAGGGGGCCTCCAGATTCCAATAAGCACCCCAAAACCACTTGGCAAGGTTTGTGGGGATGAGGCCCTTGTCCCCATCAACATGGGGACATCCTCCCCATGTTGAGGGCATGTGGCCTGGTACGCCTAAATAGGGGGCGCTCTCTTGGCCCTCCTCTTTTCCTGCAGCCTGCCAGGTTGTGTGCTCGGATAAGGGTCTGGTATGGATTTTGAGGGGGACCCTACTCCATTTTTTTTTTAAATTGGCACAGGGTTCCCCTTAATATCCATACCAGACCTGAAGGGCCTGGTAATGGAATTTGGGGGAACCCCACACATTGTTTTTGGTTCGGGATTCCCTTTAATATTCATACAAGACCCAAAGGGCCTGGTAATGGACTGGGGGGAATCCATGTCGTTTTTTTCAATGACTATTATCTGTATTGCTGGGACCCGGCAATTCATTTTCTAAGCAAATGGGAATTGTTTCACTTTAAGCATTATTAAAATCACTACTCCCGAAGAAAAATCAGTTTTTAAAACTTTTTTTTGCATTGATACATCTCCCCTGGTTTAGGACCCCAAACACTTTTTATGACAATAACTTGCATATTACCTTTAAAATTAGCACTTTTGATTTTGAATGTTCATGTCCCATAGACTTTAACGGTGTTCACGAGTTCTAACAAATGTGTTTTGCCTGTTTGCATGTTCTGCTGCAAACTGAACCGGGGGGGGGGGGTGTTCGGCTCATTCCTACCGGTGATTGTGAGGGTCTGCAGGCAGAGGGCTTATCATAATCTAGAACCCCTTTTAACAAGGGGGCCCCCAGATCCTGCCACCCTATGTGAATGAGTATAGGGTAAATAGTACCCCTACTAATTCATCAAAAAAGTGTCAAAAAGTAATAAGAACACAGTTTTTGACAATTACTTTATTAAAAATAGTGCCCATCATTGCAGCATAATCAGTGCTCATCTGCAGGTTTGCCCATCATTGCAACATGATCAGTGTCCATCTGCAGTCTTGCCTATCTTTACAGCATGATCAGTGCCCATTTGCAGCCTTGTTATTGCGGAAATAGACAGAATAGGATCTCCTGTGTACTCGGCTTGGCTCACAGTCCCGTCCAGTCCCGCCCCATTGGCCCAGTTTCTATAAGGGACATAACAGCAGTCCAATGGCAGGACGTCAATGCTAGTAGAGGGGACTTGGCATGACTGTAAGTGGGGCCGAGTACACAGGAGATCCAGCTCTGTCTATTTTGGTGGCGCTCGTTCCTTCCTTCCCCTCTGAGGCAGCCGATCCCCAAATTTTAAGGTGGAAAAACTGCGTTATACACCGATACATACAGTATTTACTTTACATGCCTCCATCTTTTATATATCACAACAAAATTGGGTAATATATTATATTCGTGTGCATTAAAATAGCTTTAATATTTTTCACTAAAAATATGCATTTGATAAACTACTGCACTAATATTGTGTGACATAAAAAATTGCAACTACCATTTTATTCTTCAGGATCCATACTTTCAGAAAATATATGTTTTGATGTTTCAACTAATCTGCAGGCCTATGTATGCAAAAGGGTAAAAGGTCCAACCACCATGTTGTGCTACAGATGCAGTATCTGCTTGCCCCTTAGTAGCTGATCATGCAGAACCTCCCTATAAACCCCCAAGATTTTATGAGCACAAGGGATTGTGTAAATTTTATTACCAGCTTTGGCAATAGAGGAACATAGGATGTGGTGTTTTTGTGCACTTAAGAAAGTGGTGATTTGCTTTAATAAAGGGGTTGTAAAGGATTTTTTCCCCCTAAATAGCTTCCTTTACCTTAGTGCAGTCCTCCTTCACTTACCTCATTCTTCAATTTTGCTTTTAAATGTCCTTATTTCTTCTGAGAAATGCTCACTTCCTTTTCTGTCTGTAACTCACCACCGTAACGCAAGGCTTTCTTCCTGGTGTACAGAGAGCCTCTTGGGGGGGGCGAGCAGGAGTGTCAGGACGCCCACTAACACACAGCTTCTTTTTCTATCTGCAAAGTAGAGAGTGTCCTGACTTGCCTGCTCACCCCCTCCCCCTCAAGAGGCTTTCTCCACACCAGGGAGAAAGCCTCGCATTACGGTGGTGAGTTACAGACAGAAGAACAGGTGAGGATTTCTCAGAAGAAATAAGGACATTTAAAAGCAAAATTGAAGGTAAGTGAAATAGGACTGCACTAAGGTAAAGGAAGCTATTTAGGGAAAAAATTCCTTTACAACCTCTTTAAACTATACTGCACAAGTATTTATTAATGTACTGAAAGCAAAGGCAGCTTTTCCTGTGTCAGGCACAAATAATATTGTTGAACTAGCAAATGTATATTACAGTAAAATATACCTCAATGAATAAAAAGAAGAATGAAAACCCTAAACCCCATGCCTAAATCAATAACCCAAATCCTAAAACATAAAGGCTAGATTTACACCTTTTTTACATTTTGCAGAAATGCACTACAGTCCAATTAACATGGTTTCCAATTAAATTCACTACAGTCCAATTAACCTGGCCCCAAAGCACCCCTCCATGTTGAGGGCATGGGGCCTCGTATGGTTCAGGAGGGGGACGCACGCTCACCCCCCCCCCCCTTTTTCCTGACTTGCCAAGCTGCACGCTCAGATAAGGGTCTGATATGGATTTTCCTTCTTTGTTTTTGTATGTTGCCATGGGTTCCTCTTAAATTCCATACTATACCCAAAGGGCCTGGTATGGATTTTGGCGGGAATGCACACCATTTTATTTTTTTACATTTTGACAATTTCTAATTGCCGGTGGGGAACCCTGCTGACAGCTGATGAGTCATGGATACTGTAAAAAAGTGCAGCGTCAATTAAACCAAGGTATCCCTCATAAGGAAACACCCCAAGTTGTGTAAAAGGATTATAATCCACAAGGAACTTGGACTCTGGGTCCAGTTATCAATGGGTGTTAATCCACACCACAATAAAGTGCTAATTAAATAGTGCAAAGAAATAAATATATGTATCGAGGTAACAATAAACCCCTAATATATAGACAGTGTAAAAATAATAATAATATATGTAAATCAATCCAGTGATATAAATGTCAACGTCCATATACGTAAACAAAAAAGATGGGACTAATCCGTCCTAAGCCAGTCCATATACAATGGTAGGTTATATTCTTATAGAACAGTTGTAATGTCCTCTTTCAAGTAACATTCCAACACATGGGGGTTGCATGTATCCTGTTCCAATTAGCACAAAAGAAGACCCTTATTTCTGATCGGTACTAAACATTTCTTCTATACTCCACACTCCTAGGAAGTAGACGTAAGGTAAAGGTAAAATCAATACGCTCCCCGACTGATGTAGACCCACAGCTCACCCTATGGTGGGGGGTCCCCCGAGCTTGAATGGGCTAACTGCCCCTTCCGATCTCCGTCGCCGTGTAGATCCTTCTGTGGATGATCCAGAGGTATTCCCAAGGGACAGCCGGAATTTTCAATGTTGTTGTATCCTCACACAAGATTGAAGCAAGAAGGAGATGGGAGATAAGAAAAAAGAGAGGGTCGTCTCCTCATAGTGTAAAAAATGTATTTAAAAGGTGTTTACACTTTAAAAACAAACACTTCTTAGTACAGGGGAAGGTGAAAAATGCTGAACAGGTAAATCCAAGTGTCTGAAAAAATCTTATAAAATCTCATCACACCACAGCACTATTCCACATCTAGGAACGAAAAAACATATGCAAAAAAAGGGGAGAGAGTTCAAGAGCGCAATGGAAATTAAATAAATTCCAGTGAAAACCCGACCGGTTTCGTCTCACAAGTCTCACAAGTCATGGCGGTCGGCTTCCTGTCCTGCTCCTTAACAACCAGCTATACACAGTTAATTAAAGAGATTTATGCGCCTGAAACCACATCAACCGCAATTGCATAGATGTGAACCTAGCCTAAACCCCAGTACTTTTTTGTTTAACACAACTAAAAGTAGAATGCAAATCAAGAACAGTGACATTCAAGAAAATAAATTAAATAAATAAATGGATGGGGGTGGGGAGCAGCAGTTTAACCCTAACCCTAATCACTAACCCTATCCATCTAACCCTAGCCCCTAACCCTACTCCTAACTATTTAACCATAACGCCTAACCCTAAACCCTAACCATATCCTTAACCTAAACATCAATGATGGATCACTATTCCTCCCAATGAAACCAATGATGGAGCACTAATCCTCCCAATGACACCAATGATGGGGCACCATTTCTTCAATACCAATGACAGGCAATAATCCCAGACTTACTGACCAGAGGTGCTATGTCTTTTTTTGCTCACACTGAACACCAATTCAGAAGCATTATTTTCTCTGAGTGATGTTGGGGCATTTTCTACCCCCAGAGGACTCTGTGAAATGTAGCTTGCATACAGAGGGCCAAATATACGTACACTTGTCTCTCTGAACTACTGAGGCTGTCCCACTAAGGAAAGTAAATGTGCACAATTCCTTGCCATCCTCTGCTCTTTTGTAAAGAATCTTTATACTGTGAGTCTTGGCAGACCCATTGGTAATGCCTCTGTTGCACAAGCCTTATGAGGTCCTCATTGTCCATCCCAGTCTTCCTGCGTCTGCCGGACATAATGGAATTCTGAAAACTGACCACAAATAAGCACATGGGCAAGGAACAGGAAGTGAAGAGGGGAAAAGCAGGAGGAGGAAATCTGGAAAAACAAAACCTGGACTTGCAGTAGTGTGAATACAGGATTGCATTCATAATCCAGTCCCATTGAAGTTTATGGAGCTAATATCGCATCGCACCGCATTAAACTCGCACAAGAGACTTTTTTTGCTGCATCAGATTTGCACCGCATTGATGTGAACATCATTGATAGAAAACAATATTATTACAGATGACTTGTGAATCTATGCACTCGCAACAGAATTCACCATAGTTGGAACCGCCCCTTAAAGAGATTTTCATTTAAAGAAAAAATATGCTTTTAATTAGAACACAGCTCTGTTCTATGGTATACCCTAAATCGATATAGAATGAGTAAGCAGGAATTAAAAAAAAATATACATTTATGTATATACATCTATGACTACACAGATCAGGTGAAAATGTACCTGTAAGGGACCAAATAGAAAATACTTGTATTTGCATTAAATGAAAACAGTTGTACAGCTTTACCAAATTTATTTGTCTTTTCCCTTGGCTGCTTCTATTTGTCATGTCTTCATTCTTCTTTTGCAATATCTCGCCAGATATTTTGTTGTGTTCATCAAGCAGAGAGTCTCATCAGCATCACAATCTGCTCAACTTCTTAATGGTCTTTAGTGATTTTGTTTAAATAAATTGAAGATTCTGCTTAACAAAACTTCTGAAACGTTTCAAAGTGAAAATAAGGGTGCGCTGTAATGCACTGTACATAACAATGAGCTATGTGCATTAGAAGGATTGCATACTACTTTGTTTGATGGTAGTTGCAATTATTAATATATTTAGTAATTGTTTTGTAGATTTTTCCAACCAGTAAAGTGGCATTATTATAAATAAAAAAGTTGAAATGTTAAAAAGATATAAAGAAAGCAAGGGAGTTAATAAAAACAGTCCCTGCAGCAAAATTACAATTCTAAAGGAAAAAAAAGTAATTTAAAACTGATCGCGGCTGTAATGAATTGTCAGGTTCCCAACAAAATTGCAAATTTGAAAGGCTTGTCATGAAAAGTGTTTGGGAACTGTAATGAATTGTTGGATCCTGGCAATACAGATAAAATGTATTGGGAAAAAAAAAATGGCAGAACCAAATATTTTTTTTTTTAATTGAGTGGGGGTCCCCCCAAATTCCATACCAGGTTCTTCAGGTCTGGTTTGGATTTTAAGGGGAACCCTTCACTAAAATAAAAAAAATGGCGTACGGGTCCCCCCAAAAATCCATACCAGACCCTTATCTGAGCACAAAACCTGGCAGGCTGCAGGAAAAGGGGGGGGACAAGAGAGTGTCCTTTTCCTGAACCATACCAGGCCAAATGCCCTCAACATGTTGATGGGGACAAGGGCCTCATCCCCACAATCCTTGCCCGATGGTTGTGGGGGTCTGCAGGCGGGGGCTTTTTGGAATATGGAAGCCCCCTCTAACAAGGGGACACCCAAATCCCGCCCCCTCATGTGAATTGGTAACGGGTACATTGTACCCCTACCATTTCACCAAAAAAAGTGTAAAATTAAAAAAAAAACAAGAGCCAACTTGGGATAAGTCCTTTATTAAAAAAAATCCTGTGGTTTCCCTGTGGCATCAGAGGGGTCACCTGCGTACGTCACCGGGTGGCCCTGCCCTGAGCTATATGAGAGCTATCAGAGCGAGGGAAGCGCCACTCTATGGCCTTGTACACACGAGCAGACACATTTGTTCAAATCGGTTGGACAGACCGATTTGAACAAATATGTCTGCTGGGGACGTATTTGTCAGGTTTCATATCAGGCTAGCAGCAGACAACAGTTCAGGTGTGCTAATATGCCTATAGTTCAAATAACAAGAGCACATACCATGAGCAGGTCTTGAGAAGCAGGTCAGCGCTGGGACTTGTAGTTCACCACAGATGCAGGGTTGAGACGAGCGGGACAGCTGGCACTTATAGTTCACTGCTGAAGTAGGTGTTTTGATGAGCAGGAAAGCTGGAACTTGTAGTTCACCGCAGGTGTGGATGTTGGTGGTGTTGCTGGTGCTAGTAGTGCACCACTGCAATGGATGTGGTCTAGGCAAGCCGGGTCATACACGGATAATCAGAGTTCGAAAGGTACCAAATCAGAAGCAACAAGCAGGGTCAAACAAGCCGGGTCATACACAAGGTTTACAGATAAACAGGTCAGGCTGGATCTCACAAGGCAAGTAGTGTAACTCTATCACGAGCACTGATTGGGTGAAAACACAGGTGTTTTAAAGGAGAGCTGGCCAATCAGTGTTTCCTAGCCAAGGCTGTGTCAGGTGAGTGCGCTGGGTCCTAGAGGGATCCAGTACTGACAGTACCCCCCCCCTTCTCGAGGGGTTGCTCCTGCACCCCCAGGCTTACTTGGATATCGAACATGGAACTTCTTCTTAAGGCGATCAGCATGGAGATCGCGAGCTGGGATCCAGGATCGATCCTCTGGGCCAAAACCTTTCCAATGAACTAGATATTGTAAGGAATTGCGTACTCGTCTGGAGTCAAGAATATATGCCACTTCATATTCCTGGCTATCCGACACATCTACAGGTTCTGGTTCATTTACTTGGAGACTAGAGTGAACAGGTTTCAATAAAGAAACATGGAAGACATTAGGAATGCGCATGGACGGGGGGAGTTTTAATCTATAGGACACAGGATTAACAATCTCCGAAATCTCATAGGGCCCGATGAATTTTGGGCCAAGTTTCTTGGATGGAACATGCAGGGACAGATTCCTGGATGATAGCCACACTTTGTCACCAACTTTATATCCAGGGGCCTTTGAGCGCCTCTTATCAGCCGTTTTCTTAAAAGCCTGCACCGAACGAGAAATAGCACGATTGACGTCAGACCAGATTTTGGGGAAATTTTCAATCGTGGTGTTGGCATCTGGAACATCAGAGGGTGGAAGATCAAAGGAGCACACACGAGGATGCAACCCGTAAACACAGAAGAAGGGAGAGGTCCCTGTAGAAGAGCTGGCACAATTATTAAAGGCAAACTCTGCCCATGGAAGGATGTTGACCCACTCCACCTCATCATTGGCCATCAGACAACGTACCATCTTCTCCAGAGTCTGATTAGTTCTTTCTGTTTGGCCATTTGTCTCGGGATGATAGGCTGAAGAATATGATAACTTAATCCCTAGCTGAGAACAAAGGGCCTTCCAAAACTGGGCTATAAACTGAGAGCCGCGGTCTGAGACAATGTTAATTGGTGCCCCATGGAGCCTGAAAACATGTTTAATGAATAAAGATGCCAGATCTCTAGCAGACGGCAGTTTCGGAAGTGGAACAAAGTGGGCCATCTTACTGAACCTGTCTACCACCACCCAGATCGTGGAACATCCCTGGGACGGAGGCAAGTCAGTGATAAAGTCCATAGATAAATGGGTCCAGGGACAAGTAGGTATTGGTAGAGGACGTAGAAGACCGGAGGGCTTAGAGGTACTGCCCTTGCTTCTGGCACAAACCTCACAAGCCTGGACAAAGGCTAGCACATCCTGCCTAATCGATGGCCACCAGAGGTTGCGAGAGATAATCTCATAAGTTTGTCTAAACCCCGGATGCGCTGCAGGCTTTGACGCATGTACCTGCTGCAAAACCTGCAAACGAAGAGCCAAGGGCACAAAAAGCATACCAGAGGGAGTGGAAGGGGGGGCTTCAGCCTGTGCAGGTAGTAAGGCCTCAGAGATGTCAGTCTGGGTGAAAGCCAAAATCCTGTCCTCAGAGATAATGGATTGTGGAGGAAGCGGAGGTGGGGATTCTGATAAAAAACTGCGAGACAAGGCATCGGCCCTGGTAAATAAGAAATTGTGAAGTCAAATCCTGGAGAAGAACAATGACCACCTGGCCTGACGTGAGTTCAGTCTTTTAGCAGAACGGATGTATTCAAGGTTTTTGTGGTCAGTCAGAACTATGAATGGATAGCGAGCTCCCTCCAGCCAATGTCTCCATTCCTCCAAAGCTAGCTTTATGGCTAACAGTTCTCTGTTGCCTATATCATAGTTGCGCTCTGCTGGGGAATATTTACGGGACAGGAAGGCACAGGGGTGGATGGCAGCAGTTACAGGGTCCTTTTGTGACAGAAGCGCCCCCACCCCTACTTCGGATGCATCTACCTCCACAATAAAAGGCAGCTCAGGAACAGGATGGCGTAGAATTGGTGCAGAGGTAAAGGCTTTCTTCAACTGAGTGAAGGCTGTCTGGGCTTCAGTAGTCCATTTAAACTTAGACTGAGACTTCCTGGTGAGAGAGGTGATGGGATGTGCAATGGTGGCAAAATTCCTAATGAATTTCCGATAGAAATTTGCAAAGCCCAGGAAGCGCTGAACTGCTTTCAGGTCTGAAGGTGATGCCCAGTCTAGAATGGCCTAAATCTTGGCTGGATCCATGGTTAGGCCTGTGTCAGAGATTAGGTAGCCCAGAAAAGGTACTTGTTTGACATGAAATGAACATTTTTCAGGCTTAACAAAAAGGGAATGAGCCTTTAATCGGGCCAACACTGAGCGGACGTGCCTCTGATGCGTTTCAAGATTGGGAGAATATATCAAAATATCATCCAAGTACACAAGCATAAAGCGACCCAACAGGTCACGGAAAATGTCATTCATAAAGTTTTGAAAGACAGCTGGTGCATTCCTGAGACCGAAAGGCATGACAAGACATTCGTAGTGGCCATCCTTGGTGTTAAAGGCTGTCTTCCACTCATCTCCTTCACGGATGCGCACTAGATTATAGGCTCCCCTTAGGTCTAGTTTGGAGAAAATCTTTGCTCCCTGGATTTGGGAGAACAACTCTGTGATGAGAGGGAGAGGGTACCGATTGGGAACGGTTATTTTATTTAGACCTCTGTAGTCAACACAAAGTCTTAGACCCCCATCCTTCTTTGGGACAAAGAAGCAACCTGCGCCTGCGGGAGAAGTAGAGGGACGGATGAAACTTTTAGCTAGGTTTTCCTGGATGTATTCTTGCAAAGCAAGGTTCTCTGGTTCAGACAATGGAAAGACTCTCCCTCGCGGAGGTGTAGTGTCAGGCAAAAGGTCAATGGGACAGTCATAACTGCGATGAGGTGGTAAGGTGTCAGCACTCCCTTTAGAAAACACATCCTGAAAGTCCTTATAACAAAGCGGAATCTGTTCCATTCCCACTTGACAAGCAGCAAGTCGAACAGGGTGCTGGATGCAACTTTCTTTACACTGATTGGACCAAGCCAGAATATTTCCTGTTCGCCAGTCAATTACAGGATTGTGCTTCTGAAGCCAAGGAAGGCCTAGGATCAAAGGAGTGGATGGAGAGTCAATGACAAGACATGAATTCTTCTCCCAGTGCAGGGCCCCCAATTGTAACTGGAAGGGATTGGTGGACTGAAGCACAAGGTCTTGTGAGAGAGGCCGGTTATCCACAGAAATTAGGCGGACTGGGCAATCTAGCATATGAGTTTCCAGGGACAAGGAGGTAATCAAAGTCTTATCAATAAAATTCTCAGCAGCTCCAGAATCTACCAAGGCCAGCAGTTCATGAGTCCCTGTCCCAAAGTGAATAACACTGGGTAGAAGTATACGACTGTCCCCCTGGGGAGATGAAAGCAGACCTAAGGTGACCTCCCCATAATCACCTAGGTCCGGGAGTTTCCCGGACGTGTAGGGCACGAACGGAGCATGTGACCCCTGAGGCCACAATACAGGCAAAGTCCCATATTACGCCGGCGTGTGTGTTCCTGGGCAGATAGCCGGGTGGAGCCTAGCTGCATAGGTTCTTCCACTGAACTGGCACTGGAGGTTGGATGGTCAGGTGGTAAGGGAGGTATACAGTTTGCCACAGCCATATTTTTTTCTCGCCCCCTCTCTCGCTGACGGCGATCAATTCTAATGGCTAGACACATAGCTTCCTCCAGTGAGGGTGGATAGGAGAAGTTGACCAGAGCATCCTTAATTGCATCTGAAAGACCTATTCTGAACTGGCTGCGGAGAGCTGCATCATTCCAGCCAGATTCTGGGGCCCACCTGCGAAACTCTGAGCAGTACATTTCAGCTGTGGTGGTTCCTTGCTTTAAGTTACGCAGGGTTGATTCTGCAGTAGCCATACGATCTGGATCATCGTACAGCAATCCAAGGGCTTCAAAGAAGGCATCTACAGTTAGCAGGGCTGGATGGTTTGGTTCAAGGTTAAAGGCCCAAGCCTGGGGGTCACCCTGTAGCAGAGAGATAATGATCTGAACTCTCTGAGTTTCAGAGCCAGAAGAGGATGGCCTTAATTTGAAATATAATTTGCAGCTGTTTTTAAAGTTGCAGAATCCCTTACGGTCGCCAGAAAAACAGTCAGGCAAAGGAATTTTTGGTTCAGATAAAGTTTTTGTAACAGTTGTAGTAGGGGATTGCACCTTGGTGAGCTCTGTGGCCATTTGCTGAACTTGATGGGATAAACGGCAAAGTTCTTGTGCAAACATCTGAGCCTGCTCAGAATCCATGATGGGTTTTCCCTTTTTATGTATGGCTCGTGATAATGTCAGGTTTCATATCAGGCTAGCAGCAGACAACAGTTCAGGTGTGCTAATATGCCTATAGTTCAAATAACAAGAGCACATACCATGAGCAGGTCTTGAGAAGCAGGTCAGCGCTGGGACTTGTAGTTCACCACGGATGCAGGGTTGAGACGAGCGGGACAGCTGGCACTTATAGTTCACTGCTGAAGTAGGTGTTTTGATGAGCAGGAAAGCTGGAACTTGTAGTTCACCGCAGTTGTGGATGTTGGTGGTGTTGCTGGTGCTAGTAGTGCACCACTGCAATGGATGTGGTCTAGGCAAGCCGGGTCATACACGGATAATCAGAGTTCGAAAGGTACCAAATCGGAAGCAACAAGCAGGGTCAAACAAGCCGGGTCATACACAAGGTTTACAGATAAACAGGTCAGGCTGGATCTCACAAGGCAAGTAGTGTAACTCTATCACGAGCACTGATTGGGTGAAAACACAGGTGTTTTAAAGGAGAGCTGGCCAATCAGTGTTTCCCAGCCAAGGCTGTGTCAGGTGAGTGCGCTGGGTCCTAGAGGGATCCAGTACTGACAGTATTGCTTTGATCTTGTACACACGATCAAACCAAAATCCCCGCCAGCAGACGGCGCGCTGACGTGTCGGTGACGTTGACGCCGCCACGTCACCGCACCAGGAAGTAAAACACTTCCACGCATGCGTCGAAACCATTCGACGCGTGTGCGAGAAGACATGTCTGCTGGTTAGCGTACTAACCAGCAGACATGTCGGGCGGACAGGTTCCCAGCCGACAGATTTCAAAGCATGCTTTGAAATCTGTCGGCTGGCCAAATCCGTCGGCCTCGCCCGTACACACGATCGAATCTGTCTGCTGGGACGGCCGGACCGTTTCCAGCCGATAGATTTCATCGTGTGTACGCGGCCTTTGGGAGTTTCCTATGGAGGCACATCAGTAGTAGGCATATCGAGATGGATTGTATCGCTGGACTTTGCTGGCCTGGTACAGTTCAGGAGAGGGCGCTCTCTCACCCCTCTTCTTTTCCTGTGGCCTGCCAGGTTGCATGCTCGGATAAGGGTCTGGTATGGGTTTTTGGGGGACCCCCACACCATTTTTTGTTTATTTTTTTCGCACAGGGTTCCCCTTAAAATCCATACTAGACCCTTTAGGGGGAACCCCTATGCCATTTAAAAAAAAAATGGCGCAGGGTTCCCCTAATATCCATACCAGACCTAAAGGGCCTTGTATGGAATTTGGGGGACCCCCACACATTTTTTTTAATTTTGGTTTGGGGTTCCTCTTAATATTCATACCAGACCCAAGGGGCCTGGGGGGAATGGACTGGGGGGAACCTGTGCCATTTTTTTTCAAATCGTTGGTACCCCTAGGTATCAACACAGAATTAAGTATGCAACCCTTTCTGGAGCCGTAGTCTCATAACCCTCCTCTTCGTACCTTTTTCCGTTACATGCCTATAGGGATCACTCGTTTTAACCCTTGTTTAGGGGTTATGTCTGTATGTCCGTGTGTTTTATGTTTTTAAAAAAAATTCTTGCTCTCCCGTATCTGAACTACTAGTCAGCTTCTTCCCTATATTATCATATGTTATTTATTATATATGATATTTTTTCTCATAATCTAAGTCACTTTGTTTTTCTGTGTGTCCTTGATTCATCTCACTTTTTGGAGGTTGTGAGAGAGTTAACTCTCTGTTTTTATCATAAGGTCCGACAGACAAATGTTTCTTTATAGACCTAGGTGGAGATAAACATATTATCCTTGCCAAAAGTTATAATGACAAATATTGCATTTTTGCCTTTCAATGGTTGTATCTCTTTTAGGCAAAATATAGTGTGTATGTGTTAACATTCATTGTGTCTCTCTAGTATGGGGTATACCTATGGCGGGGCTTGAAGATAGACACCATATAGGAAACAACATCCAGTCTATCCATAGGGACTCCTATTGATAATTTTCACTACAACGAGGGACGGCCGTGCGCCGATAGCATATAAAGGAGCGACGTACGTTCCCCCCTCCACGTCCAGACGAAGCTTACGCACTAACATTGCGAAACGCGTTGACGTAATACGGCATCGGACGCCACGCCACGCCCACAACCCCCAGCGGGATCAGGGCTTCTCTGAGGAGACTTCCACGCCGGAGAAAAATCAGTATTAGAACGGCCGCATAGCCTTACCTAAGAGCCGGGACTTGTACCTTCATCCACAACAGGATAGGGCACCTCACCGGGCATTCTTACGCAAAAGAGTGTTCCACGATGGTACACCCGGCCAGGCTACCCGCCGCACACGCTGCATGATTCCGACAGACCTGATGACATCCGTCACGGCCAGCAGCATTTCCATTATCTATGAGCTGGGAGTCAAACACTGCCGTCTGTTATCAGACCCCTCTCTCAAGAGCTTGGTAAGACTGTTCCTCTTTTTACAGTGACAGCTGTTAGGACTGCTCATACCCGGAAGACTCGGGGGACACTCTAAAACTATCTAGTCTACCTTATGACAGTGTCAATCAGGCTGTGTACCTATATGATTATCAGTGAACTATATCAACACTACAGCCAATGAAATCCACACTGGAATCAGAGGAAAATATTTAAAGACGTGTAGTCTCCTCAATAGTGGCAGCAACATACATAAAGTTACTTATACTGTGTTCTTACTGGCCAGCACCAACCATCTGATCAGTATATTAGTGATCTACAACGATTACTAAACTGGATGCAGTTATACTCATACTATTCAGTACATTAAGTTGTAGCCACATCCTTCTCCCGCAGGGGTACTCCTGCTGGAAATTTCTATTCACATTATATATACTTTTTATTATTTTCTGAATACTATTTCAGCGGTAATTATCGTACGGAATCTCCAGCAGCAGTGACCCATTTGGCGCCCGGATCGCCTTAGTTATGTTTTTTTTTTATGTTTGTTATATGTTTGTGTCCTATGTGTGTCGCATTGTTGCATGTTACATGAACTAGGTTCATGTGTGCAGCACCGGCCGGCTGCTGTAAGTAGGCATACTTGTGAATCTTTATGACATACATTTAGTATTTGCAACTTTTTGTAATAATCTCTTATCCCGAATTTTTGTATCTTTATATGATCAATAAATAATTTTATCTATATTACTGCCCATCTCTGCCTTGGTAGCCCCTTGGTTGCCCATTGGGGATACTCTGTCTTAGTTTCCCCATAGTGCAACTTCCTCTTTTCTTTATATGCATTGTTGTGGCTACGGCAGTGATCCCTAAAATAAGGGAAGTGACAGGTTATAGATGTTTTTCGGGATAAGCACATATACAGGTAGTGCAGAATTATTAGGCAAGTTGTATTTTTGAGGATTCATTTTTTTTTTTTTTTTAAATTGTTTATTTATAAGTTTTCAAGTCAAACAAAAGAATATACACAAGAATCATTAACAGTATGAAACAATGGCAGGTATCCAGAATTTTCTTTTTCTCTTTCTACATTATCCAAGCGAACTACCGAGCATATGCAATTTGTACAAGTAAATGAATGACGATGTGAATGAACAGTTACCTTGAGTGGGGTATAGAAAACCGATCCGTTAAATAAGAGTAGAGAAGATAACCACATAGTAGAACAGGGAAAGCAGAGACTAAAATTACCCAACCTGGCCTGATAGGGATCATATAGGCCACATAAACATAGACATACTTTAAACAAACTATGTACCCTACCAAAAAAAAAAAAAAAAACACTGCACTTAGAGAGGTATGGATAACAAATACGTTCATAAGAATACGTAAGCACATGATGAAACCTAACTCGAACCAGTTCCCTCAGACCCATACTCTGATTCATCCCACACTGACCACGTCTCATAAAATGTCTGCTCTGTACTCTCCACCGTAGCCGTCAACTGCTCCATTCTGCGTATGTCAGCTACAGTAGTGAGTAGTTGTGGGATGGTTGGGGGTGAGGTGGACAGCCACAACCTAGGGATGACCCTTTTAGCTGCCAAGAAAACAAAAGACATCAGTTGGCGCAGGGCCTTAGAAATACCAGGAAAAGGGAGACCTAACAAACAGTGTATGGGCTTCAAAGGAATGGGAGAACCAATCAGATTTTCTAACAATTTCTGGGTTTGAAGCCAGAATTGGTTAACAGGGGGACATTCCCAAAAAATGTGGAAATGAGTGCCCATAGCACCGTTACATCTCCAGCATTGTTTTGGGACTGTTCTGTTGCGGGCATGTAAAATATCTGGGGTCCTATACCAATGCATCAGGACTTTGTATGCGGTTTCCTTGTGGGACACACATCGAGATATCTTGGAAGTGTGCTTCCAGATGCTTTCCCAATCTAACAAGGAAATGTCATGCTGCAGGATCTGAGACCATTTTCTCATGTAGAGGTGAGTAGCCTCCATCATAGGAACTGCCTCATGTAATATTTTATAGATAGTGGAGATCATCTGGGGCTCATAAGGGCCTCTAGCGCACATGGCTTCGAAGTCTGTTGGCTTCTCCAGAGTCAAAGAAGGGGATCTGGAGGAGAAAAAATGCCTAATCTGTAGGTAGGAATGTAAGAGCTTTTGGGGAATTTTGTGCTGTGTTTGTAACTCAGGAAAAGTCAGTAGACGTTGTGACCCAGGATTAACAAAATGCCGTAGTTGGAAGAGTCCAGCCTGGGACCATGGCAACATGCAATCATAGGAGAGGCTATCTGGGATGTCTGGGTTAAATAGGATATTCAAGAGTGGTGGGCACGGGGAGGACAAGGAATAGCGCTCAGAGCAGCGTTTCCAGATAGATAACGTGAACAGCATGGGAGCTAAGCAAAGTTTCCGCAGCTGGGGCATATGAAGGGCAGTGGAGGGCCAGAGCATATAGCAAGGGTGGACTGGGGCTGTGACAGTCATTTCTATTTCCGCCCACCTATTCGGGGCATTCCGGGAGGTCCATGAAGCAAGAGCTCTCAAATGGGATGCATGATAATATTTGATAAAATCTGGGCCTCCCAAACCCCCCCTATTTTTCCGGGCCAAGACCACTGTCCCTGCCATCCTGTGAGAAGTGTTGTTCCAGACAAAGCGGAGACTCCTCCTTTGAAGGGATTTCAGCTGCGTCAGTGGGACCGCAACTGGGAGCGTTTCAAACAAGTATAACAATTTAGGAAGGATGGACATTTTAAGTACATTAATTCTCCCCAGCAGGGATAGGGGGAGAGTGGTCCAATGAGTCAGCAAACGATTGATTTCCGCGAACAGGGGGGGGAAATTGGCCCGATATAGTGTGTCATAAGAGGCAGTGAGCTGAACACCTAAATATTTAAGTGACTGAGAGCACCAATGATAATTATATTTGCTTTGGAGAGAAGACAGTAATGGGGCAGAGACATTTACGGGTAGTGCTTCCGTTTTAGCAGCATTAATTTTAAAACCTGAGAGGCAACTAAAGGCTGATAGCACGTTATGCAGATGTGGCAAGGAGCAGTGGGGGTGGGTGAGAGTGAGAAGAATGTCATCTGCGAACATAGATAGTTTATATTCCTTGCGTCGAAGGTGTACCCCTCTAATATCTGGACAAGCCCGTATAACCGCAGCCAGGGGTTCCAGACTAAGAATAAAAAGGAGTGGCGACAGAGGGCAGCCCTGTCTTGTACCGTTACTAAGGGAGAAAGGACTCGATAAGTGTGAGGAAAGTTGTACTTGTGATGTGGGCTTCGAGTATAGGGCTCGAAGAGCTTGGACAAAGGGACCTGAGAAGCCATAACGAGTTAGTATTGCGAACATATACGGCCAGCTAAGTCGATCGAATGCTTTTTGGGCATCTAAACCAAGAATCAAAGCTGGACTCTTGGTTTTTGTAAGCAGGTCTATAAGATCGATAGTCCGACGCGTGTTGTCTCCAGCATGTCTCATGGGGACGAATCCTACCTGATCTTTATGGATTAGAGCCGGTAGCAGTAAAGACAGTCTATTCGCTAAAATCTTGGTAAAGATTTTGTAATCCGAATTTAATAGGGCGATGGGTCGGTAGTTATCTGGAAGGGATGGATCTTTACCCGGTTTAGGGATAACGGTTACAAAAGCGTGCAAAAACGAAGAATGCGGTAGCTTTCCCTGGAGTAGGGAGGCGAACAGAGCTAGCAAGTGTGGAGTTAGGGTCGGCAAAAATGTCTTGTAGTAGGAGTAGGGGAGACCATCTGGCCCTGGGGCCTTATGCGAGGGGAGGTGCTTAATTACGTCTGTTAGTTCTTCAACGGAAATAGGTTGATTCAAAGAGGAACGTTGGTCTAGGGACAATCTGGGAAGGTGTACAGATGACATGAAGGCATCTAGTCCGTCTTGTGAGAATTGTGCCTGTGGATCTGTACTTAAGCAATTATAAAGTTTACTATAATACTCTCCAAAAACTCCGGACATGGTCTGAGGACAATGTGTAGGTGAACCATCTGATTGGACTATATGATCAGGGATGTTTAGAAAAGGGCGGGGCTTGAGCCTGTTGACCAGCATCCTATGAGGCTTGTCTGCATACTCATAAAATTTTTGCTTGGACCATAGCATTGACTTAGAAACTTTGTTTATATCTAGAGACCTAATGCGGTTACGAATAGCAATCACCGTTCGCAAGCGACCCACCGTAGGAGAGCGGAGTAACTGTGCCTCCGCCGTCCGTAGCTGGGCCACCAGCTCCAACCTCAATCTAACAGAGTCGCGTTTCAAGCGAGAGCTGGCTGAGATGCACTCGCCTCTAAAAAAGGCCTTGTGGGCTTCCCATACAGTGGATGTATCGGGGACCGAACCTTCATTTAAACGGAAAAACTCCTCCAAATTCTTAAGAAGTCTGTCCATTGTTTCCGCATGTCGTAGGAGGGACTCATTAAGTCTCCAATGACAAGTCTTGGGTGATGCAGTTTGGATCTCTAAACACAAGGTAATGGGGGCGTGATCAGACCATGTAATAGAGTCTATTTCCGAGGACACAATGTTAGGCAGTAAGGGGGCAGATACCAGAAAGTGGTCTAGACGAGAATAAAGTTTATGTGGCGGGGAGAAAAAAGTATATTGACGATGAGTGGGGTGCTTCACTCTCCACGTATCAAAAAGATTGTGGGAGCGTATTAGTTTGCGAAAAGAGGTGGACAATTTATGAACTTGTAGAGATGTAGTCTGATGGAACAAAACACGTCTGTCTCTACTGGGAGACATGCACATATTAAAGTCCCCACCTACGATCGTGAACGGCTGAGAGAGGGACTTCAGCCGATCAAGAACCCCAGTAAGAAAACCAATCTGTCCCGTGTTGGGTGCATAGATATTAGCCAAGGTGAAGGAGGCATTTAAGTGGATACAGCTCAGGAGGACATACCGACCCCGGGGGTCCAGAGTTGAGGTCAATATCCGGATGGGGCATGAACGTTTGATTAGTATAGCCACTCCAGCCTTACCAGATGGATCTGAGGCCATGTAGACTATGGGAAACATTTTAGATGCAAATTTAAAAGAACCCCCTGGGCGGAAATGCGTCTCCTGAACCATCACCACATCAGCTCCAGAGGATTTGAATTCCTTCAAAGCCAGTCAGCGTTTACGTAAGGAGTTCAAGCCCTTAACATTACAAGAAAATATCTTTAAAGCCATATTATAATCTTGGAGAGATAGGCAAATGACAATTTAACATAACTCACGGGTAGGAAGTAAACCAACCCAAGGAAACCTGAAATAGACATGTACATATCAGCAATTCTGAGCATTGAGACAATGTGTGATGAATTCACTACCTGCAGCAATATATAAGAACAACAGGTCAAAAAATACCTGATAAAAAAAGGAAATATACAAATAAAACAAGATGCAGAGATAACAGGAAACAAAAATAAAAATAAAAATAAAAAATAAAAAATAAAAAACATGTTCTGAAAGCCTGAAGGGAAAATGACCTTCAGGGGACCAAGGCGACAAGCCTTGGACATGTAGAGGAACATGACGGACAACAAGAATGGCGGATTATGACCCGCTCCTGTAGGAAGTGTTTATTCTTGGACAGATAACAGTTAACTTCTCGAAATAGGGGACCATCAGTCTTCCGTTATGTGTGGGAAGGTTGACAGAAAAAAAAAAAATAGCAACAAAATTTAAACCAAACTCAACTTCAGCGGGCCCATCTGGAAACAATAGGTAAAAGTAACACTCAGTATGGGCATCAGGGAGGCGCACTCCCTGCGGAAACCCGAAGAAAAAATGGTCGGACCATCAGGCATCCGGGAATCAAAAATAAGACCATGAGGTGTAAATCAGGGATGTCTCAGGGCTTCAGGTTGAGGATCTAGGCAGGTTGGAGCGTTGTGGAGTGGAGAAAGCCTTTTGTTGTCTCCGACGTACTGGGGTCCAAATTGTAGAGGGGGCCTGAAGGGGCCTAGTAGCCAGGGCAGGCGGAGGGAGCTGGAGGTCTTCTTCTGGGACAGGTGGTAAGCCCAAGTTGCGAGTGAAGGCCTCGCATTCATGAAGGTCTCTGATGGTGTATTGTGTACCATCCTTGGAAGCTGAAAGGCGAAACGGAAAGCCCCATCTGTAGGTAATTTGATGATGTTGGAGGTGCGCCGTAATTGGACGTAGGTTGCGTCTTTTGGCCAGGGTAATGGGGGAGAGATCACTGAAGATCTGGATTTTGGAACCCTTGAAGTCAATACGATTTTTGTTGCGTGTAGCTGTAGTTAAGGCCTCCTTACTTTCGTAATAGTGGAAACGGACTACAATGTCCCTCGGGTTGGAACCAGGGGGAGGTTTGGGAGCCAGGGATCTATGGGCCCTATCCAGGCGCCAATCTATATCGGGTATGTGGGGAGCTAGCGTGACAAAGAGGTCAAGTAGATAGGCCCGTATCTCTTTGTCATTGACTGTTTCAGGGACTCCACGGATCCTCACGTTTGAGCGACGTTCTCTATTCTCCAAATCTTCTTGCTGAAGCTGTATTTGGGAAACTGTGTGTTTAAGATAGGCGTTTTCCTCCTCCAGGGCATGCATATATTGTATAGTCTCATCAAATTTAGTCTCCAGAGTAGCCGTGCGTTCTCCAAGTTGGTCAATCTCCCCTCTGAGCTCTTGAGCGAGTTTCCCAACTTCTTTGGTAATGTTGCGTGTCAAATCCTGTAGAAGCGTCTGCAATTTCAGGTCCAGGACTGATACCGTGACAGCCTGAGCAGGGCCTGCCAGTTGGGATGTATTACTTGTGTGAAAGGTGCCTGGTGCAGAGGCAAGGGGGCCTGCGACATCAGTCGGGTCTGTGGGCATATTCGGGGTTGGGGATTGCGACTTATGTAGAAATCGCTCCATGGGTTGTGTAGGTCTCAACGGGATTGGCGGGATAAAACCTTGATAGATGTTTTTCTGAAATCCTACTTTGCCCATGTAGTGTGCAGAGATGTCCAAAAGCAGCTAGTATTGATCCTGTGCCTATGAAAGCTTTCGAAGCGGAGCAGGATCTCTTAGGAAGGAGCGGGAATCAATGTGGGTTTAAGACATGTCCATCATTGCTGCTGGCCGAGCATGAGACCCTCTATTTGAAGATTTGATGGGGGTATGGCCCTTTAAGGCCTTGCCAAAAAAAAAAAAAAAAAACAGCAGGGGGAAGCTGCAGAGTGAAAAAAAGACAGCTGGTGGAGGGATTCCTTCCTAGGACCAGGTGATACAGCCAGGCTATGTGGGTGGACGTGGGTGCCTAGGACTTATCCCCCCTCTAAAGATATTTACACGTGAATGTCTCAGGTATTAGGGGAGACAAGAGAGGGTGTAGTCACGTGAACGGGTGCAGCAAGATGGCCGGCCGTCATCCAGGACTAGGCCGGAGCCGCGGTGTTTCCTGATTTCGGCTGCCGACCGGAAGAGCCCCGCTCCGTCTAGGCCGCTCGCTACCCCACCTAGGCCCAGGAAAGGCTCCGACGGACCTCAGGAGAGCGCGGTCACCCAGGGGGAGGTGTAATGGGATGGCACAGTACCTTAATGGGGGCCTTGAGACTACGGCAGGTTCCGGCGCCACGGAGCTGGGCGGCAGAAGTCTTCCACGGCCTCCCGCGAGTGACGGACAGCCTCGTCCGTCGTGTAGACAGGGTATCTCCCGAGGATAAGGACCTGGGCCGGGCTGGGTATCACAGTGCGGAGGACGCAGGAGGCTTCACAGGCCCCAAAATGGCGGCGGGTCGCGGCTCCGTGGATCAGCTGCAGGTCGTGCTAGAAACGACAGGGGTCCACGACAGGAGCACTAGAGGGTGCAGGTAATGCCCAGAAGTAGGTAGGGCAAGTTTTGGAGGCTTTAGAGCTCCGTTCCACAGTGGATGGCGGTGGATTGTTCCAGGACCGGCGGAGCTCTTCACAAACACGTCCACCCAGGTGCACGTCCGGCCACGCCCCCCGAGGATTCATTTTATTATTGAACAACAACCATGTTCTCAATGAACCCAAAAAACTCATTAATATCAAAGCTGAATATTTTTGGAAGTAGTTTTTAGTTTGTTTTTAGTTTTAGCTATTTTAGGAGGATATCTGTGTGTGCATGTGACTATTACTGTGCAAAATTATTAGGCAACTTAACAAAAAAAAAAAATATACCCATTTCAATTATTAATTTTTACCAGTGAAACCAATATAACATCTCAACATTCACAAATATACATTTCTGACATTCAAAAACAAAACAAAAACAAATCAGTGACCAATATAGCCACCTTTCTTTGCAAGGACACTCATGCAGCCTGCCATCCATGGATTCTGTCAGTGTTTTGATCTGTTCACCATCAACATTGCGTGCAGCAGCGACCACAGCTTCCCAGACACTGTTCAGAGAGGTGTACTGTTTTCCCTCCTTGTAAATCTCACATTTGATGATGGACCACAGGTTCTCAATGGGGTTCAGATCAGGTGAACAAGGAGGCCATGTCATTAGTTTTTCTTCTTGTATACCCTTTCTTGCCAGCCACGCTGTGGAGTACTTGGACGCGTGTGATGGAGCATTGTCCTGCATGAAAATCATGTTTTTCTTGAAGGATGCAGACTTATTCCTGTACCACTGCTTGAAGAAGGTGTCTTCCAGAAACTGGCAGTAGGACTGGGAGTTGAGCTTGACTCCATCCTCAACCCGAAAAGGCCCCACAAGCTCATCTTTGATGATACCAGCCCAAACCAGTACTCCACCTCCACCTTGCTGGCGTCTGAGTCGGACTGGAGCTCTCTGCCCTTTACCAATCCAGCCACGGGCCCATCCATCTGGCCCATCAAGACTCACTCTCATTTCATCAGTCCATAAAACCTTAGAAAAATCATTCTTGAGATATTTCTTGGCCCAGTCTTGACGTTTCAGCTTGTGTGTCTTGTTCAGTGGTGGTCGTCTTTCAGCCTTTCTTACCTTGGCATGTCTCTGAGTATTGCACACCTTGTGCTTTTGGGCACTCCAGTGATGTTGCAGCTCTGAAATATGGCCAAACTGGTGGCAAGTGGCATCTTGGCAGCTGCTTGCTTGACTTTTCTCAGTTCATGGGCAGTTATTTTGCGCCTTGGTTTTTCCACACGCTTCTTGCGACCCTGTTGACTATTTTGACTGAAACGCTTGATTGTTCGATGATCACGCTTCAGAAGCTTTGCAATTTTAAGAGTGCTGCATCCCTCTGCAAGATATCTCACTATTTTTGACTTTTCTGAGCCTGTCAAGTCCTTCTTTTGAACCATTTTGCCAAAGAAAAGGAAGTTGACTAATAATTATGCACACCTGATATAGGGTGTTGATGTCATTAGACCACACCCCTTTTCATTACAGAGATGTACATCACCTAATATGCTTAATTGGTAGTAGGCTTTTGAGCCTATACAGCTTGGAGTAAGACAACATGCATAAAGAGGATGATGTGGTCAAAATACTCATTTGCCTAATAATTCTGCACTCCCTGTAATGTTGTAGAGGTAGTGAGTTCAACTTCAGTTTTTGTTTATATTGAACCCCTATGCCATTTTAAAAAAAAATGGCGCAGGGTTCCCCTAATATCCATACCAGACCTAAAGGGCCTTGTATGGAATTTGGGGGACCCCCACACATTTTTTTTAATTTTGGTTTGGGGTTCCTCTTAATATTCATACCAGACCCAAGGGGCCTGGTAATGGACTGGGGGGAACCTGTGCCATTTTTTTCAATACATTTTATCTGTATTGCAGTTTTAAATGATTTTTTTTCTTTAGAAATGTCATTTTGCTGCATGGACTGTTCTAAACATGGGGAAAATGTGCCACTTTACAGGCATACTATAGACACCACCAGGTACGAAATTTAAAGGAATATTTCACTTTTATTGTTTCACTTTAGCAATTATTAAAATCATTGATCACTTTTTTTGCATTGATACATGTCCCCTGGGGCAGGACCCAGGTCCCCAAACACTTTTTATGACAATGACGTGCATATAAGCCTTTTAAAATGAGTGCTTTTGATATTTGTGTCCCATAGACTTTAACGGTGTTGGTGTGTTGGAACAAATGTTTTGCTTGTTCACAAGTTCTGGTGCGAACCGAACCAGGGGTGTTCAGCTCATCCTTATTTACATATTCCTGACCAAACTCCTTGTGCTGTGCTGTACGCTGAAATATTCATGATATACCTCATAGCACTGCACTCTGTACTTTATATTCCATGCACTGTATGTGTATTTTTACTATATAAAGGAAAAAAAGACTGACATTTTTGAAAAAAAAAAAGTTTCTGTTGTAAAAATTTGCAAATAAATAATTGTTCTTTATAAATATGGGCCAAAATGTATTCTGCTCCATTTCTTTGGTAAAAAAAAAAAAAAGAAAGAATCAAAATTAGTGTATATTTAGTTTGTGCAAAAGTTATACAGTCTACAAACTATGGTATATACAGTACAGTATATTTGAAAAATCATCAATTCACATTTCTTGAGGCCCTAAAATGCCAGGAGAGTACAAATTCCCTCCAAATGACCCGTTTTTGAAAAGTAGACACTCCAGGGTATTTAGAAAGAGGCATGGTGATTTTTTGAAGTCGTAATTTTGTTTCAAACAATTGTGAAACACAATTTCACAATATTTTGGAAAATATATATATTTTTTATTATTATTTCTTTCATACACAGCATCGGCATACTTACATTTACAGCCTAGATGCATAGAGGGGCCCAGAATCCAAGGAGCATATTTGGGCTTTCAAGGAGCATAAATTATGCGTCTAATTTCCTGACTAACAATCATATTCCTTCAGTCCCTGAAGTGGCAGGACAAGAGAAACACCCACAGAGTGGCTACATTTTATAAAGCAAATACACTGAGGTATTTTCTGAAAGACACATGGAGTCTTTTGAAAATTTTATTTTTTTCCACATGTTTTTAGAAAATGCAGGGGGGAAATTAAAATGTACTGTTTTTTTATTTTTTATTTTTTTCAATTGTCAATTTAGAAGATATTTCTAACATACATCATCAACATACTTAGAATTACACACCAAAACACATTCTGCTAGTCCTTGTTAACCTGAATAATAAATATTTAAGATCTAATATCTCAAAGATATGATGTGGATTAAATGAGAGTTCTTTTGACCAGAAGTGAAAGCGTTAACATGTATTAGAGTATTGTTAAAAGTCTAAAACACAGAAAACATCTATAGTCTTAAGCAAGGGAGGAAATATTAGGTTAAAATACAAGAATACAGGGTATATTTATCACAATACAAAAAGCAAACTGGAATCTGATAATTACCTGTATTAATGGTTCTGGGCTCAGGTTAGTTTCATCCCTTCCCTACTCTGTTTTGGACTCCCCTATTATAGGCCCATCTCTAATTGACTTGAACAGGGCCACTCTGATTGGTTAGTCTGTTAGCCATCTCCTCCCTTTGGGCGTATCTCATCCAAGTTTGGGCAATTTCCTCTTAACATAATTTCCCCTCAATAGCACCTCCTCTTCTTGGGTTAGTGATAATTAGTTTGAAGAGAAATTAATTAAACCAAAGGTCATCACCTTCTCTTGAATGGGGCACTTAACTATGCATGGTAATAGTAGAGGCAAAGTGTCCCTTCCTGAACAGATGAAAGAAAGGCTCTCAGCATATCATACACCCTTTGAAATGGATAAATTATTGGTTAACACAGAGGAATACAAAAGCCTTTATCTAACTAATGAATTTGGCCCTGTCACGACTGGCCTTTTGAATATTAAGCTAGGTACACAGCTGAGCGTCTCCCTTAGCACATCCTCACCCAGCTTGTTGCATGTCAAAAGGGAACTTACAAATGGATTAGATATTCTCAGACAAAGCCTGTCATATATATATTTACACCTAGCCAAGTTTACCCTAACAGAAGCAATATTACATACACACTACTCTTATTTCTTATCCTAAACTATATATATATATATATATATATATATATACATATATATACAAATATTCCCAGTTGCTAATGGAGATTACTAATAAACTCCTCATAAGGCAACAGATGACCCCTTGTGGCCAGTTGAGACAGATGAGACGATACCACACTCAAGTGAGTAATTGGTTATGTCTAATCTCCATTAGTGAGTTAAGTTTCTCCCTCTGCCATCTTAGAAGTCGACCAAGATATATCACCATGCTGTCATAAAAACTAGTACCCCACACTGCAATATGAGAAGACCTTTTATTCAGGAAGTTCAGGATGCTTTAGAAAGGAAGAAGACAAGAGCTTCTATAATTCGTAGAATTAGTGTGGTGACAACCATGGACACTGTTACTGGCTTACACTGGTCTGGGGACACTGCCTGATGTGGTGGTGGTAAGGAATACTGTTGCTGGCATATACTGGTCTGGTGACACTGGGACTGGTGTGGTAACAACCATAAACACCATTGGGAATAGTGTGGGGGTGATTAGGAAATCTGTTGCTAGCTGTACTGGTCTTTACTGGCTGAACTGGTGTGGTGGCAAACAGGAACATTGATTCTAGCTACACTGGCCTGGTGACATTGTGACAAAGGTGGTTGTGATCAGGGACACTGTTGCTGGCTGCACTATTATAGCTCATTCACATGTGAATTTGGGGACCGGTAAAACCTTGTGGTTTTACTGCCACTCAACTGCTACAACCTTTAGCTGCTGTGGCAGCGGGCAGGGGTGCACACATGCAAAGCTTGCAATGATTTGCTTTGTAGCTGTGGCAGGAATAATACCCCCTGTATGCTCACCGATCTTGACCCATTCAAGTGAATGGGGGTGTTTGTGTAGGGTCCAAGGGGTTAAAACAGGAAGTGAGGACTCAAACAACACCTCCTCACCACCTGTCAAATGCTCTCTGAAGAGTGATTCAAACATGGCTTGCTCTATAGACGGCATTGCACATGAACGTGAATACGTCCTTAGGGTGGCACTATGACTGGTGTGGTGGTGATCAGAGACACTGTTACTGGTGCGGCAGTGATCAAGAACATTTCGACTGCAGGGAGGGTGATTAGAGACACTGACTGGAGAGAGGGTGATTAGAGACACTGTGACTGGTGCGGTCTGGTAATATAATACTGCTGTGGTGGTGATCTGAGACAATGGCTGGCAGCACTGACATACAGTGATATCAGAGCAGCAAGATATTGTACATTGCTATTGCTATTGCGGTTTCCTTAACTCTGGGAGGCCAATAATTAACGGACTTCCAAAATCGCGCTTCTGCATGCCCCCTGGGCGCGCATACGGGAGTGTCCATGACCGATGGGTCCAGAGGACCTGACTCATCATGGATCAGGTAAATTGCCGTTAATAGCAGCTGTTTACCACATGATCACTCCATCAAATGACAGAGCAATCACTTGTAAACAAACCAGCCTCATGTGGGTATGGGTACAGTGTTGTATGACTAAGTAATTGTCATTCAAAATGTGAGAGCACCGAAAGCTGAAAATAGGTCTGGTTATTAAGGGGGTTTAGGTGCTCAGTTGCCAATTGGTAATGTCTAAACCACTGGCAACAAAAGTGAGTACACTCCTAAGTGAAAATGTCCAAATTGGGCCCAATTAGCCATTTTCCCTCCCCATTGTCACCTGCCTCATTAAGGTTACGAGGTCTCAGGTGTGAATGGGTAGCAGGTTTGATCAATTTGGTGTTATTGCTCTTACTCTATGCTAAATCAGGGCAAATGACAATAAATGTAAAAGGCCCCCTCTAATCCACTAATACTCACCTCTTCACAGATTCCATGGAACTTGTTCTACTTTAAATGTCACAAAGTACCCAGTGTTCCATGTGAAAGTACTTGGATTCACAACATCTCTAGGCTTGATCAATGTTACATAATGAGTGGGTGACATCACTGCTCTTCTCAGCTCTGACACAAGCCAACACCTGATATTTTTATGCCAGCTGTGATGAAAGGATTAGTGAAGCATTGTTGGAGAGGCAAACATTAGAGGGTCAGGGGAGTGCAAGGGATTTTCACAGACACTGTCACCTGAATAGGAGGAATACATTTAGTGAAGACATTTTCAAATATAGAAAGAATAACTTTTTTGTACTGGACACTATCATTATGTGTATTTACTCAAGGTGTCTGCAATATGTTATTACTAAATAACCCTCTGGTTTATTACTACACTTTTAGGATTACAGCTATGTCATCCGCAGGGGAAAAAAATAATCAAATCATAATGTTTAAAAAAGCCACCTAAACTGGCAACGAAGGAAGAGATCTGGCAACGAAGGAAGAGATCCATTAGTGATGAAAGGATGTTAACAGATTGCCACAGAAAGCTTAGCATAGAAAAAGCAAAGGATTGAAATACAATTAGCATGTCATTTTCAGGCTAAAACAGATGGTTTGAGGACTTGGCTTTGTGAGAATTTACAGTATGTGTCAGTTGGAAAAAAGGAACTGTTTGTCAGATGCTAGAATAGCAAAGAAAATTGAAGCTAATACTTTGAAATAATAAATGTTTAGTAAAGAGCTCTAAAGAACAAGATGAAATTGCATAAAACCTGGACAAGAATGTTTAATTGTAACTTTTAACGCTTTATCTTGGATTAAAATGCTTTGTGCACATACTTTGGCAGATTGTGTTCCTGTCTTCTTTGTCTATTAGATAACATTATATTTTACTATAGCCCTGTGTTGCAGTTAAACTAATCATAGTCAGAGCAGCTGGATGTGTTATTGCCTTCATTAAACATGCTGGAGATGCCTTAAACTGTCTAAGGCCTCGTACACACGAGGGAATATGTCCGCTGAAAACGGTCCGATGGACCGTTTCAGCAGACATCTCCGCTCGTGTGTATGGGCTAGCGGACAGATTTCTCCACCCGACAGATTTCAAAGCATGCTTTGAAATCTATCCGGTGGAATCTGTCCGCCCGACATGTCTGCTGGTTAGTACACTTACCAGCAGACATGTCGTCCTCCACCGCCGCCGCGCCGCCGCCGAATGGATTTGGCGCATGCGCGGAAGTGTTTAACTTCCTGGTGCGGTGACGTGGCGGTGACGTGGCGGCGTCAAAGTCACCGCCGCATCACCGCCACGTCACCGCGCCGTCCGGCGGCGGGGAATTTGATCCGATGGTGTGTACACGCCATCGGATCAAACTCCCGATCGGACATATCCGATGGAAATGGTCCGCGGACCGTTTTCATCGGATATGTCCGATGGTGTGTACGAGGCCTAATAGCCTACTTGTTGTTAGCTATCATTGAAGTTCCCCCATTATCCACAGGGTTCTCTTTAAGTTACTGTATGAGAGGCAACAAAGGGGAAGACATTGCCAGAGAAATGTGAAAATATGAGAGTCCCCCTCATAGAAGTATGGTTGAGGATGTTGTGCAAATGCAAGATAGAACTGTGCATGTGATGCCTATTGTGAAAGAACATTTGGCCAAAGCCCAACTGGCACAGCAGATGATTAACAATCACGGCACCAGATCCATACTTTTTCATGTGTTGATAGAGTGCCGGTATTGGTCATTTTGGTTAAAAGTAAATTCCTAGCCAAATGGAAAGGGCTCCTTGGAAGTGATGGAAGAAATAGATGAAGTAAACCACAACATTAACCAATCAAAGAGACAGAAGCATAAGCAGATATATCATGTGAATTTGTTAAACCCTAGAAGGATAAGCAATCCTTGCTGAGACTACTCTGCTTTCTGTTCAGTCTGACATGATAATTCCTGGAACTGAAAAAGTAATACTGTTTTAAAAGCTCAGGAACAGAAAGCTAGAGAATGCGTGCTTTGTAATAAAGAGGTGGTCTCAGAATTGCTCAGTTGGACATCTGTTACCAAACATGACATTATCACCCTGCAAGGGAAAAAGTTCAAATTGAAACCGTATTGGAATACAGAAACCAGATGAAAGACAATACACCATAAAGTAGAAAAAAAAATTGAACTAGGGCTAAAGCTGAGTGGAATAGTAATTGGTCCAGCCCAATGTTGTAGTGCCCAAAACAGATGGAAACTGGCAATTTTGCAATAGTGTTCATCAATTGATAAAGATTACTAAGTTTGACACCTACCCTCCTTCTTTGCAGAGCTCTGCTGTCCTGTCATGTGACCCCCTCTGATCTCCTTCCTGAGTAAGTGAGTACATAGAGAGGGGCTGATAGTTCACTCTGATTAATGCAAGCTAGCAGACAGAGGTCAAATGCCTGCATAGCAGGGCTCTGGAAAGAATGTATTTACCATTATAATTTTTGGAAAACACACACTCTGTACTGAACAGGTACCTAAACTAACCACAATATCAGAGATCAGCAGCCATGATAAACATAGTCAGTTTACAGATGCAAAGACAGGGACAAAAAGCATAAGCCAGGTATTGTACACCATAGAAAGGGACAATTTACCGCTGATGATTTACCACGTCTTCGCAAATTGTGGGTGGGGGATGTTTATGGCTCTCCAGCGATAGGCCGCAAGGCTGGGGTGGCTATTCTTCTACATAAAAATCTGAGACATTCCATTCGTGATGTCCGGATTGACTCGACTGGCCGCAAGATGACTCTACATTTATCACTAAACTCTAGGGACTTTGCTGTCACCAACATATATGCTCCCAACTCTCCTGATACTCTTTTTTTTCAAGACATGGTGTCTTGGGTTCTGAATGCTCCCGAAGCTCTGCACCTGGTAGGGGGAGACTTTAATTGGAAGACAAAGAGGGTACTCGATCTCAGAAAACGTGGAGTCCAGGTACTCTGACTGCAGGCCAGTCACTTCTAGCTCAGGCCATATCATCACTGCGTTTTATCGATTTCTGGCGTCTAACCCACCCGACTGACCGGGATTTTACTTTTTTTTCGCCCCCCCACAACTCTTTTTCACAAATCGATTATTTTTTTGCATCCCCAGCTTTATTGCCAACGCTCCGTGATGCTGACATCGGCGACACAGTAATCTCAGATCACAGTCCAATTTCTGTACATTTAACCGGTATCAATTTTTCATCGCCCTTGCCTACATGGCGTTTCCCCTCCTATCTAGCGGAACATGAAGATTTTCGCCACATGCTTTGTGACGCCTGGGCAGACTACGTCTCCACTAACAGAGCACACATATCTGATCCTAACCTCTTTTGGGAGGCGGGTAAAGCCTTCCTTAGAGGGAAGATTATTTCATATACTGCCCAATTCAAACGCCACTCCCGACGACAATATATGCAAGCTAGCGAAATGTTACGCTCAGCGCATGCAACTTTAGCACATACTCGCACCTTGGAGACCATTAAGGCCTGGAAGCTTGCTAAACGGAACTTTGATCTGTGGGCTGAACAACAGGAAGCAGCTAAAACATTGTTTACTACCCTCCGCTTCCACAGGTTTGGCAACAAGGCAGGCAAACTTTTGGCCAGACTATGTGCAGGTCCTAGACGACTGACTTATATTTCTGCTTTAAGAAATACTGCTGGCTCCATTGTTACCTCTCCTGCGGAAATTAGTAAGCTGCTTACAGACTACTATACTGCCTTGTATTCAGAGGACCCGACTGATCAAAATGTGGCGGAAGAGCTTCTATCCAAGGTTCGACTGCCCCAACTCACCTCTGCAAACTTAGAAGCCCTTAATGCACCTATCACATTGGAAGACATTCAAGTGACAATTAAATCTCTAGCTTCATCTAAAGCCCCAGGTCCTGATGGCCACACTGCCGAATTTTACAAGCTGACTACCGAATTCATTCCCGACACTTTGAGACATGTCTTTACCGCCATGTGGGAAGGGGGCTCATACCTTCCCACAGGGGCCCAGGCTCACATTAAATTGATATCCAAAAAAGGGAAAGACCCAATGCAACCAGGTTCCTATAGGCCAATTTCATTGATTAACGTAGACGTTAATTCTAAAATAATTGCCTCTCGTCTAGCCACCATTCTCCCCTCCTTACTTCATCCGGCCCAATCGGGCTTTGTTACAGGGCGCTCAGCGACTTTGAACATTCGAAAAGTCCTGCTAGCGCTGGAATATGCCAAATCACATCCAAATCATGATACCGCCATTATCTCTCTAGACGCCGAAAAGGCTTTCGATAACATCAGTTTTTCATGGTTATTTCAGGTTATGACTGCATTTGGTTTTTCGGGCTCCATTATCAGTTTCCTACACCAAATGTATGCATCCCCGACAGCTCGCCGTGTTACCCCGGATTTTATTTCAGACACTATACCTCTAACTAAGGGAACCAGACAGGGTTGCCCCCTTTCCCCTTTGCTCTTCAATATAGCTATTGAACCTCTATCCAGAATCCTTAACTCATCGGATGGTATAGTGGTATCACTGTTGGAGACCAAACTTTTCGATCCGCTTTATTTGCGGATGATATTCTGCTTTTCTCTTCCAATCCCGTCTCAGATTTTGCTATGTTACGTGACATATTTGCGGCCTTTCGAGTCAGTTCGGGCTTCAGAATTAATTATGATAAAAGTGAAGTTCTCGCGTTGAACCCCCAGCTATCTGTCAAATGGCGATTGTCCTCCCCATTTACTTTAGCCACCCATTCTATCACATACCTGGGCATTCACATAGGTCGGGAGCCTTCATCCTTGTACACTCTTAATTACCCACCTCGGATAACAAAAATTGTGAAGGAGTTGGAAGCTTGGGCGACCTTGCCCCTCTCGCTCTTTGGGAGATGTCATCTTTTTAAAATGGTTTCATTTGCGCGATTGCTCTATCCATTGCAGACCATACCTCTTTTACTAAAACACTCGGATGTGCAAAAATTGCACAAGGCTTTAAATGCCTTCCTATGGTCACGCAAAAAAACACGCATAGCTCTCCAGAAACTTTGTCTCCCCAAGTCCGAGGGTGGTGCAGGCTTGCCCAACTTACGTTTTTACAATCTTTCATGTCTACTTAGACAGGGTCTAGATTGGTTATCTGGTAAATCCCGGTACTCCAATTTTGTCCTTGAGGGGGCTCTGGTTTTCCCGCATACTCTTCCGGCCATCCTCCATTCTACACTTAAAGCTTTGCCTTTACATCTTCGATCAAATGTCCTTATCAGGGACACGGTGATTGCCTGGAGGGAGGTGCGGAGATTGCTGGGGCTGCCCTCAAGTATATCTAATCATCTTGTTATCCAGGGTAATCCCATGTTTCCCCCTTCCACTATCCATGCTGCCTTTGATTTTTGGAAATCTCGTGGCCTCATTTTGGCCAATCATGTATATTGTGGAAGACCGGGTGAATTTAAATCCTTCCAAGGTATCTAGCGCATAAATTCTCTTTACCGCCTTCTCATTCCTTTCATTACCATCAACTGCGATCATATCTACGAAGCTGTCATGGACCCCGAATGGATCCTCTTCGAAAATCCTACATTGATGTAGTGCTCCAGAAAGACGATTATTCTATTTCCAATCTCTACTCTCACCTTATCACGCATCAGTCGGATAAATATCATCTAACCCCATTTCAGAAATGGTCCTCAGTCTTCAAAGACTCTGAACTCCCGGAAAAAGTCTTGCAAAGTTATCGCCACATTCATAAGCTCATTGTTTCAGAAGCTTGGCGGGAAACCCACTTTAAAATCATACACAGAGCTTATTATCCATTTCGCAACAACGTTTCAGAACCTTCTCAAGCTCAATGCCCTTGGTGCTCTTTGCCCCGCCCTACACTTGTACACCGCTTGTGGGAATGTTCGAAAATCTCCAAGTACTGGGACTCAGTACTCAGTTATATATTCAAAGTCAGTAAGACACGGTTACTTAAAAGTCCACTTTTGTGTCTGTTTGGTTGCGACCCACCGGCCTATCCTACCTCATCAGCTGCTCCACCCAAGCTTACACACTGGACTCACATCTGCCTACTTGCGGCTCGCAGAACGATCATGTGCCACTGGATTATGGCATCTCCTCCTTCCCTTCAAGCTGTGAAGCGAGCACTACTGTCGCTTTTTCATATTGAGAGACTAGACACTATAGTCTTAAATTTCTGCTCTACCACCCGTTTTTTCTCCAGATGGCGAAAATACATGGAATTTACGTTCACTACTGAGGAACTATCTTCCATTGTACATCCATTCCGATATACTGATTGGTACCTGAAGCAAGACCTTACCAACAGCTTGGGCAAACTCAAAATAACAGATCTATCCAATCCTTCCGACACCCATAGTCCCTAACTGAAAATCTGTCTAACAAAGTTGTATATTTATAGCTCATGACTGTCCTTCCCTTAGTTTAGAAAATACTGCTTCCACTCCTGAGGGTTTTCTATTTTGTTGTACTGTTCTCATTGTTTTCATGCTCGGTATTATTTTGTGTAATATGGTGCTCAGGTAATGTTAGAGACCTTGCACTCCTCCACCTTCCATTTGAGGATGCCCCACAGATGCTCAATAGGGTTTAGGTTTGGAGACATGCTTGGCCAGTCCATCACCTTTACCCTCAGCTTCTTTAGCAAGGCAGTGGTCATCTTTAAGGTGTGTTTGGGATTGTTATCATGTTGGAATACTGCCCAGTAGGGATGAGCTTCATGTTCAAGTCAAGCCCATGTTCGACTCGAACATCATATGTTTTGATCATTCGTCAAAATACGTTATGGGTCGTTCACACCAAATTCAAGGGGCACGTCACGACCCATAATTCACTGTGGCATTGCTGTCTGATGATTGGCCAAGCATGCACTATGACCCGCATGCTTGGCCAATTACAGTGCGCAAAAAACGGAGAGCCATAATTGGCCAAAGCCAGGGTGGCTTTGGCCAATTATGGCTCAGGGGGTTTAGTACACGCCCCACACTATAAAAGACCACCTGCAGGGCGGCCTTGTGTAGTGTGTTGCGGCGGTGGTTAGAGATCTGACAGAGAGAGAGAGATAGTGTCTTTCTTTCTAGGTAGATAGAGCAGGCAGGCTAGTAAGTTAAAGATACAGGGCCAGATTCACGTACATCCCGCACCGGCATAGCGTAAGCCATTTACACTACGCCACCGCAACTTACTAGAGCAAGTGCCGTATTCTCAAAGCACTTGCTCCGTAACGTGCTGCGGCGTAGTGTAAATGGCCCGGCGTATCCCCGCATAAATCGAAGGGGGCAGCTTGTATTTAAATTAAGCGCGCCCCCGCGCCGAACTAACTGCGCATGCGCCGGCCGGAAAAAAAACCCACTGCGCATGCTCCAACTCATGTCGGAAAACGTTGATGAAACCGACGTGAAAACGACGCGATCGTCACTTACGCAATGCCCTATTCGCAAACGACTTAGTTAAACAACGGAAAAATACGACGCTGTCCCGACATCCATACTTAACATGCATACGACAGACCTTCGTAAACTTACCCCTCATATAGCAGGGGTAAGTTTACGCTAACGGAAACAACGGAAACGACAACGAGGCGGCGTAAAAACGTTCGGGAATCGGAGTATCTTTCTTATTTGCATAAGCAAATGAGAAATTGACGTAAACGCCACCTAGCGGCCGGCGTATAATTACATCTAAGATCCGACGGTGTAAGTAATTTACGCCAGTTGAATCTACGCCGTATCTATGCGTAAATGATTCTAGGAATCAGACGCATAGCTACCCGGGGACAAAAACAGAGATACGACGGTGAGAATCTGGCCCACAGTGTGTAGTGGATATATATAGTTCCCAGGTGTTGTACATATATTTAGACATGTGCACAACAAAATTTTTCGTTTATTTCTGTTTCGTTTCTGTTCGTTTATCGTGATTCGTAACGAGTCGTAATTTCGTAAGACGTTAGTTATCGTATTCGTACTCTTTAGTATTTTTGTAACACTTTTTTTTTCCTTTTTCGTTTTTTCGTTGATTCGAGATTAGTATTTTCGTTAAATATTGTATTCTGCTTCGTTCGTATTTTTACAATGAATTTATTCGTTCATTCGTTTTTACGTTGGTTTATTTTTCGTTGTTTTGATATTCGTATTTACATTATATTTTCCATCATGCCGCGTTTGTATTTTCGTAAGAAATAAATCTTCGTTGCTTTATGATCATTCGTATTTTCGTGTCTAATTTCATTTGATTATAACAACGTTCTTTTGTAGATTTTATTGCATTCGTAATCCTGTTAAAATACATTTTACGTTAATTCGTCACACTACTCGTCGTAATTTTGTAAAACATCGTAATTTACTGCGATTCACTTGACAGATCCACAAAACCGGTGCAACCTACCCAAACACACCCTGGATTCTGGATGGAATGCACTGCAGTCTAACACAGATAAAGACACAAGGTCAAGGAGCCACTAGATAATAAGAAAGAAGCTCATTGGGGGAAGGAACAAACCTCTTCAGGGGAAGGGACAGCGCTGAGTGGCTATTGGTCACAGTACTAATGAAAGTGAATTTACGTTATTTCATTTCCGTTTTCCGAAGATTCGTAATTTATTTTTCGTTAGTTTTGCTTTTTGTTTTTTATTCTTTGTTCGGCATTTCGGTTGTTTTCTTTTTGTTCTTCGAATATTAGTAAGTTTGCATTTTCGTTTATTTTTCATAATTATGTTTTTTTTTTGTGTTCGGTATTTTCGTTATTTCTATGTTTTCGTTTCTTTTTTCTTTCGTTGTGTTGTTCTTTTACATTTAGTAGTTTCAAATCTTCGTAGTTTTCCATATTCGTTAATTTTGGAAATATCGTTATTATTTGCGCTAAACCGTTCGTTTATTCGTAGGTTAACGAATCAACGAAAATAACGAATAATGACGGAAAACGTATTCATAACGAAAAAAATTGCACATGTCTACATATATTTATACACTGTATAGTTTAGCTAGATCAGTTCTTCCTAATTTACTGTCAGGCAGTTGATTGTGCTAGCTGCAGTATTCTCATGTGGTGTGTGCTCTGTAGTTTGCACCTAAAGCTACTTGGTGTGTACTGCACGTGTGCTCTGTAGTTTGCACCTAAACCTACTTAGTGTATACTGCAAGTGTGCTCGGTAGTTTGCAATTAAAGCTACTTGGTGTGTATTGCACTTGTGCTCTGTAGTTTGCACCTAAACCTACTTGGTGTTTACTGCACGTGTGCTCTGTAGTTTGCACCTAAACATACTTAGTGTATACTGCAGGTGTGCTCTGTAGTTTGTACCTAAAGCTACTTGGTGTGTACTGCACTTGTGCTCTGTAGTTTGCACCTAAACCTACTTGGCGTATACTGCACGTGTGCTCTGTAGTTTGCACCTAAACCTACTTAGTGTATACTGCAAGTGTGCTCTGTAGTTTGCACCTAAAGCTACTTGGTGTGTACTGCACTTGTGCTCTGTAGTTTGCACCTAAACCTACTTGGTGTGTACTGCATGTGTGCTCTGTAGTTTGCACATAAAGCTACTTGGTGTGTACTGCAAATGTGCTCTATAGTTTGCACCTAAACCTACTTAGTGTATACTGCAAGTGTGCTCTGTAGTTTGCACCTAAAGCTACTTGGTGTGTACTGCACTTGTGCTCTGTAGTTTGCACCTAAACCTACTTAGTGTAGACTGCAAGTGTGCTCTGTAGTTTGCACATAAGGCTACTTGGTGTGTACTGCACTTGCGCTCTGTAGTTTGCACCTAAAGCTACTTGGTGTGTGTACTGCCTTTGTCCTCTGCAGGCCATTAATATGTCTGGAAGGACAACAAGGAGAGGCAGAGAGTCACAAGGGCAAGAAGGCTCTGTGTCTAGAGGCAACAGTGCTGGTCGTGGACACGGTGCATCCTCATCAGCACATGGCCGTTGGACACGCTCGTCCTTGTTTTCGGCAGCTGGCCGTGTTGAGCTGCAACATGCCGAAGACTTGGTAGAGTGGATGACCAAACCATCCTCATCCTCCTCATCCTCTCTCACCCAGGCTCAGGGTACTTTGTTTGGCAAAGTAGCTGCCAAGGCGTCCTCTTCCCTCTGCTCAATGGCATCACTCACTCCTTCCCTAGCCCCACCAGGTCCTCCTGAGGAGTCACCCGAACTGTTTGACCACAGTGTTGGATGCATGCTGCATGAGGATGCACAGCGTTTCGAAGTCTCCGATGATGGTACACAGATAGAGGAAGGCAGTAACGTGAGCCCAGAGAGAGGGGGTGCCCAAGAAGGACAGCAATCTGGCAGTCATGTTCCCCCAGCTGCAGCATACTGCCAGGTTTTCTACAGTGATGAGGAGGGAGGGGATGATGAGGTCACTGACTCTACATGGGTTCCTAATAGGAGAGAGGAGGAGGAGGAGGCACATCACCAATGAGGCAGGATGCCCTCCAGGGGCCAGCTTAAGGGCAGCACACCGACTACATCACAACGCAGAACATGCGGGCAATTTACTATCCGTACACCGATGGCAGATTGTACCAGACAAATTTCCCTGCCCCAGCTGCTGCAGCACCAGAAGAAGTTCTCTCCCAGCCATCCACATGCCCAGCGGTGGAATGCTAGCTAAATTGCTAGCACTTCAACTGCTGCCTTTTCAGTTTGTAAATTCTGCCCCCTTCCGTGAGTTTGTGGAATGTGCGGTACCTCAGTGGCAAGTTCCCAAATGCCACTTTTTCTCACGGAAGGTGATTCCGGCTCTCTACCGCCATGTGGAAGGCAATGTCCATGCCTCGCTGGACAGGGTGGTCAGTGGTAAGGTGCATAATACCGCTGACTCATGGTCCAGCAGGCATGGACAGGGACGTTACCTATCTTTCACGGCACATTGGGTGACTGCTGGCAGCTGGGAAGGACACAGGACAAGGTACAGTAGTGTCGAAGGTTGTTCCGCCACCATGCCTTCAAAATGCTACTACTGGTTGTGACACACCTCTCTCCTCCACCCCCTCCTCTTCTTCCTCTGTGGCCTCTTCCTGTGCTGATGTGTCCTCAGGACCAGCGCTGCTCTGTAGGCGTTCAAGGGGCTAAGCAGGTACGCAGGCAAAGAGATGCCATGCGGTGCTTGAGCTGGTGTGCTTGGGGGACAGGAGCCACACTGGGGCAGAGGTTCTGTCAGCTCTGCAGGGGCAGGCTTAGAGGTGGTTGACGCCACGCCAGCTTAAGCCAGGAATGGTGGTTTGCGAAAAAGGCACCAACCTCCTCTCCGCCCTGCGACAGGGACAACTGACCCATGTGCCCTGTTTTGCTCATGTCCTTAATTTGGTGGTACAGCGGTTCTTGGGCAGGTACCCGGGCTTACAGGATATCCTGAAGCAGGCCAGGAACGTCTGTGTGCATTTCCGAAGGTCATATAATGCCAGTGCTCGGCTGGCAGACCTCCAAAGGGAATAAAACCTGCCCAAGAACCACCTAATCTGTGACATGCCCACCAGGTGGAACTCTACGTTGGTCATGCTGCAGCGGCTGCACACGGAGCAGAGGGCCATCAATGAGTATCTGTGCCAATATGGCAGCAGAACTGGGTCAGTGGAGCATGTTTTTTTTCCCCCACGCCAGTGGGCCTTGATCAGGGATGCATGCACTGTCCTGTCAGCATTTGAGAAGGCTACGAGGATGGTGAGCAGTGACAGTGCATGAATCAGTGAGACTGTCCCTCTTATTCATATGTTGGAGCACACGCTGCATGGAATAATGGAGAGGGCCCTTGAGGCAGAACAGAGGGAGGAAGAGGAGGACTTCCTTACCTCTCAAGGCCTCCTCTATCCAGACAGTGGTCCTGCTTGAGCGCCTAACACAGAGGAAGAGGACCAGGAGGAGGAGGAGGATTGTTTCAGCATGGAATTGGAGCCTAGCACTCAGCATCAGCAGCAGTCTTCAAGGGATCAATTACAGTCCCAAGGAACCCATGGACTTGTACGTGGCTGGGATGAGGTGGCTGCGGATCCTGTCATCCTCAGTGACCCAGAGGACTCTGCACCGAATGCCTCAGCAAACCTACGCTGCATGGCCTCCCTGATCCTGCAAAGCCTGCACAAGGATCCTCGTATTCGTGGTTGCGGACCTTATCTTGCCGGCGCAGAGGGAGCAGAAGATGAAACATCTACGGGAGGCCTTGCAGAAATCTCTGTGCAATGCGTTCCCAGAGACTGGGGGGTTACAAATTCCTGGTCCTGGACAACGTGTTGCTGAGGCTTCAGTGAGTCACAGAAGGAGCGGTGGAGAAGGTGGCCGTCTGACCGATGCGTTCAGACAATGTTTTAGTCCAAAGCCCAAAGGTATGACTGGTTCCAGCAACCATCGCCAGAGTCTGTTTTACATGGTGTGGGAATACCTAGGGGCAAGATCAGACTTGGACACCTTACCCACCGGAAATCATCTGGCTTACTGGGTCTTGAGGATGGATCACTGGACAGAGCTTGCACAGTACGCAATTGATCTACTGGCTTGTCCTGCATCTAGCGCTCTTTCAGAACACACATTCAGTGCTGCTGGAGGCTTTGTGACCGATCACAGGGTGCGCCTCTACACCAACTCCGTCGATCGACTGACCTTCATAAAAATGAATCAGGCTTGGATCACCACCAGCTATCAAGCACATGATGCTGATGTAACTGAATAATTTTTTTTGAAATGTCAGATCCCTTGAAGACTGCCTATGCTGATGCTGAGTGACTATCCTGTTATGCTGACTGAATATCCTTTTCCTCCTCAATGATCTTGCTGATAGCTTGTAAGAACATTGTTGGTTCTGGGCACCGCCACCAGTGGCCAAGGCCCAATTTTTTGCCCCTGTTTAACAGGGGCGTGTAATTACAATTTTTGATGCAATACTATGCAGAGGGCTCATTGCTGCGCTCCAACTAGAGTATCTGTGAGGGGTTGCAGTGTTGTGGCACCAGCACCAGAGCCTAAGGCCCAATTCTTCTGCACCTGTTTAACAGGGGCATGTAATTACAATTTTTGATGCAATACTTTGCAGCGGGCTCATTGCTGCGCTCCAACTAGAGTATCTGTGAGGGGTTGCAGTGTTGTGGCACCAGCACCAGTGCCTAAGGCCCAATTTTTCTGCCCCTGTTCAACATGGCCATGTAATTACAATTCTTGATCCAATATTTCACAGCAGGGCGTTCCAGCACCCACCAAGACTAACAGTGAGAGCTTACAGTGTTGTGGCAACACCAACACCTAGGTCCCAAATTTTTTCAGAGTATATAGAGCAGGCCCTTTCAAACATCTAAATTACTAACGACTCCTACTTGCAAATGGAAGGAGACAACAGGAAGTGAGAGGAAATCTACCCCTAGGAAGGGGAATTCTCTTCTGTAAGAGGTGTCTCCTGTCCACTGATGCTTTATCTCAATCCTTGTTTCACCAAAAAATAAAAATTTCAAAAAATCATTTGTCATTGGGACAGAAAGCGAGGTGCAATCTTCTGAACGGATGCACACAGACAGCAAAACAAATGTTACAGGGGTGATAACCCTTCTCTATGTTTTCAGAAAAGCTTAAAAAAAGATTTTATGGTTGAAGCTACACTTTAAAGAAGTACAAGTTGAAAATTACAAATAGATTCTACTTAACAACAAACCTACAGTCCCTGTTTTGTTTGCACCGCCTGTATACTGCTGTTCAAAGTATATAGGGCCAAAGGGGCTTGTAATCACCTGGGGGGAGGAGGCGGGGAAACCCATGCTATTTTCTCAGGGATTTTCATCCATATTGCAGGGATCAAACATTACATTAAAGCCGCAAGCAGTCTTAAATTACTTTTTTTCCTATAGTAATCTAATGTTGTGCAGGGACAGTTCTAAATGCATGCCACTACTATAGACACCCAGCAGGTACGATATTTAAAGGAATTTTTCATTATTTTTTTTTTTCACTTTAAGCATTATTAAAATCGCTGCTCCAGAAAAAACGACCATTTTAAAACTTTTTTTTTGATTGATACATGTTCCCTGGGGCAAGACCCGTGTCCCCAAACCCGTTTTCCGACAATAACTTGCATATTAGGCTTTAAAATGAGCACTTTTGAATTTGAACATTCGAGTCCCATTGATGTCAATGGGGTTCTAAATGTTCGCGTGAACGTTCGGTCTGTTCGAAGGTTCGGGTGCGAACCGAACGGGGGGGGGGGGTGTTCGGCTCATCCCTACTGCCCAGCAGACCAGTCTCCGAATAGGATGCATTAAGGTGAAAAAACTTCATTAACCACTTGCTTACTGGGCACATATAACCCCCTCCTGCCCAGGTGAAATTTCAGCTTCCAGCACTGCATCGCTTTAACTGACAATTGCGCGGTTGTGCGACGTGGCTCCCAAACAAAATTGACGTCCTTTTTCCCCCACAATTAGAGCTTTCTTTTGGTGGTATTTGATCACCTCTAGCACCTTTTTGCGCTATAAACAAAAAAAAAAGACAATTTTGAAAAAAATACAATATTTTTTACTTGTTGCTATAATAAATAGCCCAATTTTAAAATTTTTTTTACATATTTTTGGTAAAAAAAAAAAATCACAATAAGCAACTGGTTTGCGCAAAAGTTATAGTGCCTACAAAATAGGGGACAGAATTATCATTTTTTTTTTTACTACACATTTCTGGCGCTATTCACATTTATACTGCGATCAGTGCTATAAATATGCACTAATTACTGTATAAATGTGACTGGCATTGAAGGGGTTAACACTAGGGGGTGAGGAAGGGGTTAAATATGTTCCTGTATAGTGTTATAACTGTGTGGAGGGGGGGTGACTTGGGGCGGTGACCGATCTGTGTCCCTATATACAAGGGACACAGATCGGTCTCCTCTCCAGAGATAGGACGCTGTCTCTGTGTAAAACGGCAATGAGAGGTGATCTCATATGTTTACATATGAGATCATCTCTCATTGGCTGCGCAGATCGCATAGCAAACAGCCACTCTGATTGGCCGTTCGCCGCGATCTGTGATTGGCTGTGTCCAAGGGAGCTGCGCGCTCGGGAGCATGCGCGGGGAACGCCAAAAGGGGAGGCCGTCAATTGACGGCCTGTTGGCAATTCAGGTCTGCGCTGTAGCCGTCATTCGGCTATAGTGCGGATCTCAAGTAGTTAAAGGATCACTAAAGGAAAAAATTACTGTTTACAGGGTATAGAGACATAAAAGTTAACTGATTCCTTTTAAAAATGATTAAAAATAGATAAAAATCAATCACATAATATGCCTCTAGTTTCACTTTTTAAACTGGTTTTGTGTTTATGTGAAGTAGAGAGAGAGACAGAACAAAAACAAACAAATCCAGGGCAGTGTTTTTAAATTGAATCCCAGGGCAGTGTTTTGTTTTTTAAATTAAAAATATGTAGATGGCGCACGACTAAAAAGTGCAATCAATAAAAAATCAATAATACAATTAATAAATCATAAGGTCCATGTCAATATCAAAGGAAAATGATCAAAGGAAGATAACCAATTGGATAAATAAATGACCATATAATAATAGCCAAATGAATGACCATACAAAAATGGTCAAATAAAAGTCCCAAAAGTTCAGTGTTAGTCCAACAACACTAGTGGGAGCACATCCCATTGGTTGGCTCGAGGTTTGACGTCACTTCCGGTCGTACGGCGGGAACGCACAGCGCTTCCTAGCTAGGATACACGGCTCCTGGACCACCTGTTGCTTCTTCTAGGCTTCCCCAAGATGGGCTTTCACATCTCCCATGACTCAGCCATGTCAGCCTGCGTGGACCCTTGCAGCTGTAGATGATAGGAGTGACACCGGTCCAGTCGTTAACCCCTTATGTGCTTATGCTCTCATTGTGTTTGTGAGTAGCCAATTTACTGTTTACTAATTTACTCCATTAAATTCCTATTTACTGCACTTAGTTTGGCGCATGCCCTGCTTGTTTATATTTTGTTTTTTAAATGAATCTGATTGGTTCTGAGGAGTTTTAGACACACAGCTTGGACCACAGTGAAAAGCTGCCATGAGATTTTTCATAAGGAGCCAGACAAGCAGGAAATGTGGAGATCAGAGCAGAATGACAGTAACTTCAAAGCAAAAACGAACAATGAGAACATGAAAACAGCACTGCATTAAGGTAAAGGAAGCTATTTAGCTAAAAAAAAATCCTTTAGTGATCCTTTAAGAGACTCTTTAGTACAGGTTTTCTTTAAAGTGCTTGTAAAAAAATCTTTTTTTTTTCTTAAAAATAACAAACATGTCATACTTACCTGCTCTGTTGCAGTGGATTTGCACAGAGCAGCCCAGATCCTTCTCCTCTCCTGTCCCTCTTCTGTGCTCCTGGCCCCTCCCTCCTGTTCAGTGCCTACGCAGCAAGCAGCTTGCTATGGATCAGAAATATATATATATATATATATATATATAAAACCATCGTCCGAAATTCGAATTTCCAATAGAATGAATTAGAATAGAAAAGATTTGAACAGAAAACAATAGACTAAAAAAACAATAGAACAGAATAGTATAAAAATTATTTTATTCTATTCCAATCCCTGAGTCCTAGCCTTATTCTTCAAGGGGAAACCCTAACCCCAACCCCAATCCTGACCCTAACCCCAATCACAACCCTAACCATTAGACATGTGCAGACTGGAGTATTTTGTTTAGTTTTTTTGTTTTCGTCCAGAAAATACATTTATTTAGTTACTCCCGAAAATCATTTTGATTTATTTCGTTTTCGTCGGGAAAGTTTTCGTCCGAAAACGATGATTTTCGATGACTTTGTCGAATTAAACAACGGAAATTCGACAAAGCATCGAAAATTGTCGTTCTGAATACAGGGAATATACCTATTCCCTGTTTTCAGAACAACAATTTTCGATGACTTTGTGAAATTGAAAGACGGAAATTCGACAAAGCATCGAAAATCGTCATTCGGACGAAAATGCATTCTAACGAAAACGAATGCACATGTCTACTAACCATAACACTAACCCCTATCCCTAACCCTAATCCCTGTCCCTAACCCCCTAACCCTAACCCCTATCCCTAACCCCAACCCTAACCTGAAACCAACCCCAATCACAACCCTAGCCTGAACCCCAACCCTAACCCGGACCCCAACCCTGACCCTAACCCCAATCACGACCCTAACCCTAACCCCCTAACCATAACCCTAACCCCTATCCCTAACCCCAACCCTAACCTAAAACCCCAACCCTAACCCCAATCACAACCCTAACCTGAACCCCAACCCTAACCCCAACCCTGACCCTAACCCCAATCACAACCCTAACCCCTATCCCTAACCCCCTAACCCTAACCCTAACCCTAATCCCTATCCCTAACCCCAAACCTAACCTGAACCCCAACCCTGACCCTAACCCCAATTACAACCCCAACTCTAACCTGAACCCCAACCCTGACCCTAACCCTAACCCAAACTCCAAACCCAATCACAACCCTAACCATAACCCTAACCCTAACCCATATCCCTAACCATAACCCTAACCCATATCCCTAGCCCCAACCCCAACCCTAACCTGAACCCCAACCCTAACCCCAATCACAACCCTAACCTGAACCCCAACCCTAACCTGAACCTCAACCCTGACCCTAACCCCAATCACAACCGTAACCCTAACTCTAACCTGAACCCCAACCCTGACCCTAACCCTAAGCCTAACCCGAACCCCAAACCCAATCACAATCCTAACCCCTAACCATAATCCCTATCCCTAACCCCTAACCATAACCCTAACCCATATCCCTAACCATAACCCTAACCCCAACCCCAACCCTAACCTGAACCCTAACCCCAATCACAACCCTAACTTGAACCCCAACCCTAACCCGAATCCCAACCCTGACCCTAAACCCAATCACAACCCTAACCCCTATCCCTAACCCCCTAACCCTAACCCCTAATCATAACCCTAATCCCCCAACCTGAACCCCAACCCTGACCCTAACCCTAACCTGAACCCCAACCCTGACCCTAACCCTAAGTCTAACCCGAACCCCAAACCCAATCACAACCCCAATCCCTAACCCCAACAACAACCCAAACCCCCTAACCCCAATCCCAACCCTAACCCTCACCCTAACCTTGTGCCTCTCCCGCGAGTCCCGCCCACTCCTCCTCTTCCTACTTACACCACCCTCCAACGCACCCACACCAGTGACACCACTTCCACACTCCGGCTCCGCACCACCACTCTTAACAACATGTTCAGACTCGTCACCACCACCACACACATTCACTTTCCCAAAATCACACACAAGCTCCTGCAAATGCAAAGACACATCACCAACAGCTGCATTTCCATCTGCATCATGCACATTCTCACCCTCACACACACCTGCCCTCTCCTCACCAGACATCCTGCACACCAAACTCACACAATCACACACAATCACACAGAGCTCACTGTGTGAAAAAAACACAAATACAAAACAGCAGTACAAGCTTACTAGCAGCTAGCTAATATCTCTCCTGTCCTGAGTCTCTCTCCTCTCCCTCACACAAAATGGCTGACACAGGTGCATCCTGGTTCTGGCGTCTGACTCCTGGTGGATCTGTTAGTGGTGCATAAAAGTGCTTCTCAAATATGATAAATTAAGTACATTTATTATTTAACCACTTGCATACTGGGCACTTACACCCCCCTCCTGCGCAGGTAAAATTTCAGCTTGCGGCACTGCGTCGCTTTAACTGACAATTGCGCGGTTGTGCGACGTGGCTCCCAAACAAAATTTACGTCCTTTTTCCCCACAAGTAGAGCTTTCTTTTGGTGGTATTTGATCGCCTGTGCGATTTTTATTTTTTGCGCTATAAACAAAAAAGTGCGACCATTTTGAAGAAAAATACAATATTTTTTACTTGTTGCTATAATAAATATCCCAATTAAAGAAAAACACATTTTTTTTCTCAGTTTAGGGCGATACATATTCTTTTACATATTTTTGGTAAAAAAAAAAAAAAAATCGCAATAAGCGACTGTTTTGCGCAAAAGTTATAGCGCTTACAAAATAGGGGAGAGAATTATTATTTTTTATTATTTTTTTTTTTACTAGAAATGGCGGCAATGAGAGATGATCTATGAGAGATCATCTCTCATTCACTCACAGATCGCATCGCAAACGGCCACTCTGATTGGCCGTTCGCCGCGATCTGTGATTGGCCGTGTCCAAGGGACACGGACAACACAGGGGTTCCCTGCAGCGCGCTCTACAGCGCGCGCTGGGAACGCCTGAATGACATGCCGTCAAATGACGGCATGTTGGATATTCAGGCCCGCGCTGTTGCCGTCATCCGACGGTAGCGCGGGCCTGAAGTGGTTAAAGTAATTTTTAAATTGTCAGACTGTATAATTCAATTCTTTTATGTGAAAAATGTGGCAGACACATTTAACAGGAAAAATAGCTGATGGTTGAAATATTATCAAATCCGGTTGAAATAATTTCCAATCCGGTTGAAATAATTTCAAATCTGGTTGAAATAATTTCCAATCCGGTTGAAATATTATCAAATTTGGTTGAAATAATTTCAAATTCGGTTGAAATAATTTCAAATTCGGTTGAAATAATTTCAAATTCGGTTGAAATAATTTCAAATTCGGTTAAATAATTTCCAATCCGGTTGAAATAATTTCAATTTTGGTTGAAATAATTTCCAATCCGGTTAAAATAATTTCAAATACGGTTGAAATAATTTCCAATCCGGTTGAAATAATTTCCAATCCGGTTGAAATAATTTCAAATCCGGTTAAAATAATTTTAAATCCGGTTAAAATAATTTCCAATCCGGTTAAAATAATTTCAAATTTGGTTGAAATAATTTCCAATCCGGTTGAAATAATTTTAAATCCGGTTTAAAAAAATTCAAATCCGGTTGAAATAATTTCAAATCCGGTTAAAATAATTTCCAATGCGGTTGAAATAATTTCAAATTCGGTTGAAATAATTTCCAATTCGGTTGAAATAATTTCCAATCCGGTTGAAATAATTTCAAATCCGGTTAAAATTATTTCAAATCCGGTTGAAATAATTTCCAATCCGGTTGAAATATTATCAAATTCGGTTGAAATAATTTCAAATTGGGTTGAAATAATTTCCAATCCGGTTAAAATAATTTCAAATTGGGTTGAAATAATTTCCAATCCGGTGGAAATAATTTCAAATTCAGTTGAAATAATTTCCAATCCGGTTGAAATAATTTTAAATCTGGTTGAAATTCTTTCCAATCCGGTTGAAATAATTTTCAATCCGGTTGAAATAATTTTCAATCCGGTTGAAATAATTTTAAATCCGGTTGAAATAATTTTAAATCTGGTTGAAATAATTTCCAATCCGGTTGAAATAATTTCCAATCCGGTTGAAATAATTTCCAATCCGGTTGAAATAATTTTCAATCCGGTTGAAATAATTTCAAATTCGGTTGAAATAATTTCCAATCCGGTTAAAATAAAATTTTCGAATTCGGTCGAAAATGATCGAATTCCGAAAACGAATTTAACACATTATAACGAATCTAACCTAGCAAAATTAATTAATGAATTAAAACTAGGGTTGTCCTGATACCACTTTTTTAGGACCGAGTACAAGTACCGATACTTTTTTCAAGTAGTTGCCGATACCAAATACCGATACTTTTTTTAAATGTGTCCCCAAATGCAGCCATGTCCCCCACATATGCAGCCATGTCCCCCACATATGCAGCCATGTCCCCCACAAATGCAGCCATGTCCCCCACAAATGCAGCCATGTCCCCCACATATGCAGCCATGTCCCTCCAGCCATGTCCCCCACATATGCAGCCATGTCCCTCCAGCCATGTCCCTCCATCCATGTCCCTGCAGCCATGTCCCTCCAGCCATGTCCCCTATACCTAGCCGCTGAAAGCCGCCGCCGCCGCACAGAGAAAATCACAGCATTCATTTGAATAGCTGTTTTGCCCGCACGTATAGACACTCCCCCTTGCTCAGGATTGGACAGATCACGATCACCCATCCAATCCCGAGCAAGGGGGAGTGTCTGAAAGCTGTGATGTTCCTGCACGCTGTTTAACCCATGCAGCGCGGCTTTCGATGCGGCGGCTTTCGATGCGGCGGCGACGGGGGGGGGAAGTATTCTATTTAGGCATCGGGGGTATTTGCGGGAGTAGAAGTACTCCCGCAAATACTCGGTATCGGTCCTGATACCGATACTGGTATCGGTATCGGGACAACCCTAATTAAAACGAAACAAAACACATTTTTTCCTTTTGCACATGTCTAGTGCTCCTGCCTCAGTGTCTTGCCCAGGCTTCCCACGCTGCATCCTCTTGCATACTGCAGCACACTCACATCTCTCTGTACAATTACAGCCAGTCTACATGCACCAGCAGGACAGCCACGGGTTCTCTCACAGCACTGAGCCTACCTTCATCCATAGCTGGGGTTACTGCTACCAACAGACACTATTCCACAACAGACTTTAAAGGCATTGGATTTTCTTAACTGAGCACCTCTGGTGCTTCTACGGGTAGTGAAATCCCCTCCAGCCACAGAATTCTCTCTCTCATCTGTATAAGGTAGTCCTTTTTTTTGAATGACCCATCCTTGCGATCACTCCACTCCACAGACCACAGCACTTTTGCACAGTTCAGCAAACAAATTGAGAACTGTGGGCCAGATCCACATACAATTGCCCCGGCGCAGTGTATCAGAGATACACTACGCCACCGTATCTTACCTGGCTCTAAGTCGAATCCTGGAAGATTTTGCGCCGTAAGTTGCGGCGGCGTAGTGTATTTCTGCCGGCGGAATTCAAATCGGCGGGTAGAGGGCGTGAATCATTTAAATGAAGCGCGTCCCCACGGCGATCAAATTGCTCTTGCTCCGTTCAGAAATTTCCCCCCGTGCATTGCGCAAAATTACGTCGAAACTTTTTTTTTTTTTTTTTTTTTACTATTTACTATTTTTTCCTATTCACGGACGACTTACGCAAAAATTAAAAAATAATATAAATTTTGACGTGGGAACGACAGCCATACTTAACATGGCAAGTCTAACTAAAGACCAGATAATAGCAACTTTAACTATACGCCAGAAAAAGCCAACTAGCGACGACGTAAGAGAATGCGACGGCCGCTCGTACCTTCGTGGATCGCCCTAAAAAGCTCATTTGCATACCCGACACGGAAAACGACTTGAACTCCACCCAGCGGGCGCAGAAATATTGCACCTATGATCCGAAGGAGTACGAAGACGTAAGCCTGTCGGATCGAAGACCGAAGCCGTCGTATTATGGTGTGAGGATTCATTGCTTTTAATGGTCATGTCCTGGATTTTGAATATTTATTATATCAATCAGCAAACTATTCGGGGTGTTCGCGGCAAGTTCGTGTGAACTTCAGAACCCTGTTAAAGTCTATGGGACTCGAACGTTTGAAATCTAAAGTGCTAATTTTAAAGGCTAATATGCAGGTTATTATAATAAAAAGAGTTTGGGGACCTGGGTCCTGTCCCAGGGGACATGTATCAATGCAAAAGAAAGTTTTAAAAACTGCAGTTTTTTTGGCAGCAGTGATTTTAATAATTCCTTTAAGTGAAACAAAAAGAGTAAAATATTCCTTTAAATTTCGTACCTAGGGGGGTGTATAGTATGCCTGTAAAGTAGCACTTGTTTCCCATGCTTAGAACTGAACAAGGTGTCATTTCTGAAGGAAAAACATTTAAAATCACTTGCGGATATAATGAATTGTTGGCTCCCGGCAATACAGAGAAAAGTCATTCATAAAAAAAAATGTGTGGGGGTCCACGGCATTTTTTTTTTAAATTTGGGGTGGAGTTCCCCTTAAAATCCATACCAGACCTGAAGTGTCTGGTATGGATTTTAAAGGAATATTTTAAAGGAATATTTCAATTTTATTGTTTCACTTTAAGCATTATTAAAATCACTGCTCCTGAAAAAACTGCATTTTTTTAAAACTTTTTTTGCATTGATACATGTCCCCTGGGGCAGGATCCGGATCCCCAAACACTCCCCTGGGGCAGGACCTGGGTCCCCAAACACTTTTTAGGACAATAACTTGCATATTAGCCTTTAAAATTAGTACTTTAGATTTCAAATGTTCGAGTCCCATAGACTTTAACAGGGTTCTAAAGTTCACACGAACGTTTGGTCTGTTCGCAGGTTCTGGTGCGAACCGAACCCAGGGGTGTAAGGGTCCTTTCACACGGAGCGGACCATTTTGCGGTCCGCTCCGTGTGCCCGTCAGCTCAGCGGGGGGGGTCTCCGCTCAGCTGTCGGCGGACGGGGCGGTCCCCGCACACTGTGCAGGGACCGCCCCGTCTCTCCTCCGCTCTCCCCTATGGGGAGTCGGATGGAAACGGACTGTCTGTCCGTTTGCATCCGATCCGTTTGGCCGGACGGAAGAAAAATAGGACATTCTTCCGTCCGCAAAAACGGATGCGGATCTAGCGGACGATAGCGGATGCATCATCCGCTAACGGATCCGCTCCCATAGGGGCTCATTACAAGTCCGTAAACGGACTTGTAATGAGCGGACCGTTCGTCCGCTAGTGTGAAAGGGCCCTTAGGCTCATCCCTAGTATTATATATTATGATACAAATTACAATATTAAGTTTACATTTGACTCCTTCAATTTCTTTTTTGGATTAATCACCAAGCAATCTCTTTTGACCACAGAGATCTCCCTGATGGGACTGTGATACTTTACTTTTACTTTACTGTTGATATCCTCAATAACTTTACAAACCCGTCCATGCCCCATTTAAAGTTCCAATGGCCCAATTTTTCTTGTTCTCTATTAATACAGGGATGGGGGCACGGTCAAGGTGGGTTCGGTTTCCAAACAGATCACTTTCTTTTTTTCACTAATGATATGACGCAGTTAAGTTGAAAGTACGCCGGTGTATCAGTAGATACACCGGCGTACTGGCTCTGTGGATCTGGCCCTGTGTCTTTAAACACTTCAATACAGGGAACTTTCACCCTCTTTCTGCCCAAGCCAATTTTTAGCTTTCAGTGCTGTTGCACTGTCAATGACAATTGCGCGGTCATGCAACACTGTACCCAATTATCATTTTCTTCACACAAAAAGAGATTTTTTTTTGTGGCATGTATTCACCACTGGGTTTTCTATATTTTGCTAAAAAAAATGAAAAAAAAAAAATTTTTGGAAAAAAAAAAGTTTTCTTAGTTTATCAGAAAATTGTGTAAATAAGTAATTTTTCTCTTTCACTAATATGCGCTGATGAGGCTGCACTGGTGGGCACTGATATGCTGTATTGATGGGCACGGATGAGGCAGCACTGATGGGCACTGATGAGGCAGCACTGATAGGATAGCACTGATGAGGAGGCACTAAAATGCAGAACTGATGGGCACTGATATGCAGCACTGATAGGTGGCCCTGATGGACACTGATAGGTGGCACTGATAGGCAGCACTTATGGGTAATGCTAGGTGGCACTGATGGGAAGTACTGGTGGGAGCTGATGGGCAGCACTGATGAGCACTGAAAGGAAGAACTGATTGGCATAACTGATGGGCACAGACTGGTGTCACTGATGGGCATAAACTGTTTTAACTAATGGGCACAGACTGGTGTTACTGGTGGGCACAGGGTGGCATCACTAATGAGCACTGTTGGGGCTGCATTTGCATGTCTTAACTGTGAGGTGATGCCGCTAATAAGCTCTCCCCACCTCACACTCTGTCAGATTGTCTGCCAGCCAATAAACAGTACTTCCTTGTTTACATATGATCAAATGTAATTTTGATTTTGGAAACATGGATGTTCAGGACTAAATGGGCCCCAGAGATAAAGGGTCAACTTCAGGCTGCAAGTCATGTCAGTTTTTCAACCTAAGAAATTCTTTATTTGCAAAGGAAGTGTATGCAGGACTCATGATAAGAAAAATAAGTGTGTACTTTTTCCCCCACCTTGAGCCTAAATTTTTATTATTTCCAAATAAGACTTGCGTAATAAGCCATGAAACCGGTAAACATCAACCAGACAGACTGTATACCAGCTGAATTTATTTTTTATGTTATATATGGTTTTGATTTTGTGATTTTAGTATTGTTTTTTTTTTTTTAAAGATTATTAATGAAGAACATAATTAATCATATTTTAGTTTTTACTATTATGGTTTAGATAAAGACAAATTATCAGAAATTCTTAACATCCTTAAGGGTTAAAACCAACTTGTTTTTCCCTCACAACCATTTGTCATGTTTATTAACCATAAAACATTGTCAGTCATTGACTTTTTCAGCCAAAATAATTCTCTTCATTGTTTAACATTGATTCTCCCTTCTGTTGTCAAGGGCAATTTAGTTGGAAATTGAAAAATGATAAATATCAAAGCATATAATGCAATTGTACAATGGTTTCTGTAAAATACGGAATTCTTTTTAAAATTGTGATAAATATCTATAGTCACATGCATAGAGGACATGTGAAATTCAGTGCTAAGGTAAAACAATTATGATTTTATATAATTGCTTCTTGAACAATTAATACCTGTATGGAATTGAAAAAAAAAATCAATATTTCCCTTATTAATTTAGTTATGGAAATGATTAGTGTTAAGTCATTGAAAAAAAAAAGCATCCAAAGTTTTAAAAGCACATCACAATTTAAATTTTGCTAGAGAAAAATATATTATATCTGTAAACATTATTCACATACTGTATATTTGAATACAGTGAACAACCTATGCCTATATGTTTAACTTTTTGCAAAGGGCAATGGTGAGTAGTAAAGAATGTGTGAATATAGGGGGCGCTATAATTCTAATCTTCTCTAACTGCAACAATAATGAAGTGCAACGTGCTAATTAATCATATATGGGACATAAAAAGAGTGCAAAATGTACAGTAATAAAGTGCATAATGCTAATCAATGCGTGTCAAATTCAAATAAAAGTACAAAATATGAATATTTCATCCAAAAGGGGGCCATCTTTCCGTCTAGAGGAAAAGAGATTTCACCACCAAATATGGAAAGGTCTCCTCACAGTGAGGCCGCATACACACCATCAAATCTATCTGCTGGAAACGGTCTGACAGACCGTTTCAGCAGACAGATTCGATCTTGTGTACGGGCGGACAGACAGATTTTTCCAGCAGACAGATTTTAAAGCATGCTTTAAAATCTGTCTGCTGGGAACCTGTCCGTCCGACATGTCTGCTGGTTAGTACGCTAACCAGCAGACACATGTGCCCGCACATGCGTCGAATGGATTCGATGCATGCGCGGAAGTGTTTTACTTCCTGGTGCGGTGACGTGGCGGTGTCAACATCATCGCCACGTCACCGCGCTGTCTGCCGGCGGGGATTTTGGTTTGATCGTGTGTACAGCGATCAAACCAAAGCAGCCCAGCAGACAAATCTGATCAAATCGGTTTGTCAGGCCGATTTGAACAGATTTATTTGGTCGTGTGTATGCGGCCTAAAGCCCCGTACACACGGTCGGACTTTTGCCCAACCAACATCAAAATCCGAAACTTTTCTCATTTGTCCGACCGTGTGTACGTTCCATCGGACCAACTTTTTTGGCTTTCATCGGACAAAAAGTTTGGTCTGCGAACGGACCAACTTTCAGGCAACAAAAGTCCGATGGTGCAAAATCCGATCGTGTGTACAGCAAACCATCGGACTATTGTCCAAAGTTAAAATGCGCATGCTCCGAAGTAAAGAGCAGCCGGAAGCCTTCTGTCTAGTAAAACTAGCGTTTGTATTAGAAAAAGAACATTCGTGACGCGGCTAGTTTCGAAATCTCGAAAAACAGCGCACATTATCCTTTTCTTTGTAATGACAATAATCTTAAAACCTGCTTTGCTGGTGATACGGATGGATTAAAAACAAATTAATTTACTTTTGATTAGTGTATTTTGTTTAGATGAATCAAGCAAATTTCAAGATTATTTTGTGTCAACTTCTAAAAACACCATTATCCCTTATTATTTTTTAAGGTTAAAGTACCAACTACTCTATTTGTCTCCCTTTAATTTGAGCAAAGGACCTGCCTACTCACAAACTGACATTTGACTTTACACAAATAATTCAAGACACCTTCACATCATCCATTTATTCAAAAAAATTCTCCTAAAATAGGACAAATCCAAAACATAAGGAAGGCAGCAATAGAACAAATGGTGGACTTTGCAAAGCCTCTGTACCCCAGGGCATACCTAACAATTTTTTGGTAAATATCCAAACTTGGGGACCTGAGAATTACAATATAGTGAGCACCAGAAGATCATGGACTCCAAAAGATGGGGAGCAGCAGCAGAAGACATGTCTGTCTCCAGGCTGTGGTACTTCAACAGGCTGATATTTTTTGCCGACCAAACTGAACCAAGAACAACACTATCCACACTTCTCTCCCCATCAGCAGAGGCCATTTTTTTTGTTTGTCACTCCCATCACAATAATACAAAATCAATAAAAAAAGAAAGAAACATGTTTTCGCACATTTGTCGTTCCATTTTTGAAGCTAAACATAAAATTATCCCTAAAATGGATCTAAATGGTAAAAAATTTTTAAAAAAATAATAACACATCAAAATATGTACCAAACCATTATGTTGGTGGCCAAATTAGTAGCCCCTAAAATCTGGGCTCTGAGTTGGCCACTGACCCCCATGCTGCTGGGGTGGTTGGGCTTGCTGGGGTGGGAAGGTTGGCGGTTGTGGGTAGGTTGGCTGGTGTGGGTAGGTTGGCTGGTGTGGGTAGGCTGGGTGGGCTTGGTAACTTGTCTGGGTTTGGTAGGCTGCCTGTGGTTGGTAGGCCTGTTGTTGATTAGCTGGAGGTGTGTGATCTAAATCACAGACATGGGAATTAGGGGTTAGCTCCCGTTTCCTGGCCTTGCTAAGGAGCTGGACCATCATCCCCTCACACAGCTCCCTTTGATCTGCCTCTATTTCTCGGAGCTTGTTGGCAATGAAACAGCCAAACCCTTCTGCACTATCGGGTGCTGAGGTGATGACCGATGTGGCCCTACTTAAAAATTCAGCAGTGGCGTCATCTAGCTGTTGCCTCTTCTTGGCCCTTTTTCGAGGAGGGTTTAGTGTAGGGATTTGGCATTGGGTTGACAGGCTGCTGGGCCCAGCCTCTTCTTGGCTGCCAAGGTCCTGTGTGTGAAAAAGGAGCATCATTTCAGTTTTGTTGCCATCATAACAACACATTAACATCATAGTATATTTGAATGGCCAGTTGTTGAAAAATACTAGACCTGGGTAAAGCTGATCTCCTCCTCCTCCTCCTCCTCCTCCTCCTCCTCCTCTGTTGGTTCTGCCTCAGTATCTGTGGCCTCTGCTGATAGGGAGGGTAGTGTGGATAGATGTTTTCTTGGCTCAGTTTGGTCCTTTAAAAACATCAGGCTGTTGAAGTACCACAGTTTGGGTACATACACGTCATCTGCTGCAGCTCCCGATCTTTTCGATCCCTCGACCTTCTTTAGCTCTCTGAGAAACGTGCTCCTCAGGCTCCCAATTTTAGCTTTAATTTGTGTTGCGTTGGCCCTGGGGTACATAGTCTTTGCTTCTGCCACCAATGTAGCTATTGCTGCCTGTCTTTTATTTTTATCTGAATAATCTTTATGTTTCGACTGCCACAGACAGGTATGCGATCTGTAGAGTTCGATAAAAGCACTGACGAATTGACGTGAATTTAGTTTTCCACCCTTAGTTTTTGGCATGTTTTTGATCAGATCTCTGCAACAAAGGTTACAATACAACCAATAAGTGCTTGCTTTGAGTTCCTAACATGCTTATACAATGTGTGTTTGGTTCCCTAAGCTAAATCATGCAGTAACCACTAGTGTCACAATGTATTCACCTACCTTCGTTCAGTGTATTCCTTTGCCTTAACGTGGAGTCGCAACAATGGATTCGTTCATGCGCGCGGGACCTCGACCGCTCGTTTTTAATTTATATAGCCTACGCATGCGTGAAGCTCCGCTCTACGTGCGTCATGACGCTGGGGCGTGACCACATTATTTTTTCTTCCTGCGCCATTCTGTGAGGTACATGTGTGAGGGAGAAGATGATGGCGCAATCAACGAATACGAACAGGCCCCGCAGTGGAGGAGTTTATATTAAGCACAAGGCCACCCCCATGAGCAAGGGGGAGATGGTGGAGATGGTGCGCATCTTTGAGAAATACGATTACGATTGCAAAATGGAGAACTATGATAGACCCAACAGCCATAAAGACTGGGTTCTGGAGAAGGTCCTTGCAGTATTGGAAGAAGATTATGGGATAAAACAAACGAAAGACCAAATCAGAAAACGATGGTCAGATTTGAAGCACAGAGAGCAAGAACATTTGGACTCCATTCACCGTACCATTATCAAAAAAAGTAAGTACATGTAATTATGTCAATATGTGTCTGTACATTAGAGATGGATTCCATTTAATGGTGATTTTTTATTGTGAGGGCTCCAGAAGAAGATAATGCAAGTTTAAATGTAGTTCATTATAATGTGAAAGTTGTTCTTTCTGTCTTGGCTACTTTTCTGTACTAAATAATATACTGTATTTTAATGTTTTCCACAGAAAAAAGGCAAAGAGAAAAACACCACAGGGGACAAAAGGAGGCTTCCATTGGCCGGGCTCCAACAGGGGAGACAACATGCCCAAAATCACCCCCAAAACGTAAGGACAAAAATATATAATGAGCATTTTCACAGCGACAGGGGTGTTTCTAGGTAGGACAAAGACCATGGGCTCAGGCCATATCTTAAGGGGTAAAATCAACTTTATGTTAGATGTGTGGCTCATCACTGACCATTAATGATGCATTTGAATGATAGACATGGGTAGAGGAGAGGCCCTGTGGATCAGAGTCACAGAGAGTCACGCCTGCTAGATTTCACATCATATATCCCATCTTGCCATGGCAAACAAGAGTGATGCGTGTCATCTGTCTGATTTTTTGAATGTGGCCACTAAAGAGATTTGTACCCACTTTTTAAATGACATCATACTCCTGTTCCATAAAATTTTGTATATTATAATAATGCCTAGTGTAGTGCACTAGTCTCGAGCAAACTTTGTCACCAGGGCAAGGTTGGTATATATTAAAAAAGCAGCAAATCTGATTCTGGTAAGATAATGTCATTTAGGGGCGGCTTCATGGATGTTTTATTCTTTAATTTTAGAGGATCAGGAGTGTGGTCAGCACCAACCTTTGCAGGATATTGATGATAGTGCCGGACCCAGCAAAGAGCCACCAGTGGACAGCACATCCCCAGACACCAGATCTGCTGAGGGTGAAGGAGTGCAAGAAATCCAAGATGACCCTTTGGAGGCTGTTGTTTGCCCCAGTAAGTTTTTTTAACATGTGCTTTCCATAATCAATACATGGTTACTGATTATATGTCCACTACAAACACGCCCACAACACACTAGCAAATTATGTAGTGCATTCAACATTTGAGCATGTAGAAGGGAGAGGTGGCAGTGTTGTTTAGGTAGCTGCACGTGAAGACACATGCATATGCACCTGGTCCAAGATTTTCGGAGTATATCTGTAGTGTGTACATTACCTAGTAGTGTAGCTGTATTTAGAAGATCAAGCATGTTGCAAGCACCAATTGAGTGTCTATGTTTAGGTAAGTATTTTCATAAAGTAGCCCTGATTAATAATGTGTCCCTATGTTTTTTGCCTCAGTCACTTGACCATCAAACACATTCTAATTTATTATCTTCTTCCAAGGCCACCAACTACCAGGATGCACTATTGGTCGGATCAGTGCTGATATGCTGCAGGCAATGACAGAGCTTGAAAATCTAAAGGAGTCTGCCACTGGTGTTCAGAGACGAATCAGGGATTATTACGACCTGTTAGCTAAATTTTAGCTGTTTTTGTGACGTAGGTTGATAGTTTACATTTGGACCTCCTGTTATTTACATTTTCTGTGAACTTGATGCAACTAGACTTGTTAGCACAGGCTGAGTTTTGTTAGTTGTTTAGAAATGGCACTAATTCACTTTGCAATACGCAGATGTTAGCAAATGTGACTTTTGAGGCTATTTCAATACTTTATTTTTGAAAAAAATAATGTTTTGGTGTGATTTAAGTGTCTCAGCTGAGTTTTTATTTACTCCTCTTCTTCTGGTGCTTTCCAGAAACAGTATATTACAATTTTGAAGGGCTATACCTGACCAATTTTTACATATGCACATCCAAAAAAAAAAATGTACCTATGGCAAAAGTGAAACATCTGGCAATGCACCAGAAGGAGAGTGGAGAAAGACTGTGCTAAGGGGCATTTTGCATCAAACACAGTTCCGTTTATTTTGGGGTGCATTTTTGTATGCGACAAGGATGCAGGCACAGTGTTTGACATGCACTCCATGAAGGTTCTGGTCGGCTCTAGCTCACAACATGATAGTTCAGTTTCAGGTGCTAAGGATGACTGCATGTTGTGAGCTACAACCAACCAGAACCCCCGTAGCGCATTGGAGAGCACTGTGCATGCATTTTTGACCCACAAAAAAAGCACCACAGAATAAACAAAACTGCATCTGGTCATACATATTGTGTGTTTCTAATAATATTTTGGGCAGAGAATTCTGCCAAAAATGTTTTAATTTCTGCTGTAACCACTTGGCAAGGTATATTGCTGTGTTGGAAAAGATGCATGTTTCTCGCCAAAATAATAACTAACGAATTATTGCATTCTTCATGACCTAGCACTGTTTTGCACTTTTGTAAAAGAAAAAAATGGCACATTGGATTGTGCTTATTAAAAAAATAATGTTTTTGCCAAAAAAGGTGTGGCTTCTTATTTATAAGATCAGTACTACCAGTATATTTAGAATTTAGGGTAAGAACATTGACAGTGTATTATTCGAAAAGGGGTGTAGCAGAGCCCTAAAATATAATAATACTCAACATAGATGTATTGAAGTTTAGAAAGGTGTATTTGCACGTCTGCTTGTTTCCCTAAAGTTTTGACAATTCTCACCAAAATTCTAAGGACATAAAAAACTTATAACCAAACCACAGATAACAGTAGCTCAAAATTTATATTTTTAAGAGGAAAAAAAAATAGATAGAACAAACTCTACAGGACATTTTGCTGCCAAGGCACTGCCCCTCTACCAACAAAGTAGTCCATATACTGCTCACGCACAAGACGTGCATTCTGGGAGGAGACAGCAGGTCGGGTAAGTTGCAGGGCTGGCATTACTGCGTCTTCAGCTGCCCGTCCACCTGAGGGGTCATCAGTATTGCCAGACCCAATGTAGTTGGTAGCATTCCTCCGTAGAAAATTATGGAGGATGCAGCAGCACAACACCACGTGGTTAAGCTTGTATTCAGCCAAGTGAATGGCAGTAAGAAATAGCCGAAAACGACTTGACATAATGCCAAAGGCGTTTTCAACCACCCTTCTGGCACGTGACAGTCTGTAATTATAGATCCGTTGCTCAGGGGTGAGGTTCCTCATCGGAAAGGGCTTCAACAGATGTTCCCCAAGAGCAAAGGCCTCATCTGCCACAAATACAAAGTTGAGGCCCTCCACGTTGTCCTGCGCAGGTGGCAAACTTAAGGTGCCATTAGTAAGACGGTGATAGAATTCGGTATGAGACATCACACCTCCATCAGAATGACGCCCATTCATACCAACATCAACATAAATAAACTCATAGTTTGCAGAAACTATAGCAAGAAGAACTATGCTGTTAAAGCCCTTGTAATTATAAAAATAAGAGCCAGAGGCCGGCGGAGGAACAATCCTGACATGTTTGCCATCAATGGCACCCCCACAATTGGGAAAATTCCACAGATTGGCAAACTGGGCCGCAACATCCTGCCATTCCTGAGGGTTGGAAGGAAACTGTGGAGTCAAACAAAGAACAATTAGTTACTACTTCAGCATAATAAATTGCAACCTATTTTTACACATACATTATAGGGGCAACATAACAAGGAAACAATTCAAGCAGTTTGTGGACTAAAAATTTGATATAATTCTCATTTATATGCTTCATGACTCCCTCTGATGGCACATTCCAAAAATGTTAGGGAGATGAGGTTGAATGTTTAAAGTTTGGGGGGTGGTAAAAAAAATCTCTCCTTTTCAATGTGACCAATATGGTGAACAAATGAAGGTTCATGTTTGTTGCAAGCCATTCTGATTTTTGGGCTTGGCACACCAGAGGCAACAGAATAACATACCATATACCTAAAATTTAAATAAAAATAATAATATCATTTTAAGAAAATGGGACAAATATGACAAGCAGAAAAGGGGTATAATGAAGATATGTTGAGCTAGAGTACACAAATATTTGGATCAGATGATTCACTATTTGGGAAGGGGAAGGTTAATAAACAGTTTGTGCACCCCAAAAAATTTACTCTGCCACTCTGCTGCCAGTTTAAGGATAAACATTTTAAGATGCCCTAGTTTATAAGGGTTGTTAAGGGAAGGCAAATTACAAATTGGGGTCCCAGGGTAGCTTGCTAGGGAGGTAAGTGAAGGCAAATATGTATTTAGGGCAAGGAAAAGTAGTCAGCATGCCACCAAATAAAAATTATTTGAACAGATTCTAACAAGAATGGGACTGAACATTGTGGAAATGGATATAATGTGATATCAAATAAAATAACTTACCCGAATATAGTCCTTCTGCAGGACTTGAATAATGGCACAGCAAGTATCAGGAATTATGTGTCCCAGAGCCTGGGGAGAGATCCCAGTAGTAAATTTAATATCCTGGAGACTTCTCCCTGTCGCCAAATAGCGCAAAGTGGCTATGAGCCGTTGCTCTGCAGGAATAGCAGGCCTCATACATGTGTCCTTCTTGGTGATATATGGAGACAGCAAATGTAAAAGACGCTGGAAGCAGGAATCTGACATCCTAAGATAGTTCCTAAAATCATTAGGATTGTTTTCCTGCAGCTCCCTGAGCAATGGCATATGACAAAATTCTTCACGGCGAAGCAACCAATTTTTGGTCCAAACAGTCCTCCTCCTACTCCTGGACCTGGACTGAGCTTGAGCAATAGCCAGAACTCCTAGACCGTAAACAGCACGCTCTCTCGCAGGATCGCGCAACATCTCGGAATTTGGCGAACGGACACAAACGTTCTGAAACGCACGAAACTGGAAATGTGGAAAGCACTCACACGAAACATCAACTAACTATAGAGTAGCTGAAGGAACGCAACGGGTGACGTCGGAGAATTTCACTTCCTCTTTTAAACGCACGGCATTACGTTCAAACGTCACTACGTTCGTGTTGGTTGCCGGAAAAGTCCGAGTGTGTGTATGCTATGGGTGTGATCGGACAAATCAATTAGGACAAAAATCCAAGGGAAGTTTTGTTGGATGTCCGACCGTGTGTACGGGGCTTAAGAGTTGTGAAAATGTGGAATAGACTCCCTGCAGAGGTGGTTCTTCCCAGCTCAGTAGATTGCTTTAAGAAAGGCCTGGATACTTTCCTAAATGTACATAATATAACTGAGTACTAACATTTTTAAGAAAAAGTTGCTCCGGGGAATATCCGATTGCCTCTCGGGTATCAGGAAGTAATTTTTCCCCCCGTTGTAGCAAATTGGATCATGCTCTGCTGGGGTTTTTCGCCTTCCTCTGGATCAACTGTGGGTATAAAATTGGGTATATCGGATTGAATGATTTTATTATTATTATTTTTTTTATTTTTTTATGGTTGAACTAACTATCTTTGTAAAATAGTCCATATATTGATTGTGCTTTGACTTCAATCTGTGTACCATCACCAATGGAAAGAGCTAACCCTCACCTAAATCACCCGGCAGATGTAAGTAAAAGGCCTACTCACCAGACCACCATGACCTCTTGAACTAAAAAACAAGTTAGTATACGCTGTGTTTTGTGGGTCAGGAATCTTGCTGATGTACTGGTATGGCTGGGAACCTCATATGTCTCCACCAAAGTAGCCCATTAACCACTTCAGCCCTGGACCATTTGGCTGGCCAAAGACCAGAGCACTTTTTCGGCACTGCGTCGCTTTAACTGATAATTTTTTTTCCCACAAATAGAGATTTATTTTGGTGGTATATACCGTAATCACCTCTGCAGTTTTTATTTTTTGCGCTATAAACAAAAAAATAGCCACAATTTAAAAAAAATCTATGGCCCAGATTCACAGAGCGATTACGCCTGCGCAACTGGTGTTGCGCGTGCGTAAGTCTAAATGTGCGCGATTCAGAAAACGATTTACGCCAGAAATCAACTTTTTTGAAAATGCGCTAGACACACCATTGATTTGCTAGTCAAATATGCTAATGAGGGAGTTGCGGGATCCACAAAAAAATGCAGTTGCTGCGCAGGCTACGCGATGTGCGCAACAGCAAAATGTCCTGTCTAAAGTTAGAGCACCTAAAAGCTGGTCTAAATTTTGAAAAAACGTCTACATCTCACAGAAAGCAACACCGTTACTGAGGAGCAGACCACACACACGTGTTGCACTACAATTTGACTGCCAACATGCCAGGGGCATCGTCGCTCATAGCTGCACTAGTGAATTTAGATGACCAAAGAAGGAGGAGGGCACGGAGGATGGCACGGGAGAGGGCACGGGAGAGGATATACCGCACACGCATAGACCTGTTTGGCATGAGTGATTCTGAGGTGTATCGCATCTTCAGATTCCCCCCTCATGCCATCCTGGAATTAACCACAACCTTGCAGGAGGACATCACCAGCCCAACACAACACTCACAAGCAGTGCAGCCACTGGTCAAGGTCCTGGCAACACTCCATGTCCTTGCCAGTGGCTCTTTTCAGCGTACAAGTGGAGTGGTGGCTGGGATGTCACAATCCTCCGTGAGCAGATGTGTGCACCAGGTTGTCCCAGCAATCCTCACACGCTTGGCCAACCTAATCATCAAACCCACCACTGAGGACCTGCGGCTGAAGGCAATGACAGATTTCTACAGAATTGCCAGATTCCCACTCACCATCGGGGCCATTGATTGCACACATGTGGCACTCCAGCCCCCCCTGGAGACAGAGCACATGTACCGCAATCGGAAGAATTGGCACTCCATCAACGTACAGGTGATAGTTGATGGCCAAGGCCTCATATGGCACGTCCGTGCCAAACACCCCGGATCCACCCATGACAGCTACATCTACAATCAATGCCACATCCGAATGGAATTCAATCAGAACGTGTATGGGAACACCTGGCTGGTTGGTGAGTGACATGGGAGTCAGGCATGACTATCCCCTCCCGTGATGCACACCTCACAAGTGGCACATGCATGACTAACATTCTCCTGTCTTTTCCCTTCCAGGTGACTCTGCATATGCACTGGGACCCCATCTCATGACTCCTATCCGGAACCCCCAAACCCCAGGGGAGGAAAGATACAATCAAGCACACATCAAAACCCGAGCAGTGGTGGAGCGCACCTTTGGCCTCCTGAAGTCACGTTTCCGATGCCTGGATAAGTCTGGGGGTACACTGTTGTATTCCCCAAACTTTGTGTGCCATATCATCGTTGCATGTTGCATGCTGCACAATCTCGCAGTGAGGAAGGGCCTGCAGGTTGAGCTACGTGATGACCTGACCCCCCAACCAGACAATCAACCCCTAACCGAGGATACCCCGTCTTCTGAGGGAAGAGCAGTCAGGAGACAGCTCACATTGGGCATCTTTGCACGTTAAACACACACATTAATCATGGCACAATGAGAATGCATGCATGCACACCACTATGGTCCCTACCACACACACCCCACATCCTCATCAAATTGGATTGGCACCAGTCCACCATGCAGGACTGGTGAGCAGTAACGCCACGTCAAGGCTCCAATTATGTCACTGTACATTCATACACCATTCACACGGACCTGGGAATCACTTCTCCCTGGTCCTGGGGAACCCTTCTCCACCAAAATTGAGGATGACACCCCTTTTCCAGCAGGAATGTCACCCCCACATTCAAACACCATGCACAACCCAAAATTTAAAAAAAATGTCAGCAAAAAAAAAAAAATGTCAGCAAAAAAAAAAATGTCAGCAAAAAAAAAAAAAAATGGGGAAAAAAAAATGTATTGCCCTCTGCGTGAGCCACGCCTGGGGCGCCCCCGGCCACGGCCCCGGCCCCTCAGGGGAGACTCATGGGGGAGGGGCAAACCCAGGGAAGGAGGAGCAGCCCCTGATATCTGCCCACCTGGCGGCCTGCCCTCCAAGGCCACGGCAATTCTGTCCAGGGAAGCACCAATTGTTGCCGTGTTGGCCTGGATAGCCTGGGTAAGGGCCCTCACATCCTGCCCAACGCCTGCTGCTGTAGTCTGCAGTTCATTTAGGCAGGTTGTGAAAGCCCGGGAGTGGGAGTCAAGGTTACCCAGTGTATCCTTCATGGAGGACAGGCTCTCCTCCACCCGCCCAAAAGTCTGGCAGAGCTGTCCCAGATGGCGGGTCTGGAGGGCCTGGTCCCTTCGCAGACTGGCGGGCAGGAGATTGGGCGCCCCCCTGGTGCTCTGGGATGACATCCTGCCTCCAGCTGATGGTTGTGGGTGGGGAGAAGGGGAGGCCCTTGTGAGGGGAGCCATGTTGGGGGAGGAGGGGGGGGCTCCCCCTTAGGGAGGGCAGGCTTCTGCCAGCCAGAGGGGAAGAGTCCGCACAAACCACTCGTCCAGTGCCTGACTCCTCCTCCTCCTGATCGTCCTCCTCCTCATGATTCCCCTCCTCCTCATGATCGTCCTCCTCCTCATGGTCGTCCTCCTCCTCTCGAACCTCCTCCGCGGACTGTGGCCTTGTTGGGGGGGCCTCATTAGGCTGCTGTCCTGGTGTTGGAGCGGTCAGTCCAGATGGCCCTGCACCCTCCTGCACATCTGTGGATGACACAAACCATTCACAGGTTGGAGGATCCACACACTTGCCACATATTCCCTTTCACCCCCTCCCCCACACATGCTACACACCTGATAGAAAAAAAAACCTTACCTGGCACCGCGGGGACCGGACTTGTGTCAAAGCCTGGCAGGCCCTCCACTTCATGCCGGTGAAAGGTCAGGGCCACCACATGCTCCGTCGCTGTAAGCCTAATACGGCATGGTGGGCCCCCTCCTGTGCCCCTGGCATGGGCATGCATTGCGGCCAGTTTCTTTTTCACCTGACGCCGGAGATCATTTATTTTTTTGTCGATCCCAGACCGGGTCCGTGTCTCCCCCTCCCCCGAGGAATTCACCTGCTCCGTGATCCTATCCAATATCTCCCTCCTCCTGGCCGGCGTGGTGGTGGCACTCTGCGGGCCGTGGAGAAAACGCCCATACTCGCTAATGGCCCGGGCAAGGATTCTTTTTTCCCCCACAGTAAAATTGAGCTTTCTTTTTCTCTCAGTCATACTTCCAAACAAACTCACTACCAGTCTCCAAAAATCAGTCACAAATACAAGCACAACCAATCAGGCAAGAACACACACAAAGAGAAAAAGAACACCCAAAAATCACACTAGCACTCAGCAAGAAACAGTCACCAAAAAAAAAAAAGCAAGAAAACAAACGAACAAAAATATATCAATCAAACAATCAGTCTCTCAAACACTTATCAAATACACTTTCACAAATATACCAACAAGCACTTGATCACACAGAACACTAATCTGACAACTACAAGACACACTGCAACGAACAACAGGAACAAAAGCACTTGGTTAAATGGGAAGGGACACAAAGGGATGTACTTTTGCAATGCAAGTGCGTTTGTGTGTGTCTATTTATGCTGTCTGCGTAGTTCACAACATTGCCCTAGTTTCCAATTTCACTAATTGCGCCGCTCCCGAGTTGTGAGCATGCGCACAGCGGAGCTGACATGGTCTCGTTCAAGCGTGCATGCGCGAGCCGGCCGGCCCTTCATTTGCATGGGGTCACGGCTCATTTCAATGTAACACGCCCACGTCCCTCCCAATTTGTATTACTCCTCCTTACGCCTCTGGAAAAAACCTTACACTTGCGCAATTTCCTGCGCAAAAGCTACGTGAATCGGGGGATTACGCGGCTAGATGGCGCAAGTCTAACGTAATGGCGGTGCGCTACGCCGGACCGATAATGCGCCGATGTACGTGAATCTGGGCCTATATTTTTTAGTTTTTGCTTAAAAAAAATAGCAATAATCGTTTATTGATTGGTTTGAACAAAAGTAATATTGTCTACAAAATAGGGGATATTTTATGCCATTTTTATTATTATTATTATTTTTACTAGTAATGGCGGTGATTAGCAATTTTTATAGTGGCTATAACATTATGGCGGACACTTTTGGCACTATTTTGGGACCATTCACATTTACACAGTGATCAGTGCTATAAATATGCATTTTTAAGTGTGTCCTAGGGAGGTTTTCTAAATGTAGGGGGTGTGGCTACGTGTGACACGACACTGATCACCACTCCCGATTACAGGGAGCTGTGATCAGTGTCCTGTCATAGGAAAAATGGGGAAATGCTTGTTTACCCTGTTCTTCCTCTCCGTGAGACGATCGTGGGTATCCCCGCGGACATCGAGTCCATGATCACACTCACGGAGCTTGTGGCCCGTGCCCACAATGCCACATCTTAAAAGAGACGTACAAGTATGTTGATCTGCCTGTACATGCCATTCTGTCGATGTATATCAGCGTGAGCTGGTCGGCAAGCAGTTAAAAACAGATAAACATGGGACCATAGGTTTAAAACCATTTAATACATGTGAATAAAAAGAGATCAAATGGCCACTTACATGAGTTGGTGCCTTAGCCTGGCACTGAGGATAATAGAGTGTATCACCAGGCAGATAGGTAATGCAGCCATTCAGCTTCCGCTTGTGTGGATGGTGTGCATTCCACTGCCGTGGTGTGCATAAACTTGAAGTGTCCAGAAATGAAGTGACCAGGATGCTCCTCGATGTGTGTTTCGGTCCTAGAACGTCATTAGGAAGCGTCCCGTCACAAGGAGAGTAGATTTTATATCCCCTAGGTTGGACATGATTAGTAGAGCTGATTCTTTCCACCCACCCACTAATCTAATGGGAAAACTGCCTTTAGCCCAGAGCGATAGTAGTGGGTGACTACTAGTTTAAATATAGTGGAACCGAAACAACCGCAATCCATCATATTCTCTGCGATACAACTATTGTAAGGTTTCACAAACAGAACAATGTTATTATATATATATATATATATATATATATATATATATATATATATATATATATATACACGTTTATATGTTTATATGTTTAAGGAACCCATATATGGTATTGGCTATATGTTCATTTATCCTAGTCCATAGTTTACGTGTGGTTCTACGCACATATTGTTTTGGGCAGGGACATTCCAATACATATGTGACATATTCAAAGTCACAAATAATTAATGAATTTATTTCAAAAGTATAATTTGTGACTACTGACTGTACAGTCTCAATTTTTCTCTTTACTCATTTTGAGGTTTTACACACCTACAGTAGTGCAGGAATGAAAACCTTCCCTATCTAGAAAGGTGGACACTTTTTTAGGGGGATCTGGAATATTAGGAGCAATTTTATTTCGTAATCCTGGGGCCCTATTATATATAAAATAGGGTTTGTTTGTTACAATTTTCTTTAAATCTTTGTCTTTCATGAGGATAGGCCAATGCTTTTTAAATATCACTTCAACCTCTTTATATTGTCGATTGAAGCCTGTAATGAAGGCTAAATCTGCTTTAAAAGGTATTTTTTTGTTGTTTTTACTCAAAAGGGTTTCTCTGTTCATAGAGAAGACCTTTTTTCTGACATTTATTGAATGCCCTTTGAGAGTATCTCTTCTCTAAAAATCTTTTGGTAAGAATAGCTGATTAAATGTTGGAATCTTCCATGGTGTCACAATTCCTTCTGATCCTCATGTATTGGCCTCTTGGGATTGCTGTAAGCCATTTAGGATGTGACAACGTTGGATGGGCACATAACCATTTCTGTAATTTGTGTCCTTAAAGAATGTATTAGTGGTGATTTTATTGTTGCTTTTTTGTTAGTACCAAATCAAGATTGGTTACAGTTTCCTTATTCCACGTAGCTGAAAATTTCAAACCATACCTATTCACATTTATGACAACCATAAATGATTCTAAACCCATTTGGGAACCTTCCCATACTGTAGTAGTACAATATCATCAATATACCCTTTGTAAAAGGTAAGGCCTTTTCATTTCTGACCATAAATACTCTCTTGTTCCCATTTTTTAGCACTATTTTCGCCACAGTCGGGGCATAACAAGTCCCCATTGCGACTCCCTTAATCTGTTTATAAAATGACCGCTGGGGCCAGAAGAATCTACTCCCCATGGCAAATTTTAACCCTTCCAGTATATGCTTAATTTGGGCTTGTTTTAACTGGGATGTTTTTTTTAAAGCCCATCTGACTGCTGATAACCCATCTTTTTGTTTTATATTTATGTACAGGGATTCCACATCCCCTGTAACAAGGAAGGTGTTCTCATTTGTTTCTACTTGAGAGAGCAAATTAATAAGTTCATTTCTATCTTTAAGGTAGGATCGGCACTGCATAACCAAGGGCTGGAGAAATATGTTAAGGTATTCCCCCACCCATGAAAACAGGAAACCGATCTTACTAATGATGGGGCGTCCTGGGTTGTTGTCTTGAAATTTATGGACCTTGGGAACATTATAAAGGAAGTATGGGAGCATGTGGAATTAAGTATTTACCCTCTTTTTTATCCAAGAATTTTGCTTTAGTTCCATTGTTCACCCAGTTTAATAATTTGACCTTTAATTTAAGTGTGGGGTCACCTTTCAATTGTCTATATGTGTTTTTGTCACTAAGATGTCTAAGCACCTCTTTATTGCAACTACCCTTAGTTTTTAAATGGTTTTACACTATGGTCCTGTGTTTATCTGTTTTTTAATGGGCTACTTTGGTGGAGACATATGAGGTTTCCAGCAAAACCAGTACATCAGCAAGATTCCTGACCCACAAAACACAGTGTATACCAACCTGCTTTTTAGTTAAAGAGGTCATGGTGGTCTGGTGAGGAAGCCTTTTACTCACATTCACCAGGTGGTTTATGTGAAGTCCTTTCCATTGGGGATGGTGCACAGATTGAGGTCGAATCACAATCAATATATGGACTTTTTTCATTAAATATTCACTATATTGATTATTTTGCACTTTTATTTGAATGTTGCATGCATTGATTAGCATTATGCACTATATTACTGTACATTTTGCACTTTTATTATGAGCTGTATATGATTAATTAGCACTTTGCACTTTATTATTGTTTTAGCTAGAGCAGATTAGAATTAAAGTGCCCCCTATATTCACACATTCTTTACTAGTTCCAGGTAGAAATTTGCACTTTTCAGGGGAGCAGCTTTAATAAACTATTTAATTTATTATTACTCCATAGCTCAAGGTTATTTTTCATGCTCAATGGTGAGTAATAGCCCATGGCACCAGTCATAAATTAACATTGCTTTAGAGAGGACACACTGAAGAAAGATAGTTCCTGTTGACCGCAATGGCAATTACCATTAGGGGAAGGATTGGGAAGGATGAAATATTAGTTTTAGATGGATTAAGTTTGAGGAAATGGTGTGACATTCATATGCATATGTCACTCAGTAAATTTGTGATACATGAAGAGATGAGGGAGTGAGGTGGAGACTAAAGAGATAGAGCTAGGTGTCATCAGCATATAGGTGGTATTGAATGCCATGGGAGGTTACCAACTGGCCCAGGGAATAGTTGTAGATAGAGAATAGAAGTCCAAGGACAGAACCTTACTATAATTTCTCTTCTTACTATGATGTAAGAGTACATAGCCATTTCTTTTACAAAATAAAGGAGACAGTACAGTTACAATACAATTCAATACAAGAGGGATCGGAAGACCCAGCTCATGAGATCTTCAAATCTAAAAGAGAGGGTCAAGTGATTCAAAAGGTAATAGTAATGAGGAGTGAGCTGATGGAGGAAGTAAAGTACAGTTTTTGGGTGGAGGCAGGGTAGGCCTTTCTGGAGAGGTGAGTTTTCAGGGATCACATAAAGGTGGATTGAGTAGGAGACAGATTGGGGTAAGGAGTCCCAGAGGATGGGAGAGACTCTGGAGATTTCCTGGAGATGAGCATGGGAGGAGGTGATGAGGGAACTAAAGGATCAGGAGATATTGGAAGGAGCTAAGAGGATGGTTTGGGTGAAATTGTTTTGCAATGTTGATGATATAGCTCGGGACAGAGTTGTGGATGGCTTTGTATATTATTGTTAGTAATTTGAGTTTTGGTTGTTGGGCACCTTCCAGTAGAAGCCAGTAGAGGGATTGGCAAACAGTGGTGAAACATATTAATGTTGATAAGGTGGCCTAGCAGCAGCATTCTTTATGGACTGAAGAGTGGATAGAATATGTAAAGGTAAGTCAGGGAGGGGGAGTTTCAATTGTCAAGGTGAGAGATGACAAGTGAGTGCATTAGAAGCTTATGGTGTCAATTGTTAAGAATGTATGTATTTTGGAGGTGTTATGAAGGTTAAGGTGGTAATATTTGGACAGCATTATCATATACTGTAGGGGCGAAAGAGTCCACGATTACACCTAGCACTGTGGCATGAGGGGAGGTATTGATAGTGATTCTGAATGATGAGGGGCAATGCGTTTGCAAATGCGTGCGGACAAAACCCCTGTTTTTAACACATACTGTTAGGTTAATTTGGTTGTTCTGCAGGCTGGTCAGTAAGGAGGCTTGGTTTTTCCCTGGGCATTCCCCAGGTTTTGTTGTTATCTGTGTTAGCCTTCCTATGCCACTTACTGCGATTGCCAGCAATAGATGGGGCAGTGGACACGTTTATGTTTCACCTGTGGTGTTTATATTGGTCCAGCAGTGCACCAACACTTTTGCAGCCATTGTGCTATATGCTGGGTGTTTTGGTGTGCTCCTGTACCTTTAAGGAGGGGTGGCTCCCCTTCAGTCCACCTGCCCCCATCTATCCATTAGAATGCATGTGCCTCCACTGTGGGGACGCTCATTGTTTAGTGTTAGGACCACAGATTACAGGGTGCCTTGGCGCGGCTCTGTGGCTCACACATGCGTTTGCAAATGCGTGCGGACAAAACCCCTGTTTTTAACGCATACTGTTAGACAGGTTAATTTGGTTGTTCTGCAGGCTAGTCGGTAAGGAGGCTTGGTTTTTCCCTGGGCATTCCCCAGGTTGTGTTGTTATCTACACAGGGTGAGAAGAATGTAAACACAGCCCGCTCTGTGTGTCCGTGCTCAGCTCATGCTGCTGCCTTGAGAAGGAGAGGGAACACAGCGAGCCCGCTCTACCCAGAGAAGGTAGGGGCACAGTGAGCCCGCTCTTACCGGAGAAGCGAGGGGGACAAAGAGAGCCCGCTCTGCCTGGAGAAGGGGGGAAACACAAGGAGGCCGCTCTGCCCAGAGAAGGGGGACACACAGAGAGCCCGCTCTGCCTCACTCCCTGCCACAGACCCACAGATGCTCCTGTCCTGACAGGGAGAAGCAGGAAACAGCTGAGGAGCCTAGCGGCCGGTGAGGTAGTCGGGGGAGAAAGAGGCTGATCTATATTCGCTCCATAAGACGCACAGGCATTTCCCCCTGTGCCTTAAGGGGGGGAGTGCGTCTTATGGTGCAAAAAATATGGTGTATACGTTTAAGGAGGATTTTAAGGATAGAGGGCACAATAGTTAGCAGCAGTGGTAGAGAGCACATGTTACAAGTTGAAAACGCTGGATAGAAAAATAAGGGCCCATTACACTCTTTTTGCTGTTTTTCAACACAATTTGCAGCTGATTTTCTTGCCATTCCTTGTGCCTTGTTTCATGAATTGTTATGCTAAAGTGCCCTGGTACTTTTCAAAAACTTTAACAAGTTGTAGCGACCCAGGGGTGTTTACTCCATTGGCGTTATAAATGGTGCTGGAGAAAAAAGTAAATGAATCTGAAATTTTTAAACAATTATTGGTAGAAAACATGGTAAATTAAAATAAAAATAAAACCTCATTTCCAGCATTAAAGGAGTTGTAAAGTAATTTATTTTTTAACCTTAATGCAATTTATGCATTAAGGTGAAAAAACATCTGATGCTGCCGCCCCCCCCCCCCCGAGCCCCCGTTATACTTACCTGGCTCCTCGAAAGTCCCGAGCGTGGTCCCGAGATCCTCTTCACTGCTCAGCCTGGCCACTGATTGGCTAGAGCGGATGGATTGAGAGCTGCGCAGCCATTGGCTGGCGCTGCTGTCAATCACATCCAGTGACGGGCCGAGGGGTGGGGCGGAGTGATACAGTGAGCGGCTATGGCCACTCGCTGTATCACGGGAGCGCGCCCGCAATTACTCACCACCATGCAAGCTCTCTTGCATGACTGTGGTCAGTACTTGCGGGGAGGACCAGAAACAGCCATCGAGGGACCCCAGAAGACGTGGATCGGGGCCACTGTGTGCAAAACGAACTGCATAGTGGAGGTAAGTATAACATTTGTTATTTTAAAGGAAAATACATTTTTCCTTCACTAACCCTTTAAGATAAAGCAACAGAGATCACCAATGCTGTTCACTATTTGATACAGCTTTTTGAAATGGTTTCTTTAACCATTAGCCGACCTGCTCACGCAGATATACTGAGGCAGGTCGGCTCTCCTGCGTGAATACTCATACCTGTATGGTGGCTCGTGCAGGCACAGTTGTGGGCAGGTGCAAGGGTCAGGCAGACTCGACGTCTGCTGACGACCCGCGATCACAGTGAGGGATGATTGGATGACTGGGAGCTCCCTTAAACTCAATGGATCCAAAACAGATCTCCACGCAAACCAAAAGACAAAGGCTAAGACTTCATGGACACCACCCACCATCCTTGGACAGACCATTACACCAAGTCAAAAGTCTCAGAGTCATCTTTGACTCGGAGATGTCAATGGATGCACAAATAGGATCAGTAGTCAGCGGATCACACCATCTCCCCGCCTGCTGCGTAGACTCATCCCCTTCATCCCAGAAGAGGAAATAGCAGTAGTAGTTGGAACAATCATCAATTCCCGACTCGACTACGCAAACTCCCTCTACATAGGACTACCTATATACCAGATATTGCGTCTACAAGTCGTCCACAACACATCAGCCAGGCTGGTAATAGGGAAAAACCCTGGGAATCCATCACCCCTTCACTGAGGACCCTTCATTGGCTAACTGTAAAGGATCGGGTCACATTCAAGACCCTCTGTCTCATCCACAAGTACACACAAAGAAACGCTCCTCAATACTTATGCAAGAAAATAACTACACTACACCCCAATCACATTATTCGATCAACCAACCATACCCTCCTACACATCCCCAAGTCCCACTACAAATCGAAGGGAGAACATAGATTTGCAGTCCAAGGACCACGGCTATAGAGCGCTCTACCCACGGACATCCGCATGGAAGAAAACCATCGGGCCTTCAGGAAAAAACGTAAGACCCACATCTTCTGAAGGATTAGGACGTCACTGGATGCAAAGCGCCTTGAGGCGATTTAGTTCGCATTTGTAGTGCTATACAAGTTATTCACTCACTTACTCAGAGGCAGAAAGGGGAACTGCCTATGTAAACAAGGCTATTTCCCATTCTGCCAGATGTCATAACAGAGATCTATTGTTCTCAGTGATCGGAAACAGTGATCTCTGTCATGTCCCAGTTAGAACACACCCCTCCTACAGTTAGAACACACCTAGGGAACGCGCTTAACCCCTTGATCGCATAGTGTTAACCCCTTCCCTGCCAGTGTAATTTTTACATTGATCAGTGCATTTTTATAGCACTAATCAATGTAATAATGTCACTAGTCCCCAAAAAGTGTAATTTGGGGTCAAATATGTCTGCTGCAATGCCGCAGTACCGCTAAAAATTGTAAATCGCTGCCATTACTAGTAAAAACAATAAAAAAATAATAGTCCCTAAATCTATCCCATAGCTTGTTGAAGCGCTAACTTTTGCACAAACCAATCAATATAAGCCTATTGCGATTTTTTTTTTTACCAAGAATATGTAGAAGAATATATATCGGCCTAAACTAATGAATACATTTGTTTTTTTTTTGTTTTGTTTTGTTTTTTTTGGGGGGGGGGATATGTATTATAGCAAAAAAAGTAAAAACTATTTTTTTAAATTGTCACCCTTTGTGTGACTATAGCACAAAAATGATAACCGCAGAGCTGATCAAATACCACCAAAAGAAAGCTCTATTTGTGGGAAAAATTGTCAGTTAAAGGGACACAGTGCTTTATCGCAAAAAAATGGCCTGGTCATTAACGGGGCAAATTCTTCCAGTGCTGAAGTGCTTCATTTGTTTAGCAGTTAAATGAAAATCCTTTTCCTTTACGTGAAAAATAAAATAATTATTTATAGCAAGCTAAATACAAATAGCAGATGTTAGAGGAGTTTAAATTGTAAGTGGTATTAAATATTCCTTGTGAATAACAATCTGGACACTTATCCCTTGCATGCAGTGAAAAAAAGAAGCTAACCTGTATAGTCACACACAACCCTATTATTTAAATAGATCTTGACCCTTTTGTGAAAAAAACTAGATTGCTAAGTATGAATATAGAATGCCCCACTCTAATCTGCTGCTCTGCAGATTTTACGACTGAAGTAGGTTCATACAGACATCACAAGATCTTGTGATCTCTGTATGCACATACTTCAGTAATAAAAGGCTTAAGAGCAGCAGCTTGGCATGGAGCATTGTATATTCATTGGATGGTGCTGAGCAGGAAATGGGCTTGTGTCTGCACCTACTGAGCTGTTGGAGTGAATTGGTCTCTGAGCCATGAGTGAGTGATATTTCATTTGATGCAAAGATGGCTGAATATCTTAACTCTAGAATGCATCTCAGAATGTATTTTAATGGGGCCCCAATGGACAAATGGATTTGCTATACCTTGAGTTCTTATTGTGTTCTTATGTTTTTTTTTTTTTTAAGGAACCTTTTATACAGTATGCATTGGGGAACACACGGTCCCCTTGAATGGGTTTTATCCTACTTGGAAATTGCTTTGAAATCAAGACAATTAACCACTTAACCCCCGGACCATATTGCTGCCCAATGACCAGAGCACTTTTTGCGATTCGGCACTGCATCGCTTTAACTGACAATTACGCGGTCGTGTGACGTGGCTCCCAAACAAAATTGGCGTCCTTTTTTTTCTACAAATAGAGCTTTTTTTTAGTGGTATTTGATCATCTCTGCGGTTTTTATTTTTTGCGCTATAAACAAAAATAGAGCGACTATTTTGAAAAAAATATTTTTTACTTTTTTCTGTAATAAATATCCCCCAAAAATATATAAAAAAACAATTTTTTCCTCAGTTTTGGCCGATACGTATTCTTCTACATGCTACCCCTATTTTGTAAACGCTATAACTCTTAACTTATTTAAAAAAAAATAATAATAATAAAAATGCCATAAAACTACCCCCTATTTTGTAAACGCTATAACTTTTGCGCAAACCAATCAATAAACCATAATGATTGGTTTGCGCAAAAGTTATAGCGTTTACAAAATTGGGGGGTAGTTTTATGACATTTTTATTATTTATTTATTTTTTACTAGTAATGGCGGCGATCAGCGTTTTTTTCAGTACTGCGACCTTATGGCGGACACTTCGGACACTTTAGACACATTTTTGGGACCATTGGCATTTTTTTAGCGATCAATGCTATAAAAATGCATTGGATTACTATAAAAATGCCATTGGCAGTGAAGGGGTTAACACTAGGGGGCAGGGAAGGGGTTAAGTGTGTTCCTGGGTGTGTTCTAACTGTATGGGGGGTGGACTCACTAGGGGAAATCACTGATCTTCTGTTCATACATTGTATGAACAGAAGATCAGTGTTTCCCCCGCTGACAGGACCGGGAGCTATGTGTTTACACACATAGCTCACGGTCCCCGCTCTGTAATAAACGATCGTGTGTGCCCGGCGGCGATAGTGCCCGCCGGGCAAGCGCACAAGACTCGGGGGCGAGTGGGGGGCGCGCGCCGGCCGCCGGCGGCGCGCACGCACCCCCTAACGGCCGCAGACGTGCCGACGTAGAGCTACGGGCTCTCGCCCAGGAGAGCCGACCTGCCGCCGTATAACTGCGGCAGCTGGTGGGCAAGCAGTTAACCAACGCAGATAGACAGTTTGTGGTATATTTTAGGCAAATAGGCTGTTCGCTTTGCAAATGAAGTTGCACTTTGCAATGGAATTTTCCCTAATGCTTAGTGAACAATGCGAAGCTCTGCTGACTTCCATCATCCAATCATGTGCAAGAAAAAATGCTGTATTTTTTTTATTTACCTTGCATATGATTAAGTATTTTGTGCAAAATAAATTTTCAACACATTTGCTAAGCTTTGGGGACATTCCCTTGCAACATGCAACTTCCTTTATAGATTGAGCAGCCTATTTGACTTTGGGTTTAGTCTGGATTATGATGTCAAAGATATACCCCAGTTCTTTCTGCTTGCCTATAATAACCCTCTCATTGTAAAGCAAATGTATAAAGACCCCCTAATTAATACCTTATGGCAAGATCAGACAAGCTTATTTTACAATTTACAAGTACATTTATTATTCTTTGCTATGCAGCTCTCAATAGTTCAAATCTGTTTGCCAATGTAAAGTGATATTGTCCTATGGCTGTGTTGGAACTGTTTGTTTTTGTTTCTACTGGTGTATGGGTACCTTGACAATGTGCAAACTGCTTTACCAAGCACTGGGAAAGGAGCCTACTTCTATTTTAGAAAATTAGTCTACATGTGAAGCCAAGCAGGACATCTTTGTAATGACAAGTGAAACAGATATTCAGCGCTGGAAAATAAATTATTAAACTAGAACCTAAACTATGCAAGCCAGCACTGGAGATAATTCATAAAAAATCCCAATAGCAAATATATATAGAAAAAGTGCAGCGCAAATATAAACACATATAAATACTGTGACCAGTATATAAACTAAAAAGTGCATAGACAATAAATAATCGTGATAATAAGGTCCATGTGTGAAAAAAAATCTTTGTAATGAAACAATTTGCCCTTGGAAAGTCCATTGCCATTTATATTTGCATCAAGATAGAAAATCAAATGTTTCTACATTTTATAAATAATTTTACTTAGGTTAATGATAGTCACCAGAGAATCACCTGATTTTACCAATTATAGTTGAATCTGTATATTACTTTATGTATGTGGATATTGTGCAACGTCCTGTAGACAGATTCCAGGCAACAAATACAGAAAGATCAAAATTATGAACCAGTAAAATACAATTAAAAGGGTTGTAAAGGTTTGTTTTTTATTTTCTAAATAGGTTACTTTAATCTAGTGCATTGTTGGTTCACTTACTTTTTCCTTCAATTTCCCTTCTAAATGTTTTTTTCTTGGTTTTCTTTGTCTAAATTTCTCACTTCCTGTTTCTCCTCAGTAATCTGTTCAGTAAGCTGTTCTAAATGACTTTCCACCGCTCGGATGATGGTGGAAAGCTTACTGAGGAGAAACAGGAAGTAAGAAATTCAAACAAAGAAAATAAAAATTTAGAAGGGAAATGGAAGGAAAAAGTAAGTGAACCAACAATGCACTAGCTTAAAGGAGCCAATTTAGAAAATAAAAGACAAACCTTTACAACCCATTTAAGCTCTCTGTTTAAATCAGCTATATACATTTCAGATGCATAAAAACAATGCAAGACTGTTCATAGTCTTGCATAGTCTGGTTCTCATTGATGGAGACCAATTTGCCCCCTGTAGACTCAGGTCTATAGCTCTACAATCAGCAAAGTCCATGCTCCCTGATGATTGGACAGGTCTGCCTCTGGCTTTGCCACTCAGGCTGTTGCTAATTCTTAAAGAAAACAATAAATATAACTTTGCCCAACTTTTGTTTTGGTGATGGTGAACACGGAATGTGTTTTTAAATTGAAGGGCAAATAACTAAGCATTATGTACTATGACTCTTTTTTTCCTCTTTAAGGTAAAGTACTTTTGATTTTAAAGTATTTCAGCTTTTAAAGCAGAAGCTACTATAAAGCCTTGTATACACGATCTGATATAACTTTGCCCAGCTTTTGTTTTGGTGATGGTGAACATGGAATGTGTTTTTAAATTGAAGGGCAAATAACTAAGCATTAGGTACTATGGCCCGGATTCACAAAGCACTTGCTCCGACGTATCTCCAGATACGCCGCGTAAGTACAAATATGTGCCGTCGTATCTGCGTGCCGAACCCACAAACCAAGATACGCCTAAAAACAGACTTCATCCCACCGACGTAACTTGCCTACGCCGGCATAGAGTGGGCGCATATTTACGCTGGACGCATGTGGCTTTCCAATTGATTTTCTATTCAAATATGCAAATGAGGGAGATACGCCAATTCACGATCCTACTTGCGCCCGGCGCATGATTTAAACGGTTTGCGTAAGTTTTACATTTGGTGTAAAGTTATTCCCCATAGATGAAGCGCAACCCATGCAAAGGTATGGACCAGGGAACACAAGCCTACGTATTTTACGTTGGATGTCTGTGAATATGGGCCGACGTGGGTCTGGCTGGGCATAGGTTATGTTCACGGCGCACACAGTGATCGGGGGTATCTTAGGCAGTTGCTCTGACATGGTTGTACGTATGCGCACGGGGATACGTCCATTTCCCAACACATGCGCAGTTAATTTTAAGTACTTTTCTGGCGCCTGGCCCATCATTTGCATGGGGTCACGCTTCATTAACATGGATCACGCCCACTTCCAGCCCACTTCCATATACTTCCACTTACGCCTACGAAATATATGCTACGCTGGCACAGAGTTGGGAGCATTTGTTTGGGAATTCCATGCTTGCCTCTCCGCGCGGCGCCGGCGTAGAGTAAAAGAGATACGCTACGGCGGCATAAATATGCGCCGATGTATGTGAACCCAGGCCTATGATTCTTTTTTCCTCTTTAAGGTAAAGTACTTTTGATGTATTTCAGCTTTTAACTACTTGAGATCCGCGCTATAGCTGAATGACTGCTTTAGCGCGGATCTAAATTGCCAACAAGCTGTCAATTGACGGCTTGTCACTAGCAGCTTCCCTGCGCGCGCTCCAGAGCGCGCTGCGGGGAAACACTGTGTTGGCCGTGTCCCTTGGACACAGCCAATCACAGATTGCTGCGAACGGCCAATCAGAGTGGCCGTTTGCGATGCGATCTGTGGGCGAATGAGAGATGATTTCATATGTAAACATATGAGATCATCTCTCATTGCCCTTTTACACAGAGACAGCGTCCTGTCTCTGGAGAGGAGGAGACCAATCTGTGTCTCTTGTACATAGGGACACAGATCGGTCACCCCCCTCCCCCCACAGTTAGAACACTATGTAGGGAATACATTAACCCCTTCCTCACCCCCTAGTGTTAACCCCTTCAATGCCAATCACATTTATACAGTAATTAGTGCATTTTTATAGCACTGATCGCAGTATAAATGTGAATGACGCCAAAAATGTGTCAAAAGTGTCTGATGTGTCCGCCATAACGTCGCAGTCCCAATAAAAATCGCAGATCGCCGCCATTTCTAGTAAAAAAATAAATAAAAAATAATAATTCTGTCCCCTATTTTGTAGGCACTATACATTTTGCGCAAACCAGACGCTTATTGCGATTATTTTTATTTATTTTTTTCCAAAAATATGTAGAAGAATACGTATCGCCCTAAACTAAGGAAAAAAAAGTGTTTTTTTTTTTAAATTGGGATATTTATTGTCGCTCTTTTTTGTTTATAGCGCAAAAAATAAAAACCGCAGAGGTGATCGAATAGCACCAAAAGAAAGCTCTACTTGTGGGGAAAAAAGGACCTAAATTTTGTTTGGGAGCCACGTCGCACGACCGCGCAATTGTCAGTTAAAGCGACGCAGTGCCGGAAGCTGAAATATCACCTGGGCAGGAGGGGGGTATACAGTAAGTGCCCAGTAAGCAAGTGGTTAAAGCAGAAGCTACAATAAAGCCTTGTACACACGATCAGATATCTGATGGAATCTAATCCGATGGATTTTTTCGTCCGATATCCGATAAAGCTGACTTTCATCAGTCTTGCCTGCACACCATCAGTCAAAAATCTGTCCGTGCCAAAACGCGGTGACGTAAAACACTACGGCATGCTGAGAAAAATGAAGTTCAATGCTTCCGAGCATGTGTCAACTTGATTCTGAGCATGCATGGATTATTGACCGATGGACTTCCACACAGACGATCGTTTTGTTCTATCGTTTTTTTATCCATAGGAAAAATTTAAAACATGTTCTATTTTTTTTCACCGATGGAAAACAAACCAATTGGACCCACACACGATCGATTTGTCCGATGAAAACAGTCCATCGGTCTGTTTTCATCGGACAAACTGATCGTGTGTACAGGGCTTTATGGTTTGCCAACACAGTTAATAATTAAATATGAGTGACAGAGTGCAGTAGTTTATATTGATTAGTGAATTAAGATTATCATGGGATATTTTGTATATTGTAATAAACCTAATCACTTGTGATCTGAAAGTTAAACAAAAAGTACGTTTGCATTTTACCAAATCATTTTCAATGGGTTTCTTCCAGATAAAGACAGTGGCCCAGATTCAGAGAGAATTGATTCTCGTAGCGTATCAGAAATACACTACGCCGCCGTTTTTTACCTGGCTCTACGTGGAATCCCGGTAGATTTTGTCCAGTAAACGACGGCGGCGTAGTGTATTTCTCCCGTCGCAATCCATCTGCGCGAGTAGGGGGCGTGAAGCATTTAAAATAGGCGCGTTCCCGCGGCGATCGAACTGCGCATGCTCCGTTCGCAAATTTCCCGCCGTGCTTTGCGCGAAAACACGTCGTTACGTCGTAGTAGCGTCGTTTACGTACATTCCTATTCCCGAAAGAGTTACGTTAAAAAAAATAATAATTTCAAATCGACGCGGGAACGACGGCCATACTTTACATGGGTTACGCACTGTTAGACCAGCAAAAAGCTCCTTTAACATTACGTAGCCAAAAAATGACGTAGGCGATTGCGAGGGACACTCGTACCTTCGTGGATCGCCGTAAAAACTTTGCATATCCCGACGCATGAAAACAACGCAAACTCCTCCCAGCGGCCGCAAAAATATCGCAGCGTAGATCCGAAGGCTTATGAAGACGTAAGCCTCTCGGATCGAAGCCCGAAGCCGCCGTATCATGGTTTGAGGATTCAAACTAGTGATACGGCGCGCGAAATTTGAAATTACTCCTGTCTAACACCAGTTAGGCTGGGTTCACACTACGATTTTCCCGTCCGTCAGCCGCATACGATTTATATGAAAAAACGTATGCGGCTGAAACGGATTGAACCGTACGTAAACGTATGCGTTTAAAAAACGTATACGGTTTCAAAAAGTGCGTACGGTTCCATCCGGTTTTGATTAAAAAAATGCATACGTTTTTGGAATTAGTGTCATTTAATAAATTAAGATTTTCTTGTTTTGAAAATACGCATGCGCAGACGAAAAACGCATACGGTTTATACGTATGGAACCGCACATATGTGCGTTTTCCATTGACTTTAATGTTAAAAAAAAACGTATGCGTTTGCCATACGGTTTCAAAAACGGACTCAAAACCGTGGTCGAACACGGTTTTGCGTACTGTTAAAAAACGTTTTGCCAGCAAATCGTACGCACCCGGATGCATCTGAGTGCATACGATTTGCAATGCATTGTCTATGTATGCGTTTTCCCGTACGGGCCCATACGTTTTCAAAACTGAAATCGTATGCGGCTGACGGACGGGAAAATCGTAGTGTGAACCCAGCCTTAGACAGGCGTAATTGCTCTGTGAATCTGGGCCAGTATTATTGATTGACTTTTTTAAGTTAATTTTTTTTTAATAAATCTTAAAATTCTTTCTCTGGACATTTTGTGCTAGATGCTAGTTTAGAACTTCAGTTTAAACTGACTGACCCTAAAGACTCTAGTAGTGAAAGCACAAAATGCGCAAGTTCAGTTGTTTTGCCTCCTTCTTCTTCCTCCATTTCAGGATAAATTGCATTTTAGTAACTTTACAACCACATGTATTTGGTTGTAAAATGTATTTGTTCCCTGGTCCAAATGTATTTGTTCTTTAAATACATTTCATTACCTACTGTATGCAACACTGTGTTGTGTAATGCCGCATACAGACGATCGGACATTCCGACAACAAAATTGTGGATTTTTTTTCGACGGATGTTGGCTTAAACTTGTCTTGCATACACACGATCACACAAATGTTGTCGGAAATTCCAAACGTCAAGAACGTGGTGACGTACAAGACATTAGACGAGCCGAGAAAAATTAAGTTCAATAGGCAGTGCAGCAGCTCTTCTGCTTGATTCTGAGCATGCGTGGAATTTTGTGCGTCAGAATTGTGTACACGCGATCGAAACCAGCTCTCAAATTTTTGTTGTCGGAAATTCCGATCGCGTGCACTCAACATAACAGGGCCAGGCACTGTACACTTAGGAACTTCCCATGGGGCCACTGGGTCAGTAGGGGGCCCCATGAGAGGCTCCTTTGATATTAAAGCAGTAGTAAAGTTTGCTAACATTACTACTTTTTAGAGGCCCCGAGGTAGGTTATGCCATGATGTACAAGTATGCACAGCATATTAGCATATTAGAGTACACTGAAATTGTCAGACTGAGCCACCCAGTGCTGCGCTGTGATCAATCCGGCGGGTCCCAGGGCATTTTCATTTTAACCCGGTCTTCCTTCTGGATTCTGTGCCTTCAGTCACTTGCCTTGGCCGGGCTGCGTTGATGTCATTCCCACACATGCTCATGTGCATCCTCTCTCCCTCATCCTCAATCCCCCCTCATCCTCCCTCTATCTCTATAATTGAATTTTTTGTAACAAAAAATGTTTGCATTTTTATTTATTATTTATAAAAGGCCCCACCAAAATCCTCAGCGCAAGGCCCATGATGTTCTTAATCTGGCCCTGACTGTATGGTTTCCATGTGTACTTTCACTCATGCTGGAAATAAAAGTGGTTCCCCTAAGCACACTTATGCCGCATACTCACGGTCGGAATTTCCGACAAGAAAATATTGATGTGAGTTTCTGGTCGGAAATTCCGACCGTGTGTAGGCCCCATCAGACTTTTTCTGTCGGAATTTCCAACAGCAAAAATGTAAGAGCTGGTTCTCAAATTTTCTAACGGGAAAAGTTCTTGTTGGAAATTCCGATCGTCTGTATGTAATTCAAAAAAACACGCATGCTCAGAATCAATTAGACGCATGCGCAGAATCATTGAACTTAATTTTTTCTTGGCTCATGGTAGTGTTGTACGTCACCGTGTACTTGACAGTCAGAAATTTGTGACTGTATGTATGCAACACACATTTGAGCCAAAATTAGGTCGAAAAAAAAATCCACAATTTTCTTGTCGGAATTTCCGTTGGTGTGTACGCGTTATTAGATTCTTTGGGGCTAGGTTCTTTGGGGTACCCATAGACTTTGGCCTTTGCTATGACTTAGCCTTTTGTGTAAGCTCATCCCTTTAAACACCCAGCCTGGCCCTAACTAGTAATTTTACAGCTGCAGTTCCATATACCTGCTACAGGTCTTACAGCAGCTTACACTCATACAAACTTGTTAACAGGAGACATTCCCGTTAGAGGTTAGGAGAAGGAAGAGTGCAAAATTGGAAGGACTTTTTCAATGCTTTACTGATCAATCAGTTGAATTCATACAGTATATACATATATATATATATATATATATATATATATATATATATATATATATAGTTACAGTCATCCTGGTTCTAGCATTTGTTAGTTAAGGAGAGAATTGAGAATCGAGATGAGAAGTCCATAATTTTAGGAGACCGCTAGAGTCTTACATTCTAAACCCAAGGGTAGTCCCATAGTCCTACACCTGTCCTTGCTTGTGTCCCTCCTCTAATGGAGATTAAAAATGTGGGTCCTGATAAGGGAAGTGTCCAAGTAAACAATGCAAAGAGCAACAGAGAAAGAGATGGTTAGCCCATACTTTTTCTTTCTTTGCTGGTCATTTATTTCATTTTTCCATTTTTTTTCTGCTGGACATATTTTTAGTCTTTTCTGTGTATCTGGCATCTCATCTCATCCACTTTTGTGAGTGGTGTGTAACCTTTTTAGAGATCGGAGGGGAAGTATGTAATTTTCTTTTTTCTCCTCCTCTCTTTAAAGGTTGCTATATGGAATATAATCTCTCTTGTTTCTTGTTTTCAAACAGTTTTTTGAACAGGAGATTTGATTGGGTTTGTAATTGCAACAGCTGAATTTGTTTTTAATGAGATGTGATTGTAGTTTTTGCAACTTCTGTGGTTTTGACAAAGCACTTCCATAGTGTGAAACACGTCAACCTACCTGCATTTCCCCTGCCTGTACTCACCCAGTTTTAATATTTATGCTTCACTAAAGACTTTTTACTTTACTCTCTGTGTGGGTGTGCTACCGATCGGAAGATTCTCTGTTCCACACATTACACATTGTTTGCCATCTTCGCCCTGGGCACCGGATGACCTTGTCCAGGCACTAGCTGCCTGTGACCACGCTCTTCTTGACTCTTTAGAAAATTATCAGCTCCTTTATGTTTAACCACTCCAGCCCCGGAAGGTTTTACCCACTTCATGGCCAGGCCATTTTTTTGCAATACGGAACTGCATTGATTTAACTGACAATTGTACAGTCGTGCAATGCTGTACCCAAATAAAATTGATGTCCTAATTTTTCCACAAATAGAGCTTATTTTTGGTGGTATTTGACTCTGTGGTTTTTATTTTCTGTGCTATAAACAAAAAAAGAGCAGCAATGGGAATAAAAGAACAATGGCCCAGATTCACAGAGCGATTACGCCTGTCTAACTGGTGTTAGATAGGAGTAATTTCAAATTTTGCGCGCCGTATCACTAAGTTTGAATCCTAAAACCATGATACGGCGGCTTCGGGCTTCGATCCGAGAGTCTTACGTCTTCGTAAGCCTTCGGATCTACGATGCAATCTTTTTGCGGCCGCTGGGAGGAGTCCGTGTCGTTTTCTGCGTCGGGATATGCAAATGAGTTTTTACGGCGATCCACGAAGATACGAGCGGCCTTCGCAATCGCTTACGTCATTTTTTTGCTACGTACTGTTAGACCAGCTATTTGCTGGTCTAACAGTGCGTAGCCCATGTTAAGTATGGCCGTCGTTCCCGCGTCGAATTTCATTTTTATTTTTACGTAACTCGTTCGGGAATAGGAATGTCCGTAAACGACGCTACTCAAAAAAAAAATGACGTAACAACGTGATTTCGCGCAATGCACGGCGGGAAATTTCGGAACGGAGCATGCGCAGTTCGATCACCGCGGGAACGCGCCTAATTTAAATCCTTCACGCCCCCTACTCGCGTAGATGGATTGCGCCGGGAGAAATACACTACGCCGCCGTAGTTTACAGGACAAAATCTACCGGGATTCCACGTAGAGCACAGGTAAAAAACGGCGGCGTAGAGTATTTCTGATACTCTACGCTAATCTAATTCTATGTGAATCTACCCCAATATTCCTTAATTTGTTCTATAAAACATTCCCAACGATTAAAAAAAATCAAATTTCTTCATGAGTTTAGGCCAATAATTATTCTGCTAAATATTTTTGGTAAAAAAAATACCAATTAATTGGTTTGTGCAAAAGTTATCGCATCTACAAACTATGGGTTAGATTTAGGGCGTTTTTTTTTAACGATATTGTGGCGGACAAATCTAACCCCCAGTGACACTTTTTGGGGACCAGTGACACCAACACAGTGATCAGTGCTAATAAAATGCACTGATCCCTGTATAATAGACACTGGTAGGGAAGGGGTCAACACTAGGGGGTGATCAAGGGATTAAGTGTGCCCTAAGGAGGTTCTTTCTAATGCCCTGTACACACGATCGGATATCTGATGGAATATAATCCGATTGGATTTTTTCATCGGATATCCGATGAAGCTGACTTTCATCAGTCTTGCCTACACACCATCAGTCAAAAATCTGACCGTGTCCAAATGCGGTGACGTAAAACACTACGGCGTGCTGAGAAAAATGAAGTTCAAAGCTTCCGAACATACGTCGACTTGATTCTGAGCATGCATGGATTTTTAACCGATGGACGTGCCCACAGACGATCAGTTTTTTCTATCGGTTAGTTAACCATCAGATGATTTTAAAACAAGTTCCTAGTTTTTTAACTGATGGATAAATAACCGTTGGGGCCCACACACGATCGGTTAGTCTGATGAAAACGGTCCATCAGACCGTTTTCATCAGACAAACCGATCGTGTGTATGCGGCATTACTGTGGGGGGGAGGGTGTTACACTGGAGGAAAATAGAGATTTTGTTTCAGCTTAGCTGAAACAGAAGATCTCTCTTTTCCTCACTGACAGATGAGCAGTGTGCCTTGTTTTGGTGTGCCTGGTTTTGGACAATTATGCTTCATGTATTTTTGAATATGCTTCATTGTTCCCAAGCCCTGGTATGTTAAATAGTTGATGCAAATATAGAGCCTTTGACCAAATGGTTGTGCAAAATATTTTATTGTCTGATGACAAAAGGTATCCTTGAGCATTTCACGGAAGATAAATGAAATATAATTCTGATCATACATCATAGAATAAAAATAAAAAAAAAACGTTGTGTCTGCATGTGAATTTTCATTAAGCAAAAAAACAAATTAACAGGGTTTCGATATACAGGGTCAGCAGTTAGATTAGCAAGCTTCTGTTAGCGCCAGCTGTGTATGCTGTTAAAGTACATGTGAATAACAAGATTTTTTCTTTAATCTGCATAAACCTTCGAATCCATATTCATCCAAATAAATTCCTTCACTTCTAAATTACAAAATATATTGCAAGAGCATATAACTATAGCCCTGGAAGCTGTTGGTAAATAGGATCACTTGTTATAGGCAGCTTACAGCTTACAAAACAAAAGCAAAATACAATTTACTTTGACACAGAAAAACTGTTCAAACAGAAAGGGCATTCGCACAGCCAGAGTTATATACATGTTAATATGTCCCTGTGATAAAATCTATATTAGGAAAACCAAATGCCAACTGAGAATATGTATAGGTGGACACTGAACACTGAAAGAACCCTGAGAAAAAGCCGGCAAGACATTTTACTCAATATCACAGAGGCAGCCTGAAAGGCATGCTGGTTAAAGGAATATACACACTAAGGGCCAGATTCTCATATATATTCGGCGGCGTAGCGTAAGCCATTTACACTACGCCGCCGCTGCGTACTAGAGCAAGTGCTTTATTCTCAAAGCACTTGCTCCGTAGTTTTCGCCGGCGTCTCGTAAATCGCCAAGCGTAAACCCGCGCAATTCAAATGGGGCGGCTTGTATTTAAATTAAGCGCGCCCCCGCGTCGAACGAACTGCGCATGCGCCGGCCGGGGAAAAAGCCCAGTGCGCATGCTCCAAAGGACGTCACATTTTCTCAATGTAAACGACGTAATCGCAGCGTACGCCAGCCCCATTGAGAATCGACGTACGCAAACGACGTAAACGACGCACAACACGACGCGGTCCCGAGGCCATACTTAACATGGCATCCGACGGGACACGACGGCATCCGACGGGACCTCGTAAGGTTACTCCACATAAAAGCTGGGGTAACCTTACGCGAACGAAAAACGGGGCGGCGTAAAAGCGATCGAGAATCGGCGTACTACTTCATTTGCATATGCAAATGAAAAAACAACGTAAAGGCCACCTAGTGGCCGGAGTTGTCATTACATCTACGATCCGAAAGTGTAATGCTTTTACACTTGTCGGATGTAGAAGCGTATCTATGCAAAAGTGATGCTCAGCAGATACTCCGTCGTAACGCCTCTGAGAATCTGGCCCTAAATCTTCCACCATCTCTCCAGTTGGACATGGGTGATAAAAACTGATGGACTAAATAACCCACCCTTATTATATCGAAAATAACAGAAATATATTTTTTTTTACCTTAATACCTACCTTAAATCACATTGCTGTTTGCCTAGTGTACGTTTGTATCCTAAATACTGAAATTTGCGCTTAAAGATGTAGGGCCAGATTCAGGTAGAGTTAGGCTGGAGTATCTGTGATACTCCAGCCTAACTGTCACTTTAAGCCGGCGTTTCTGTTTTCTACAACCAGAAAACAAGAAACGCCGGGTTGGTGTTCCGATGCGATCGGCGCAATTGAATTTCGCCATCGCATCGCAACTTTAATTTAAAAATGGCGCCGGGGGCGTTCCCGCTGATTTACGCTGAAAAAATATGTTAATCAGCGGGAATCGGCAATTCACGATCGTATTCGGGCGCGACGCAGTGACTTTCCGACGTTTCCGTAAGCGATACGCGGCGTAAAGATAAAGCAGCCCCCTAGTGGAGTATCCTATGTTAAGTATAGGCGTCGTCATCGCGTCGGAAAAAATAAAAATCGCGTTGTTTGCGTAAAACTTTCATGAATGGGGATGTGACGTCATTGACGTTCACTGACAGAATTTGGAGCATGCGCACTGGGATACATTGCCACTCGACGGATTCGCAGTACGTTCGCCGCGGGATCGCGCTTAGTTTAAATAATACACGCCCCGTACCCGCCCAATTTGAATTCCGCCGGCTCATTTGCGATGCGCTGCCGCAACTTTAGGAGCAAGTGCTTCATGAATAACAGCACTTGCTCCTAAAATTTCGGCAGTGTAACGTAAATGAGAAGCGTTACTCCAGAGCAAAGATGCTCCCATCTACCTGAATCTGGCCCGTAGTTTTGTAACTTTTGTAAACTGCCGGTAAAAACTTGACTGTGCCAGTAAATTTTTGGTATCCTGCCAGTAAATTTCAATCTGGTAGGTTGGCAACACTGCGTCGATCTAAGGCAGTGTTTCTCAACTCCAGTCCTCAAGCCCCCCCAACAGGTCAGGTTTTCAGGATTTCCATTATTTTGCACAGGTGATTTGATCAGTTTCACTGCCTTAGTAATTACCACAGCCTTTTCATCTGAGGGAAATCCTGAAAACATGACCTGTTGGGGGGGCTTGAGGACTGGAGTTGAGAAACACTGATCTAAGGTAAGTAATTCATAATGAGCTAGTATGCTAGTCAAATAACTATAACCTATCCTTCTATAGAAAGGAGCTGGGTTATCCATTCCCTGAAATTGTAAGCTTTTGTGACTCAGCTGATAAGGGTGGCTGATAAGGGCAAAGACCATGCTCTTATCAGATTAATCTTAGATTAATCCTTAGTTTTGCACGGGAACCTGCAAAGTTTAGCCAAAGCTTGTGAATCCTGGGAATGTCCGGAAATTCAGAAAGGGGTGAACTAGACACTCATTCCTACTCAGCATTGCATATGGGTAGCATTGAAATAAGACCACCTAAGTCCATACCCAACTTTTTATTTAATAAGTCATGCTTTGTTTGACGTTTTTTGTATATTACTTTTTATTTTATTTTTGGGGTGCAATAACATTTGTTATTCTTATATGCATTCCAACAAGCATTGCTCTTTTACATTCAGTATTCAAGTTGGAAAACATTAATCTTAGCAATGTATACTTAATTTTCAAAGAGGTTAATACGTTGCAAAATTAATTATATAACAATACATGAAAGGTTAATTTGTATTTCATAATCCTAACCTTGCACTTTAATGCTATGTCACTTTCTTATTACTTTCTGACAACACAAAGACTTGTAAAATAAAATTGCATATAAACCAACTCTGATTAGGATCCCTGCTAAGAAGCTGATGATTACAGGCTAGGCCATTAAGTGTCTTAAATCAAATACTATTCTGTACACCACTAAAAGTTTTGTGTAAGAAATAAGTGCTTAAAATAAATTGGAAATAAAGTTCCTAAAAAAAGCAATATTGGATTAACAATTTATATTGAAAAACACCCTAACTTCAAAAACGTAAAGCCAAATACATATAAGCTTAAAAATCTAATTTTATTCATGAGGTTATTGCAAACTAAAGGAACTGGGCTACCTGCTCCTATGTATGTTCAGAAACTGATATTCCCAGTACATTTACAACAATGTTAGTCTGTTTAGCTGTGTGCTGGCTAGTGTTTTATAAGCATGTTGTGTATTATCTCAGTGATATGCTGTGTTGAGCTTGCTCCAGCAGAAAGTGCTTGGGGTAACATTCTGTGCTAAGTATGTTCAATACCTGGACAATCCGCATGCTGGAAGGGATATTAAATATGAGACACTTCCTGGCATATGCTCTATACTCCGAGGTTTCTCTTTTACTTATGAGAAGGCACTGGCTGCCATGGAGTGCTACTTATGGACCTAAAGGAGGTAGACTGCAGTTGTTTCCAATATAGAGGTATTGAGTTGGAAAGCAACACAGGGGTTTTTCCACACCTCCCAACATTTGAACTTCAGAATGGGGGACATAGGAGGAAGGAAAGGTCCTCCTACGTGCGTAGCATGCCGCGTGTCGCTGTACAATGTGGGCGTTGCCAAGCAGTGGGGGGCTTAAGGGGTGTGGTTAAACAAAATTCAGGTTTCCTTGTACCTTTAGGGCCAGTTCACACCAGACGCAGTTCCGTACAGTTTTGTGTGCATTTTTTCTGCACTAAAAATGCATGCACAGTGTTTTCCATGTATTCCAATGGCTCTAGTTCACACCATGTAGTCAGTTTCTGGTGCAGAAACTGACCGGAAACTGACTGCATGGTGTGAACTAGAGCCAACTAGAGCCATTGGAATACATGCAAATCACTGTGCATGCATTTTGTGCAGGAAAAAAGCACACGGAACTGAACGGAACTGCGTCTGGTGTGAACTGGTCCTTAAAATATGCAAGTGATTTTAATTTATTATCGCTGTTTTCTAGCTGATCTAAAACCATTTTTGACATAAAGGGACACTTTTGCTTGCTATGGGCAATCTACAGTTTGCAGGGAGAAAGAACACTTTTTATTATGTAAAAGAGCATGCAGGACACTGGACAGACCACTAGGGACAAAGGGCGTGTGTTTTTTTTACATACAGTACTGTAATCTATAAGATTACAGCATACTGTATGTAATGTGTTTGTTTACGTTTTTGAATTTGACACCGTTCTCCGCTCCCGTGCGTCGTAACGTCGCAGGAAACGGAGATCGATGGCACACGGGGACACTGTGTGAATCGAGTGAGCACCTGCTCGCTCACACAGCGTGGATGCATAGCTGGATCCAGGAACAAGGTAAGCCAGCGCGCGCTGCAGGCTCTGCATAGCTACCGCGAGCGTGACTCGGGGATACCGATCTTAGCAAAAAAAAAACACCCCGAGTCACGCTCGGGGATACCGCAGTGGGGTTAACTGACGATTGCATGGTCATGCAACGATGTACCCAAACAAAATTGACGTCCTTTTTCTCCCAGAATAGAGCTGTGGGTTTATTTTTTGCGCTCATTTTTTTTTAACTTTCTACTATAATAGATATCCCAAAAAAATATAAAAAAACTAATTTAGTCATCAGTTTAGGCCGACATATTCTTCTACATATTTTTGGTAAATCGCAATAGGCGTATATTGATTGGTTTTCGCAAAGGTTATCGCTTCTACAAACCAGGGGATAGATTTAGGGAATTTGTTTATGTTGTTCTTACTAGTAATGGCACTTTTTGGGGATGAGTGACATCATTAGAGTGTATAGTTTCATTTGTTACTCATTAATAAAAAAAAAAAAAAAAATGTACAAAGTAATGAAACACACAGCATAGTATTACATAAAAAAAAAAAAAAACAGAAAAAGGCCCTGGATGTAAATCCAATATCAATAATATTGTCAAGTGATTCATAATAAATCTTGATGAATGATGCCTCAACAGCTCACAAAGATAACCATCTGTGTGAACCATCTTCTCTTACCAAAAATTAAAGTTCCTTGGTTGATAGCTGAACGCCAGTAAACCAACCAGGCTGGATGATGCCATTGATCACATATGGCATCCCCAGCCACTTTGTGTGCATACAGAAGCCAGTAGGGAAGATTTTATGGGCCAGATTCACAAAGCACTTACTCCGGATTATCACAAGTTAGGCATGCGTAAGTCTAAAAATGCACACGCTTATCTATGCACCATATCTCCAAAACGATATACGCCTGAAATCCACATTTTTTAGACCGACGTAATTTGGATAGACCGGCGCAGCGTGCGTGCAAAACTGCACTAGACACACCATTGATTTGCTATGCAAATATGCAAATGAGGGAGATACGCCGATCCACAAAAGTAAGTTTGTGCGGTGCAGTCTACACAATGTGCTTATCAGCTGCACGGCCGGTCTAAAATTAGACCATATAAAAGCTTGCTTAAAATTAGACGATCCGTCTACATGTCAGCAAAAGCAACACCATTAGGGCCGAGCTGAGCAGCCACACTTGCAGGACATTAATCTGTATGCCAACATGCCAGGGGCATCCTTGCTCATAGCTATACTACTGACTTTAGATGAGCGCAGAAGGAGGAGGGCACGGAGGAGGGCACGGGAGAGGATCTTTGTCAGGTATATCCGTGGGGTGAGCCCAATGGTAATAGGCCCCCCTTTTGGCTGGAATTAGGGTGCAATTGGAGAGATACCCTGTGTTAATAGGAGGGTAGATGTTGGTTCCTCAGCTTCCACTAATTTCAGTGAAATTGAGTAAAGGTGGATTAATTAGGTCAGGAGCCTGTGCAGGCGAGCAGGCCCAAAGATTGCTAAAGTAAAATTATCCTATGCTGCTATAAGGATGCCAGTTGTGACCAATGCACCCTAAACCATATAAAACAAAGAAAAAAATGTGTCTCTAGAGTCTAATAGGTAGGAATCCCTACTAGTGTGGTTGATTACACTAGTAACCCTCCTATTAACACAGGGTATCTCTCCAATTGCACCCTAATTCCAACCAAAAGGGGGGCCTATTACCATTGGGCTCACCCCGCGGATATACCCGACAAAGGTATTAATTTAGCAACGCCATTTCCCTTTCTACTATTCATATTTATATTATCTCCCCACATAGGGATCCTACTGGGAGGCAACAGCTACTTTATTCCCCATAGCGCGGACTCCCCTGTTATTACACGGGGGAGGATCTGCCGACTGCCACTGGGCAAGGTACTGGCAACACTCCATTTCCTTGCCAGTGGCTCTTTTCACCCTAATGGGTAAATATATATTTTATATACATTTTTTTCTGTTTAGTATATATTTTATAATAATTAATATAATAAATATATATTTTTATTTTTTTAACTAATATAAATTTACTAATTTGAATATTATTATAATTATCTTATTTAATATTTTATATATATATATATATATATATATATATATACATACATACACACCGACACGACACAAACCTCCAAACAGCAACAGCACCTTGCTTCAGGAAGGGAAAAAAAATGGATGTACTTTTGCAATGGAAGGGCATTTCTCTCGGTCTATTTAAGCCATGGGTCTTCAAACTACGGCCCTCCAGTTGTTCAGGAACTACAATTCCCATAATGCCTAGTCATGTCTGTGAATGTCAGTGTGTTACAATGCCTCATGGGATGTGTAGTTCTACAACATCTGGAGGGCCGTAGTTTGAGGATCCCTGATTTAAGCACTGTGTATAGCTCACTAAGTCTGACGGGCCTAGTTCCTATCTAACTGATTGGGCCATGCCGAGTTCTGAGCATGCTCAGAGAGGTGCTGACCATAGTCTGCTTCATGTGCACATGCCCATTGCACCGGTGCAAATTTGGCCGAAAATACTACGAGGATACGATACTTGCTCCTCGAAATTAAGCTGGTCGCACTACGCCGTTCCAAAAATGCGCCGATGTACGTGAATCTGGCCCCATATTTCTTTCTAAATGTCACTTTTTCTGCAGTACATTCAAAAGGTGCACCACAATCAGGTTTAAGGCATCCCCTAAGCATGTTATTTAAAGGAATTGTGTATTTTATTGTTGCCCTTTAAACCCTATTTATTTTTATTTTTTTGCATTTGTAGCATTGTATACCAATTGCCATTGCATTGCAGCCTGCACCCGGGTCACACCCGCCAGAGGGTGACTCCAGGCTTAGACTTCAGGGGGTGCCACGGCTCCCTCCTTCCCTTCCAGGATCTCCTCTACTCCATGCGATGTGTGGGGAGAATGGGGGAGGAGGGAGTAAGGCTAAGACAGACTGGGTTCCCTGGTCCGACCATCCCACACACCCCCATACACCAGGCTGCAATCACATCTCTGCACTCACTGCCGCTTCCTCCTCGGCTCTTCTCCCCTGTCTGTGTACACATCAGAGCCAAGGAGAAGGGACTTGCCTGATGTATGTAACAGGAGTATTGTAGAGGGGGGAGACAAGGTGAAATTGGGGGGTATTGGCAGGTAATAATTATGCTGCCAGGGGTGTTTTGGGGGGGATAGGTGCAAGTGGGTGCTTTGTTTTAAGTTAGAGAGGACTTGTGCTTCAAGTAGGAGGGGCAGATTTGAAGTTTGACCCCCTTCCCTAGGACAATTAGTCCTCCCTCCCAAAGCACCCCCTAGAACATACCCTATAACCCCCCTCCAAATCAAAGATCCTATCCCAGGTCCATCCACCCTCTCTGATCCCATCATAGCTCCATCCCTCCCCCCAATCTCATCCCGGCTCCCTCCACCCACCCATTCCATCCCAGCTCCATCCATGCCCCTGATCTCACCCTGGATCCATTCATTCCCCCAATCCCATCCCAGCTCCATCTATCTCTCCAATCCCATTCCACCTCCATTATCCCCCCTAATCCCACCCTGGCTCAATCTATCCCTCTAATCCTATCCCAGCTCCATCCATCCTCCCAATCCCATCCTGGCTCCATCCACCCCCCGATCCCATCATGGCTCCATCCATCCCAGTTCCATCCATCCCCACCCCAGCTCCATCCATTTCTCCATCCCATTTCGGCTTCATCAATCACCCTCTCCCTGATCTCATCCTGTTCCATCAACCCCCCAATCCCATCCTGGCTCCATTCATGCCCCTGATCCCACTCTGGCTCCATCCATTACCCTCAATCCCATCACAGCTCAATAAATCCCCCCTGATCTTATCCCAGCTCCATCATTACCCCCTGACCCCATCCCACTCCATTCATCCCACATCCCATCCCGACTCCATCCATACCCTATCCCATCCTGGCTCCATCCCCCTGATCCCGTCATAGCTCCATCATCCCCCCAATCCCATTCCGGCTCCATCCATCCCTGAATCCCATCCCGGCTTTATCCCCCTGATCCCACCCCGGCTCCATCCATTCCCCGATCCCATCCCGGCTCCTTCCCCCCAATTCCATCCCGGCTCCATCCATCCCTCAAAAATCCACACCAGACCCTTTATCCGAGCACACAACCTGAACCGTACCAGGCCACATGCCCTCAACATTGGGAGGATGCTTTGGGGGTCTGTGACCCCTCAAAGCACCATGTCCCCATGTTGATGGGGACAAGGGCCTCTTCCCACAACCCTTGCCCGGTTATTGTGGGGGTCTGCGGGAGGGGGCTTATGGGAATCTGGAAGACCCCTATAACAAAGGGGACCCTCAGATCCTGGCCCCCCATATGTGAATTGGTAATGGGGTACATTGTACCTCTACCATTTCACAAAGAAATTGTAAATAATTGTAAAAAAAAAAAAATTACACTGTTGGGAAAGTCCTTTATTAAAAATAAGAAACTAACTTTTTCTGTCCAAAAAATAAGAAACTAAAAAAATTCCAGCGGTGGTAATCCACACTCGGTCTCCGCTCCAATGCTGTTGGTATCCTGCGACGGGTTATCTCCTCTCTGGGGTTCAGCTATGAGAAGATCTCCTCTTCACACAGGTCCAGCATCCAGCGATGAGATGTCCATCCAGTGCACGCATCTCAGCCTGGCGAATGATGCAGTGACAGCTCTTATATAGGTGAGGGCGGGACCACCCGCATGTGACCCTGTCCCCCTCTGACGCAAGGGAAAGCCCAGGCTTCCCCAGTGACATGCGGGTGACCCCACCCCCCTCTGATGTAACGCAGGTTTGAAGGGTCTGGAATGGATGGGAACCCCATGTCATTTTATTTATTTGTAGCGGGGTTCCCCTTAATATCCATACCAGACATGAAGGGCCTGGTAATTGAATTTGGGGGGACCCCCACGCTTTTTTTTGTGAATTACTTTTCTCTGTATTGCCGGGAGCCAACAATTCATCATAGCCGCAAGTGATTTTAAGTGAGTTTTTTTCCTTCAAAAATGACACTTTGTGCAGGGACAGTTCTAAGCACGGGAACAAGCGCTACTTCACAGGCATACTATACATCCCCCCCTCAGGTACGAAATTTAAAGAAATATTTCACTTTTATTGTTTCACTTTAAGCATTATTAAAATCACTGCTCCCGAAAAACTGCCTCTTTTTAAACTTTTTTTTGCATTGATACATGTTCCCTGGGACAGGACCCAGGTCTTCAAACACTTTTTAGGACAATAACTTGCATATTAGCTTTAAAAAAAAGCACTTTAGATTTCAAACATTCCAGTCCCATAGACTTTAACGGGTTTCTAAAGTTCACACAAACTTTTGGTCTATTTGCAGGTTCTGGTGCGAACCGAACGAGGAGTGTTCGGCTCATCCCTAGTTCTGACTAACGGAGGAAGCCACTGTTGTAAGGCATTTGATTTTCAAAAAACACTCTGGTCTCAGCCCATTACCATTCCGAGAGACCAAGTTCATGTGTACAATAAACAATAAGTATTATTATCTGTATGCATATAGTGATGTTTTTGCTATGAAATTGTAGTTGAGAGCTAGATAAAAGTGATGTAGGCAGCCAAAAAAAGGGGGGGGGGACATGTGTCCCCCTCACTTGAACCATTCCCTCAACATAAGGGGGTAACTCCAGTGTTTTGCCTCACTCCCCTGGCAAAGCACCTTGTCCTAATGTTGAGGAGGAGACAAGGGACGCTTCCCCTGAATACTGGCCCCGTGGTTGTGGGGGATTGCAGGCAGGAGACCTAACCGAATCTGGAAGCTCCCTTTAAAAATAAAAGGATCCCCAGATACCACCTCCTCCTACGTGAATAGGTTAGGGGTACGAAATACCCCTGCTTATTCACAAAAAGTCACGTAAAAATAAACCCAAACATTTGAAAATTCCTTTATTAAAAAAATATATATAAAAATCCCCAAAAATGTCACTCAGTGTAAATCCATCTTCAAGCATTGTCCGCTGCCTTCCCTTCACTGAAGAAAAAAAAACTGATCCGGTGCACACAACCAATCCGATGGCACTCCTCAACAAATGACCACCAAACTCCTAAAGCTGTCACTAGCTAAAAAGGGGTGGGAATAATAGTGACATCATTAACCAAACATGGCTATAGCAATATTTGGTCAATTTTATATGTTTAAGGACTACAGAACCCCTGCCCCTTTCATCTTGTTATTAACATACATGTGAGTTGATCTGTAGTTCACAGAGAGACTTGGGACCAATGCTAACACATAAAACTGCAGTAGAAAGTTATCAGCTCACAGGATTACTGGAAAAATCATTGGAATGTTTTTTTTTTTGCATTGATTGAACAGATATACAGTTACAAAACATTTTCAATTGTGTATTTAACAGACCATAAGGAACCAAGTAAGAAAAGTTAATAGTTAGGGTTTACATACAGTACACGTTAATACAATAGGTTTGCAAGCTTTTCATATGACATTTTCTACACAGGAAAACAGCATTAATTTATTTCCAAACTGTGAATGGTGTTGTACCCTGCAGTGCAGCTAGATAGATTTTTTTTATATTTTTACCTATTGTGTAATAAAATATTACATTTACCATAGTGAAAAAAAGTGATGTAGGCTTCCCCACAATGATAAAAGCTGAGCTTAGAAATAAAACTAAAATGAATAGGTACAGTAGGTGACTGCGATATTGTGTCAATCTCGCTCCGTTTCTCGGCGAGATTGACCACCTGCGAGCCCCATCGCTGGCTGGCTTGCCACGAAGGAAGACAAAGCCGTCATAGAAGCGATGGGGATCCGACGTGGATTCCCGCCAATTCTACACGTGGGCGGCGTTTGTTATGAATCCTGAAGTGGAAGTCCCCGCCGGATTTTAAATAAAAATCCGGCATGGGTTCCCCCTCAGGAGCATACCGGGCCCTTAGGTCTGTTATGGGTTGTAGGGAGACCCCCCTACGGTGAAAAAAACTATGTGGGGGTCCCCCCACAGTCCATACCAGACCCGTATCCAACCGGCCGATCAGGGGGGGAGTGGGGGCGAGCGAGCGCCCCCCCCCTCCTGAGCCGTACCGGGCAGCATGCCCTCAACATGGGGGGGTCAGAGGACAGGGCCCCTTCCCGACAACCCTGGTCGTTGGTTGTTGGGGTATGCGGGTGGGAGGCTTATCGGAATCTGGGAGCCCCCTTTAATAAGGGGCCCCTAGATACCAGCCCCCCACCCTAAGTGAATGAGTATGGAGGAGACCCCGGAGAGCGGAGAAGACCCCCCGGAGAGCTGAAAAGACCCCCCGGAGAGTGGAGAAGACCCACCCCCCCGCCGAAGATGTCAGAAGAAGCCCCCCCCCCCCTGGGGCTAACTAAAAAAATATTTCAATACCCTGTGTGGCTTATTTGTGTTTACACTTTTCTTGCAAGTGAATGGGTAGGGGTACGATGTACCCCATACTCATTCACTCAGGGTGGGGGGCTGGTATCTGGGGCTCCCAGATTCCGATAAGCCTCCCACCCGCATACCCCGACAACCAACGGCCAGGGTTGTCGGGAAGGGGCCCTGTCCTCATCAACATGGGGACAGGGTGCTCTGGGGTGGGGGGGGCCGCAGCACGCCCCCCTGCCCCAGAGCACCTGACCCCCCCATGTTGAGGGCATGCTGCCTGGTATGGCTCAGGAGGGGGGGGGGGCGCTTGCTCGCCCCCACTCCCCTCCTGACTGGCCGGCTGGCGTGCTTTGGATACGGGTCTGGTATGGACTGTGTGGGGACCCCCACGCCGTTTTTTTCGGCGTAGGGGGGTCTCCTTACAACCCATAACAGACCTAAGGGCCCGGTATGCTCCTGAGGGGGGAACCCATGACGGATTTTTATTTAAAATCCGGCGGGGGTCTCCCCCCCCCTTTTTTTTTTGTTTTGTTCCTAATGATGGGAGGGTCATTAGATTTTTGTTCTCTAACCGATGCATAGTGGGTATCTCTGCGACATGTTTTCCGACCTCAGGGAGTGGTGAGGTACTCCTACTATGCAGCCATTTACCTCCATTCACTTATGTGCAGTAGCTAATTGATGCGTCTATAATATCTGTATGTCCATATAGTTTTTTTATGGCTGACTACTGTTAATCTATAATGGTTGGAAGATCTATCTCTAACTGTCACGCGGTATTAGATCCCGCCCATGTGTGAAAATTCCAACAAGCTTTGAGGTTGTTGTTAAGAATGAAGACGTCTTACTTACTCCACTTCATAATGACTCAAGTTTTGAATTTGGCAGCTATGGAGGTTTCCACTCATTGTTAGGATGACTCAGGACTCTGCTTACATTTTCTATTGTACCCTATTTCTCCCCCCCCCCCTTTTTTTTTTTTTTTACTATTGAGAGATTCAAGCTTGTATTCCTTTTCTTTGTCAAAATTTCAATAAAAACATTGAAACATAAAATCCGGCTGGGTATTCCCCTTCAGGATTCATAACAAACGCCGCCCACGTGTAGAATTGACGGGAATCCACGTCGGATCCCCGTCGCTTCTATGGCGGCTTTGTCTCCTTCGCGGCAAGCCAGCTCGGCGCTGGCTCCCGCGATGGGGCTCGCAGGTGGTCAATCTCGCCGAGAAAGGGAGCGAGATTGACACAATATCGCAGTCACCTACTGTACCTGGCCAGAATGCTTGAGGTATTACTGTAAGATCAAGGTGTCATACAATGATCAGGTGAGGAGTCTTATGTTCTAAGTTCAAGGTCCCCACTCTCTTTTTTTATCAGATTTTATTCTAAGTTTTAAGAATTTTTTAACAAATATACAGAAACAACAATGCACTATTCTATTTCTAATTTAGCAGAAGTCAAGAGGGACATTTCACATGAATACACTTCTCTCTGTTTTGGAGTGTTCTTGGTAAAAATCAGTTGTTGCTGCTGAAACCTGAAAAGATCTTTGCAAATACAAATTTAAAAAACATTATATACATTTGTGGAAGTAGGCCTTTACACTCATTTTAAAGGATTATGCATTTTCAATCCCAGCAGGTTATTTGCATTTTATTACTTTATTCTTGTTTACACTGCAGACTTTAATAACTTTTTGGGTGACATAATTGTAAATGTCTGCTTATATCTTTAACAACGTAAGCTACAGCAAATTTTCAGCTAGCGTATTTTGGAAGACAGTAAATTGAGGAGAATTAATCTAAAACATGTTGTTTGTTATGCAGAGACAATATAAATCACAGGCTTTTACCTTTTTTGCCTGCGCTAATAAAGTTTGAAAATAAGGATTTGTAATGGAAGTAAGAACAGTGTGTACTGTGGTTATAAGATGCATATGATATTTAATAAAAAGTACACTATATTATACAGAATGTCTCTCAGATTGTATATTATAGATCAGGGACACTACGGCCCTCCAGCTGCTGCAGAACTACACATGAGGCATTGTAAAGATCTCATTCACAGACATTCATTGTAGTTCCTGAACAGCTGGAGGGCCATAGTTTGGAGACCCTTGTTATAGATCATGTAAAACAGTTGTTATAACTTTTAAAATATATTTTTCCATCAAACGGGGTGATCAGTGCAAGATGACCAATATTTATAAAACCCCCTTAATCCAAACATTTTACTTGCAATTACATATCGCCACATCTCCCCAAATGACTCCACTCCATTTAATAATTGTTTTCCTGAATTATTTATGTATTTATTTATTTACTTATTTCTAGACATGTGCATTTGTTTTCGTTAGAATGCATTTTCGTCCGAAAATCGGGTATTTTCGTTATCGTTTTAACGAACGAAAACGAAAGCGCAAGAAAAGAAAACTGAAAGATTCGACATAAAAAATGCATTTTTTTCGTTTTCGTTCAAATCTGACGATTTTTGATGCTTTGTCGAATTTTCGTCGTTCAATTCCTACCTATTCACTGTATTCAGAACGACGATTTTCAAAGCTTTGTCGAATTGAACGACAAAAATTCGACAAAGCATCGAAAATCGTCGAATTTTCGTCGATCAATTTCTACCTATTCACTGTATTCAGAACGACGATTTTCGATGCTTTGTTGAATTGAATGACGAAAATTCGACAAAGCATCAAAAATTGTAGTTTTCAGACGAAAACTTTCCTGATGAAAATGAAATAAATCAAAACGATTTTCGGACGAAAACGAAATTACAAAACAAAATATTTCAGTCTGCACATGTCTACTTATTTCATATAGCACCAACAATGTATTCAATGCTCTACATATTGTGCATTCACATCAGTCCCTGCCCTCAGGGAGCTTCCAACTAAGGTTCTTGTCTCATATCCATATATACAAATACTAGGAACTATTTAGACAATAACCAATTACATTACTAAATGAGTACCTGGAGAAAACCTATGCAAACACAGGGAGAAAATGCAGATAGGGTCCTGACTGGAAAATGGGATGCTCCTTTTGTGGCTCCATTCTGAACCCCAATCCGGAGATCCTTACCGTTTTCCTATTTAGACAATAATCAATTACATTACTAAATGAGTACCTGGAGAAAACCTATGCAAACACAGGGAGAAAATGCAGATAGGGTCCTGACTGGGAAATGGGATGTTCCGTTTGTGGCTTCATTCTGAACCCTAATTCGGAGATCCTTACCGTTTTCCTTTTGAAGTTTTCAGTCTTGTTTTCCATAAATAATCTAAACTGTGAGCAGCCATGGAGTCTTTAACTTTCAACCATCATTTTCATGCTGCTAAGCCTACAACAAAAAGTGGTTCTGGCCTGTTTAAAGAATAAGAAGTTCCAGCCACTACTCCTAAAAACAACTGCACAGCCCCCAAACTAGTCATCTTGCAAACTGAGATACTGTATGAAGTTCCTTGAAGTAGAGAATGACAAAAAGGGGCCAGTTCACAGAGGACCTGAGGAAGGGCCATGACCCAAAACGTGTTGTCACCCTGTGCACCAAGCCTGGTTTTGTATCTGTGTTTCCCCGAGCTGGCTGTCATGCACAGAAGCTTCCACCTGTGGCGCACACGGCTGCTGGTCAGTTCTTCTCCCCCTATTGGCTGTCCTGCCACCCACCACCGGTGCTCACAGCCCAACAATCTGCTCCATGCATTCACTATCTCCCCCTTCACAGTGGAGTTTGCTGTACACATGATGAGTTTAGTTAACCACCGCAGCACAGCTCTATACAGCTGGTTCATATCTCAGCACTTGCCAAGGTACTGTCACAGTGTAGTTTGAAGAGAGACAGCACACACAACTCCTAGTTACATTTTCAAGATCCTTTGTCATGTGCTCAGGCTCAGTGTGTCCTTACACACTGCAATGCAAACAAGTAAAAGGATTGACCCGGCAACTCTGTAGTCCATATAGAGATTTTAATGGTTGGTTACATGATATGACATGCAACACAGGTGACGCATTTCGGTAACAGCCTTAGGCGTAGCATGTTAAACATAAAAATGGCAATACATTTATACTCATAAAAGCTCCACCCCAAAATCGATTTGCATGGTAAATTGAAGCAATTAACTGAGCAATTAAGAGTTTACTATCAATAAGCCAAATTGCAGGAAAAGGAGTGAGACAAAATATATACATCACTTGACATGTTTCAAAAGATTTAAAAGCACAGTGGAATACTAAACATGAAAGTGTTTTTCAGTATGCTGGTGCATGTAGTCCATGTACAGTATAAGGATCCATGGTAAACCACTGTGTATAAGAAAGGGAAAACAAAAGAACCTCATACAACATGTTTCAACAAAGGTCAAAAGTAATAATAGGTAGTTAGTAAAGACTACCAATGTGGGAACTGAGACAGAGAGGCATACTGTCTAAAAGAAATTAGGGAAATGGATTGCATTATTTAAGAAATAAATCCACAGCCCATTTGTAATTCATTCCAGTGAGTATCTGTGTCCTTGACCTTGTAGCACATCCTACTTACTGTAACCTGCAGAGGCTGCAATCAATTACATGTATCACATATTTTCAACTGCAATTAATAAAATCCTTAACAGGAAATTTTTGCCGTTGTGATCTGAAGTAATGGACTTATGATTATTATTATGTATACTGCAGTATCTACAGGTGTTCATGCCACAGTTGTATGAGCTAGACATGTGCATTCATTTTCGTTAAAATGCATTTTCGTCCGAAAATCATTTTTTTTCGTTATCGTTTTAACAAATAACGATAACAAAAGCGCAAGAAACGAAAACCGAAAGTTCCGACATAAAAAATGCTTTATTTTCGTTTTCGTTGCGGTAAAAATTCGATATAGAGAGATTCGACATTATAGGGAAAAGATTCGACATTATAGAGAAAAGATTCGACATTATAGGGAAAAGATTCGACGTTATAGAGAAAAGATTCGACATTATAGAAATAATACATTCGACATTACAGAAATTAGATTTCAATTTATGAGAAAATAGATTCGACATTATTACTAGTCATACAACATTAGAATTCTTGTAGGCGGAATATTCGAACGGAAATGTACGATTCGATGTAAGGATTCGACGTTGCGTCGAATATTCTTTTGACCATTCGACAGAAACCAAGTATTATTGGATTTTCGGACGAAAGCTATTCCCCAACGAAAAATGAAATAATCAAAACGATTTTCGGGAGTAACTAAATTAATTTATTTTCCAAACGAAATTGAAAAAACGAAACAAAATATTCCAGTCTGCACATGTCTAGTATGAGCCTGTGGTACTGAGCCAGGTTTTGGTAATAAAGGCTGGCCTGTATAAACTGGGGCACAGTAAATTGCCCAGGGTGCATGCCTGGTGGCAAGAAAAACTGCAGGCATTGGTCAAAACCTTCGCCAGATCACCATCTCCATTTAAAACGGGGAGATATTTATTTTATAAATCTATTGCCAATTTTATGTTTAACATGCTACGACTAAGGCTGTTGCCCAAACGTGACAGTTGTTTTGCTTGTCACTTCATGTAACCAACCATTAAAATCGCTATATGGACTACAAAGTTGCCAGCTCAATCCTTTTACTTGTTACGGTCACAGTGTCATCTTTTCTGGTTAGCATTCCATTTGTGTGGGGAGAGCTTTTCTTGTTAGTTATTATCAATCCACACCATTGTTTAACCACTTCCCGCCCGCACGGTGGCTTTTTACGGCCGCAATGCGGCTCTCAATTCCGGGAGGCCGTCTTTATACAGGTCCGCCAGAGACCCACGATCGGCGGTCACGGAGACAGGGACGTGGAGCTCTGTGTGTAAACATAGAGCTCCACGTCCTGTCAGGGAGAGGAGACCGATGGTGTGTCCCTTGTACATAGGGACAAACATCGGTCACCTCCCCCAGTCACCCCCCCTCCCCCCCACAGTAAGAATCACTAATTAGGGAATACATTAACCCCTTCCTCGCCCCCTAGTATTAACCTCTGCCCTGCCTTTTACATTTATACAGTAATCAGTGCATATTTATATCATTGTTAGCTGTATAAATGTGAATGGTCTCAAAAATGTGTCAAAAGTGTCCGATGTGTCCGCCACAATATCGCAGTCCTGACAAAAATCGCAGATCGCCACCATTACTAGTAAAAAAAAAAAAATGTCATAATTCTATCCCCTTTTTTGTAGACGCTATAATGTTTGCGCAAACCAATCACTATATAAAAATATGTAGAATAATACGTATCGGACTAAACTGAGAAAAAAAAATATTGGATATTTATATTTATAGCAAAAAGTAAAAAAAAAATGTTTTTTTTTTTCAAAATTGTCACAGAGGTGACAAATACCACCAAAATAAATCTCTATTTGTGGGAAAAAAAGGACGTCAATTTTGTTTGGGAGCCACGTTGCACGACCGCGCATATGTCATTCAAAGCGTGACAGTGCTGAAAGCTGAAATTTAATCTGGGCAAGAAGGGGGTATATGTGCCCAGTAAGCAAGTGGTTAAATAAACTTGTGATTTCAACATCAGCACTACCAGAGATTGTTTCCAGTGACTTTGCGATTAATTGCTTCTCTTCAATAGGAGTTTCTATTCAGCGCTTCTGGTTGTGTCTCTTGGTGAATATCTCTTTCTTATTATAGACACATATATAATTAAAAATGGCCACACATGTTACAGTCTTTTCTTAAAGGGGTTGTAAATGTTCATGTTTTTTCACCTTAATGCATCCTATGCATTAAGGTGAAAAAACATCTGATGATTACCGGCCCCCCAGCCCCCCGTTTTACTTTCCTGAGCCCTATAAAGTCCAGAGTCGTGAACAAGCTTGATCGTTGTCTGGGCTTCTCGGCTCTTCATTGGATAGATTGATAGCAGTGCAGCCATTGGTTTGTACTGCGGTCAATTAAATCCAATGACGCGGGAGCCGGGAGTCCTGCAATTTTTCGGTTATGGATGCCGAATGCAGGACTCGGGAGCGCGCCGGCAAGGTAACCCCTTTGGGAGAGTGCTTCCCAGAGGGGGTCATCTGAAGCGGGGAGGAACTGAGAGAGCCACCGAGGGACCCCATAACAGGAGGAATGGGATCACTCTGTGCAAAACTAACTGCACAGTGGAGGTAAGTATGATGTGTAAAATGAACCATCTGCCCCACCAATGTACCTCCTTTCTCATGTGCCCCACCAATGTACCCCCTTTCTCATCTGGCTCTTAACTGTAACCCCCTGCACATCTGCCCCCACCACTGTAACCCCATTTCTCATCTGCCCCACCACTGTACTACCCTGCACATCTGTTCCACCTCTGTACCCCTCTGCTTATCTGTCCCACCACTGTAACCCGCCTGTACATATGCCCCACTACTGTACCACCCTGCTCTTCTGTCTCATCACTGTAACCGAAAAAAATGGGCTCCTGCAAGGTGTGGGGGTGCATTCTCATAGGATTTTGTGTAGACATCTCAGGAGGCAGCTGCTCTTGCTCCTTCTGAAAGCATTGGAAGTCAGGTCCAAGATGACCATTTTTTAAAAAAATCTTTTTTTCCAAAGTTTTGTTTGGGTAGCAGGGGGTTGGTGAGAAAGCAGACCTTCCATTTTTAATGGAGTACATTTTTTTATTATTGTGACAAACCCGTGCTTACCACTTCAACAATGTATAAATGCCCTATTATTCAAATAAAGGAAACAAAACCAGTGGCTGTAAACATAAAACTTGTGTTCCCACAAATACCGGTAAATTAAAATAATATGGCCCGGATTCACATACATTGTCGCATATTTATGCCGCCGTAGCGTATCTTCTTTACGCTACGCTGGCGCTGCGCAGAGAGGCAAGCATGGAATTCACAAAGCCATACTCCCAACGTTGCAACAGCGTGGCGTATACTTCGTCGGCGTGAGCCATGCTAATGAGGCGTGACCCAATGCAAATGATGGGCCGAGTGCCAGACAAGTACTTAAAACGAACGGTGCATGTGTCGTGTCGTGGCCGCAGCCCATTGCGCATGCTCACAATCATGTCAAAACAACTGCCTAAGATACGTTGAATCACTGCCTACAGTGTGCACGTAACCTACGCTCAGCCCTATTCACGTACAACGTAAACTACGTAAAATTCAACGGCATTCGTTCCCTTGTCCATACCTTTGCATGAGTTGCACCTCCTATATGGGGAATAACTTTACGCCGGACGTACGACTTACGCAAACCTCGTATATTATGCGCCGGGCGCATGTACGTTCGTGAATCGCCATATTTGCCTTATTTGCATATTTAAAATCGAAAATCAATGGGAGCGCCACATGCGTCCAGCGTAAATATGCGCCCATTATACGCCGGCGTAGGAAAGTTACGTCGGGTGGCTGAAGCCTATTTTTTTACATATCTTGATTTGTGGGTCGGCACATAGATATGACGGCGCACATTTGTACTTTCGTCGGCGTATCTGGAGATACGTTGGTGTAAGTGCTTTGTGAATCCGTGCCCATGTGCATAAGACCCCTTTCACACCGAGGCAGTTTTCAGCATTTTACCTAAAAACTACCTCCAATGCCGCCTGGGTGAGAAAGCCAGAGTGCTTTCACACTGGGGAAAAAGCAGCATCTTTGCCTCTGTCCATTGCATGAAAAGTGTTAGCGGCCGAAAAGTGCCGCTAAAACAGCGATAAAGTGCTAAAATGGGTGGCGCTTTACCGCTAACACACGGGCTGTCCTAGTGTGAAATGGATCTAACCTATTCACACATACATATGCTGCACCACCCTCCTTGTGGAGTATGTATGTGCTATGCTCCCCCCCCCCACACCACTATTAAATTAATTGTATATGCAAATAAAAATAAATTAATCGAATGTCTCCATAAAAATCAGCTTTCCCACAGAGTATCAATAAACAAATATAGGTACAGTATGTAATGTGTATCAATGAGCTACATCAAAGCATCAAACATGTATAAACAGTGTGCTCCAAAGTCACTATTTATCACTGTGTATTATATATAAATAACAGGCTAAGAGTCGGTTCACACTACAGCGACACGACTTCTGGGGCGACTCTGCAAGTCGTCCCGAGGACGACTTCAGAGGCGATTTGCAAAACGACTTCTGTATAGAAGTCAATGCAAGTCGCCCCCGAAGTTGTACAGGAACCAAATTTCTAAGTCGCTCCTATTAGAAGAATGGTTCCATTGCATTGCATGGGACGCGACTCGTCAGGAGCGACTTCTTCTAATAGGAGCGACTTAGAAATTTGGTTCCTGTACAACTTCGGGGGCGACTTGCATTGACTTCTATACAGAAGTCGTTTTGCAAATCGCCTCTGAAGTCGTCCTCGGGACGACTTGCAGAGTCGCCCCAGAAGTCGTGTCGCTGTAGTGTGAACCGACTCTTAGCCTGTTATTTATATATAATACACAGTGATAAATAGTGACTTTGGAGCACACTGTTTATACATGTTTGATGCTTTGATGTAGCTCATTGATACACATTACATACTGTACCTATATTTGTTTATTGATACGTCTCATTGTATCAATTTGTAAACAAATCTTGAATAACTTTCTTGCACCACGTGACAAACTTTTTTCTTGTGCTTTCACTCTTTTATAGTGATACCCACCACCACTATATTTATGCGTTCATCTTAGCGTATAGACTGAAAAATATCAAGTCGAGTATGCTTTTCCCCTCAGGGGATCAATTCAGAATTCCCTTCAATGATGTCCACATTATTTCTCCATAATAAAATCTAGTCATCTCCAGCAAAAATAATTTTGCAAAAAATATGTGTTTGGCCCCTTTAACCACTTCCCGCCCGGCCAATAGCAGATTTACGGCCGGGAAGTGGTTAAAAAATCGTGACTAGACGTTCTCAAACGTCCAGCACGATTTCATGCCGCGCGCGCCCGTGGGGGGCACGCAGCGCGGCGATCGCTGATGCGGGGTGTCAGTCTGGCACCCTGCATCACCGATCTCGGTAACGAGTCTCCGGCGGAGGCTCGCTACCACGTGATCAGCCGTGTCCAATCACGGCTGACCACGATGTAAACAGGAAGAGCCGCCGACGGCTCTTCCTCACTCGCGTCTGACAGTATCGATCGGCGGCTCTCCTGACAGGGGGCTGACCACGATGTAAACAGGAAGAGCCGCCGACGGCTCTTCCTCACTCGCGTCTGACAGTATCGATCGGCGGCTCTCCTGACAGGGGGGGTTCGCGCTGATTGTTTATCAGAGCAGCCCCCCCTCATATGCCCACACTGGACACCAGGGATGCCCACACTAGACCACCAGGGATGCCCACACTGGCAGGGCAAAACAAATAAAAAAAAAAAAAAAAAAAAAAAAAACAGGATTTAAAAAAAAAAAACAGGGAAAAAAAAAAAAGATGCCAGTCAGTGCCCACACATGGGCACTGACTGGCAACATATACATCAGTGCCACCCCTCAAAGTCCATCAGTGCCACCCCACAGTGTCCTTCAGTGCCACCCCTCCGTGCCAATCCATGCCCAGTGCCCATCTATCAGTGCCCATCTGTGCCACCCATAAGTGCCACCCATGAGTGCCATTCTGTGCCACCTATGAGTTCCCAGTGCTGCCCATGAGTGCCCATCAGTGCCGCCTACGAGTGCCCATCAGTGCCGCCTATGAGTGCCCATCAGTGCCACCTATGAGTGCCCATCAGTGCCACCTATGAGTGCCCATCAGTGCCGCATACCAGCGCCGCCTATCAGTGCCCATCAGTGCCACCTCATCGGTGCCCATCAGTACCACCTCATCAGTGCCCATCAGTACCACCTCATCAGTGCCCATAACTGAAAGAGAAAACATACTTATTTACAAAAAAGTTAACAGAAAAAAATAAAAATGTATTTTTTTTTCTAAATTTTCAGTCTTTTATTAGTTGTTGCGCAAAAAATAAAAACCACAGAGGCGATCAAATGCCACCAAAAGAAAGCTCTATTTGTGGGAAAAAAAGGACGGCAATTTTGTTTAGGTACAGTGTAGCATGACCGCGCAATTGTCATTCAAAGTGCGACAGTGCTGAAAGCTGAAAATTGGCTTGGGCGGGAAGGTGCGTAAGTGCCTGGTATGGAAGTGGTTAAGGATTCAGGTTGGCATTTCCCTGTGCGCTGAAAACAAGCTCAAGAGATGCACGGACCCTGAATAGTGTAGTATTTTTTAAAACCGCTTTATTTTAATAACAAAATGCACTTACAAAACATTTTTGATAACAAGGCACTTCTATAGACAGCGGGACTAATGCCGCGTACACACGACCGTTTTTCGGGATGTAAAAAATTAAATTTTTAATGGTCTAGAAAAAACAACTTTTTTTTTCAACCCAATCGTTAAACCGGCCTTGCCTACACACGATCGTGGAAAAAAAATGCTCTAGCAAAGCGTAGTGACGTACCACACGTACGAGGGGAAGTTCCATTCGGATGGTGCCACCCTTGGGGCTGCTTTTGCTGATTTTGTGTTAGTAAAAGACGATTAGCGTTTTTCTGTCTGTTACAGCATGATGAATGTGCTTACTCCATTACGAACGCTAGTTTTACCAGAACGAGCGCTCCCGTCTCATAACTTGCTTCTGAGTATGCGCTTTTTTTGCACGTCGTTAAAGCCCACACACGACCATTTTTTACAACGTTAAAAATGACAACGCTAAAATCGACGTGAAAAATTAGAGCATGTTCTAAATTTTTAATTCCCATTTTGTAAATTGTGAAAAATGCTCTGCAGCCCACACCCAATCGTTTTTAATGACATAAAAAAAAAACGTAATTTTTTACAACCCGAAAAACGTGTGTATGTGGCATAAGGCTTACGTCTCACTTCCAGGACACCTGTCAATCAAGTTTCCCCGGCAACTGTTCCACACATATTGTCCCACCACATTTCTTCCTCAGGAGATCTTACTTGGATTAGTTAAGGGATAGAAGAAATAAGATGCAACAAATGTGTAGAGTTGAATAAAAAAACACACCCTACATACATTTCCCAGCATGCTGATTCACAATTTACTTTTCCCATAGAAAAGGGAATTGTTCATTTAGAATATATGGGCAAAAATGAGAAGTTTTAGTACTTTGTCCTTCTAATGCCGCGTACACACGATCATTTTTTGCGATGAAAAAAAACGAAGTTTTCAATCATGAAAAAAAACAACGTTTTTCAAACTTCATTTTCCAAAACGACGTTGCGTACACACCATCGTTTTTCTACAAAGCTCTAGCAAAGCGTGGTGACGTACACCACGTTCGACTGCACTCTTTTCCATTGAAGCTCCGTCTCATAACTTGCTTCTGAGCATGCGCGGGTTTAAAAACGTCGTTTTCAACATCGTTTTGCCCACATACCATCACTTTTTATGACACAAAAAACGACGTTTTGAAAAACGACACAAAAAATTCATGCATGTTGGAATTTTTTTTTGGTTGTTTTTTTTAAGACAAAAAACAACGTTTTGCCCACACACAATCAATTTAAATGACGTTTTAAAAAACGTCGTTTTTTTTCATCGCAAAAAATGATCGTGTGTACGCGGCATCATGCTGCATTCACACCTAAGCCTAGGCGATTTGCGGCGTTATTTACCACGATTTGCCGTGACGAATTGCAGCGTTTTTTACAGCGATTTGCCGTGACAAAACGCAGCGTTTTTTACCGCGGTTTTGTACAGGTCATTGTCACCAATGTAAAATGCCCAAGCCGCCCGATTCGCGCGACAAAAAAAGGGTCCGGGACTGGTTTGAGCTTCAGGCTTTCGGCGTTCGGCGTTTTGCAGTGGAGATGTGAACCATCTCCATAAAGAATAATGTTATTTTTCCCCTCTAGCGTCTTTGAGCGTCGCGCTTCAGGCGACAAAACGCTCAGGTGTGAATGCAGCTTTAGATATGTCAAAGATGGCAATGGGGTTGATTTACTAAAACTGGAGCGTGCAAAATCTGGTGATGCTCTGCATTGCAATCAATCAGCTTTCAGGTATTTTTGGTCAAGCTGAAGTTAGCAGCTGATTATGGCTACCATGCACAGCTGCACCAGATTTTGCACTCTCCAGTTTTAGTAAGACCTCTTTCACACTGAGGAGTTTTTCAGGCGGTATAGCGCTAAAAATAGCGCCTAAATACCACCAGAAAAACTCCTGCCCCAGGAGAGAAAAAAATCTCCTGCAAGCAGCATCTTTGGAGCGATGAGAGGAGCGGCGTGTATACCACTCCTTCCCATTTAAAACAATGGTAATCCACGGTAATACCGCCCGCAATGCGCATCTGCAGAGGCTCATTCCGGGCGGTATTAACACTTTTTCAGCCGCTAGTGGGGGTTAATACCACACCGCTAGCGGCCGAATCCCGCTGCAATTCCGACAGTATAGCGCCGTTAATTTTTAGTGGCACTATACTGCCAACGCACCTCCACTGCCCCGTGTGAAAGGGGCCTAAATGTGTCTTTTACTAAGATCCAATTCAGTAGTTACCAGTCAAAGTTTACTTTTTGATTTTAGATAATAACTGATCTTTTATAGAAAACCTTTAAATTAATTCTACTTAGCACTATGGTCATTTAATGTAACAAAGTAATAATTTTAAAAATGTTATATACATTTGCAAATTACTAACTCACTAGAAAAGATCTTTGCAAGGGCATGATACGGCTGTTAAAAGGCTTTAAAATAAAGGTTACTTTATTGTATATATCAGCCCTTTAATGTATATAGCTTGCTAAACTGCTTTCGATAAAATGAGTCATATACAGTATACAAAATTCCGGTAATATTCTTTCAATCTCACTTCTTATTTTTTGCTTTAGAATCACTCCAACAGAATTCATAATGATGTCTTCACTTTAATAAAAGGTAGTAATTGCATAGTCATAAAATCTAAAGGTTTTTAGCGTTCTAGAATGGATTTCACTGCATAAAAACACCATATCCTTTATGTCCTTTTCCATTTTAACATGCAGTAAATCCTGCTAGTTGTGTGCACCATGCCACAAATCAAAATGATATGATTTTACAAAAAAAAAAGTAAATTTTACTGTATACAGTCTGCATTGGGTATATCAGTGTTTACAGATAATAAGCAAATACAATATTACAGTGTTTTGTAGTAGGAAGAGCTGAATGTTTGTATATTAAAAAGGTATATCTGTTAACCACTTCAATGCCTGGCATTTTTCACCCCCTTCTGCCCAGGCCAATTTTCAGCTTTTAGTACTGTCACGCTTTGAATGACAATTGCGTGGTCGTGCAACGTGGCTCCAAAAACAAAATTGACGCCCTTTTCCCCCCCACAAACAGGGCTTTCTTTTAGTGGTATTTGATCACCTCTGCGGTTTTTATTTTTTGTGCTATAAACAAAAAATAGTGACCGTTTTGCTACAAAAAATATCCCAATTTTTTTTTTTTTAACTATCTTTTTTCTCAGTTTAGGCCGATATGTACTCTTCTACATATTTTTGGTAAATAAATTCGCAATAATCGTATAGTGATTCGGTTGTGCAAAAGTTATAGCGCCTACAAAATAGGGCATAGATTTATTGTTTTTTTTTTACTAGTAATGGGGGTTATCTGTGATTTTTGTCAGGACTGCGATATTGCGGCAGACAGATCGGACACTTTTGACACATTACCTTGGGACTATTTACATTAATACAGCGAACAGTGCTATAAATATGCAGTGATTACTGTATAAATGTGACTGGCAGGGAAGGGGTTAACACTAGGGGGCGATCAAGGGGTTAAAGGTGTTCCCTGGGAGTGATTCTTACTGTGGGGGAAAGGGAACTGACTGGGGGAGGGGACTGATCAGTGTCCCTATGTACAAGGGACACACCGTCGCTCTCCTCTCCCTGACAGGACGTGGATCTGTAAATGCTAATTACAGATACCTGGCCGAAATTACGGTCACCAGGCACGTGCATCGGCACCCGCGTGACGCGACAAGCACAGATTTTTCCTGATGCACGCCCGCAGCGGCACGCAGGGAACTAGTAAACAGGAAGGCGTCCATGGACGTCCTCCCCACAATTGAGTGCCACACTGTAGACATCTTTTGTCTATAGCATGGGCGCGAAGTGGTTAAAGTGAATCTAAACCTGAGAACATACTGCATTGTACCTATGGAGAAGCACTGGGCTACTTGCTACTAATTGAGGAGGTGTTCTGTAGTTTACCAAGGCAAAGTGGACAGGGCTAATAATATTGCTTGAGATTTCAAAGCAGTCTGATGGAAGTTATGACCTTACTGGATTTTTGGTAAGATGAACATGTGTATATTTTTCAGTACGTGTAGCAGTTGTAAAGAGACAAATCATAGGAAAATATTCATGTATTACAGAGATGTGCTGAAGATGTATTTTTTTGTTTTGTGTTGCCAACATTTTCATTATGAGGAATGCTTTTAGTTGATCTTTTTTGCAATATTAGGCCTATCAGAAATAAACCAGTTCTTAAGAGGTGCATTAGAATAGATTATGGACTATGGTCTATTGGATATGTCATTGAATAGTGCACACGGCTACAACTATCATGCACTGTTCTTTGGAAACAAACAGAAGTAAGGGAGAAAATTACATTACACTATAAAATTACATGACAAATAAAAATAAGAAGGGATGACCAATGATCAGTTAAATATTAGGACCAAGTGTTAGGCTGGCCATACCTTATACAATTTTCTTGTACAATCATCCTTTAAATTTACGAAAACCACATAATAGGTCAAATCTAAACACTTCAAATTTGTATGCAATTAGGCATGACCTTTCACTTCATAGTTAAAGTGGTAATAAACTGCCAGAGAAATAAAAAATGTGATCCCCCCTGCAGGTTTAAGTCATAATGTACATGTATGCAATGCATACTAGCACTTTATGACAGACTTACCTTCACACAGAGCCCTCCTGCACAGCGCTATCACGGCTCTGCGGTGCTTCCATCTTTACCCAGTCTTACTTCTAGCTTCATGGACTCAGGCTCTTTGAATGGCCATGGTCACTCCAGCCCATGCACGCGGGAGCTCTGGCACAAAGCTCTGAAGGGACAGCACGGGTATGCCGTCCCTTCAGAGCACATGCGCCAGTGATGTCACTGTCTGCATAATTCAAAGGGGGCAGCTTGTATTTAAATTAAGCGCACCCCCGCGCCGAACGAACTGCGCATGCGCCGGCCTTAAACGTAGGCCACTGCGCATGCTCCATCATACGCCGCAAATACAGAGATTACGACGGCAACGTAATTAACGTAAAGGCCTATTCGCTACGAGTTACGCAAACGACGTAAACTATGGAAAAACATGACGCTGTCCCGACGTCCATACTTAACATGGCATGCGGCGGACTGACGTAAGGTTACCCCCCATATAGCAGGGGTAACCTTACGCTTAAGGAAACGACGCAAACTACGTAGACGCGGTGCAAAAACGTTCGGGAATCGGCGTATCGGCTCATTTGCATATTCGGCGCAGAAATCAACGTAAACGCCACCTAGCGGCCGGTGTATTATTGCATTTAGGAGCCAACGGTGTAAGTGAATTACGCAAGTCGAATCCTAGCGTAATTCCGGTGTATGATATTCGAATTACGCCGGTGTATCTGTAAATACACTGGCGTAATTATTTTGTGAATCTGGCCCGCTGTCTACAATGTTTAACAGTGTGTCTACAGGACTGTTTGACCATTCTTCCAAAACTGCATTTGTAAGGTCAGACACTGATGTAGACAAAAAGGCCCAGGTCGCAGACTCCACTCTAATTCATCCCAAAGGTGTTCTATCGGGTTGAGGTCAGGACTCTGTGCAGGCCAGTCAAATTCCTCTACCCCAAACTCACTCATCCGTAAACCTTGTTTGTGCACTGGTGCGCAGTCATGTTGGAACAGAAAGGAGCCATCCCCAAACAGTTCCCACAAAGTTGGGAGCATAAAATTGTCCAAAATGTCTTTGTATGCTGAGAGTTCCCTTCACTGGACCTAAGATACAAACAGTCTCCTGCGCTTGGGAGCTTGATCACTTAGTGAAAAACCAGAGTCTTCCGTTGGAATAGGAAATGACCAGGGACCTTGCTGCCCTCCTCAGAATATTTGGTATTCTTGAGACTAAAATGTAAAAGGAGAAGAAGGGCGCACCAACCTAGTGCATTACCTATGGCTAGGTTTAATTCAAATTGTATAAAAAGTCATGAATACTCACAAACCAAGTAAAAAACTAGCATAAACATTACTCCATCAAAGGAATAGATGCCTCCAAAAGGTCTCCTACTGGAACCAAACAGCCGGAGAGTCCAGACGACATAGATTACAGCTACAGCTTACGCGTTGCGAGGGCGAACCCTCTTCCTCAGAGCCAAAAGTAATAGTACCGGGACCTCTATCTGACCCCCTTTATTTATTTAGTTGGTTTGTGAGTATTCATGACTTTTTATACAATTTAAATTAAACCTAGCCATTGGTAATGCACTCGATAGGTGCGCCCTTCTTTTCCTTTTACACTGGAACTAAGATGTCAAGCTCAACCCCTGAAAAACAACCCTACACAATAATCCCCCCTTCACCAAATGATTTGGACCAGTTCACAAAGCAACGTCCATAAAGACATAAAAAGAGTGAGTTTGGGGTGGAGGAACTTGACTTGCCTACACAGAGTCCTGACCTCAACCCAATAGAACACATTCGGGATGAATTAGAGTGGAGACTGTGAGCCAGGCCTTCTCGTCCACAAACGTGCTTCTGGAAGAATGGTCAAACATTCTCATAAACACACTCTTAAACCTTGTGGACAACCTTCCCAGAAGAGTTGAAGCTGTTATAGTTTCAAAGGGTGGGCCAACAATATTGAACCCTACAGACTAAGACCGGGATGCCATTAAAGTTCATGTGCGAGTAAAGGCAGGTGTCCCAATACTTTTGGTAATATAGTGTATATTGTTTCTTTAGGTGTGTTGTATGAAAGGCCACACATGAAAAACCTATTGAATACTTGATAGGATTTTATTGTGCTGCTCACATGTAAAAGAGCCTAATGTTTTAATCCTAAATTTAAATTAATCTGCATAAATTAGAGCAATCTGTATTCACCCATAGAATGTGTAAGGCCTCGTACACACGACCGAGGAACTCGTCGGAAAAGACACATCGTTTTCCTCGACGAGTTCCTTGTTAGGCCTGTCGAGAAACTTGACAAGCTGTCTTTGCGTACACACTGTCAAAACCAAATCTCCTCGTTCTCAAACGCGGTGACTTCAATACATACAATGGCAGGGGAAGTTCGATTCCACTGGCACAACCCTTGGGGCTGCTTTTGCTAATCTCATGTTACTGTGTGTTAGGTAAAGGTTTGGTAAGAGACATTTTCACTTTTCAGTCTGTTACAGCGTGACAAATGTGCTATTTCCATTACAAATACTACTTTTACCGAAGGTGCACAGGTTTCTAAGCATGCACACCAACGTGTTTCTCGTTTGAAAACCAGCCCGAGACGAGGAACACGATGAATCCCGTCGAGGAAAAAGTGAACTTGCTCTCTTTTTTCCTCGTCAAGTTCCTCGACAGTTTACTCGATGAAACGCATACACACGACCATTTTCCTTGGCAAAAAAGCTCTCCCACCAAGTTTCTTGATGGATTCTGCCGAGGAAAACGGTTGTGTGTACGCGGCCTGAGCCACATTAAAAGTGATAACAATATTTATTTGTAATACAGAAAAAACTGCGCTTGTCAAAAATGGATAGTCAATTAGTAACAATGTAACAGTCACTAAGGGTAAACATGGAGAGGCAGCAGCTCTTGTGCCGAGACACTAGAGAAAATACAGCAGGAAAAACAGATGTTTAGAGCTGCGCCTTGACACCTGGACTCGGTGTAGTCAAAGAGTCCATATATCAATCATGTAGAAATAACACAATCCTTCAGCCAAAAACGCGTCTGGGAAGACGTGCGGTGACGTCATCACGCCTTGGAGGAGGGTTTTTCCAATTTGTTTGCCGGCCGGCAACATTATGTTTTACATGCCTGTTTAACTCATCGCAAATGTGAGTATTCTGTTTTTTTATGATTTTTAATTAAAGTCCCTGCGGGATTACGCTATGTCTGCCTTTATCATCATTTTACATATATGATCTAACTGGTGGAGTTGCGGAGTGGAGCCCAGGTGTAGGCACTGCCCTAGGATTTGGGATTCGTTCGGTCTCCCTCAAAGGCCGCAGCTGGGTCATAGCCGACTGCTGGTAACAGTTATTCCTCTGGTAAGCTGCTTAGACTTGTGGTGGGCCACATTGAAGAGCCAAGTTTTAGCACAGTGGTGATTATTACACGTCCATCCTGAACTAAGACCAGCAGAGACATTTGGAGCTAATATTTATTTGTCATATTAAACATTTCTGAAAATCTGCTAATTTCAATTTGTTGTTATCGGAGAATACAATGTTAACAAGATAAAAAAAAATTACCCAGTAGGGACTCCATTTTCAATGAATGTCATTTAAGGAAAAAAAGGTTGTGGCGCTACCTCATAATGCCATCTTTCAACATATGTGATATACTTATATAAAACATACAATAACGAAATACAAAATTATTTTTTGTGATATGGGTATAAAAATATATATAGTCCAAATAAATTTCTTCAATATATCTTCACAGAAAGAAGTCCAATTACTTTCATACAAAGAAAATTATAAAGGCAACTTATATTCTTCAAAAGATGTTCCACCACAAAACGTCTCACATCTGAGATTCTGTCTCCAAAGGTCTATCCATTCATTTAATTGATTTCAATGTTTAAGCATTGTTATAGGGGTAGACCTTGTAGTACTTAAGTGTACTTTTGTCCAGAAATATTTTCAGAGAGTGGTCTTAAATTATTTTAACGTAGGCTTCTGGTTGATACATTACTTACACCTCATGGACAATTTTAATAGAATAAGAATGTGGATTAAATACAATTGGATGATGTCTTTGTACCTTATTCTGACAAGCTTATTCTAAGGCGGCGTACACACGACTGAGAAACTCGTCGGGCGAAACTCATCGTTCTGCCCGTCGAGTTCCTAGTTCGGCAGTCAAAAAGCTTGTCGAGCCAAATTTTCCCATTGAACAACGAGGAAATAGAGAACCTGCTCTCTTTTTGGCTCGACGAGGTCCTCGACGGGTTGCTCGGCGAAAAGTGTACACACGACCGGTTTTCTTGGCAGAATACGTCTCCTATCGAGGTTCTTGCTGGATTCTGCCGAGAAAAATCGGTCTTGTGTACGCCACCTAACTTAGACCTCTCTTAAACAGGATGACCCTGGTAAATGCAGTACTCAGAGACACACAATGTGTCATATATTTTCAAATGTGAAAGAGAATTAAAGCCCTATTGTAATACATGTTCATGTTTGAAATGTTTTTTTATTTTATTTTTTTGTATTTTTGTTTTTCAATAAAAAAGCACTTTAGAATTTGTCCTTTAGAAACAGCTAAGGAATAAAGTCAGCATTGATAAATTTGAATGTGTTAAGTATGTTTTGTCATTAAACAATGGGGTAGATTTACTAAGGTTGTTGCATTCAGATATCTGGTGCAGCTTTGCATGGTAGCCAATCAGCTTCTAACCTCAGCTTGTTTAAGTAAGCTTTGGCATTAAAACCTGGAAGCTGGTTGATTTCTATGCAGAAGTGAGGCAGATTTTTCACTCTTCAGCTTCAGTAAATAAAACCCAATGTATCTATCTGGACTATACAGTCCACCACAGGTGTAAATAAAACATCAAAAACCTTCAATGCCTACAGTAGATATAAATAAAGGTTTACTTGTAGTTACCTTGTAAAATATTGGTAGTATACCCTGCAGAAGTACTTAGAACCATAAACATTAAATACAACAAATTAGACGTTTCTCAGTGGGTAATACCATACTTTAATGGTGGTGAAACTGTGTTTCAGTTTTCAGCCTTAAATTATGTGTACATCCAAACCATGAATATCTCTTGTTTACTTCATTTTGATTAAATAAATATATTAAATGTACCATTGAAAATACTTTATTTAATGTGTTAAAAAAGTGCACAAATGTTATGGAGAAAAGGAGAGGGAGTGATGTTCTGCAGTCCTCTGCTAGGGCGACAACACCTTTCATCCATGAATAAACTATGGTAAATTTGTTTTCACCCTAGGACATAAAGTGCATTACTGGCAGGATCAGCAGGTGCATATAAAATAAAAAAGATAATGATATCTTTGAATGAATAATTATCTTAGTTGTCTTGCTTAAAAATAATTGAGACTCTCCAAAGATCTTGGAAATACTTTAATAAAAGGTGGTAGATCACTTTTTATAGGTAGTCTTTGTTCAAAAACTATTGTTTTTACTTCCATAACAAATAATACATTTGTAATATACACATAGTTCCTTCAGAAAAAGTGTTCACATGTTAAAATGTATAAATTAATTTCACTGCTATAAACAATTTAAAAATCCTGCTCCATATTTGTCTCACATCAAGATAAACTGCAGCAATCGGGTTGCATTCTAGGTTTATCAGAATACATTTACTTTCCTTAGATCTATATAAAAAAAGATCAACATACTTTTAATAATCTGCTCTTCAGCCTCCACCTTTCTTATTCCTACATATAAAGTTAGGTAAAATAAAAAATTCATCCTGTCCAGTTCGATTTTCTCCAGAGACTACAATTAAAACACAAGTATTCTGTATTGCGATATGCCAAATATAAGCTGTAATCTTCCCTTTTTGTTCTTTTGGGCAGTCTGACAAAATTAGTACATAATTCCCATCTGAAAAACCACTAATGAGCTGGAGACTCTATCGGTAATAAACTTTGTACGTTTAAGTGTGTATAGATCCAAGGCTTTGAGACATTCACCTGCAAATTATTCATACATGGCAGTCTAACTTTGTTGTGCCTGAAATTAAGTCTGGAATAAAAATAGTCAAGAATGAAACTAAAGTGTATCAGAGTTGTGACCGACTGTCACAAAAGATCATTATAATATTGTCATTTTATAGTCTGCCAGCCAAGAACATCTGCTAGATCATAACTAGCTCATAAAAGTTCTAAAATATACATTTTTGCAAATTCCATAAGTATAGGACTGCTGGCCATTAAAATATGATGTTTTCCTAATGCTTTTAATCTGAATTAAGCATTAAAGGGGTTGTAAAGGTTTTTTTTTTTTCCTAAATAGTTTTTTTTTTAAGCAAGGGCATTGTTGGTTCACTTACCTTTTCCTTCGATTTCACTTCTAAGGCCGGATTCACACCTATGTGAATTGGTTGCGGCTTAAACCGCATCTAATACGCAGAACATTTCGAAATACATTGTTTTCAATGAGGCTGGTTCACATATGTGCGATGCATTCGCACTGCGCATTACAGAAAAAACGTGTGCAGATTTTATGCCTTGCGGTGCGGCTCAGCTGCGAATTCAGGCCCATTATCTTCTATGAGTACGCAGCTGATACGCAGATGTGTTCAGTTCTCTTCAGGAATTTCTCTCATTCAGTTCAATACACTTCTTCCCCACTCTCCTCTCACCCGTAACTTCTCCCAGGTCTCCAAATTCGCAGCTAAAACGTTGCTAATCTGTTGAACACTTTCCTTATCTATCTACAGAGATTACAGAGCTGAAATTCGCACAGCACAAGTGTGATTCCGGCCTTAATGTTTTTTTTTTCTTTGTCTGAATTTCTCACTTCCTGTTTCTCCTTAGTAAACTTGCCACCATCATCCGAGCGGCGGTTAGTCAGCTAGAACAGCTTACTGAGGAACAACAAGAACTAAGAAATTCAGACAAAGAAAAAAAAACATTTAGAAGGGAAATTGAAGGAAACGGTAAGTGAAACAACAATGCACTAGCTTAAAGGAACCTATTTAGAAAATAAAAGACGAACCTTTACAACCCCTTTAAACCTCTTTTACAGTATATGGAAAATGTTGTTAACCATATACAAACTTGGCAATTTAACCAAGACTCATTTTTAAACAAAAATACATTTAGAATTAATTTATTTTTAAACACATATCACGACAAAACCTAGTACAGACTTTGGTATTAGCTTTTGAAGAGCCATACCAAAAATGGGTATTTCTCTTAATATTTGGAATATAATTATTTCATGCTGCAGGTAGAAATAATACAACCAATTGCTTTTTAAATGGTTTTGTTTTGTATAGGCTGAAACAATTCAATTAGCAAAAGGTAAAAATAAAAGATTAATACTTTACCGTAGATAAAGACTCTTTTGTTTTGGGAGATATCAGCTGGGTGTCCTAAAGGATATCTCATTCCTACATCTCTCCTCTCTGTTTTTGTCCTCTCGTTAACAGGAACTATTAAATATCTAGAAAAATAATGGGTAGTGGCACATAACTGTGATATAATGTAAACATTTGTCCATATAAGTCCTTTGAGCTAATAGCTCTGATGTGAGATAACAGTCTTATATACCCAGGGCTGTCTTGCAGGGGGAGCTGAAGCAGAACTCCAAAGCATGTAAAGAGAGCAAAAACAAAAAGCTGGCGCCACTGAACAAATGTATCAAAACACTCACTTAGAAGATTCTTTATGAAGGCATAATGGAGTCCCATGAGGTGTCTATCTCTGCTTGGGTCAGCTATCTCCAAGAATAATCTCTGCAATGCTGTGCAGCTTAAAAAAGGTGCATGTGGTGACCACATCTCATCACTGCGCATGCACCGAAATGTGCTGCATCACGCTCCGTGACTTCATCCCGCCTCACGCTGCGCCTCAGCATCCATTCAAGACTCATAGCTTGCGTTCCAGATCTCGCTCTGGTTTCCGCCTGGAAACCGGAAGTCATCTGACAGACAGGACACCGGCTCCCCTCCACATTACATAGCATTGCAGAGACAATTCTTGGAGATAGCTGACCAGAGCGAAGATAGACACCTCATCGGACACCATTATGCCTTCATAAAGAATCTTCTAAGTGAGTGTTTTGATACATTTGTTCATTAACCACTTCCCGACGGCCGTACGAATATATGCGGCTGCCGGGTGCTGCTGAATCTCTGACTGGACGCATATATGCGTTCAGCACTCTTCCTGGCCACTAGAGGGCGTGCCCGCTGCATTCCTGAGGTACCGATGCGCGTGCCTGGCGGCCGCGATGTCCGCCAGGCACTCGCAATGGGTGGTTACAGGGACAACGCATGGATCTCTGTGTGTAAACACAGAGATCCATGTCCTGTCAGGGGAGAGAGGAGACCGATCTGTGTCCCTTGTACATTGGGACACAGCATCGGTCACCTCCCCCAGTCACCCCCCTCCCCCCACAGTTAGAACACACCCAGGACACACATTTAACCCCTTCCATGCCCCCCTAGTGTTAACCCCTTCACTGCCAGTCACATTTATACAGTAATCGGTGCATTTTTATAGCACTGAATGCTGTATTAATGTGAATGGTCCCAAAAATGTGTCAAAAGTGTCTGATGTGTCCCCCATAACGTCGCAGTCCCAATAAAAATCGCAGATCGCCACCATTACTATTAAAAAAATTAATAATAAAAATTAATAATAATTCTGTCCCCTATTTTGTAAGCGCTATAACTTTTGCGCAAACCAGTCGCTTATTGTGATTTTTTTTTTTACCAAAAATATGTAGAATAATACGTATTGGCCTAAACTGAGAAAAATTATTTTTTTTTTTTTTTTTTAAATGGGCTATTTATTATAGTAACAAGTAAAAAATATTTATTTTTTTCAAAATTATCGCTCTTTTTTTGTTTATAGCGCAAAGAAAATTAAAACCGCAGAGATGATCAAATACCACCTAAATGAAGCTCTATTTGTGGGGAAAAAAGGACGCCAATTTTGTTTGGGAGCCACGTCGCACGACCGCGCTATTGTCAGTTCAAGCGACGCAGTGCCAGAAGCTGAAATTTCACCTGGTCAGGAAGGGCTATACGTGCCCAGTAAGGAAGTGGTTAAAATTACAGTTTACCTAAGAGGCACCCACTTTTTGTTTTTCCTTTCATTTATTATCTGGAGCTGTCATTTATGTGTCAATTTCCTAGACTTCTTGGCTAAAGCTCAGATATATGTCTTCTAAGTGAATCTAACTCAGACAATTAACTTCTAAATACCTTGAGGCTCAGGTCATCAAAATGCAATAATAAAGTTCACTCTAAGAATTCTTATCCATTTAAAAAAATATTCATAATATTATAAACATGCTATGTCCATTTTATTATGAGCATTTGTATTTGATTATGCAAGGTACTATTTAAACACTGTTTAAATACGTCTCTTTCCTTTTTTAGCTGAGGAAAAAAATAGATGTCATTCTGTTCAGTGATATCTGGGATCTTAAGATTTAACATATCTTTAACAATCTTTAACATAACATTAGCCTCTAACAACATTAGCTTTCAGGCCAAGGCTGGTCCCTTAAAGCGGATGGTTCACCAAAAAGCAAATATTAAAAGCCAGCAGCAACAAATACTGCAGCTGCTGACTTTTAATATTAGGACACTTACCTGTCCTGGAGTCCAGCGGCGTCCGCAGCAGAGGATGAGCGATCGCTCGTCACCCTGCTGCTCCCCCCTCCATCCACGGCGAGGGAACCAGGAAGTGAAGCGCTCCGGCTTCACTGCCCGGTTCCCTACGGCGCATGCGCGAGTCGCGCTGCGCCCGCGATTGGCTCCCGCTGTGTGCTGGGAGCTGAGAGTTCCCAGCACGCAACGGGAAAAGCCCGTCTTTTGCCCGAGACTGCGGGCCGGAAGTGGGTGCGGATACCTGTCTTTAGACAGGTATCTGCACCCCCCTCCCCCCTGCAAGGTGTCAAATGTGACACCGGAGGGGGGGAGGGTTCCGATCAGCGGATCTTCACTTTAGGGTGGAGATCCGCTTTAATTTATGACCTAGGATGATTCAAGATAAAACTCTCTAATTCTCCTTGTAAAGGACTCTAAAAAATAAAAAAAAAACACAAACTCAGCGTCAACTTCAGAAAGAGAGAAAAAAAAGAATCACAAAATGGCTTGGCATGTCCACAAAAACATGAAAAAAATATATAAATATACATATGATACGCGGAGTACTTCTATATTGTTTCTTTTAACCTCAATAGTTCTGACAACCCAGCTGAAGTGATAAAAAATCTTTTTAACTAATACAAAATAATATCAGAACAGTGAATGTACCCAAAAAAGAACCAGTGATTATTATATTTAAAGGAGTCTGTCCATAACTAACTGCAGTGGAGCTAGACGTGGAATGTCTAACCATCCTTGCCATACCATTTCAAACTTATGAAGAGCATTGCAGTGATGATAGGTATGTAGTAGGAGTAGGGAGTTAACCATTGCTTTTGTGTTGGTGAGGCAGAGGACATCCAATATATGGCTTTCATTTTTCCTGCAAGGTAAAAAAGCTGGGGTACCAAAACACAAACACCATTTGATACACTTCAGCAGCTAATGCACCCAATAAACACACTAATGGATCTAAGGGTATGGAAAGTTAGGACTAGGGATGAGCCGAACACCCCCCTATTCAGTTCACACCAGAACCTGCGAACAGACCAAAGGTTTGTGTGCACTTTAGAACCCTGTTAAAGTCTGTGGGCCAGATTCACAGAGCCATTACGCATGTCTAACTGGTGTTAGACTGGAGTAATTTCAAATTACGCGCGTTTTCTAGCTAGTCGGAAGCCTCAAACCATGAATAGACGGCTGCGGGCTTCAATTCGACTGGATTACGTGTTCGTACGCCTTCGGATCTACGCTGCAAAAAAATTGCGGCCACTGGGTAGACTTCCCGTCGTTTTCCGCGTCGGGGTATGCTAATGAGCTTTTGCCGGCGATCCCAGAAATTACGATTTTCATTCGCAATCTCTTACGGCACCTTTAGTCATCTTTTTTATGCGTAACACTATACCAGCTTTTTGCTGGTCTAATATTAGACAGCCCATGTTAAGTATGGCCGTCGTTCCCGCGTCGAATATCAACGTTTTCCGACGTCTTTTATTATTTTTAACGTAAGTCGTCCGGGAATAGGAATGTTCGTAAACGACGCTACTCAAACAACGAATGACGTAACGACGTGATTTCGCGCAATGCACGGCAGGAAATTTCAGAACGGGGCATGCGCAGTTCGATCGCCGCGGGGATGCGCTTATTTCGATTACACGGCGAGAAATAGACTACGCCGCCGTAGCGTACGGGCAAAAATCTACCAGGATTCGGTGTAGAGCCTGGTGAAATACGGCAGCGTAGAGTATTTCGATTACACAGCGCAATATTAAGTGTATCTGAATCTGGCCCTATGAGACTTGAACGTTTGAAATCTAAAGTGCTCATTTTAAAGGTTAATATGCAAGTTATTGTCCTAATAAGTGTTTGGGGACCTGGGTCCTGCCCCGGGGGACATGTATCAATGCAAAAAAAGTTTTCGGGAGCAGTGAATTTAATAATGCTTAAAGTGAATTTAATAATGCTTAAAGTGATAAAGTGAAACAATAAAATTGAAATATTCCTTTAAATGTCATACCTAGGGGTGCTTGTGAAGTAGCGCATGTTTCCCGTGCTTAGAAATGTCCCTGTGTCATTGCTGAAGGAAAAAAGTCATATAAAATCACTTGCGGCTATAATAAATTGTCGGCTACCGGCAATTCAGAGAAAAGTCATTTTATTAAAAAAAAAAAAAAAAAAGTGTGGGGGTCCCCCCAAATTCAATTACAAGGCCCTTCAGGTCTGGTATGAGAGTAAGAACTTATGCCGCGTACACACGATCACTTTATGTGATAAAAAAAAATGACGTTTTTAAAAACGTCAATTTCATTGACCGTGTGTAGGGGAAAACGTTGTTATATGTCTTGTAAAAAACGACAAAAAAAAATTGAAGCATGCTTCAATTTTATGTGTCGTTTTTCAAAACGTCGTTTTTTGTTTCACAAAAAGTCACCGTGTGTAGCAAAAAACGTTGTTTAAAACAACGTTTTTCAACCCGCGCATGCCCAGAAGCTAGTTATGAAGCGAGCTTCATTGGAAAAGCGTGGTGAACGTAACCTCGCTTTGCTAGAACATTGTGAAAAAAACGATGGTGTGTAGGCAACATCGTCTTTGAAAATTGAAGTTTCAAAAACGTCGTTTTTTACTCCACAGAAAACGATGTTTTTTTTCATCACATAAAGTGATCGTGTGTACGGGGCATCATACATTTGGGATGTCAACCCTTTCCACACAGTAGTTTGGATAACCTCATTAACAAGTGTGGAGTTCATTTTACTTATGCCGCGTACACACGGTTGTTTTTTGCGATGAAAAAAAACGTTGATTTTTAAAACGTCATTTAAATTGATCGTGTGTGGGCAAAACGTTGTTTTTTGTCTTAAAAAAAACGACCAAAAAAAAATTCCAACATGCTTGAAATTTTTGTGTCGTTTTTCAAAACGTTGTTTTTTGTGTCATAAAAAGTGATGGTGTGTGGGCAAAACGATGTTGAAAACAACGTTTTTAAAGCCGTGCATGCTCAGAGGCAAGTTATGAGACGGAGCTTCAATGGAACAGAGTGCCGTCAAACGTGTCTTACATAACCACGCTTTGCTAGAGCATTTTGGAAAAACGATGGTGTGTACGCAACGTCGTTTTGGAAAAAGAAGTTTGAAAAACGTTGTTTTGTTTCATCACTTGAAACGTTGTTTTTTTTCATCACAAAAAATGATCGTGTGTACGCGGCATTAGAGTAGTATAATGCAACTGAGTCTACACAGCATGTCAAAGTTGTAGGTACTGATAGAATTACCTAAGCAAATGGAACTTTTGGTTCACACACGGAGTTGTATTGTTCAGAAATACAAATTGTTGAATAGAGATGTTTGTTCAAATTTTATATTTTTATATATTTTTTGTATTTATTTTTTCATCATATATGTATTCTTTACAGACATATGTATTCTGTACAGACATTTATTTATACAAAACCCTTGACAGATTGTATCAATATATTTTCTACTTGGCAAATTTTTAAATACTATATAACTGAATAACCTTTTTATTTTTACTGTAATTGAAACCACTTATTGTACCACAATTTAACCTCAATAAAAGTCTGTAAACTAAAAAAAAATGCCTATGCGACATGCAAACCGTTTCTTAGTGATTCAAATAGGGGAATTATGGAAAAATGTTTAAGAACTGTGGTGCTCAAACCATTTTGAATAAAATAACTACCTTAACTATGGTATTTAACTCTGTGCCTATCCAACAAAAGGCCTACATTTAAATTAAGATATTTTGTGGGGTTAGAAGAGACGATTATCCCCATGGTTTTAAAAGAGGTAGCTACTGGTATCTTCTGGATACAGTCTGGCAGATTAGAAAATAGGGGTTCTGGAGGCATAAGAATTGATTTAGTCACGTTTCTCTGTCTCTATTCAAAATCAGTGGTTCCCTATGGGAGCCCATTGATTTGAATAGACGTCGCACCAGAAGTCAGCTCAAGATGATCCGACCTGCGGTGCAACTTGTGTACTGAGAATCTTGAAAGGGAACCCTGCAAAAATGTAAGAAAAATTGTGTGAGGTCCCCCCCCCCCCCCGAAGAAGATACCAGACCCTTTGGTCTGGTATGGATCTTAAGGGGAACCCCCGCACCCTGAAAAAATGGCATCCCCCTAAGATCCATACCAGACCCTTTGCTGAGCATGCAACCTGGAAAGTCAGGAAAAGGGGATGACAAGTGAGCGCCCCCCCTCCTGAACCATACCAGGCCACATACCCTAAACATGGGGGGGTTGGTGCTTTGGGGCAGGGGGGCCCTGTGCATTACAGTATAACTTGTTTAATAAATATTAAAATGCAAACATACTCACAAAAGGAGAAATGTTACAGGGGTAATACAAAACATTAACACCATTGCACAGCCATTGGTAGGATGCAGCTAATGTGTAGATGAACAGGCCCTCTTCCTCAGAACTCTGAGGAAATACTGTGGCATGTGATGAAGGTCTTACACTCCAGTTAATAATACAATAGTAGAAGAACTTATCCAATGCTGAGTTTAAGTAATTATTAAAATCTCCCAATTCTAGTTGAGGGACATCTGAATAAGATGCCAGAATTTTTCAAGTTTCCGTTGAGAAGGCTGGGAGGAATATACAAATTATGCATAGGAACCCATCTAATTAACACAATAAAATAAAATCATTCTTTCATCAATCTGTTCCTGTAAACAAAGTATACAATTTGAGTATACTTACACCTCTGAAAAAAGAGGAATATGTGGAGAGAAACTGAACACTATGCTTGCGAGAATGGACCAGATGGACGGAATCAGGTTTTAGATTTGTTTCTTGCAAAAAAATCAGAGATGGCTTTAACCTGTTGAAAAAAGATAAAATGGCCCTTTCGTTTTACCTTGTCTCCTAAGCCCTGCACATTCCAAGACAAAAAGAGTAAACATTTAGATACTGCACTTACCAGCATTACATAGTGTAGAAATAGCAATGAGCCACCCAAAAGAGCTTCCTGCGGGAGTCAACCATGTTAGGCACAGCATAGCTAAGCCTGGCAAGTGAGACAGGAGCATATAAAAAGGGCCCCATTATAAAGAGTAGACAGCTACTAACAACCTAATGAAAACTGATAACACAGACTATGTACATGTAGGCAGTGGTGTATTTATGTTTTGTGCTGCCCTAGGCCAGACTAAACTTGTGCAGCCCCTAACTTAAATATGATCCACCCCTTCCTGTCAGGGTCACACCCTTCCTGTTTAAGACCTGCCCTAAAAAAAATTCCAGTGGGGACACTAGTTCTGAGGGCCTTGGGGGGGGGGGGGGATCCCTTAATCTGCAGAGATTTCCTCTCACTTCCTGTTTGTCTAAGCGTTGCCTATAGTTCTACTTTAAGCACAAATTTCTGCTAAATTTATGGAGGACTAAGATGGGTAACCCAAGTTTTAGCCCAGGTGTCACATACCTTACCAGAGGCCGAAGTGCCGAGAGGGCATCCCTTGCGACTCGAGTGCAGAACGCCCCCTGGAGGTGAGACAGGGGACGCTATGCCCAGGGGTGCAGGAGTTGCCGGCTGCGACTGCTGGAGCGATGTTGGGGACCAGATGTGCACCAGGATACGTAGTCCGGCAGGAGTACCACGGAAGTACCAGAAGAGGCAGGAAACCCAGGGGCGGAGTCAGGAGCCGAGCCGGTAGTCATGTACAGGAAGCAGGGAGTGACTGGAGCAGGTCAAAAGGCAAGCCGAGGTCATACACAGGATCCAGCAGACAGGAACAAGACAAGGATAATCCGAGAGACAAGTCAGGGGTCATGCACAGGGAAATCTTGGTCAGGTAAGCCGGGTAGTCAACAGGAATACAGGAACAAGGATTCAGGATAAGGTCAGAGACTGACGATCATGCAGCAGTTTGGTGACTGCTGCAACAAGGTTTAAATAGGCACTGACGCCAGGAGTCCCGCCCACATTGCGTGCGTAATGGTGCGCGCGCATGCGCAGTAAAGAACAATGTATTTGTTGTGTTGTTGCCCGTATGCGCGCGCATATGCCTTGTGCTCGTATTTGTGGGCAATATGCTCGTATGCGCGCGCATGCGCCTTGTGCTCGTATTTGCGGGCATTGTGCTCGTATGTGCGCGCATGCGCACTGTGCTCGTAGGTCCGTGCTGGGGAGGTCTGCCAGTTCTTCCACGGTCAATTCCCTGACACCAGGTAATGAAAGAGGATCTTTCCGGTGATTAATAGAGAAGGGAGTATATCAGGCCTCACATTTTATTATATCAGAAAACTGGCCATCGATTAAAACATTGATACAAATAGGAGGTCCTTTTGAAGTCAATATCTGGCAGGCGTTGCAATTAAGTCACTTTTTTAGATCATTAGGCCCGGGAAGTAATTTTCATCGTCAGTTAACAATCTTTGAGTTGTACTGTAATGATTTAGAACCACTAGCGCGAGGGATCTCTAAAATGTATGGACTATTAAATAAACTTAGGGAGGATCAGGAGATACCAGGCCTTAACAAATAGGAGAAGGACCTAGATAGGACCTTCTCTGCATCACAACGTAAACAGATTATCTTTTTAACTCTAAACTCTTCAATCTGTACACAAACTCAAGAATTAAACTATAAAATCTTAATGCAGTGGTACCATACTCCAGTACGACTCAAAAAATTCTGCAATGAAAATTATGACAGATGTTGGAGATGTGGAGAAGAAAGCGGGACATTGATTCATATATTTTTGTTTTGTAAAAAAATAAGAGTTTATTGGTTGTCAATTATGAGAATTTTGCAAAAAATTTCTGAGTTAAAAATACCCAATGATCCCGCTTTTTTCCTACTTCACCTATCCGAGATCCCAGTTCAGACTTATCGGAACTCAGTACTGTGCCATTTAGTGAATGCAGCTAAAGCAGGTACACCCCTACGATGGAGGGATACTACGTCACCAATTGTTTTTAGAGTGGATAAATAGAGTTCGAGATATAGAAGCTATGGAAGACCTCTCAGACCTCTCAGCTAAGGGTAAAAATAAACAATACAAAGAAACGTGGAAGAGCTGGAATTTATTTAAAAATTCAGATGAGGGGAAAAGAATAATGACTGAACCTGATTAATGAAGAATCGGATACGCTCAGGGAATTATAATGTAAAATATAATATGAAGGATAAACTGACTTTCCTGTTATGATTTGTGGTTTAAGGGAGGGAGAGGATGGGGTTCCCCTTCTCTCTCCCCCTTTTTTATCTTTTTTTCTTTTATTCATTTTTTTTTCTCCTTTTTTTTCTCCCTTCTTTTGGGGGGGGGGGTGGGAAAGGGCGGATGCATCACTTGTCTCTCTGTGAGAGAAAGTGAGGACTAAGAAAAGGGTTAGAGTGGGAAGATTTAGTGAGGGAGTTTATGGGAGGGTCCAGAGCAAATATGTATGTATTTTTTTTGTCAAGAGGATTGTATTCATGTTTGTTTTTGGCAGTGTATTTGCCCTGTTCCATACGCTGTTTTATGTAAAGAAAATAAAAAAACAAATAAACATATAAAGTACAAAAAAAGATTATATAACCATGCTCATGGTGCAGCAGAAAACATAGTACAGTGATGAAGGTGAATGTGGTCAAGGCAGTGAGCAAAGGAAGGATTGGGGGCAGGAACAAATAAATCCATCTGTTTATTTTTCTCATCAGCAATCAACAGAAATAAAATTAAGATTCCTTAATATGTACAACTGACACAAGCAAAGGATTGCAGGAGAGTCCTACTACCTACCTGCCAGGTACAGGTGACAATGTCAGTGTCCCTTGTGTCTGCGCCATCCCTATCATGCCCCCCCCCCCTGCAAAGTGCTGGCCTAGGCCAAGATACAGCGTTGCATGTAGGAGTCCCATCTGAAAGAGAAAACACTAGCTAACTACAGATACCATGAGGGTAAGAGCCAATCGGACCCAGTTATCAAGCAAATTTCATGAAATGGTAAAATTCTTAAGTCCACGCAGGACCAGGTAGTGTGGGGGGGGGGGGGGCAAGGGGTAGCCCCTAAGGCACATAAACAGTTCCAGAGAAGTAACTCACAGTTTTAGATATTGCTGAAGTGGGAAAAAAGGGGGAGAACCTCTGAAATAAGTCACCTTCAGTCTTAGGGAGGAGATTTAGACAAAGCACCATGGAAATTGTGAGTGTGTGACAAGTTACTCTCTTTTCTCTCTAGCCAGTACATGGCTGATGAAGGATTGTTGAAAAATATTTTTATTTTTCTAGTCTTCTAAACATTTTCTCCTGAAGAAACAGATCAAGATATTTGAACTCTTCCACAGATTTATGTTCCAGGGCCGATCCGAGACGGGATGCACGGGGTGCTCTGCACCCAGGCGCCAGAGGGGAGGGGGCGCCAAAGTGTCAGGAGCAGTGAGCACTGTTGTTCCCGAGTCGGTGCTCTCCCGCAGCAGCCATGCCTTATCGTCCTAGATGAATCACGAGCCGAGCGCATGTCAGCGAGGGCACCCTCACCTCCTCCGGCCACTGACCCGCCCGCCCGACACTCCTGCAGGTTGCAGCAGTGTCTACATCCCCCGCCCGGCGCCCACAGTAGTCGTACAAGGAGGGAAGAGGTCAGGTAAGTTAGGCCCGCGTCCTCCCCACCTCCTCCCTGTGCAGGCCCTGCCCACAACCCCTTGTGCAGCCAATCTGTGCCTGGAAAGGGGTGTGGGCGGGAGATTTCAAAGCAGCCAGACCAGTGACACTGTCCTGATGTCTGCCTGTGCTTCCAAAGACAATGCAGCCTGGGTGAGTGATCTCTACCCTCTCTCTCTTACCTAAATATGCCATAGTCTTCCTGCCTTCCATGCACCATCGTTTTTCAGCCTTCCACACGCCATTGTCTTCCAGCCTTCCACGAGCCATAGACTTCCAGCATTCCACGAGCCATAGACTTCCAGCCTTCCACATGCCATAGACTTCCAGCCTTCCACGTGCCATAGACTTCCAGCCTTCCACGCGCCATAGACTTTCAGCCTTCCACACGCCATAGTCTTCCATGCGCCATAGCCTTCCATGAGCCATAGACTTCCAGCCTTCCACAAGCCATAGACTTCCAGCCTTCCACGAGCCATAGACTTCCACGAGCCATAGACTTCCAGCCTTCCACGAGCCATAGACTTCCAGCATTCCACACGTCACAGCCTTCCATGCGCCATAGTCTTCCATGCGCCATAGCCTTCGAGCCTTCCACACACAATAGTCTTCCAGTTTTCCATGTGCCATAGTCGTTCAGCCTTCCATGCGCTATAGTCTTTCAGCCTTCCATGTACCATAGTGATGCTTCATTCCCGCCTTCCATCATGTACCATAGTGCTCCTCCCTGTCTTCCATGTACCGTAGTGCTCCCTCCTGCCTTTCATGTGCTAGGTTTTGCCTAGAGTGTCAAAAATCATTGCACCAGCCCTATTGTAATTTCAGATGGAAGCGTGATGCGGTAGCGTCCTCAGGGTGCAGGCATATCCACATGGTGAGTGGGCAGCCCCACAGAAGGAGACGGCGTCCACGTGGAAGGTGAACACAGACAGCAGCTGGGAGCCCAGGAGAGAGAAGAGCTTCACAACTTCCTAGACCCCCGAGGTGGCGCTCCAGCTTCTCTGCTTCAGCATCAGCAGTCAGGAGTAGTGTTGCTCACGAATATTCACATTGCGAATATTCGCTACGAATATTGCATATTCGAGTATTCGCGAATAACTCGAATATCGCTATTTCGAATATTCGTATTTTTTCAAATTTCGCAATCATTTTCGCTTTCGCATATGCAAAATTTCGCTATTTTTTTTTTATAAAATATAGCGAATATTCGTAAATATCGAATATTCGTGATATTTTATCCAAAAAAAATAGCGAAATTTCGCATTAGCGAAATTTCGCATTGGCAACATTTCGCAATTATTTTTTTTTCTTTATAAAATATCAAGAATATTCGATATTAACGAATATTCGCGAATATTCTTCTAAATATTTGCAAAATATCGCGAAATCCAATATGGCGTATTCCGCTCATCACTAGTCTCTCTCTTACTCACCCTCTCTCTGTCCACTACCCTCTCTCTCTCAGCCCCTCTCTGTCCACTACCCTCTCTCTCTCTCAGCCCCTCTCTCTGTCCACTACCCTCTCTCTCTCTCAGCCCCTCTCTGTCCACTACCCTCTCTCTTAGCCCCTCTCTGTCCACTACCCTCTCTCTCAGCCCCCTCTCTGTCCACTACCCTCTCTCTCAGCCCCCTCTCTGTCCACTACCCTCTCTCTCAGCCCCTCTGTCCCTCAGCCCCTCTCTGTCCACTACCCTCTCTCTCAGCCCCTCTCTCTGTCCACTAGCCTCTCTCTCAGCCCCTCTCTCTGAACACTACCCTCTCTCTCAGCCCCTCTCTCTGTCCACTACACTCTCTCTCAGCCCCTCTCTCTGTCCACTACCCTCTCTCTCAGCCCCTCTCTCTGTCCATTACCCTCTCTTAGCCCTGCTCTCTGTCCACCATCCTCTCTCTGTCCACTACCCCCTCTCTCTCAGCCCTCTATCTGTCCACTACCCTCTCTCTCTCTCAGCCCCTCTCTCTGTCCACTACCCTCTCTCTCAGCCCCTCTCTCTGTCCACTACTCTCTCTCTCTCTCTCTCTCAACCCCTCTCTCTGTCCATTACCCTCTCTCTCTCAGCCCCTGCCTCTGTCCACTACCCTCTCTCTCGGCCCCCCTCTCTGTCCACTACCCTCTGTCTGAGCCCCTCTCTCTCTCAACCCCACCTCTCTCAGCCCCCTCTCTGTCCACTACCCTCTCTCTCATCCCCCCTCTCTGTCCACTACCCTCTCTCTCAGCCCAATTGGTGAGCAATGGTAGGCTGCATTTGATGGTCACTGATACGGCTGCATTTGGTGGGCACTGGTAGGGTGCATTTGGTGGGCACTGATAAGGTTGCATTTGATGGGCACTGATAAGGTTGCATTGATCTCTTGTACCATGTCTGCAGTCTCTGACCATGTCTGCAGTCCCTGATCATCTCCTTTACTATGTCTGCAGTCTCTGATTGTCTCCTGTATCATGTCTGCAGTCTCTGACCATCTCCTGTATTATGTCTGGGGGCTTTTTCTAAACAGACTCTCTAACAGTAGCCTTTTCTGTGTCCATTAGAGAGACCCCCCTCCAGGTTTAATTTGAGTACTCTTCTTCTCTTCCTGTATTTTGTTTATTGTTAAGAGATCATGGGAGGATCCTGGGGTAACAATAACTCCTTAGGGGAGCATCTCTGAGTCGTTTCCATAGAAACAATTGTAAAGGGGGAGGAGTTATTAATGTGACCACACCCTTGTAGGGGCGCCAGAAAGATTTCTGCACCCAGGCGCATATGACCCTAGGATCGGTCCTGTTATGTTCTATTGTGTTGTAATTTTTGATGCGTATGTTAAATTTTTTTTTTGGTGGTCGTATCTATGGTCTTTTCCCAAGCAGAAAAGTTTCCTATGTATGACAAAGCTGTGGTGGATTTAGTAAAATATGAGGTTCAAACCTTGATGCTTTTGCTATTTATCTGTACATTTTTAAAATGATCAGCATATGCCTAGGTTGAGTGACGTAGAATAAACTTTGGATTTCATCTAAAATGTTGTGTTGGTGGTTAATTTACTAAGAGATTATTCACCTTTTAACACCCCACAGTTTTGTATCACCTCTTTTGGGTTGGAGATGTTTCTTTCACATTTACAGGATGTAGTGAATGACAGTTCTGCAATATACACTTTTCAATATATTTTACCATAAACCGCCATTTACTATCAATTGTAATCAATATTCTTCTTTCTTTTTTTTACTTTCAATACGTTTTTATTGAAAATTTTCAAGTAGCAAATAACAAGGCTCAAGGCCCATAGCTGATGCAACAGCAACATATATGTTCAGTATTCAGCAATGTAGTCTCAAGTGAGGCGATCTAATACTTTCAATAGACCAAGTGAGCCAAGAAAACATATAAGAGTAATAAAACAAAAGAAAAGAAATTAAAATACCATAAAACAGTAGAAACAACGTTTAAAAGTAAAATAACCAAACAAGCACAACCCTCCGTTCGCCGTCGACCACACCAATGGAGGCAACAGCCAACGTAATAGAAGAGCCAAGAGTCAAAATTCTGTAATCTACGAAATTTGGATTCAAGGAAATTTGTACCGCTCGTACCAGTCAAGCCATAACTGCCATAGGGGGCGTGTTTTATGTAAGGAATTTTGCGTGGAGGCGAATAGTAGTTCATACGTGGCATGGGTGTGGGTGGTCGTGATCACCTCCAGTAAGGGAGGGGGATTTACTTGTTTCCAGTGTCGGGCGAGTACTAGTCTCGCACTTAGGAGAATGTGTGTAGCTATTGTTCTTTTATCAGGGCGAAGAGACTCAATACCCAACGAAAGCAATGCCATACCAGGCTCCATTGGTAGTGGTAAACCCAGGACATTGAGTATAACTTGAAAGACATCCTTCCAGTATTTAGCCACCAAAGGACAAACCCAAAAAATATGGAACAAAGTTCCTAAATTCCCACACAACCTCCAACAACAGTCCGGGGCCTGCGGGGCAAATTTTGCTATTCTAGAGGGGGTCAAGTACCATCTTAATAAGATTTTCTGGTTAAGTTCCCACAAGTTTACACATTTTGTAGCCGTATATGTTATGTTGAAAGCCTTCTGCCACTGTTCAGGGGATTATTCTTTACCCCACTCCCTTTCCCACTCAAGTACTGCTGAAGATTTAATAAAGACCTCTTTATCATTAAGTAACATGTAGAACATGGCGATACCTCTAGTCTTGACCGTAGGGCTGGTGTAGAATATTCTTCTTTCTTTAGTACATTGTGGTGCACCAATTTACAGCCATGTTTAAGGCATCACCCAAGCAATGCCCCTTTAAGACATTTTTTTAAAGTGCTGCTCCCAATAGAATGGTAAAAACAGAGACCATGGAGAATACAATTGTGGAAATTTTCAAGGTCACGTGATGTGTGCACAGCCATTTATCAAACGGTTATTTTCCGAAAAAATACAATAAAATTAATATTAGTGCAAACCAATAATATTAATATTTGTTTTAAATGAAATATAAAACATGGGGTTACATCAAGTAAATAGATACCAAACATGACAAGCGTTAAAACTGCTTATGCCTGTGAAATTGCAAACATAGATGGTGCTTGCTTGCTATAAATCTTTGTTTACCATGCTATTTATGTTAGACAGACTACTCTCAAACTGAACCCAGGGACATTTAGCCATTCACTAGTACCTAGCTAGGGCACTATGGAAAGCAAGACTATATAGGCTTTCACTTTTATTCCACCTAATCAAATTATATGAGAGGGGTCTCCATATTAATTACCAAGCACCTCCCCTTTGAATACCTTATAGTGATTTCTGATTACTGGGGAGGTCGCATAATTCTTTAATGCTGGATAAATTGTGTTTTGCTGCTTTTGGTAACAATATATATTCCTCCTCCAGCTAAAGTAGATGGGGCAGATTCACAGAGAATTAGATTCTCGTAGAGTATCAGAAATACACTACGCCGCCGTTTTTTACCTGGCTCTACGTGGAATTCAGGTAGATTTTGTCCAGTAAACGACGGTGGCGTAGTGTATTTCTCCCGTCGCAATCCATCTGCGCGAGTAGGGGGCGTGAAGCATTTAAAATAGGCGCGTTCCCGCGGCGATCGAACTGCGCATGCTCCGTTCGCAAATTTCCCGCCGTGCATTGCGCGAAAACACGTCGTCACGTCGTAGTAGCGTCGTTTACGTACATTCCTATTCCCGAACGAGTTACGTTAAAAAAAATATATATATTTTCAAATCGACGCGGGAACGACGGCCATACTTTACATGGGTTACGCACTGTTAGACCAGCAAAAAGCTCCTCTAACATTACGTAGCCAAAAAATGACGTAGGCGATTGCGAGGGACACTCGTACCTTCGTGGATCGCCGTAAAAACTAATTTGCATACCCCGACGCATGAAAACGACGCAAACTCTTCCCAGCGGCCGCAAACATATCGCAGCGTAGATCCGAAGGCTTACGAAGACGTAAGCCTCTCGGATCGAAGCCCGAAGCCGCCGTATCATGGTTTGAGGATTCAAACTAGTGATACGGCGCGCGAAATTTGAAATTACTCCTGTCTAACACCAGTTAGACAGGCGTAATTGCTCTGTGAATCTGGGCCGATGTTTTTTTCTGAAATAAGTAATAATAATACAAGGTTTCTAGAAAGTGCACTACACACTCTTTTTGTCCTTGTTTTCTTCTTTGTCATCGTTTTTGCCTTTGCTTTAGTCTCTGTCCTTGCTTTTTTTATTTTATTTTTACTTTGTTTTTGTCTTTGCTTTTGTTTTTGTATTTTTGTTTTTAATTTTATTTATTCTTGTCTTTGTTTTGTCCTTGTGTGTTTGCTTTTGTTTTGTTCTTGTCTTTGTTTTTGTTCTGTTTTTGTTACAGTGTTTTGTTTGTTTCTATTTTGTTTGTTTTTCATTTTGATTTCAGCCCTGGTGGGACATTGGAGTATGTATTGGGGTTCATGGTAATAATCCAAATCGCATTACATACTCATATATCTCACCAGGGCCATAATCAAAATGAAACAAAAACACAGTAAAAAACAAAAAACAAAACAAAGACAAGAACAAAACAAAAGCAAATACACAAGGACAAAACAAAGTCAAAGACAATTAAAAAATAAAATAAAAAACAAAAACGGAAAAAATCAAAAGCAAAGACAAAAACAATGTAAAAACAAAGACAAAAAAAACACCTACCATTTGTTTTGTTTTTTAATTCTGAGTGTATTGTGCACATTCTCTCCTGGCCTGTGTTTTTTTCCGCATCACCTATTTTTTGGTGATTTGTAATTTCCTCTCATGTGGTATATGGTCTTATGGATGCTCTGTGAACGCTTCTAGAGAGGTGCTATTGTACTGCAGAAAGGTGGGAGTATGTATGGTGGCAGTTGTGGTCATCAGCACCTTCACCTAGGCCATGTTTTCTCACCCTTTGAGGCACTGAAGTGTGGAATGCATGGTGTGTGGGCAGAGGGATGTATGTCTGATGGGTGCAGTTTTTTCTTGTCACAGCTGGCGACACATTTCTGTTCATTTGTCTCTTCTGGTTATGTCCAATGCTGTGAGACACCAGATCTCTTAAAGGTCCTGCCTGATGCAGGAGAGGAGCCTTCACCTTTGAATATAGCACCCATTGGCTGTAACTTGATGGGCTTTTCTGGCATTGTGGGTAGGGGGCAATGATTTTCCCGTCCTTGGAAAGGATTTAGGAGGCACTTTTTGCATCTGGCCTTGGTGGTGAGTTTTGCTCCACATGTTTGAAGATTGATGTTTTTACATATTTTATGCAATTTTGGGCTACCACATATTATCTTGTTGTCCTTTATTATAGACCTTTTCATTTGAAAGAAGATTTTACACATCCAGTTTCAGTGGGACCCTTCCCCCTCTCTATTTTTAACAATACCATCTACATACTGTACATTTTTTGACCTATCATGGGGCTATATTTAGTTTCTATTTCATATGATTTCCTTAGTACTCCTTTATTTTGTTTTTCATTAGCTTTTAGACTTTTTGATTTCATCTTTAGTCCATCAGGCCAGGGGAGACTGGAAGCCTCCATGAGCCCTGCATGGTGTAAGGTGGTGTGTGTACTTATGTGTGTATATGTAATTTTGTTTGATGTCTATTTACTTTTGTAGACCTGCGTTGCAATATTTTGAAGACTTAGAGCCCATTCACACAGGGACGACTTTGGATCCGACTTCAAGTCGCCCCAAGTCGCCCCTAGTCGCCTCAAGTCACGCTGCATGAGAAAATCAATGTAAGTGAATAGGGCCGTCTTAATGCACACTACTGCAGTCGCTCCGACTTCAAAAAAGGTTCCTGTACTACTTTAATCCGACTTCTAGGCGACTTGTAGACAACTTATACCCATTGATTTCAATGGAAATCGCCTCAGAAGTCGGATCACTGTCTTAACTGAAGCAACAATACAGGAAGAGAACATACATTTCTCAGGCAAACCCCTCTGTAACGGTCACCACCGTTTATGACCTTCCATCCACCCACGACAATCTTATCTGACACATTGCGACAATCTTGCATACACGATCCATTCCATTTCCTATAATAACCGAGATTCTGCTCTGGTACTGGTTTCAAAGATATGAACACTTTAATGTTTTCTTCTCAGCTTTTATACAGTTACAAGCATGTGACAGTAATCAAAGGGACAATGCCATCTCCACCCCCCTATTCACTCACTGAGGCTAATTATCTAATCAGCAGCTAGACATGTCTGCACCGATACTGACGAGATACATTCCTTGAGATAATGACATCAAAACGAAATACTATCACACCTGAGCATCAATATATTCCTAAACATAATTGACATGCTAATTCAATACACCTGAATAGAGGCTGTAACTTTGTAGTACAATACACAATCTCAGATAATCTTCACACCCATATAAAGAACCTCAATCACATTCTAAAAGGCATTTACACAATGCCTTGACCTCAAACCACATATCTAGACAGACGTACTGTCTCTGACACCTTTGTACCACAGACAATGTATTGTCTAGGAGTAGATGCAATTAACACCTTTCAACAGAATGAAATGTCTTTCACAAGCCGGGTCACTTTTTAAAAGCAGATGTCTTTGCATTGAATAAGCTTGTAATGTCCCTCTCCTGTGTAACAGATGTCAAGTAGGAACACCTTAATATCTCAGTATCCTGCCATATGAAGTATTATTAATGTCCCATGTCATGTAATACATGAAGTATGATATTAGCCACCCTACGCCTACAAGGGCACAGGGTGGACTTTGACGCAGGAGTTATTAGGGTCCCTGGCACAGAAGTATCTCTCATCCTTCCAAAGTCTCTGATTGTCACGGTTCATTCTGTTACACCCTCCCTCCCCCTCCCTCCCACAGAGCTGATTGTTGTTTGGCCACTGGAAAGCCTCCTGTCCTGAGGGTGACTTGAAGTTGCCTTGTAAGTTACCTGATGATTCATACTCAAATCGTGTCCAAGTTGCCTCCCAAAGTAGTGCTGGAAGTTGTGTTGCCCCTGTGTCAATGGGCTCTTACAGTCTCTCACCCATGTCTTGATGAAGTGGTCTCTGAGAAACGCATTGACATAACAACATTGTGATAAGAAATAAAAATATTTAGGGGTCTATATGTCTACTATATAATAAGTTCTGGGAGGAAATCTTGGATCCTCATAGCAGCCTCTGTCATGTCCCATGATTGGACCATCTTTCATGCATTTTCCGCTTTAAATGTTGTTTCCTCTTTAACTGCTTCCCACTCGGCCACTGTGCATATATGGCCAGGTGGGCACTCCTCCTTCTGAGTGGACATTCAGGAACATCCCTCAGAAGGAGATGGATTGACCATGAGCGTGCTTTGCACATCTCCGACCGATAGGAGGGCTCTGTGATTGGACCTCATGATCACATGACATCTGTGTCCAATCACAGCCATCGTGTGATGTAAATAGAGAGCTGGTTTCTAGGCGATCGGCTCTCCTCTCCTCACACAGAAGTTTTCAGTGAGGAAAGGAGAGCGGATCTCTGCAGCCGGCCGGTGATCAGTGAGTATGAGCTGTTTTTTACAGCTTTTACACACTGATCATCAGCCTAGTGTTTCCAAAACACATGTCCAAACATGTAAACACACAAAGTCCCCAAAATATTGTCCCCAAAACACATGTCCCCACACAATAAAAACACTTGTCCCCCACATATGTAACAGTAAAATAATATGTCCCAATGATCATCTGCACACATGTCTGTGATCGCCTGCACACATCTGTACATGATCATCTGTGTATATCTATCCATGATCACACAAACCAATTATCATACACTTAACAGGATTTTTTCCAAAGACATGTAGCATAATACATGTTGGCTTAAATTTATGACAAAATTTGATTTTATTGGATTTCTTTTAAAATAGAAAGAAGAAAATATTATTTTATTCCAAATTTCCACTCTTTTTTTAGCTTAAATCGAAAAAAAAAAAAAAAAAACAGAGTCGTGAATAAATACCACCAAAAAAAAAGCTCTATTTGTGTGATCAAAATGATACAAATGTCATTTGAGTACAGTGTAGCATGACCGTGCAATTGTCATTGAAAGTGCGAGAGCGCTGAAAATTGGTCTGGGAAGGAAGGGGCAAAAGTAGTTTCCCTCCCTGCTTGTTGTTCTGTAACCCCTCCTACTCTCCCCCTGCTAGGACCCATTTGTGTAATATCTCCTATGTAACCACACTGCTTCTTTTAATCAATAGTTTTTATTGTAGAATTTTTCAAGGGGAACAGAAAAGAAAAAGTGGAAATGTAAAAGCACAGGGTAATGGGGGAATGCACAGTATACAAATTGTACGTGAAACATAGTCTAGTACAGGACAAAATAGGAATAGATGAATTTAAGACAGAGAAAATTCAATGGAACAAATATTCGTGAACCTTATCAGTTTTGGGGCCATATGGACCAACACTGATCAAAATGTCTTGTCGTCAAGGAGTTAAGTGCTATAAGTTTTTCAAAAGTGAAATTCCTGTGGACCTCTGTTATTACATCAGAAATATTCACAGTGTTTTTAGATTTCCAATTTCGTAGAATGGACGTACGTGTTTCCAATAAAATGTGTGTAACTACTGTCCTCATGTGGAAAGGGAATCTATCAATGTGTATGTTGAGAAGAGCTAGCGTTGGATCAGGTTGAGTCAATATCCCTGTGGTGGAAGAAATTAGTTTAAAAACCTGATTCCACAGGCTTCTTATATGTGGACAATACCAGAATACATGCATGAGATTGCCTACTTGACCACATTCTCTCCAGCAGTTGGCTGGGGTACCAGGATAGAATGTGGCCAATCTCAGTGGAGTGTAGTACCACCTGTTGGTTAATTTAATGGATAATTCCCAGTGTTTTACACAGTGAGAGGCTTTATGAATCGTCTGAAAGGCACACGACCAATCCTCTTTCGTGAATCTAGTACGTAGGTCTACCTCCCAGTTTTTCATTGCAGTTGTCTTAGAAAATTTCATCTTATCTTGAAATAAATTGTAGAACAGTGATATGCCCTTTGAGGCAGGGTGAGCGGTAGAATAAAATTTCCACACCCTCTTAGGAAGGGATATGGTCGGGGAAGGCAACGATTGGAGGAAGCGCACAATTCTGTCACAGGTGTGGAAAGATCTGTCAGGTAAATGGAATTGGGATACAACCGTGGCAGGAAGTAGGGGCGTATCATTCGCGTACAGTTCCGAAATAACAGTCACCCCATGTGAATTGAGTTCAGAGACAGTCAATCTGGGTATCTTGGCTTCAAGTAGTTGTAATGGTAGTTGGAGGTCAATACCTTGAAAGTCTTGATGGTCTTGGTTCAGTATATGTCTCCACGCTTTTAACAAAGTCTGTATGGTAGGGGGTAAAGAGGTTAGTTTCCATGGAGACCATTTGTCACTGAGCAACATTATTTTCACGTTAGCCGTCGGTGACAGTGTATTTTCTTTGTTCACCCAGGGTGGAACGTCTAGGTCATGGAACCAGTGTTTAAGTTGGTCAAGTCGAGCTGCCCACATATAGTCATGTATGTCGGGTAGACCTGCTCCTCCTACTTTTTTGTGAGACACAAGATTGTTACGTGAACACCGTGCCCTTTTACCCTGCCAAATATACTTCCATCCTAATGTTGTGAGGCGATTAAGGTAATGGCACGGTATACACAATGGAATTACACGAAAAAAGTACAGGATTTGAGGCATAATCAGCATTTTAAAAGCAGATATTCTACCCATCCAGGACACTTCCTTCTCAGAGATCCTTTTGAGTTGGGTTTCAATTTTTTCAATCAGTGAGGGGAAATTAGCTTTGATAAGCGTAGAGACACTACTCGTAAGGGTGATACCAAGGTATTTGATAGAGCCCGAGCTCCATGTGTAGGGTAATCAGGATAGTAGGCAACTCTTGACATGAGGTGGTACCCCTAAGTCAAGGATAAGAGATTTTGTAAAATTGACTTTGTAATATGAAACCTTTCCAAACGACATCAGAACATTGTGAACTTCAAGTAAAGATTCAACAGGGTTGGTCAATAGTAATATCACATCATCAGCAAAAAGACTGATGGTGTGATTTTCATGGCCAAATTGAAAACCTGAAATCCTTGGATTAGACCTGATGGCTTCGGCTAGAGGTTCTATTATTAGATTGAAAATTGACGGGGATAGAGGGCAACCCTGCCGTGTACCATTTGTTATAGGGAAAGACTCTGAAAGAAACCCAGAAGAGTACACTCGAGCAGAGGGACATGAGTATAAGGCCAATATCGCAGATAAGATAGAGCCCTGGAAACCAAATTTCTGTAGAACCATTTCCATGTACGTCCAGTGTACTCGATCGAACGCCTTCTCTGCATCAATGGACAACAACAGAGAAGGCGTTCGAGTTTTTCCAGCGTGGTGCACAATATCAATAATACGCCTGGTGGCGTCAGAGGCCTGTCTCCCCCTCACAAAGCCCATCTGGTCGCTTCGAACAAGTGTAGGGATGATATGTTTTAATCTTGTGGCTAAGAGTTTTGCATAAATCTTGGTGTCAGTGTTAAGGAGGGAAATAGGCCTAAAATTTTCGGGAATGTCTGGGGTTTTGCCAGGTTTTGGAATTGTCACTATGTGGGCTCTTAACATTTCTTGGGGAAGTGAAGTGGTGGATATAAAAATTGTTGAAGACAGTTGACATATATGGTGTCAAAACTGCATGGAATGTTTTGAAATACTCGTTGGAAAAACCATCGGGACCTGGTGATTTCCCCATGGGAAGGGAGTGTATGACTTTTAGTATCTCCTGTGGAGTGATAGGTAGGTTAAGATCCTCCAATTGTTGGGATGTTAGAGAGGGAAGTTTCAGTGTATGAAAGAAGGATTGAATCTCATGTATGCTAGGTTGGGGAGCATTAGCATCTTTTTTGAGGTTATATAGAGAGCCGTAGTATTTTGCAAATAAATCAGCAATTTTTTGGGGGTTTGTGACTTTGTGTAGGGAGAGTGGGTCAGTGAGAAAAGCTATTCTAGATTTATTGCGCATGACTTTCAATCTATTTGCTAAGTATTTACCTGCCTTATTAGCATTGTTATAATGATTGAGTTTAAGCCTTCTCAAGTGTTTGTCATATTGTTGCGATAATAGTTCCTGAAGTTTTTCTCTAAGGTCTTTCAATTTGGCGATCAAGGGGGGGATGGTGATTGTTTATTACGGTTCTCAGTATCTTTTAGGTCACTGAGGACATCTTGGATTTCTTTGGATCTTTTTCTTTTTTCTATTGCCCCTATTTGTATGATAATACCCCGTATAACTGCCTTGTGAGCATTCCACAAGGTATTAGGATCATTTACAGAGTTTGAATTGAGTTTGAAATAGTTATTGAGATGTTCGGTAATGGATTTTTGGTGGTGTGGATTCAGTATAGTTCTATTGTTACAGCGCCAGATGGATGAGGAGGGAGAGACCCCTCTTTCAACAATCGACAAGGAGATGGCAGCGTGGTCAGACCACGTAATGTCATGAATTGATGTCTTATCTATGTCCTGTAGTAGCCATTTGTCTGTCAAAAACATGTCTATTCTTGAGTAGGAACCATGTCTCCCTGAAAAAAAAGTATAGTCGCGTTCATTCGAATGAAGGCATCTCCATGCATCAAATAATTCTTCTGAGTGTAGAAGCGGTAGGAGTGTTGGGACTCCTCTTGTCCTTCTAGGTGAGGAGTCAATCATCGGATCTGAAATAATGTTAAAATCACTGCACACCAATAGTCTGCCATATTGTAAAGAATTAGCTCTCTTAAGCACTCTGCGTATGAATCTCAACTGGTGGGTGTTTGGAGCGTAAAGTGAGACTATGGTATATGGTTTAGTATTTATGTCACCAGCAATTATCACGTATCTGCCTTTAACATCAGTGATAACATCTTTAGGTTTGAAAGCTATAGAATTTTTGAACGGTATCAGGACACCTCCTCTTTTGGCCGTCGGGTTGGAAGCAGTATAGATAGTAGGAAAGTCCCTATGAGTAAATTGTGGAGTTTTATTCGCTTGGAAATGTGTTTCTTGCACACATAGGATATCTGCGTTAGATTTGTGAACCTCTTTCCATAGTGAAAATCTTTTTGCTGGGTGGTTTAGTCCCCTAGCATTAATAGACAACATTTTTATCACCATAGTGAGGTTGGTACAGGAATGTGGTCAACAATTGTGTTTTGGTACTCACATATCAGGTAGGGATTATTGCCGTTGGCACTCACAAAGACAGCCGTGACAAGAAGCGGTTTGGTACCGGACCTTGCAAAGGAGGAGATGTCCTGGGAAAACCTGTGCATATCATGAAAACAAACAAACAGGGTAGGAACAAAAAAAAACACAAACAGTTAACCAAACAATCTTAAGAAATGGATCCATTAACTGATCCTAACGCAGACGTAGCTGCTATTAAGTTAACAGGGGAAAAAGGAGCTGCCGTGTAGCAACTCCATACCGGAGATATTCTAGGTAGGGCTTGAGTCAAACATGGGTTTTGTTGCAGTTTGTAGATTTCTTATTTTTCTTGCGGGAGACTACTTGCCAATCGTGTTGAATTCCTTGGGGGACATTCATGGTGCGTGGATCTGTGGTTTGGTCTGGAACTATTCCCCAACGGCGAAGTAGTGTCAAACCATCTTCCAGGTTGGATACTGAAATATCAGAACCATCATGGGTTATCACCAAGGTAGCAGGATATTTCCATTTGTGTGGCACTGCGTGGTTTCTCAATGTTTGGTGATTGATAATAGATTTCTACGGCGCTGCAAAGTGTGCCTGGAAAGGTCAGGCAGGACCCTGAGATTTCCATATTGTTGGGGAAGGCTCCCTGGTCTGCGTGATGTTTGTAAAATTATATCCTTCACATGGAAAAAATGGATCCTGAGTAAAACATCTCTAGGGATTTCGTCAGGGAGAAATGACGGTTTAGGGATCCTATGTATGCGGTCGATTAGGAGATCTTGGGCTGTTGCTTCTGGTAGTATTGAGGAGAATAAAGTTTGTGCATATTGGAGGAGCTGATTAGGAGGCACTGTCTCAGGCACACCCCTTAGTTTGATGTTATTCCTCCTAGATCTGTCCTCGAGGTCCGCCATTTTGTCTTTGATCCATGCAATTTCATCTTCGTGACTGGAATGTGCATCCACCATAACATTGTGCGATGAGGCAAAATTCTCCATTCTGTGTTCAATTGTGTCCACCCTGGTACCCAGAATGTGTACCTCTCTCTGACATTCGTTTAAACCTCTGTAAAGATCTGCTTGTAGAGAAGAGCGAAGAGAGAGCAGCATTTCCTTGAGCATTGTGTCAGAAATTGGTTTATCAGCTGTAGGAAAATTTGCTATGGGATCCCCTTCTCTTTCCCCAGAGTTAAGAGAGGCCTGAGAGTGGGTGGTCATTTCCATGGCGCATTCTGGCCTATGTGGGGAGTCTCTCCTCAGCTTAGACTTAGCCGGGCTTCTAGTAGTGGGACTTGGGGTTCCTGAGGGAGTATCACTCAGTGTGCCACTCTGGAGCGAGTCATCACGTCGCATACCTTGATTAGAGCAGTGTGGTGCGGCCTGCATATTTCCTCTCACAGAAGCTGCGCAATTTTGAGGAGTCCCGCGCGCCGTGAGGGGAACGACATTTTCCATCTTTTGAGGCTGTAGCGTTTTTTTGCGGTTTCTCCCCATCATCGCGTCGTTCAGTGGAGATTTACGACCAAACGGGACGTGTTAACGATCGAAATGCCCTCGTTGTGCGCTGTTGTGGGCTGAAAATCTCCGGTGTGTCACGGAGCTCCCAGGTTAAGCGGCCATCCTAGAGGCCGGTAGCCACGCCCCCCCCACCACACTGCTTCTTGAACGCTGTCAGGGCTGTTGCCTTTTACCTGCTTCAACTCTGTCACACAGAGGGAAATCCCCTGAAAAACTCAGCAGCATGTGTCTTCCTCATGCTACAACTAGTCAAGAAGGCTCCACAATGTCTGTCTGTGAGAAACCCCAGTTCCCAGCAACACATAGTGCAAGCCAGCAACAGGATACAGAGCCTGCTGTATTATCAACGCGAACTGGAAAGTCCACCTGGAAGGCTAGAGAGAGCGATGAATCTGACAGACATGAACTCTCAGCTAGCTTAAAACATCTCTTGGACAAAATTCTCTCAATTTTTTCTAAAACCACCTCTCCATATTATGAGGTACTGCAACCAGAGGAGGCCATTAAGGAGCTGTCTACCTCATACATGGCATATCAAACTACAGCAATAAATATGAAAACATCCCGCAGAGTATTAACACTGGGGATTCACTAGAGGAATTGAAAAATGTCCAGCTGTTTAACCTGGAAAAAGACAGCTTTATTCTGCAAACTAAAGCAAAAGCAGAAGCAAGACTCGCACAATTACACAATGGTGCATCACACATCTCCGCATCTACTAGACATTCTAAAAAACAATCTAGATCTCAACATTCAAGGTACTCTACGCTTAGCAAGCAACTAATCAGTGCATGTGCAGAAGCTGAAGCTACCAAACTGTCTTTGCGCAAAAGAGAGCAGAAATGCAGGTTGAGGCAGCAGCAAGGGAAGCTCAAGCCCAAACAGAGGCAGCAACAAGGGAATCTCAAGCCCAAGCAGAGGCAGCAGCAAGGGAATCTCAAGCCCAAGCAGAGGCAGCAGCAAGGGAAGCTCAAGCATAAGCAGCATGCAAAAGGGAAACTTTAGGAGCAACTTTAGGAGCAAGTGCTATGTGAATAACAGTACTTGCTCCTAAAGTTTTGGCGGAGTAACGTAAATGACAAACGTTACTCCAAAATAAAGATCCGCTCTCCTACCTGAATCTGGCCCATTGTCTTTTTGTTTTTTTGATTCGAAGTATGGAGAAATGGAAGAAAAAGTATATAAAATAAAGAATTTATAAAAAAAAAAAAAAAAAAAAAAGAACTGCAGTCAACGACCTTGGAATTACTGCTGCTGAAGAACTAGATCTGCTCATCAGGTGGCTTGGCCCATATTCTGTAGAGAGAGTCAGGAGATTTAGGTGTGTCTACATTGACAACCCAACCGCAGGCCTCACCGCTGCTTGGGAAAGGCTAGAACAAAGCTTTGGCAGTTCAGAAGCCATAGAAAATGCTCTATTCAGACAACTGCAAGTTCCAGTTACAAACATCCAGAGTGGTAAGATTGAAAACATTAGTCGCTTATGTCCTATCCACAAGAAACCTCATCCTGTCAAACAATGTATTGACTTCGGGAAGAAAACACTTCAGGAATGAACTCTCTTTCCCCATCAAAGTATGGTGGGGAGAATACAACTCAAGTCACTGAGATCCCTGCAATAACGTCTTCGTGTACTGAAGTCTGCAGGGAAGACCTTTGTGGTAAGTCTTGTGCCAAACTATGCTTAGTGAAAGTTTATCACAAGGATCGTCCACAAAAGACTGTTAAGGGGTACGACATCTTAGATAATCAAAGTGATCAATCACTAGCAAGATCTGAACTGTTTGAGTTACTTGATTTAAAAGGGGATATCCACCCCTACACTCCAGGTACCTGTAATGGTACTACAGTGCTCTCCGGGAGAAGAGCCTATGGACTTGTTGTGGCTTCCATGAAAGGAGACCTAGAATTATCCTTGCCAAGACTTGTAGAATGCAACCAAATACTGGCCAACAAGGAAGAGATCCCTACACCATCAGCTTCTCTTCACCACACCCACTTAAGGGATATAGCTGAGAAAAATACAGCCAGTTGACAACCACACACAGATCCTGCTTTTGCTGGGAAGAGACATTCTAAAAGTCCATAAAGTACGCCAGCACATAGATGGACCTTCAGACGCTCCATTGACCTTGGCTGGTTCATCATTGGCAATGTCTGCATAGGTAAGATGAAACCATCTACCGATATTGCACCATCACAAGTCCGGCCAAATTAGGGTAGTCTTCCAGTGCTCAGCAGGAGCATGTCTCAAAGAAAGGCCTATGGGTCTCATTACCAAGGTCTTGCATAGCGATGACGGGAAGGTTTTGAAGGTTGAAGTAAAGGTGACCAAAGGAGGTACAACATGGACTTTCTTCTGATCAGTCACAGAGCTGGTACTTCTCCCGCCTAATAAGCAACTCGTGTATCCGAATCAATTACTTACAAGTCATGGCGGGAGAATATTGCCATGAGCCACTTTTGGTTCAAAACATTGTCCATAGTCATGGGACATTTGAAAGATGTAGGGTTTCAGCGTCATGAAACCCTACATCTTTCAATTGTCCCATGACTATGGACAATGTTTTGAACCAAAAGTGGCTCAAAACATTGTCCATAGTCATGGGACATTTGAAAGATGTAGGGTTTCAGCGTCATGAAACCCTACATCTTTCAAATGTCCCATGACTATGGACAATGTTTTGAACCAAAAGTGGCTCAAAACATTGTCCATAGTCATGGGACATTTGAAAGATGTAGGGTTTCATGACGCTGAAACCCTACATCTTTCAAATGTCCCATGACTATGGACAATGTTTTGAACCAAAAGTTGTGACTCTTGTTATATTGTTGGTTTTGCATGTTTGTTACTTGGACTATTTTTTTTTTTTTTGTAGTTTGAGTTATGAAATCTAAAGATTTCAGGCGGAGTGTCATGTCCCATGACTGGACCCTCTTTCATATACCTGTCTAAAGAGAAAACGATCTTGTAGGTTGCATGTTTACTTTTTGCTTATGGTCTGTGGAGGCCTGCCTGTGTCATTCAGTGTTCTCTATTGTTCACGTTCCTTTACTGTATAAAAGCTGCCGGGACATATGCATGTAAGCATTGGGAGCATTTTGGCAAGACAGAAAAGGCCTACAGGTATGGCATTTGCGTTAAACATTATTTTAACCAATGGCACATTGACTTTAAGATCATGAAACAGTTTATGTAAAAGGTGAACTTAGCCTTTAACAAACTTTAGATCTAGTGAATGCAATATCTTTATTTTTTTTCAAGCTTTTTTCTCTTTATTTTCACCTGATGATGATTTTCTCTTTATTTTCACCTGATGATTCTTCCGGTAACACACTTCCAGTTTCAACTTGAAAACAACATAGTATCAGAACAGAAAAAATATACAGAATCTTCTACATTTTTTTATGTCTCAGGGATAGTTAAAAACAATGCAATTGAGTCAGCACAGAAGAGATCACAGGAAATTCTGAGTTCACAAGATTTTTATTAATAGTTTAATACATTATTTTGAGCTCAAACACGTATAACAAAATGGTGTATATCTAATAGGGGTGCAACGGATAAAAAAAAAAAAAAAAAAAAAACTCATGGTTCGGATCGTTCCTTGGATCAGAGTTACGGATCGGATCATTTTTCGGATCAGCAAAAAAATTGCAGCCTCACTGTGCCCCAAATTGCCACCTCACTGTGCCTCCAATTGCAGCCTCACTGTGCCCCCAATTTTCGCCTTACTGTGCCCCCAATTGCCGCCTCACTGTTCCCCCAATTGACGCATCACTGTGCCCCCAATTGCTGCCTCACTGTGCCCCCAATTGTAGCCTCACTGTGCCCCCAATTTCAGCTTCACCATGCCCCAAATTGCAGCCTCACTGTGCCCCCAATTGCAGCCTCGCCAGGGCGGAGGAAGTGAGAGGGCAGCCAGCAGGGCCAGATTTCCTTTCCCTGCTGCCCCAAGGCCAGGTTCTGCAATGCACCCCCACCAGCCTCCCCACCCCCCCAATCAATGGAGAATAGCAATTGTATAGCAGGGGCGGCATGGTTAGTTCAAGTATTTTTTGTTTCTTTTTTTTTTATTACTTTATCACTTTTTTTGTAGTTTGTCGTTTTACCTTTTTTTGTATAATTTTCTTATTTTAAATATTATTTTTCTTATTCTTTACTTTTTAATTACTTATTTTATTAATTTAATGATTATTTCTTTTTTTTTTTTACACTTAACTTTATTGCTATCACACAGGAGAAAACAATTCCCTGTGTGATAGCAATTGGAGTTGACAGGTTCTCTTTATTGACCCTGTCACCTCCAAAAACAGGAGTCCTAGCACTGTGCTAGAACTCCTGTCACAGCTGAGATGGGAAAAGCACAGCTCACCCGTCTCACTGTGTGCATTGGTGGCAGACTCGGCAGCCGGGGGAGGAGGGGGACAGAGTCCAAAAGACAGAGCCAGCCGAGAGAGGTATGTGGGGGGGGACTGATGGCTGCACACATGTTCTGCTAGAAAGCAACTCACAGCCTGTATGTTGAAACTGTCTCCACGTTTCTCGCACACAGCCCCCGCCTCCTCCAAACCCCACAGAACACATTCCAGCATTGGACCTGCATTCTGTCTATCACAAAGTGGTTAGGAGCAGGCGGGGGCTGTGTGCGAGCAGAGCGGAGTAAATTTCAATGTGTGTTTTACCGCTCTGCTCTGTAATCCCGTGGCACGCCGCGGATCACGTGTGTGCCGATCTGATGTCATTGATCTGTGCGGATCACGGATCAATGACGATCTGTTGCACCACTAACATCTAACCCATGGGTCTTCAAACTACGGCCCTCCAGTTGTTCAGGAACTACAATTCCCATAATGCCTAGTCATGTCTGTGAATGTCAGTGTGTTACAATGCCTCATGGGATGTGTAGTTCTACAACATCTGGAGGGCCGTAGTTTGAGAATCCCTGATCTAACCAAACAAAAAGTGACCAAGCATGCAGAGGTACGTAGAATCATATTTATTTTTACCTCTGCTAAGAAAATTTACCGTTTTGTGCACAACATATTTGACAACCACCAGTGGCGGAATTATCACTGTTGCAGCAGTCGCACTTGCGACTGGGTCCTGTAGTTCTCCGCCGCTTTCAGGGGGCCCGCCGACCGCCCGTTCGTTTGTGTGACCAGGGCTGGCGCTAGCTAGTTGTGCACTTGACAGGGCGGAAAATTTAGTGGGTGTGCGGTTTTGCTACTTGCGGAGGGTGCGGACGTGCGGGGGGGGGGGGGGCACTGGCATAGCTGCTTCCTCCTAAAGGTACTTTCCTGTGTCTCCGACTCTCCGTGCATTGCCCCCATGTTCAGTCCCCGTGATTGGCCAAATGGGGTCATGTGCAGCGGCAGGGCTAGCCTATCCACGATCGAGTTAGATCCTGATGTCCCGCCTCCGCCCATGTTCAGTCTCCTGCACACTGTGATTTGGCGAAGGCGGGACATCAGGAGCAACCGCGATTGTTAACAGGTCAGCCCAGCCGCCCAATCACAGCGAACCGCGGGGAAGACAAATGTATTTTGAGACGCCGCCATCTTCTCCTCCTCCACAGAAAGAACATTCTCCCTTGTGATGGTGAGATGGCCCCCCTCTGATAGTTCCGCTCTCCACTTGTCCATTGTGTGTCCGCCCAGGTGGGATAAGGTGGGGAGAGCTGCAGGCTGCTGTCTGGACGTTTCCCCCGCCGCCCCCCTCCCCTTTTCATGTCAGCAGCACGGGAAAGAGAAGTATTTTCCTGCCCGTTTTTCTTCCCTCCCCATTGGCCCAGTTTTCAGTAGAGAGCAGACTACAGTCTCCAGCATGCACTTTGCTGGGGAAAAAGAGAAAACACAGAAACAAGGTGATGAGTCAGTGGTACACTGTAACAGCTACAGGAGACATGAAAGAAGACTGTGCTGGGGGAACTAATAGCCCCAGCATCACCAGACAGAGCCACGCTGTACCCGCACCACCAGAGAGAGACCCACGCTGTACCCGCACCACCAGAGAGAGACCCACGCTGTACCCGCACCACCAGAGAGAGACCCATGCTGTACCCGCACCACCAGAGAGAGACCCACGCTGTACCCGCACCACCAGAGAGAGAGCCACGCTGTACCCGCACCACCAGAGAGAGCCACAATGTACCCGCACCACCAGAGAGCCACAATGTACCCGCACCACCAGAGAGGGAGAGCCACAAAAGCCACGCTGTACCAGCACCACCAGAGAGAGACCCACGCTGTACCCGCACCACCAGAGAGAGACCCACGCTGTACCCGCACCACCAGAGAGAGACCCACGCTGTACCCGCACCACCAGAGAGAGACCCACGCTGTACCCGCACCACCAGAGAGAGACCCACGCTGTACCCGCACCACCAGAGAGAGACCCACGCTGTACCCGCACCACCAGAGAGAGACCCACGCTGTACCCGCACCACCAGAGAGAGACACAAGCTCTACCCGCACCACCAGAGAGAGACACAAGCTGTACCCGCACCACCAGAGAGACCCACGCTGTACCCGCACCACCAGAGAGAGACCCATGCTGTACCCGCACCACCAGAGAGAGAGCCACGCTGTACCCGCACCACCAGAGAGAGCCACAATGTACCCGCACCACCAGAGAGCCACAATGTACCCGCACCACCAGAGAGGGAGAGCCACAAAAGCCACGCTGTACCAGCACCACCAGAGAGAGACCCACGCTGTACCCGCACCACCAGAGAGAGACCCACGCTGTACCCGCACCACCAGAGAGAGACCCACGCTGTACCCGCACCACCAGAGAGAGACCCACGCTGTACCCGCACCACCAGAGAGCCATGCTGTACCTGCACCACCAGAGAGAGACCCACGCTGTACCCGCCCCAACAGAGAGAGACCCACGCTGTACCCGCACCAACAGAGAGAGACCCACGCTGTACCCGCACCACCAGAGAGAGACCCACGCTGTACCCGCACCACCAGAGACCTACGCTGTACCCGCACCACCAGAGAGCCACGCTGTACCCGCACCACCAGAGAGCCACGCTGTACCCGCACCACCAGAGAGCCACGCTGTACCCGCACCACCAGAGAGCCACGCTGTACCCGCACCACCAGAGAGCCACGCTGTACCCGCACCACCAGAGAGAGAGAGTGCGTAATGCTGTCTAGCACCAGAGAGAGAGAGCAGGTAAGTGTCACTGGGCAGTGTGGGCACAATAGGAGACAGAGAGTACTAGCATTATATGGCCACAATAGGACTGGGACACTGATAAAAAGCCGATTTCACTGTAAAGGAGCACTGTAATCATTGCAGTGCCCCTTTACAGTGCAGTCCCCTCTATATCACAGTGTCCCTGCCCACTACAGTGTAGAGGACCGACACCAGCTACCCCCACGAATGGCAACACACCCTGCCCCTGGGAAATTTGGCTGCTCAGTCTTAAAATTCCCGGGCCTATTTTTTGTCTCAGTCCGGGCCTGGTTAGTGTAGTGGTCACTATAGTATAGTATACCATCACCCACCCCTCCAGTACCACCGCCACCACCCCCCTCCAGTACCACTGCCACCAACACCCCCCCCTCCAGTACCACTGCTATCAGCCCTCCTCCAGTACCACTGCCATCACCCCCCCTCCAGTACCACCACCATCACCCCCCTCCAGTACCACCGCCATCTCCCCCCCTCCAATACCACTGCTATCAGCCCCCCTCCAGTACCACTGCTACTACCCCCTCCAGTACCACCACCATCACCCCCCTCCAGTACCACCACCATCACCCCCCTCCAGTACCACCGCCATCTCCCCCCTCCAGTACCACTGCTATCAGCCCCCCTCCAGTACCACCACCATCACCCCCCCTCCAGTACCACTGCTATCACCCCCCCTCCAGTACCACTGCTATCAGCCCCCCTCCAGTACCACCACCATCACCCCCCCCTCCAGTACCACCGCTATCAGCCCCCCTCCAGTACCACCGCCATCACCCCCCCTCCAGTACCACTGCTATCACCCCCCTCCAGTACCACCACCACCTCCCCTCCTCCAATACCACTGCTATAAGCCCCCCTCCAGTACCACTGCTACTACCCCCCTCCAGTACCACCACCATCACCCCCCTCCAGTACCACTGCTATCAGCCCCCCTCCAGTACCACCACCATCTGCCCCCCTCCAGTACCACCGCTATCACCCCCCCTCCAGTACCACCGCTATCACCCCCCCTCCAGTACCACCGCTATCACCCCCCCCTTCAGTACCACTGCTATCACCCCCCCCCCTCCAGTAGCACTGCTATCACCCCCCCCCCTCCAGTACCACTGCTATCACCCCCCCTCCAGTACCACTGCTATCACCCCCCCTCCAGTACCACTGCTATCACCCCCCCACCGGTACCACTGCTACTTCCCCCCTCCAGTGCAACCACCATCACCCCCCCCTCCAGTACCACTGCTATCAGCCCCCTCCAGTACCACCGCTATCAGCCCCCTCCAGTACCACCGCTATCAGCCCCCTCCAGTACCACCGCTATCAGCCCCCTCCAGTACCACCGCTATCAGCCCCCTCCAGTACCACCGCTATCAGCCCCCTCCAGTACCACCGCTATCAGCCCCCTCCAGTACCACCGCTATCAGCCCCCTCCAGTACCACCGCTATCAGCCCCCTCCAGTACCACCGCTATCAGCCCCCTCCAGTACCACCGCTATCAGCCCCCTCCAGTACCACCGCTATCAGCCCCCTCCAGTACCACCGCTATCAGCCCCCTCCAGTACCACCGCTATCAGCCCCCTCCAGTACCACTGCTATCAGCCCCCCTCAAGTTCCACCACTGCCACCCCCCCTCAAGTTCCACCACTGCCACCCCCCCTCAAGTTCCACCACTGCCACCCCCCCTCAAGTTCCACCACTGCCACCCCCCCCTCAAGTTCCACCACTACCACCCCCCCTCAAGTTCCACCACTATCACCCCCCCTCAAGTTCCACCACTACCACCCCCCCTCCAGTGCCTCCACCACCACCCCCTTTAAAGTTGAAATCGGAAACAGAAATGTTTTACTTTGTTGTACAATGGAAAAAAATATAGTAGCAAAATCATGCTTTTCGGGGGGGCCCTTTATGATTTCTTGCACCGGGGCCCTGAAGTTTCTAGTTACGCCTCTGACAACCACCTATAACCCTGGAAAAACACACACAGACTCTGTGCTACAGAAACTTTTATGCTGAATTATTACATTAATTGCAAAAGTTTATAGACAGGATAGAACAAGCAACAAAGTGAAAATCAATGCACAGAGTGACTATTGTCTATGTTTTAGACCTTGTTAGATTGACAGCTAGGCAGAAAAATGCGAGCAAGAGACCAGCATGCATAAAGATAAGCAATCTATCTGATGCCTATTCATTTTTAACACAAGATGTGTTTTTACAGGGATTCAATTCTTCAAGTTCTTCAGCTTCAGATGTTGTACTGTTTCATTTGGTGTTTTTATAAAACCTGTGCTCTTCCACATAATAAGCTGAAATAGTATAATCTCACCAATGAATAGTAATTAATCAAAGATTGTACCTTTGAAATATATACATTAGCAATATAAATCGGAATCAGTTTTTTTTTTATTTCTTCCGTTTCCAAACATAAAAATAAAATAGAAAAAAAACCTTATTAAAATAAGGTTGTTGCAATATTTCTATTGGTTTCTAAAAGCTAACATTATAAGGCCTAATTTTTCAAGCTAACGCACCAAGAAGATGATCCTTATTTTTTTTTTTCAAATAGCTCAGTTCAAAAAGATTTGAAAATAACTGAAATAAGGATCCTTATCTTTCTTGTGAAGAGGGCAGGAGGGCCCATGAACAGTCCACACAAGTTTGTCCTGCATCTTTACTTAGCAACAGTTTCAATTCATGAGGGCTTTGTACAGCAAGTCCAAAACAAAATATCTGCTTGTCTGTGTTACTAACAGTTCTTTATTAACCACTTCCCACCCACACCACTGTGGATTGACATCCCCAATGTGGCTCCGTTATCCTTACTGGGAGTCATATGACATCCAGCAGGATAAGATTCGTGCATGCCCACCCCCCGGTGGCGATCAGTGGTGTTGTCACTCTGACACACTGCATCTCTGATCATGGTAAAGAGCCTATAACATAGGCTCTTTACCTCGTAATCAGCTGTGACCAATCACAGCTGATCACAGTGGTAACCAGGAAGTGTCTGTAATCGGCTTTCCTTGGTTCATGCTGACAGGGAGAGTCGATCAGCTGCTCTCCTATCACAGGGGGGTTGTGCGCTGATAATCAGTGCATTGATAATCAGGGCATTGATTATCAGTGCAGCCCCCATCAGAAGTGCCAATCAGTGCCCATCAAAATCCCAATCAGTGCCCATCAGAGTGTCAATCAGTGCCCATCAGTAATGCCTGTCAGTGCCCTTCACAGATGCCAATCAGTGCTCAGTAATGACTGTCAGTACCTCCTCATCAGTGCTGCCTATCAGTGTCTCCTATTAGTGCCCATAAGTAGTGCCTATCAGTGTCACCTATTAGTGCCCAACAGTGCTGCATATCTGTGGCACCTATCAGTGCCCATAAATTCTACATATTGGTGCCTCCTCATCAGTGCCACCTTATTAGTACCGCCTCATCAGTGCCCATCAGTACAGTCTCATCAGTCCCTGTTAGTGCAGCCTTGTTAGTGCCTGTCAGTGTAGAGAACATTTTTTATAACAGAAACTTATTTTAACATTTCGGTCTTTTTTAGTTTGTTTAGCAAAAAAAAACAGTGGTGATTAAATACCACCAAAAGAAAGCTATATTTATGGGAAGAAAATGATACACATTTAGATTGGGTACAGCATTGCATGACCACGCAATTGTCATTCAAAATGTGACAGCGCTGAAAGCTGAAAATTGTCCTGGGCAGGAAGGGGGGAAGTGCCCTGTATTTAAGTGGTTAATGGTGTTCCCCTACTGGGTTACTCAAAACTTCCACAGAAGAGAGAGAGAGCTAGAAAGACTCTGAAAATCAGTCAGATAGCATATATAAAGACCTAAAAACAGCTAAGGCCGCGTACACACGATCAAATTAATCTGCTGGAAACGGTCCGACGGACCGTTTCAGCAGACAAATCCGATCGTGTGTACGGGCGAGCAGACGGGTTTTTCCAGCAGACAAATTTTAAAGCATGCTTTAAAATCTGTCTGCTGGGAACCCGTCCGTCCGACATGTCTGCTGGTTAGTACACTAACCAGCAGACATATCTGTCCGCACATGCGTCGAATAGATTCGATGCATGCGCGGAAATGTTTTACTTCCTGGTGACGGTGACGTCAACATCACCGCCATGTCACCACGCTGTCTGCCGGCGGGGATTTTGGTTTGATCGTGTGTACACGATCAAATCAATATATCCCAGCAGACAAATCCGATCAAAGCGGTCTGTCAGACCGATTTGATCGGATTTATTTAATGGTGTGTACGCGGCCTAAGAGTATATGAATTCTAGGTGATATAAACAAAGAGAGGGAGAGTCAGTCATCTTAACAGTCCATATGGTTATATTGTAGTTACAATTCAGAACACAGAAAAAAGAAATGCAGCACATTTCATGCACCAAACCACCGCTCTCCACTAGGGCTTAAAGTAGAACTATAGGCAAAACTTTTTTTTCATTTTGGATAGAGTAAGGGAGGGTTAAAACCCTTGGCGAAAAATCTGACATCTGTGTCCTATTGCGGATATTTCCCTTTACTTCCTGTCCCATAGACAAACAGGAAGTGAGGTGAAATCCCTACAAATTAAGGATATTTCTTGGGGATCCCCAGGCCACCATAATTAGTGTCCCTATTGGAAGATTTCCCCTCTAAAGCCGCGTACACATGATCAAATTTATCTGCTAAAACTGGTCCGACAGGCCGTTTCAGCAGACATCTCTGATCGTGTGTACGGGCTAGCAGACAGGTTTTTCCAGCAGACAAGTTTTAAAGCATGCTTTAAAACTTGTCTGCTGGAAACCCGTCTGTCTGACATGTCCGCTGGTTAGTACGCCTAACCAGCGGACAAAAATCTCCCGCATGCGCCGAATGGATTAGACGCATGCGTGGAAGTATTTTACTTCTTGGAGTGGTGACATCAACGTCACCGCGCTGTCTGTCCGCGGGGATTTTGGTTTGATCGTGTGTACACTGATCAAACCAAAATATCCCAGCAGACATATCCGATGAAAACGGTCTGTCCGACCGTTTTCATTGGATTTGTTTAGTCGTGTCAAATCGATTGTCGTGTCAAATGGATTTCGACGCATGCGTGGAAGTATTTTACTTCCTGGAGTGGTGAGGTGGTGACGTGGTGGCGTCACCGCCACGTCACTGCGTCCTAAGCCCGAGGGATTTTCGTCCGATAGTGTGTACACGCCATTAATGAAGTGAAACACATACATTTTTAAAGTTATAAAAAGATATTCCAAGCTCTGAACATCTCAGAGAGCACTGTTTAAGCCATCATCCAAAAATGAAAAGAGTATGGCACGACTGCAAACCTAACAAGACATGGCTGTCCATCTAAACTGACAGGCCGGGCAAGGAGAGCATTAATCAGAGAAGCAGCCAAGAGGCCCATAGTAACTATGGAGGAGCTTCAGAGATCCACCTCTCAGGTGGGAGAATCTGTCCACAGGACAACTATGAGGCGGCGTACACACGAGGGGATATGTCCGCTGAAAACGGTCCGATGGACCGTTTCAGCAGACATCTCCGCTCGTGTGTATGGGCTAGCGGACAGATTTCTCCACCCGACAGATTTCAAAGCAAGCTTTGAAATCTATCCGGTGGAATCTGTCCGCCCGACATGTCTGCTGGTTAGTACACTTACCAGCAGACATGTCGGCCCCCACCGCCGCCGCGCCGCTGCCGAATGGATTCGGCGCATGCGCGGAAGTGTTTTACTTCCTGGTGCGGTGACGTGTCGGTGACGCGGCGGCGTCAACGTCACCGCCGCGTCACCGCGCCGTCTGGCGGCGGGGAATTTGATCCGATGGTGTGTACACGCCATCGGATCAAACTCCCGATCGGACATATCCGATGGAAATGGTCCGCGGACCGTTTTCATCGGATATGTCCGATCGTCTGTACGCCGCCTGAGTCGTGCACTCCACAAATCTGATATTTATGAAAGAGTGGCAAAAAGAAAGCCATTGTTGAAAGAAAGCCATAATTAGTCCCATTTGCAGTTTGCAAGAAGCCATGTTGGGGACACAGCATGTGGAAGAAGGTGCTCTGGTCAGATGAAACTAAAATTTAACTTTTTGACCTAAAAGCAAAATGCTATGTGTGGACCCTGAACACACCATCCTCACCATGAAACATGGTGGTGGCAGCATCATGTTGTGGGGATGCTTTTCTTCAGCAGGGACAGGAATGCTGGTCAGAGTTGATGGGAAGATGGAGCCAAATACAGGGCAATCTTAGAAAGAAACCTATAAGGCCACGTACACACGGGCAGACAGATTTGTTCAAATCGGTCGGACAGACCGATTTGAACAAATCTGTCTGCTGGGATGTATTGGTTTGATCGTGTACACACGATCAAACCAAAATCCCCGCCGGCAGACAGCGCGCTGACGTGTCAGTGACGTGTCAGTGACGTGTCAGTGACGTGTCAGTGACGTGTCAGTGACGTTGACGCCGCCACGTCACCGCACCAGGAAGTGGATTACTTCCGCGCATGCGTCGAATCCATTCGACGCATGTGCGAGAAGATATGTCTGCTGGTTAGCGTACTAACCAGCAGACATATCGGGCCGACGGGTTCCCAGCCGACAGATTTGAAAGCAGGTTTTCAAATCTGTCAGCTGGCCAAATCCGTCGGCTCGCCCCTACACAAGATCAAATCTGTCTGCTGGGACGATCGGGCCGACCGTTTCCAGCAGATAGATTTGATCGTGTGTACGCGGCCTTAGAGTCTGCAAAAGACTTGAGACTGGGGCAGAGGTTTACCTTCCAGCAGGACAAAGACCCTAAACATAACAACCAGAGCTACAATGGCATGGTTTAAATTAAAGCATATTCATTGGAGTGGACTAGTCAAATTCCAGACCTAAATACAATTGATAATTAGTGGCAAGAATTGAAAATTGCTGTTCACAGACACACTCCAATCTGACAGAGCTTGAGCTATTTTGCAAAGAAAAATTTGCAAATAATTCACTCTAGATGTGCAAAGCTGGTAGAGACATACCCAAAAAGACTTGCAGCTGTAATTGCAGCAAAAGGCGGTTCATTCTACAAAGTATTGACTCAGGGGGGCTGAGTACAAATGCACGCCATACTTTTCACATATTTATTTGTAAAAAATATTTGAAACTCATTTATCATTTTCCTTCCACTTCACAATTATGTGCAACTTTGTGTTGGTCTATTTTATAAAAACCCAATAAAATACATTTCCGATTTCCGTTTTTGGTTGTAACATGACAAAATGCAGTGTGTGTGTGTGTGTATATATATATATATATATATATATATATATATATATATTAGTGTATATAGTGTATTTAGGATAAGCTAATTGGAGTATGTTTTTATTAGGTATTACAGGTTCTAGATTTAAATAGAAAAGCTAGAAACATGGCACTGCAGAGGTGTTTTCAATCTCTGTATCAATGCCATAAAACTACCTAGTACACGTGATGCTATAACAAATAAAAAAACACAGTACAACTTGGAATTATGTGGTTACATCTCTATCCATTTAATGCCCTACATAACTTTGAAATTGTAAGTTATAAACTCAAATTTTATTGTAGTAATGTATGCAGTTAAAGTAACTGTAAAGTATAATTATCACATTAAATGCAATCATCTTTTGCCATGAAAACTGTGCTTGGACATGAAAGTGTTTTCTAATAATATAAAATAACATGTATCAGCTGTACCCATTAGCATTAACGTGTAATGCTAAATTTAAGAGGGTTTATTTACTAAAGGACAACATGTTCCCTTAGCTTAGTAAAGCTATATTTACATCACCTGTCCAATCATAGGCAAAGAAACACATTTTTGTAATTTATTTAGATTCCAAAGTAAATACATACATGCTTTCTTGGCTGCAGTCCTATAGTAAATCATCTTTAGTTTGTATTAAACCCCAAAAATAATGTTTTTCGCTATAGTGTCAGATAGTTAGTGGAAAACTCTACACAAGTTATTTCATGACTAAATGCTAGTAGACAATTACATTTATATCCAAGGCTGGGTTCACACCGCAGCAGGCAACAGGCATCGGCTCACACCAGGATATCCGGTGCGTCTCCGTTTACCATTTCAGATCCAATTTCAGCCTGATTTTTTGGCTGAATTTGGACCTGAAATGGACCAGAAGCCAGATTGAACTCCTGTGCAATTCACACTCGCCGCTTTGGAGATGTGTAGAAAAAAGGGGGGATAAGGTTGGGACTTTACATGAGGCATATGATAGACTACAACCATAGGCCTCCATCCCTGTAAATGGATAGAAGGGGGGAGGTTTTGGGACTTTAAATGAGATGCGTTTTTAGCAAAATGCAATTACATATATATATATATATAAATATATATATATATATATATATATATATATATATATATGTGGAATATATTTTTTTTCCCATAATACCCAGGCTCAAAGTTACCAGCCAAAAAAGCAACAAACCAAATTAGAAAAAAGAGGGGTGTTCCGGCGCTCATAGTGACTGGAAGCCTGGAAAGCGACAGTGGTACTGGTAGCTAGAACTGTACCTATGGAAAAGGGTCTCACAAATGGATACATTATGAGGAGGCAGCCTTCCTGTAGAGGGTGTCCATGACCTCTGTGAATATTTGGAAGAAGAAAGAGGGGGTGGAGGCGCCAACTCAAAAACTAAAAAATAACCTTAAAAACAGCAGTCTACTTAAAATGTGAGTATAGGTGTGTACTCACAGGTTCGCTGAGTAGTAATCCATCGGGGGGATTTTTGCTACTAGGTGTGTGCCTTTTCACCGGCTCTAGTGATGTCTGCACGACTTCAGTGTAAATGGGCCCAGGAAGCTCCTTGCTGGGAAGCAAGGAGCTTCCTGGGCCCATCCACACTGAAGCCGTGCAGACGTCACCAGAGCCGGTGAAAAGGCACACACCTAGTAGCAAAAACCCCCCCGATGGACTACTACTCAGCGAACCTGTAAGTACACACCTATACTCACATTTTAAGTAGACTGCTGTTTTTAAGGTTATTTTTTAGTTTTTGAGTTGGCGCCTCCAACAAACCAAATTAACCTGTCTAGCTGTAAGCATTAAAAACAGAGGTTTATTTGCATGCATTTGCAAATACCTGTGTTAACTGCAGGCCCTGTCAAGGCTCTCTGCGTACTGCAGTTCCTAACTATGAATTTTAAAGTCTCCTCAGTAGGAGCACAAGAGTGCTAATCAATAGATAGGGGACAGGTGATCACCTGACCATGCCCCTACCTATAGCTGGTCTAGCAAAAAAGAGCACTGGGAAAAACCAAAAGAAATACAAGAGTGGAACCAATCATGCCTACCAAACCAAAACACCACCAAACCAAGAGCAGACCACATCAACCTGGGTCAGCTAGTCAAAAATGACAATGCTTATTTAACTGTCAGTGGTGAATCTGTGGAGGCACTTTATTCCACTTCTGAAACGCATCTCTATCCCTGGATAATGTCGAAAAAAGGGAGGATAAGGTTGGGACTTTACATGAAGCATAAGATAGAGTACAACCATAGGCCTCCATCCCTGTAAATGGATAGAAGGGGGGAAGGTTTTGGGACTTTAAATGAGATGTGTTTTTAGCAAAATGCAATTAAATATATATATGGAATATAACAAATGTTTCCATAATACCCAGGCTCAAAGGTATCAGCCAAAAAAGCAACAAACCAAATTAACCTGTCTAGCTGTAAGCATTAAAAACAGAGGTTAAGTTGCACACATTTGCAAATACCTGTGTAAGCTGCAGGCCCCGTCAAGGCCTTCTGTGTACTGCAGTTCCTAACTATGAATTTTAAAGTATCCTCAGTAGGAGCACAGGAGTGCTAATCAATAGGTAGGGGACAGGTGATCACCTGACCATGCCCCTACCTATAGCTGGTCTAGCAAAAAAGATCAATGGGAAAAACCAAAAGAAATACAAGAGTGGAACCAATCATGCCTACCAAACCAAAACCACCAGACCAAGAGCGGACCACATCAACCCAAGGGCGGATCCAGAGTCTAGTCTCGGGGGGGGCACTGCCAGAAAATAAGGTGTTGCTTACAGAACTCAATTAGGTGTCCGATGTGTCCGCTGCAATGTTGCAGTACTGCTAAAAAATCAATGATCCCCGCCATTACTAGTAAGACATATTTAAATATGAATGCCATAAATCTATCCCATGGTTTGTAGACGATTGTCAGGGACTGCAGACGTGGTACAAGAGATGGTCAGAGACTGCAGACATGGTACAAGAGGTGGTCAGAGAATGCAGATATGGTACAAGAGATGGTCAGAGACTGCAGACGTGGTACAGGAGATGGTCAGACTACAGACGTGGTACAAGGAGATGGTCAGAGACTGCAGACTTGGTACAAGGAGATGGTCAGAGACTGCAGACGTGGTACAAGAGTTGGTCAGGAAAACCGCAGACGTGGTACAAGAGATGGTCAGAAAACTGCAGACGTGGTACAAGGGATGGTCAGAGACTGCAGACGTGGTACAGGAGATGGTGAGAGACTGCAGGCATGGTACAAGAGATGGTCAGAGACTGCAGACGTGGTACAAGGAGATGGTCAGAGACTGCAGACGTGGTACAAGAGATGGTCAGAGACTGCAGACGTGGTACAGGAGATGGTCAGAGACTGCAGACGTGGTACAAGGGATGGTCAGAGACTGCAGACGTGGTACAAGGGATGGTCAGAGACTGCAGACGTGGTACAAGAGATGGTCAGAGACTGCAGACGTGGTACAAGGGATGGTCAGAGACTGCAGACGTGGTACAGGAGATGGTGAGAGACTGCAGGCATGGTACAAGAGATGGTCAGAGACTGCAGACGTGGTACAAGGAGATGGTCAGAGACTGCAGACGTGGTACAAGAGATGGTCAGAGACTGCAGACGTGGTACAAGAGATGGTCAGAGACTGCAGACGTGGTACAAGGGATGGTCAGAGACTGCAGACGTGGTACAAGGGATGGTCAGAGACTGCAGACGTGGTACAAGAGATGGTCAGAGACTGCAGACGTGGTACAAGGGATGGTCAGAGACTGCAGACGTGGTACAAGAGATGGCCAGAGACTGCAGACGTGGTACAAGGGATGGTCAGAGACTGAAGACATGGTACAAGAGATCATTGCAGCCTCACTGTGCATATGAACGCAGCCCCACCTTTGTATATCAATGCAGTCCCACTTTTGTATATCAATGCAACCCCACTTTTGCATATCAATGCATCCCCACTTTTGCATATCAATGCAATTCCACTTTTGTCTATCAATGCACCCCCGCTTTTGTCTATGAATGCAGCCACACTGTGCACGGCACTCACCATGGCATTGCCTCGATCACACACAGCAGGCATCTCCTCTCCCGACGTGTGTCATGGAACAAACAGGAGCTGAAGGTCTGTGTTCGGTAGGCCAGTGTGCTCTAGCAAGGTCCCCCCCTAGACAGGCTTGTGTGATAGACAAAACACTGATTGTCAGGAAAGGTCCCCCCGCTGGTGATTTTGCCTGTTATTTGGGCTGCAGTACTGGCCTCCACCAGCGGGGAGTTATTGGCAGTATGGAGCACACAGCCCTTCCTGCGTTCAGGTGTGACCTAAATGCAATCAGCACGCCTCTATAATACCCGGCGTGTGTAATCACTCCTCGCCCTGGTATCTGTCTACTAACCTGATCCTGAGCCTGATATCTGACCCTGAGCTTGCTGTCCCCTTTCTTGACTTCTGATCTGATCCGACCTGACCTGATCCCTCTCCTGGACATTCCCTTCCTGCCCATTCCCTGTCTGCAGCTTCTTCTGTGATCTCCTGGTATATGACCTCGGCTTGGCTTTTGGTTTATGATTACGGCATTTCCCCTTCACTTATATATGCTTTGTTGTTATTTGTGCACTGTTTGTCTTCACCTGTTTTGTTCACCTTGTAAATAAACACCTTTTATTTCACTGCATACAGTGTTGGTCTCCTCTGTGTAGGCACACAGTACTGGTCTATTTAGAATCCCTGACACTGATTCAATCAGTGTTCCATCTCCATCTACTATCACACGAGCAGGTCTAGCACAGGCAGCACAGCCGAACACAGATCCAGCTCACACACACAGCCAGAGATGCCCGATGTCAGCAGGAGAGAGGGGAGTGCTGCAGTCAGCTACAGCTCAAAGCAGCCTCAGGACAGGCAGCCTACCAGCCCTGGTGATGAGAGAGAGAGAGAGTGACAGACTCGGCAGCAGCAGCTGCAGGCACCGCAAAGCAGTTTAAAAAAATGATAAAAAAAAGTTATAAAACATAAATAAAACAATATATAAAAAAATATAAAAAAAAACATTTATTAAAAAAAGGGGGTTTGACACATGGGGCCCTGGGGACCTCTGAGCCCTTTAATAAAAATATATCTATATATAAAAAAAGAGAAAAAAATAAATAAAATATAAAAAATGTATAAAAAAAAGGAGGGTTGTCCTCCGGGGGCCCTGGGGACCTCTTTGCCCTTTAATAATAATACTAACAATAATAATAATAATAATAATTTATATATATATATATATATATATATATATATATATATATATATATATATACATTTAATAAAAAAAGGGGGGTGGTCATCTGGGGCCCTGGGGATCTCTGGGCCCCTGGGGACCTCCAGACCCCTAAAAAAAAAGGGGGGGTTGCCATACGGGGCCCTGGCGGCCTCTGGGACCATGGGGACCTCCGGACTTCTAATAAAAAAATATGTTAAAAAAATATTTTTTTTTATAAAAAAATAAATGAAAAAAGAGGGGTTTGCCATCTGGGGCCCTGGTGGCCTCCGGGCCCCTGGGGACCTCCGGACCCCTAAAAAAAAAAAAAAAAAAAAAAAAAAAAAATTTTTTTTTTTTTTTAAAGCCAATGTGACATGATTGCCTCGGGGGGGGCAATTGCCCCGTTGCCCCCCCCCCTGGATCCGCCGTTGATCAACCTGGGTCAGCTAGTCAAAAAATGACAATGCATAATTAACTGTCAGTGGTGAATCTGTGGAGGCACTTTATTCCACTCCTGAAACGCATCTCTATCTCTGGATAATGTAGAAAAAAAGGGGGGATGTGTGAACCGGCTCCATGGAGAGCCAGTCACGCAAAAATGTGAATCCAACCTTAATCTGCAACCAGTTGTGTTTTTCTAAAAGTGACCTCCTGGTAATTATGGTAGGATTTACGGTAGAGAATTCTGTGCATAGTTTTATGTATAGAGCACCCAATTAATCTAATGCCCTACTCATGTGATTAGCTGATTGTTTTACTCAGATACATTTCTGTTACTGCAACAGACACTAGGGTTAATCATATGATTTATGAAACATTTACCACCCCTGCTTATGTAAGTTTAAAAAAAAGTAGTGAATGACATATTAAACACCCCCTGGACCCCTAGATGCATATTAGAGATCCCTAGAGACAGGGTGGGTTAATAATTCCCCTTAAGACTGATTCAATGGCGACTGGAGGGAATTTAGGAAATTAGGCGCCAGTCACTTTTGCAAATAAATGGCTTTTTTTTTTTACTTGAAAGATATTTTTATTGAAATAACAGAAAAACAGGGGTGTACAGTACAGTGTGACAATGCACATCATAAAAACTTGTACAAAGATAACTGAAAACACATAGGGCCAGATTCAGGTAGAGTTAGGCTGGCGTATCAGTGATACGCCAGCATAACTCTCACTTTGAGCTGGCGTTTCTGTTTTCTGTAAGCAGAAAACAAGAAACGCCGGGTTGGAGTTCCTATACGAGTGGCGTAATTGTATTTTGCCGTCGTATCAGAACTGCAATTTTAAAAATGGCGCTCGGGGCGTTCCCGCTGATTACCGCCGAGAATATGTTAATCAGCGAGAATCGGCAATTTACGATCATACTCGGGCCCAACGCAGTGACTTTACATTTCCGTAAGCGATACGCGGCGTAAAGAAAAACATGCCCCCTAGGTGGAGTATCCTATGTTAAGTATGGCCGTCGTCATCGCGTAGAATTTAATAATGTTCTTGTAGTTTGCGTAAAACGTCCGTGAATGGGGATTGACGTCATTGATGTTCACTGACAGAATTTGGAGCATGCGCACTGACAGTCGACGCATGCGCAGTACGTTTGCCGCGGGATCGCGCCTAGTTTAAATAATACATGCCCCCTACCCGCCCAATTTGAATTCTGCCAGCTCATTTTCGCTACGCCGCCGCAACTTTAGGAGCAAGTGCTATGTGAATAACAGTACTTGCTCCTAAAGTTTCGGCGGAGAAACGTTACTCCAAAATAAAGATTCGCTCTCCTACCTGAATCTGGCCCATAGTAGACATAAGACAAATTATTAGACTGATAATATGTATTCTGAGACAATCAAAAAGACTGAACAGGAAAATCACAGAAAAAGAAACCTCAGTCACCGAGTTTGAATATAAGGTAGATAATGCATCCTCCAACTGCAGACCGAGGCAGGGGCGGACTGACCATTCGGTCCGTCGGGCACGGACCGAGGGCCCCATGACCACTAGGGGGCCCCATCAGGGTTGCTAGCCTTGGTAAAAGCAGGGACAGTTTGTTGGAATCAGTGTATTTTTACATCTATTAGTGAAATGGCCACTACCGACATTATTTTGATGTGCAAATCTCAAGATTGTAGCTGCCCCGCCTCTCCACTGCCTTCTCAGCCAATGGGAGCACAGTGTACACGCCCCCTTCTCCAGCGCGGCTTTTTTGACATACGAGCAGGAGATTGCAGGAGAGGAGAGGGAGGAGGGGACAGCCTGCAGTGTGGGGTGGATTGCTGCCTGATAAAAGGTAAGCTGGCTGAGCTGGAAGAATTGTATTATCAGTGCTTACCTATCCTGGTGAGGAGGGGGAGGGGGGAGGCTGTGTAGCAGCCAGGCTCCTCTTGCTGTTAGCTCGTTTTTCTGTGTGTAAGAGAAATGCCATGCTTCTGGGAGAAGGATGTGCTAATCTTCTCCAATCTCTGCTGCATGTCCCTACTCATCACCTGCCCACCAGTACACAGGCACAGCCTCCTCCTCCTGTATTACCACATGCTATGTCTGTAAGCTGCTGGGGCACTACAAGTACCAGCATGGCAGAAGGGGCAGGGCAGCAGCAGTGTGTTCTATCAGGATGATTTATCTATATATACACACACCAGCACTTTTTTCCCCAAAAATCATCCTGATAGAACACACTGCTGCCCCTTCTGCCATGCTGGTACTTGTAGTGCCCAGCAGCTTACAGACATAGCATGTGGTAATACAGGAGAGGAGGCTGTGCCTGTGTACTGGTGGGAAGGTGATGAGTAGGGAGATGTAGCAGAGATTGGAGAAGTTTAGCACATCCTTCTCCCAAAAGCATGGCACTTCTCACTATATATATATATATATATATATATATATATATATATATATATATACACACACTGTGTATGTGTACTGTGCATGTGTATACCAGGGAGCTGTCCATCCATTAAGGGTACCACCCCCTCTATGTAGAATGTATAGATTCATGCTCGCCGCTGCCCGTCCCACATCTCACCGCCATCATCCACTGCCTGACCTGCCACTAAGATGGCACAGTTGGCTGTATTTGATGGGGCACAGTTGGCTGTATTTGATGGGGCACAGTTGGCTGTATTTGATGGGGCACAGTTGGCTGCATTTGATGGGGCACAGTGGGCTGCATTTGATGGGGCACAGTGGGCTGCATTTGATGGGGCACAGTGGGCTGCATTTGATGGGGCACAGTGGGCTGCATTTGATGGGGCACAGTTGGCTGCATTTGATGGGGCACAGTTGGCTGTATTTGATGGCATAGTGGCTGCATTAGATGGGGCACCGTTGGCTGCATTAGATGGGGCAACGTTGGCTGCATTAGATGGGGCACAGTGGGCTGCATTTGATGGGGCACAGTTGGCTGCATTTGATGGGGCACAGTTGGCTGCATTTGATGGGGCACAGTAGCTGCATTAGATGGGGCACAGTGGGCTGCATTAGATGGGGCACAGTGGGCTGCATTTGATGGGACACAGTTGGCTGCATTTGATGGGACACAGTTGGCTGCATTTCATGGGGCACAGTGAGGCTGCAATTGTTTGCCCATGAGAGGCTTCTGGTGAATTTAGCGGGTCACCAGCTCTAAGCCACTCAGCATGTCACGGAGCTTGGTGCCTCTCCGCATGGGTTTGCCCACATTCATGTTGCATCAAAAAAAGATGGCGGCCATCTCTAAGCCTGGGGGCCCCATAATCTCCTATTGCCCGGGGGCCCCATGAGTTGTCAGTCCGCCCCTGGACCGAGGATAAGGGTGATAAAAAAATAAAAATAAGAAAAAAACAGGAAGAGTAAGAGAAAACCAAAAAGAAAGAAAAAAAATAGATAAATAAAGAACAAGATGAATAGGAGAACAAAAGCAATACAGTCTCATTCAGACACAATATATACCAAAATATAAAAAATTCAGGTCAATCTTGGAAATGCAATAACCACCAAAGATTCCATTTAGCATCATAAATCGGGATAGTATCATGAAGTTTATGGAAAATTTGTTCTGCTAGCATGATCTGATCCATCCTTGAAAGCACCTGCGCAAAAGGAACCGTGGGGGATTTTTCCAATTAGAGGCAATGGCCTAGAGAACAGCCGTCCATAAAGTGTGTATCAAATGTCTTAGGGGTCTAGGAGTGTCTGGGATTTTCTCAAATATTAAACAGTGCCTATACGTCAGATCAATGTGAGTGGTTCTGGCAGTTGGGCATCCCCAAAAGCAATTGGGAGAAGACTGTGGGAAAATCTGGTGTAAACGGTGGGGGTGTATTGTACCAGCATGTAAAAAGTTTGACCGCCATTTCTCGAAAGGACAGAGAAACCGTACACTTATGGAGATTTTGCCAATTCGCCTCCCAGTCAGACAGGTCATAAACTAGACCTAATTCCGACTCCCAATGGACCATGTGTTTAATTTTAGTTCCAATATTATCCAAAACCATGGCTTTAAATACAACAGAGATTATAACCCTCTGCCTAGGACCAGACCAGATTCAAATGGAGAGTATGGTTCAGACGGGGACTGTCCATAATGAGTGATAAAAAAAATGTTGAATTTGCAAAAATCTGTAAAATTCACTTATAGGGGGCCCTTTCAGAGATTGTAGCTGAGAACAAGAGATACATTTATCTTCATGCTGCAAGTCTTCCAAGGACGTCAAACCATGATCAATCCACCAACGGAACGAGCCAGGGTCAGAAAAGGTGGGAGGTAGTCTGGGGGGGGGTCGCAGAAACTAGAGCCAATGATGAGCCATGACGGCTCCATAATTTCAACCCATGAGCCACCAGAAGGTTTAGATCAGCTAACTCCGGGGGACGAGGACCAGAAAACCACAACAGGCCAGGTAAGTAAAAAGGGACAATGGATTCCAGTTCAAATTTTACCCAGGGAACTCTAGGATTCTTGATGCTCCATTGAGCTTGTTGAGTAAACCTACTAGATAGGTAATAGAGCCAGATCTGCAGGACTCCCAGACCACCTAATTTATACGGTCTATACAAAACTGCTCTGGAAAATCTGGCCGGTTCGTCACGCCAGATAAAACGATTAATGCAGGATTGGACCTTGAGGAGAAACGCCTTGGGGATAAGGAGAGCAAGGGAGCGAAATAGACGAAGCAATTTGGGGAGAATGGACATTTTAACTGCGATAATTCTGCCTAAAAATGAAATGTTATAAGAGGACCAAGATTTAAGTAATTTTTTCAAGTTGGCGATTAGAGGGGGAAAATTAAGATTAAAAAGATCACCATAGTCTCCAGCGAGTCGAACACCTAGATAAGGAAGAGAGGATTGGGCCCAAGAGAAGGAGAATGACTTTTAAGGGATTCCAGCTCAGCAGGGGAGAAACCAGTCAGAAGGGCCACGGATTTGGATACATTGACAGCCAGGCCCGAGATGTCTGCAAACATAGAAAGGATGTTGAGAAGGATAGGTAATGTGATTATAGGGTTGGTCAGGAAAAGTAGTACATCATCTGCGTACATACAGAGCTTGTATTCCGACCCCGCTTTAGTATAGCCTAAAATATCTGGGTGTTGTAAAACTGCTATGGCCAGAGGTTCAATCGCAAGGGCAAAAATTAAAGGGGAAGGCAAGTATCCCTGTCTCGTTCCCCTGCCAAGCTGAAAAAACTAAGGCCCTGTACACACGATCAGACATGTCTGAGGAAACATGTCCGGACCGTTTTTATCGGACAAGGCTAAAGTGGTCTGTTGGTCTGATGTGCGTACACACCATCGGACCAAAATCCCCTCGGACCAGAACGCGGTGACGTAGAACACAACGACGTGATGAAAAAACGAAGTTCAATGATTCCAAGCATGCTATAGTTTTGGGGTAAGTTATGGTCCCTGTTAGGTTCGGGAATTAAGGATATGTTCGCTAGGAGCATTTCTTCGGGAAAATAACCACCCTTCAGCACAGAGTTATATAGCCGGACCAATCTGGGGGAAAGTTGAGCAGAGAATTTCTTATAATAGGTCGCTGAAAACCCATCGGGACCAGGGGAAGAAGTATTTTAAGGGAACAAATTACTTTCAAAACTTCAGTTAAGGAAATGGGGTGATTAAGAGTCTCCAACTGGGAGGGAGTAAGGGAAGGAAGAGGCAGATCATTAAACCATGATACTGCCGCTTCTGAGGGGACAGAGTGCTGAGGACCTAAGGACCTAATAACTGAGAATAATAATCTCGAAAGATTTTAAGAACTTCCTGGGGATGAGAACCTAAACCACCCGAAGGGGAAGAAAACTTATAACAATGTAGGGGCCTAAAAGACTGATTCAGCTTCCTTGCAAACATAGTTGATGCTGCATTACTGTGGAGGATAAATCTGGTTTTGGACCAACGTAGAGCCTTTTCAGTCTTGGAGGAAAGCAGAGAATCTAGTTCCAGCCGCTTCTAATCAATCAATTTTCTGGTGGGTTCTAAGAGTAAGGTAACAGGGTTCTTATATAAATTGTCCAGTTCCGAGGAAAGCTGAACAATCTTAAGTTTGTTTGAAGCATTACGGGCTGAAGATAACTTAATAAACACACCCCTCAGTACTGCCTTATGGGCAACCCAAACCGCAGGAATCGGGGTCTCAGGGAGATCATTAACAGCAAAGTAGGAGTCTATATATTGGGACACTTCTGATTCGATCAGAGGGTCAGAAAGGAGGGCTTAATTTAGATGCCATGTAAAAGAGGTGGGGTATAATTTAATGAATTCCATAGAGAATTCCCCTTGATCCCCAGTATGTAATAAAGTAATCCTGAACTGGTTCACAAAGGACATCGTTCCACATAGGTACTTACCACCTAGCGCTTAGCTTATCTTTCCCTCCACATAGGGCGGGAAGTAGGCCTGCCGTCCTGGAAGGTTTGTAGAAATACCGTTACCGGTAAGTCTAACGTAGGTTTTCTCCTATCACCTTCCAGGACGGCACACCTGAGAGGATAATAAAGAACCCAGCAGGCCTACTTTAGGGTGGGATCATTGCCTGCAAGGCCTTTCTGCTAAATGTCAGATTGACTTGACTTTTTTATTTTTTTATTTTAACCTCCACTCCCTAGTGTGTGATGAAGGTATTCTAGCTGGATCATGTAACTGACTTTCAGGTCTGCTCCACCTATGCCCATACCTTCTCTTCGGATACAGGGTCTAGGTGGCATGGGCTCTTAAAGATAAAATCTGAGAGCCTGTGAATTTTTTTAAGATAGAAAGATTGACTGTGCCAACATTCTAGCAATCGCGGTCAATGTCTGCCACTGCTGCATAGGACCACCAAAAAGATTAATCAGAGATTTGTTCTGTGAAACAAGGAACTACTTTGGTCAACAAAGAAACATCTGGTTTTAAACCACTAGTCTGTCAGGAGAATGGTTTAGAAAAAAAGGCCTCCTGACGGACAATCCTTGTGGATCCTCTTTTTGTTTGCCATGGCCATGGTGAAGAGGAAAGGAACCCACTTAAGGATAATAGATTAAGGGAAGCTGATCCCCAGGGGTCACAGGACTGGACAGGTATGTAACCAAGCAGGGAGTTTGGTGTGCTCCTGCACCTTCAGGGAGAGGTGGCTCCCCTTCAGTCCACCTGCCCCCATCCATTCATCAGAATGCATGTGCCTCCATTGTGGGACACTCATTGTGCCAGAACCACAGATCCCCGGGTGCCTTGGCGCGGCTCTGCGGCTCACGCATGCGCCTGCATACAAAAACCCCTGGTCTCCAGCGCACACCGTTAGACAGGTCAACCGGCTGCTCCGCAAGCTGGTCGGTAAGTAGGCCCGGTCTTCCCCTGGGCATTCCCCAGGCTCTGTTATGTAACCAGGCCTACCCAACTTCTGTTTTTCTTCCCATCTGAATGCTGACATGTCAGATGTGAACGTGTTCTATATCCCCAGGCTCCCTATAACCCTGCGGGTAGATGCATTAATACTAGGCAGAAAGGGGTCTAGTAAGAGCTGAGTGTAACTATTGCCTTTACCGGCGTATAACACACACCCTAACTTTATTAGGAAAGTTTCTGGGGAAAAAACTTTCCACAGCCCCCTGCGTATAGTACGCAGGCACAGTTTACTTTCCACTTTCAGGGTAAGAAGTGAGTGTTATGCGCCCATAAATATAACATTTAATAAATATCCGGTGCTTGAGACCAATACCACTCCAAGCACCAATGAGTACCTCTTGGTACCAAAAAGTGTTATGTTAAGCAGACCCCTACTACAGGGAATAAAATTCTATGGGAGTAAAAGACGAATATTGGTTAATCACATCCAGTTCGTCCAAGGGGGGGTGACATGAAGGATACATACTGAGCTGTGAACTTATCAGATTGGATGAACCAGTTAGATAAGCTCTGATGCTGAATCTTCAAGCAAATAACTCCTATGAGCATAACCCCTTAGTTCCTACTAACAAATCATGATAGGTGATTTTATGACCTTCCGGTGTTCTATAACCCTACAGAGTTCAGGTATAGGTTATGTCTCTGGCATGTCCCCTGAATGTAAAAGGATTGAATCTTTTGCAGTTGGACATCCTTTTCCTTCCATGTGCATGAAAAATAAGGTCTGAAATAAAAGTGACAAATATATAATTAATATCACAGATATACAGGTCAAAAATCTTGTATTTTGAAGGGTAGCAAGCTCAAGCTTTATATGGGATACAAAACAGGAAGACACACCCGGCCTTCACTGTTGTATTTTCTGATATACAGTCACCTGTAAGATAGAGAAGACACAAACCAAACTTAAAATTGTGTATTTCTAATATGTAATAGGATACCATATAACCTAAGCAAAGAGAAAGGACACAAAACTTCAAATGTGTGCTTCTGATGCTTAATATGTTAAGGTCATACCTCCAACAGAAAGGACACTAGCAATATGGTGTTTTTCTGAGCGATTCAACACAGAAGATACAGACCCCTTCCACTGCTGCGTTTTTCTGATGTATAGCAAACTAAGGTAATAAATTTAAGACAGGAGGACAAGAACAACTTTGGTGTTGTGCATTCCTGATACCGAATGCAGTACGGTCATATAACCAACATAAATTATACAAACACCTATTGTGCATTTCTGATGATCATGCAAATGCAGTCGCATAACCAGTATGGCAACAGAAAAGACACATGCGACCTCAGATGTGAATTGCTGGTGCTAGACTACCTGAAGTCATAACCAGCAGAGAGTGGCACCAACACACTTCTGATGAACAACAGGGTATAGGACAAAAGACAGAAATGTTAAAAACAATAATACAACATTGTGCATTTCTGATTAGCAACACCACACAGTCATATGACCGGCAGAAATGTCACTAGCAAAAACTCAATGCTGTGCGTTTCTGACTAGCAACAGTATACAGTCACTGAAACCACAGAAGCGTCACTCCCAGTAATACAGTTTTGTGCCTTTTTGATTAGCAAACTTGTACAGTTATATGACCAACATAAATGTTGCCGACAACTCAATGTGTTTCTTAATAGCAAACTTGAAGGGTCATCCAATCAACAGAAATGTCACTAGCAAAAATACAATGTTATGCGTTTGATAAGCAACAGTGTACCAACACATAATCAATATTATGCATTTCTAGTGAGCCATAAGATAGTTATATAAAACAGAAAAGACACAAGACAAACTTCCAATATTGTGCATTTCTGATGTGTGGTCAGACCAACAATCTATCCTAGGCATGGCCTGCACTGCAGATACTAACTCTTCACCCACTAATGAAGGAACATGGTAATTCTGAATAATGGAAGTCTGAGGTGTGCGACTATACCACAGTAGTGGTAGCTGCTATTCTACTACTGCATAGGTCTGAGTAGGTGTAGCTGGTCCACACACAGGTGGGAGCGAGTCCAAGCCTTTAAGGTCTTAACGAGCACAGACCCAGAGATCAATTAAGTCTCTCAGGGAGAGGTGATCACAATCTTAGCCTGGAGGCAATCAGACACCTGTAGGGCTTCACACTAACTACATACAGGCTAGTTTAACTAGCTTTAACAGAGATGTTTTCACCAGGAAACCCTCAATGGTTGCAGGCTAGAATTTTATGCTTCTCATACAGCCCTAAGGTGGTTTGTAGAGCCCACCTAATAAGCAACCCCCTCAAGGATGTGTTCACTAAGGTGCCCCACCCTATGGGTACAATTTTAGGAGGCAGGCTTTGAGAGGCTAAAAACATCTAAAAGCATCATCATGGGCTACCTGCCAGATTCATAGCAGCTGGCTCTGATCCTTTAGGGATTGATGGAGTAGAAAACACCATGCGTTGAGCCTTGCTCAGCCCCCTATATGAAGTTATTCTAGGGGCTTCTGTAATCGCATCAGTGGTCTATATTGCCTGCAGGAGTCCCTTCATACCCTCTAGGGTGAAGGGGCGTCTCCTTAACCATGCGTCCCCATGAATCTGGTTTAGCAGGTCTAGATCCAACTCCCCCTCTGAGCTGTGTTCTGCCTGGCTTTCCATATCCTCCCTGTCCACCTTTGCTTCCTCTACCTGGGCTAGAGGGAGTGATTGTGAAAGTGGGGGAAGGGCACTAGATTCCATTCAGAAGAGGCTTTCCTGGGAGGATGTGCCTTCTCTAGGGATAAGCTCCTCTATGTCAGACCCTGGGTTACTGACTGCCTGGTGGCTTCATGGAAAGTTTTGACTGTTGCCGGCCTTTCCGTCTGCATAGCTGAGAGATCTTATCATTGCAGCAGCCCCTTTCCCTGCTAAAATTATTAATGCATTTTTAGCAAAAGGGTTTTGAGTGGGAGTTTATCCTTATAGTACCCACATTTTTATTTTTTAGAGGAGCTATGCCCTGTAGCGACAGGAGGCTGTTTATCTGGGGCCTCCTGGGTTCCGCTGGGGGGGATTCTGTAAGACAAGAGATAGAACACATATGCATAACATTACTCTGTCTTCCCCTAAGACTGCACGTTTGTACTGGGGAGGGGTAAGGGGAGAAGTGAAAGCCAGTTCCTGTTCTGGCTGGCCCCGGGACCTCAGACCCCTGAAAGCCAGGACCTCTCACTCCCCCTTCCTCCTCCTTTTCCAAGGGGGGTTTTGTACTCACCAGTCCCGACTTGGATCTACCTGCAGTTGTATTTGCCTTCCCTTCCTCTTGTTCCATGAGGAGGTTGGCTGTGTCCTGGGCTGCTGGTACCGCTGAAGGGGCTGGTACAGCAAGCCGACCACTTCCACCACCACTCTCCATGCTGTCTCCCGGCGTCCAAACACTTCCTGGTTGCACTGTGTCTGTGGCCCCACTCACTTCCTGTGATGCGGTTCCTTTTCCTCTGTTCAGAAAGAGGCTTGGAGCTCAGTGCTTCCTCTAGGAAAAAACAGGAAGTGAAGAGAGCAGCTTAATGGCGGTGTTTTTGCATCACAGCGATGGCTAGCCTCCCCGCAGCTCAGAGCGCTGGTGCACACCTGGGGCGACCTGTGAGATGGACAAAGCCTACAGGTTAGTTCAGCCCTCCCCGGCCTCCCTAAAACCTGTCTCAACAGGGGTACCATTAGACCCTCCCCAGTCTTTTAGGTCTTTCAAACAAAACAAACATGTCGCTGTGTTCAGGAGAAACACAATCAATACTGGGGATCAAGGGGAAGGGTGGGGACTTATAACAAGCTGTCAATTGATTGTGTTTCCTGTGGGGAGGAGCCCTCATCTCAGGTGTGCCGTCCTGGAAGGTGATAGGAGAAAATATAATCTAACCTAGCATAACTATGGTGGAGATGCGAAAAAAGGGTATATTCCTTAGCTCCTATATTAAGGGCAAGTGTCAATCAATTGAAAGTCTGTCAGTTTACGAGAAAGGGATTTGGGGAAGGCCCTAGAAAAGGGGGAAGCCTGACTTCTATCAAGGGAGGAGTTAGAGAGCATGTTAAAGTCTCCTCCAATAATCATATGAGGAGACAGAAACTTTTCTAGAAACCAAAAAAGGACATAAAAATGTGGCAGTGGAATCATTAGGGGCATAAACACTCGCTTCCCTGTTGTGAAGGATTCCCTTTATGATCACAAAGCGGCTCTCCTTGTCTTTATAAATTTGATGGACCTCCATAGGAAGAGAGGAGTGTAGAAATATAGCGGCACCCCTACTTTTAGAAGAATGGAGGGTATAATAGGCCTGCAGGAATTGTCTTTGAAAGAATTTCGGGTGAGATGCCTGCGAGAAATGGGTCTCCTGTAGGAGCAAAATCTTAGCTCCCTGTTGTTTATATTGAGAAAAGGCTTTCTTACGTTTTGCGGGGGAGTTAAATCCCTTGACATTATGAGATATACACTTGATGGCCATAATAGCATTCAGAAAGGAGATCAACAGGAATAGATTGAATATAACCACTTTCGCTGAGCGACAGGCACCCCCCCCTACTGAGGGCACATTTCCACACAATAAACGACATGAGCATAATCTGCTAAAATACACAAATAACTCAAGATCTAAAACAGAAGCATTACTTAGCATAAAAATGACTTCTACATATAGGAAAAAAAATATATAAAAAAAACAGTTGTAGTGACCCGAAAGTAAATCAATGAGACTGAAAAAAATCTGTAAAAAGAACATGAAAAACGTCAACAAAAAAAAGAGGGAAAAAAAAACATTGAGAGATGGATCAGGAATAGAATAAATCCTGATAAAAGGACCAAAAAAAAGCAGAGACTTTCACGTCTCAAAAACCAGCAAGTCCAAGACTGCAACCGATGAAAAAGCCTCAAAAGGGCTTCAGAAATTACCGTTATTGTTCACTCCAGCAGACGTGGATTCACTGGGGGGGGGAGGGGACATGCAGCGACGCCTAGGGATGGACATCCAACCAAAAAAAATATAGGAATCAGGGATGCATGACAGAAAAAATAAATCACAAAACTTTAAAAAACAAAAAAAATGAAAAATGCTTAGAAAAACCAACCGTTGAATCTGATGTGTAAAGCTAAGACAGTCAGATCCTAGGGGAAGCCTCTTCATAGTGAATCCTGCTCCGGTCCCGTCTTGTTGGTGGTGTTCGCCAAATCTGAGAGGGTCTGGGCAAAATCATCCAGCGTGATCCTCGGGGTGTTTCTTGCGGCCCTCAAAATTTCTTCTTTAATTAGACAATCCTTTAGACAGAGGATTATGTCCTGTGGTGGTTTATCAGCAGGGGGTTTAGGCCTGAGGGCCCTATGAATCCTGTCGCAAGTAAAAGCTGTGGCCTCCCAATCTGGCAATAGGGACTTAAACAACTGGATAACAGCAGGAACCAAGTCTCGGGGAACCCACGCAGGCATAGGTTATGGCGGCGATTACGATTGTCGAGATCCTCGACTTGTGATTGCAGTTGAGCAAAAGCAATAGACAGATTTTCATCTTCCCTGCTCAGATCGTTATATGCCAAGGCAAGTTTGTCATGCTTTTTTTTTTACAAATCTCTTTATTAAATGCTTAATTTCCATACAAACAAAAAGGAAACAGTAAACATACATATATATATATCATATTCCTACCATTCTCACATTCCTTCCATATCTTCATCCATCTAACATATTACTCTTACATTCCTTCCCTTCCTTTCTTGGTGCATTTACCCTTCCCCTGTGTCCTATTTATCCTGAAGCTGTCATAGGATTTTCTATCCAGCTTGCCCAAACGCTCTTAAATTTCTCCCTCTGTCCTCTATTAGTGTATGTCTCACTGTATAGTGGTAAGCAGTTATTGACTAGATTTTTCCAATGTGCCACCGAGGGGGCCCTCTTCCTTTTTCCAATTTAGGACTATCGTCTTTCTAGCATAGTACATTAATAGTGCCACCTGTATTCTCCTTCCCATCGGGACAATCTTCTTCCTTACCAATCCCAATAGACATATCTCTGCCTCCTGTTCCAGAACTATTGATGTTACTATAGCAATTGTTCTTAGAACATCCCTCCAGAATACCACAATCTTTGGACATCGTCAAAATATATGCATAAAATCTCCTGAAATGTCTGCACATCTCCAACAATTCGAAAGGGTTAGACTGTGAGATCTTATTTAATTTATATGGTGTATAGTGACTCCTATATATTATCTTGTATTGTATTAGTTTATCATGCTTAGTCTCTAGCAAGTCAGTGCGCGAGCCCAACGAAGCGATCTCCTGCGATAGTGTGTGAGAGGTCTTGTTTAGCTTCGACTGGAATTTTGACGCCAATCGGGAGTACATCGCCTCCAGGCTAGCATCCAGATCAGCCTTTGATAGAGCGGTGGGGTGCTCACAGACCGACGGGTGTGGAGAAGAACCGGGATCAGGAGGCAAGGCTGGAGCGGTGGCGCCATTTTGGGCCATGCCGAGTTGCTCTCTCGTACGGAGGAGGTATTGGGTTAGAGAGGTTTGGGCGGCTCCCTTGGGTTTCTTCTTAGTTGCAGACATGCACCGTAGTCCACAGAACCAGGGGGTGATAATCAGGGAGATAGTCCAGCAGCAAATACCCCCTGTGATGCTGAATCAGTCCCACACCGTGAGGAGCAGATCTGTTAAGCGTCCATCTTGCTCAGCGCCGCGCATGCCATAAATGGCTTTTTTGGCAGCAATTGAACAATATTGCTCCACACAATACACTTTGTGGATACAAAACAAGAATCCAATAAAGTCTTACTAGATATACCAAGGTTTAATTCCATGTGTTCCAATACACTTGTGTATCAAGTGTCTGACCTTCAAACATGGGTATCCCTGTAGTATGTCAGCCTGGGAGGAAAGAACTTCTCTTCTCTTTTATTCACAAAATAACTACAAAAGGATGCTTTTTTTATGCAGGCAAGGAAGGTGAAATTAGTGGCCCTATCTGCATGATTTAATGTTTATGTAAATGTTTGGATGTTTTTTTTTTCAGTTCAAATCCTCCAGACATGATGGGGACTGTGCACAGAGAGACTATAATAAGGAGATGGAAGCACAGAGAAGTGGAGCCCCAAGCACCTACAAGTCATACCGTATGTTAGCTGAGGTTTCTTTCCTGAGGGATTCCATGGCATTTAAAGAGTAGATTATTACATTTATTTTTCTTGGGGGGGACTCTAGTCGTGCATTTGTGTTGTTCTATTTTTATTGTTTTATATAAGAATTTAACTTTTTTTTTTTCATTTTTTCAAAAAAACATATTTTCTTTATTTTTACACATTTTTTAAACTTCAGCTGAGAAAGAGTGTGAGTAGGAGGCAAAGGCTGAAGAAAATATTAAAGAGAAGACTAGTGCCTCCAACCTAGCCACAGCAACAACTATGTCAATTTGTGTCTGCAGTTAAAAGCACTGATGTGAAACTTCAGCAGATGTATTTATTTTTCTAATTCTATCTATCTATCTATTGTGACAGGAAGTCAGGTAAATCTGTGTGTGTTGTCCCAGACAGGAGATACGTTTCTGCCTTGTTTAGACAATACACCAATTACTATTGGGCGTCGGCTGCAGAGATGGCCAGAGAGGTTTGGGGCGTTGAAGGGTTTCAGCTGTTCAGAATTGAGCAATTAAAGCCCCTATAAAGACAGCCTAAGGATGATGACTGATTGCTGCATCCTGAGGCTGTGTGAGTGAAGGAGCAGTCACAAACTCTACTGAAGAGGTGAGGTGCTGAAGGATATTTCTGTGTGAGAAATATCAGAGACTTTTTGTTGTTTTCTGCTGTAGGACCAGCAGTGTCTGCCCAGCAGTAGGCTGTGCCAGACTCCATAGGTTGGTTCCTGTGTTGGGAAGGTAGACGCCCCAAGTGGCAAGGGTTTATTTTATGTTTTGTTTTGTTTATGCTGTTTTGATGCTTGCACGTGTATCCAGCAATATGGAAAAATAAACCATATCATTTGTTTTCAACCATCCTCACCTGCCTTTTTGTACAGTTCAGCGTGTAGTGAACCCATCCAGGGGCTCACACACACCCGCTACCAAGCTAAATCCCTCACACATGGTGGAGTGCCGCGGGCAGTTAAAGTAAACCCAAAATGGAGGAGATGCTAAAACAGCTGGTTATAGCAAATGCAAATCAACAGCAGATGAATGCAGGTTTGCAGCGGAGCATTGCAGCTCAACAACAGGCTCACCAAGAGAGCCTTGCAGCTCACCAACAGGCTCACCAAGAGAGCATTGGAGCTCAACAACAGGCTCACCGAGAGATAACAGCAGGTTGGGAACAGAGACACCAGCAGCAAATGGAGGCCATCGTGAAACAATTTGAGAGAACAGAGGAAAAGGATAGCAAGCCCTCTGATTGAGAATCCAGAGGACCATAATGCTATGGAGGTTAACACGTCTGTGTCAAGTTTCATATCAGGCTAGCAGCAGACAACAGTTCAGGTGTGCTAATATGCCTATAGTTCAATAACAAGAGCACATACCATGAGCAGGTCTTGAGAAGCAGGTCAGCGCTGGGACTTGTAGTTCACCACGGATGCATGGTTGCGACAAGCGGGACAGCTGGCACTTGTAGTTCACTGCTGAAGTAGGTGTTGTGATGAGCAGGAAAGCTGGAACTTGTAGTTCACCACAGGTGTGGATGTTGGTGGTGTTGCTGGTGCTAGTAGTGCACCGCTGCAATGGATGTTGCTTACAGGAGTCAGGCAAGCGTGGTCTAGGCAAGCCGAGTCATACACTGATGGATCAGAGTTCGAAAGGTACCAAATCGGAAGCAACAAGCAGGGTCAAACAAGCCGGGTCATACACAAAGTTTACAGATAAACAGGTCAGGCTGGATCACACAAGGCAAGCAAAGTAACTCTATCACAAGCACTGATTGGGTGAAAACACAGGTGTTTTAAAGGAGAACTGGCCAATCAGTGTTTCCCAGCCAAGGCTGTGTCAGGTGAGTGCGCTGGGTCCTAGAGGGATCCAGTACTGACAGTCTGTGGTTGAGACGGAATCATCACCGGAGTGTAGTACTTCACCAGAGGAACAAGAAGTGGAGCCAGAGAAGTGTGCCCTGGCAGAGCCTGAAACTCCCGAAGTGAAGGAGCCGCCATTAGTAGTAGAAGAGTCTGTAGAGCCTGTTGAATCCAATGTTGTGAACGGTGTTCCAGAGTAGGGATGAGCTTCGCGTTCGATGCGAACGCATGTTCGCATCGAACATCGGCTGTTCATTCGTTCGTCGAAAACGAACAAATCGGGTCGTTCGCGCCAAAATTCGCATGACACGCAACAGCCCATAATTCACTGCGGCGTTGCGCGCTGATGATAGGGCAAGCATGCACCATGACCCCGCATGCTTGGCCAATCACAGCGCCCAAAAAACGAAGAGACCTAATTGGCAAAAGCCAGGGTGCTTTGGCCAATTAGGGCTCAGGGATGTAGCACACGCCCCACACTATAAAAGGCCGCCTCCTGGGTGGCCTCGTGTAGTGTGTTCCGGCTTGCTTTGCAGTCAGACAGACAGAGAGAGAGATAGATAGATAGATAGATAGATAGATAGATAGATAGATAGATAGATAGATAGATAGATAGATAGATAGATAGATAGATAGATAGATAGATAGATAGATAGATAGATAGATATTGAGAGACACAGGCCCAGATTCACGTACATCTGCGCATTATTGGACCGGCGTAGCGCACCGCCTTTACGTTAGACTTGCGCAATTTTGCCGCGTAATCACCCTATTCTCGTAGCTTTTTGCTCATGCGTAACATTATTTCAGAGGCGTAAGGCGGAGTAATACAAATTGGGAAGGACGTGGGCGTGTTACATTGAAATGAGCCGTGACCCCATGCAAATGAAGGGCCGGCCGGCTCGCGCATGCGCGCTTGAAGGAGACCATGGTCAGCTCCGCTGTGCGCATGCTCACAACTCGGGAAACTCAGTGAAATTGGAAATGGACTAGGGCAACTTTGTGAACTACGCAAACAGCATAAATAGACAGACACAAACGCACTTCCTTTGCAAAAGTACATCCCTTTGTTTCCCTTCCTATACAGCAAGGTGCTTTTGTTTATTAGCGTTTGTTTATTTGTTTGTGACGTGTCTTTGAGATATTTGGGGACTGTTTTGCAGAGTGATTTTTGTCTTTTATGTGTTTTCTTTGTTGTTATTTTGTTTAAATTATATTTTTGCTGGGGCATTTTTTATTTTTGCTCGTCATTTATTTTATTTTTTTGGTTCTGTTTGTGTATGATTTTGGAATGTGGGGGTGATATTCCTGCGGGAAAAGGGGTGTCACCCTCATTTGTGGTGGAGAAGTGATCCCCAGGTCCGTGTGAATGATGTATGAATGTACAGTGACATAATTGGAGCCGTGGCATGGCGTTGCAGCTCACAAGTCCTGCATGCTGGACTGGTGCCAATCCAATGTGATGAGGATGTGGGGTGTGTGTGCTAGGGACCACAGTGGTGTGCATGCATGCATTCTCATTGTGCCATGATTAATGTGTGTGTTTAACGTGCAAAGATGCATAATGTGAGCTGGCATGAGATGGGGTTATGAGATGGGGTCCCAGTGCATATGCAGAGTCACCTTGAAGGGAAAGGACAGGAGGATGTTAGTAGTGCATGTGTCCCTTGTGATGTGTGCATCATGGGGGGGGGGGCAGTCATGCCTGCCACCCATGTCACTCACCAACCAGCCAGCTGTCCCCATACATGTTCTGTTTGAAATCTGTGGGGATGGGGCTCTGATTGTATATGTAGCTGTCATGGGTGTCATGGGTAGTGCCATGTGTTGGGCTGCTGATGTCCTCCTGCAAGGTTGTGGTAATTCCAGGATGGCATGAGGGGTGAATCTGAAGATGCGAGACACCTCAGAATCACTCATGCCAAAGATGTCTATGCATGTGTGATATATCAAGTGAAGAGTGAGGGGCTTGTATCAGATAAGAATATTGTATTAGATTAGATTAAATTGTAAAGTTTATATAAGCAAATAAAAAAAAAAAAAAGCATCTCCCGTGCCCTCCTTAGTGCCCTCCTCAGTGCCCTCATCCTTCTTTGTTCATCTAAAGTCAGTAGTATAGCTATGCGCGACGATGCCCCTGGCATGTTGGCATATAGATTGTTGTGCAACACGTGTGACTGCTGAGCTCCTCACTAACAGTGTTGCTTTATCTAACAAGTAGACTTTTTTTCTCTTTTTAGACCAGCTTTTATATGCTCTAATTTCAGACAGGACATTTTGCTGTTGCGCACACTGCGTAGCCTGCGCTGCCCTAACGTTCTTTTGTGGATCCCCGTAAGTCCCTCGTTAGCATATTTGACTAGCAAATTAATGGTCTGTCTAGCGCAGTTTTGCGCAGACGGATGCGCCTGTCTAACGAAATTACGACGGACAAAAAAAAGTAGATTTCTTGCATATCTCGTTTTGGGGATGCCGTGCATCGAAACACACGCGCACATTTAGACTTACGCACGCGCATCTCCTGTTGCGCAGGCGTAATCGCTCTGTGAATCTGGGCCACAGTGTCTTTTCAGATAGATAGATAGATAGATAAATAGATAGATATATAGATCAGGGAGGCTACTAGTTAGTATAGTTAAATTTACAGTTTGTAGAGAATATATTGACATCCCTAGGAGTTGTCAATATATTTATAAACTGTATAGCTTAGCTAGATCTGCTATTAGTATCTGTCAGGCAGGAGATTGTGCTTTAGGGTTTACCTTAAACATAGTACTCCGTGTTAGTCAACGTGTGCTAGTTAATTGCACATAGACGCATTAACTGTTACTGCAAGTGTGCTATTTATTTGCACAGAAAGGCAGTTGCTGTTAATGCAAGTGGGCTATTGAATTGCACAGAAACGCAGTGGCTCTGACTGTGCGTGTGCTATTCAATACCACCTTAGCGCATTTGGTGTGACCGCACGTGTGCTGCTATATACCACCTTAGCGCATTTGGTGTGACCGCACGTGTGCTGCAATATACCACCTGAGTGCAGTTAGTGCCACTGTACCTGTGCTGGTATATACCACCTGAGCACAGTTAGTGTCACTGTACCTGTGCTGGTATATACCACCTGAGCACAGTTAGTGTCACTGTACCTGTGCTGCTATATACCACCTGAGCTCAGTTAGTGTCACTGTACCTGTGCTGGTATATACCACCTGAGCACAGTTAGTGTCACTGTACCTGTGCTGCTATATACCATCTGAGCACAGTTAGTGTCACTGTACCTGTGCTGCTATATACCACCTGAGCTCAGTTAGTGTCACTGTACCTGTGCTGCTATATACCACCTGAGCGCAGTCAGTGCCACTGTACCTGTGCTGGTATATACCACCTGAGCTCAGTTAGTGTCACTGTACCTGTGCTGGTATATACCACCTGAGCGCAGTTAGTGTCACTGTACCTGTGCTGGTATATACCACCTGAGCTCAGTTAGTGTCACTGTACCTGTGCTGCTATATACCACCTGAGCACAGTTAGTGTCACTGTACCTGTGCTGGTATATACCACCTGAGCTCAGTTAGTGTCACTGTACCTGTGCTGCTATATACCACCTGAGCGCAGTCAGTGACACTGTCCCTGTGCTGGTATATACCACCTGAGCACAGTTAGTGTCACTGTACCTGTGCTGGTATATACCACCTGAGCTCAGTTAGTGTCACTATACCTGTTGGTATATACCACCTGAGCACAGTTAGTGTCACTGTACCTGTGCTGCTATATACCACCTGAGCTTCAGTTAGTGTCACTGTACCTGTGCTGGTATATACCACCTGAGCTCAGTTAGTGTCACTGTACCTGTGCTGCTATATACCACCTGAGCACAGTTAGTGTCACTGTACCTGTGCTGGTATATACCACCTGAGCTCAGTTAGTGTCACTGTACCTGTGCTGCTATATACCACCTGAGCACAGTTAGTGTCACTGTACCTGTGCTGGTATATACCACCTGAGCTCAGTTAGTGTCACTGTACCTGTGCTGCTATATACCACCTGAGCGCAGTCAGTGCCACTGTACCTGTGCTGGTATATACCACCTGAGCACAGTTAGTGTCACTGTACCTGTGCTGGTATATACCACCTGAGCTCAGTTAGTGTCACTGTACCTGTGCTGGTATATACCACCTGAGCACAGTTAGTGTCACTGTACCTGTGCTGGTATATACCACCTGAGCTCAGTTAGTGTCACTGTACCTGTGCTGGTATATACCACCTGAGCACAGTTAGTGTCACTGTACCTGTGCTGCTATATACCACCTGAGCTCAGTTAGTGTCACTGTACCTGTGCTGCTATATACCACCTGAGCGCAGTCAGTGCCACTGTACCTGTGCTGGTATATACCACCTGAGCACAGTTAGTGTCACTGTACCTGTGCTGGTATATACCACCTGAGCACAGTTAGTGTCACTGTACCTGTGCTGCTATATACCACCTGAGCTCAGTTAGTGTCACTGTACCTGTGCTGCTATATACCACCTGAGCTCAGTTAGTGTCACTGTACCTGTGCTGCTATATACCACCTGAGCTCAGTTAGTGTCACTGTACCTGTGCTGCTATATACCACCTGAGCGCAGTCAGTGCCACTGTACCTGTGCTGGTATATACCACCTGAGCTCAGTTAGTGTCACTGTACCTGTGCTGCTATATACCACCTGAGCGCAGTCAGTGCCACTGTACCTGTGCTGGTATATACCACCTGAGCACAGTTAGTGTCACTGTACCTGTGCTGGTATATACCACCTGAGCTCAGTCAGTGTCACTGTACCTGTGCTGGTATATACCACCTGAGCACAGTTAGTGTCACTGTACCTGTGCTGGTATATACCACCTGAGCTCAGTTAGTGTCACTGTATCTGTGCTGGTATATACCACCTGAGCACAGTTAGTGTCACTGTACCTGTGCTGCTATATACCACCTGAGCTCAGTTAGTGTCACTGTACCTGTGCTGCTATATACCACCTGAGCGCAGTCAGTGCCACTGTACTTGTGCTGGTATATACCACCTGAGCACAGTTAGTGTCACTGTACCTGTGCTGGTATATACCACCTGAGCTCAGTTAGTTTCACTGTACCTGTGCTGCTATATACCACCTGAGCTCAGTAAGTGTCACTGTACCTGTGCTGCTATATACCACCTGAGCTCAGTTAGTGTCACTGTACCTGTGCTGCTATATACCACCTGAGCGCAGTCAGTGCCACTGTACCTGTGCTGGTATATACCACCTGAGCACAGTTAGTGTCACTGTACCTGTGCTGGTAAATACCACCTGAGCTCAGTTAGTGTCACTGTACCTGTGCTGCTATATACCACCTGAGCTCAGTAAGTGTCACTGTACCTGTGCTGCTATATACCACCTGAGCTCAGTTAGTGTCACTGTACCTGTGCTGCTATATACCACCTGAGCGCAGTCAGTGCCACTGTACCTGTGCTGATATATACCACCTGAGCACAGTTAGTGTCACTGTACCTGTGCTGGTATATACCACCTGAGCTCAGTTAGTGTCACTGTACCTGTGCTGCTATATACCACCTGAGCTCAGTAAGTGTCACTGTACCTGTGCTGCTATATACCACCTGAGCTCAGTTAGTGTCACTGTACCTGTGCTGCTATATACCACCTGAGCTCAGTTAGTGTCACTGTACCTGTGCTGCTATATACCACCTGAGCGCAATCAGTGCCACTGTACCTGTGCTGGTATATACCACCTGAGCACAGTTAGTGTCACTGTACCTGTGCTGGTATATACCACCTGAGCTCAGTTAGTGTCACTGTACCTGTGCTGGTATATACCACCTGAGCACAGTTAGTGTCACTGTACCTGTGCTGCTATATACCACCTGAGCGCAGTTAGTGTCACTGTACCTGTGCTGGTATATACCACCTGAGCGCAGTTAGTGTCACTGTACCTGTGCTGGTATATACCACCTGAGCGCAGTTAGTGTCACTGTACCTGTGCTGGTATATACCACCTGAGCGCATTTGGTGTCACTCCGCTTGTGCTGTTACATACCACCTGAGCTCTTCAATATGTCTGGAAGGAGAACAAAGAGAGGCAGAGAGTCACAAGGGCAAGCAGGCTCTGCATGTAGAGGTAACACGGGTAGTGGATGTGGTGCATCCTCTTCAGCACGTGGCCGTGGCCGCTCGTCCTTCTTTTTGGAAACTGGCCGTTTTGAGCCTCAACATGCAGAGAAATTAGCAGAGTGGATGACCAAGCCGTCCTCATCCTCCTCCTCATCCTCTCTCACACAGACTGATCGAAGTTTATCTGGCAAAGCAGCTGCCAAGGCGTCCTCTTCCCTCTGCACAATGGCTTCAGACAATACTTCCCTAGTACCACCATGTCCTCCTGAGGAGTCCCCCGAACTGTTTCAACACAGTGTTTGGTACATGCTGCAGGAAGATGCGCAGCGTTTTGAAGACTCCGATGATGGAACTGAGATAGAGGAAGGCATTGATGTGAGCCCAGGGAGAGGGGGTGGCCGAGAGGGACAGCAATCTGGCAGTGATGATGTTCCCCCAGCTGGAGCATACTGCCAGGTTTTTGACAGTGATGATGAGGGAGGGGATGATGAGGTCACTGACTCTACCTGGGTGCCTGATAGGAGAGAGGAGGAGGAGGAGGAGGACGAGGCACAGAAATGTTGTATTTCTGGGCTCCGCCACCAGTGCCTAAGCCCTAATTTTTCTGCCCCTGTTTAACAGGGGCGCCTAATAACAATTTTTGATGCAATACTTTGCACGTCCCTCCTTGTTGTGCTCCAATTAAAGATAGTGGGAGGGGTTGCAGTGTTGTGTTCTGCCTAAGGCCTAATGTTTCTGCCGCTTTCAAAAAAGGGGCGTCTGATACAAATTTTTGATGCAATTCTTTGCACGTGGCTCCTTGTTGCGCACAAATTAAAGTTATTGGGAGGGGTTGCAGTGTTGTGTTGTGCCTAAGGCCTAATTTTGCTGCCCCTGTGTAACAGGGGCATCTAATAACAATTTTTTATGAAATACTTTACATGTGGCTCTTTTCTGCGGTCCAATTATAGTATCTGTGCGGGGTTGCAGTGTTGTGACACCACCACCAGTACCTAAGGCCAAAATTGTATGGCCCTGTTCCAGAAATTTTCTTGGTTGGATTCTTTTATCATTTGAGTTCATTCTAGCTTTCTCCTACGTTATCATAGTGTCCTGTTTATTTCCCTTTACTAAATACACATCATTGTCAATGTAAACACCACAAACATAGATTTCTTATTTTAGACAGCTTTTATATTGTTATACCTGAAGGGTTCCACATCTACTTGCACTTTAAGGCTGGCTCCACCCAGCAGTGATGACAACGGTCAAGGGGCAGAGTAGCCATCTTAGAGAGACCACATGTAGGAAGCATACAACCTGTAATGTCCTGAGATGGATTTTACAGTGTACAGCCTGTACTGAAATAAACATCCATTGTTCCAGACCAGAGTCTTGTGTCCCTCACAACACCGAGGATATAACAGATATAATAATAAGCCAGACATTGTTCATTAACCAAAAATATTCATTCTCTCACACGTAAAAAGTGTTTATTTATATTTATTCTAAATTACATCGTATTCAATTTTTTTATTTTTTTTTAAGATTTTTAAACTTGTTTTGTTTTTTATGTTTTATTTCAATCCCTGCCCAGGTCCTCTACAAGACTCTTTATTTTTTGTTTTAATTTTTTTTTTTTATTTAAGACATTTTCGAGAACTATGTTTGTTTCATCTAGGTCAGAGATGCATGACCTTAGCTCCCCGATAATGCCATTGGCACTGTTGGTGTCGACCGTGCCACCAACACCTCCGACACCTCCTGAAATATGGGAACAAAAACATGTATTAAAATTATGTAGGCCTACATGTATTACCTGCAGCTGTGCTGTAGGACACTGACCTGATGTGCTTGGTTGCTGCAATTCCTGCACAACCGTCGAGGGTGGGTCTTGTCTGGGTCTTGTCTGTGGCGTCTTGAGAAAAGCAGCTTCCTTGTCCCCTATGAGATTGTAAAAAAAAGGGATACATAAATCAAAAAGATTAGAGGCCTAAAAGAGGAATATCAATCATTCTTTTTGAAAAGTGTGGTACAATTGTCTGTTTTTGCAATCCTTCTATGCTTAACACAGGATTCTATCCATTTCCTGCATGGAAAAACAACAAGCATACACTGGATCACCTCTGTGTGACACCCTAACTGCTTTATTCTTATGGCCAACGCTCAGTGCCAATCATTACCTCCCTGTGGCCAGAAGGAAAATGACATAACACATGAAAAAAGAGAAGCGGGGGACGCTGACGACAGTGACATGTCACATTAAGGAAAGTTGAGAAGTGGGGGGAGGGGGTGTTCTGCTTTAGGAAATGACATCTTACACGTAATTGCGAAGGAAGGGTTGCTGACCTATTCCCTCTTCTCCCATGCAGCCAGCGAGTTGAGAAGCGGGGTGAGGGTGCTAAAGCGTAAATGGTTATTTTGTGAATTCTTCATTTACACAATTATTCAGGCCCTTAAAGACTACTTCTCTGAGGAAAAGAGGTTCATTGAAGTGTTTTCAATCAGGTCTTGAAAACACCTGTGGATGTCAGGGAGCTGCAATAAAGCCTAAAAAGGAACCAATCAGGCAGCTTTTAAATGACTTTGATAGTCGGCTCCTTATAGAGATTTACTAGTGTGGTTACAAACATGGTGAAGTCAAAGGGAATGGTCCGGGAAGACAAGAGAAGAGGTGATTACTCTTCACAGGAAGGGCAATGGCTATAAGAAGATTGCAAAGATGTTAAACATACCAAGACACACCATGGGAAGCATCATTCGCAAATTAAAGGCAAAGGGCACTGTTGAAACGCTACCTGTTCGTGGCAGAAAGAAGATGCTGACTTTGACTAATGTGCGCTACCTGAAGCGTAGAGTGGAGAAAAGTCCCCTTGTGACTGCTGAGGAACTGAGAAAAGATTTGTCAGATGTGGGCACAGAAGTTTTTGCTAAGACAATACGGCTCGCACTGCATAATGAAGGCCTCCATGCCAGAACTCCCAGGCGCACCCCCTTGCTGTCTCCAAAGGATAAGAAGATTCAACTGCAGTATGCAAAAATCATGTGGACAAACCACAGAAGTTTTGGGATTGTGTTCTCTGGACTGATGAAACAAAATTAGAAGTGTTTGGGCCCATGGATCAACGCTATGTTTGGAGGAGGAAGAACAAGGCCTATGATGAAAAGAACACCTTGCCTACTGTGAAGCATGGTGGGGGGTCAATCATGCTTTGGGGCTGTTTTACTTCTGCAGGTACAGGGAAGCTTCAGCGTCTGCAAGGTACCATGCATTCTGTTCAGTAACAGGATATAGTGGATAACAATGTGATGCAGTCCGTCACAAACCTGAGGCTTGGGAGATGTTGGACCTTTAAACAGGACAATGATCCCAAGCATACCTCCAAGTCCACCAGAGCATGGTTGCAGATTAAAGGCTGGAATATTTTGCAGTGGCCATCGCAGTCACCAGACTTAAATCCGATTGAGAACCTCTGGTAGGACTTAAAGAAAGCAGTTGAATTGCGCAAGCCTAGGAATGTGACTGAGCGGGATGCTTTTGCCCATGACAAATGGGCGAAGAAAACCGTAGATCGCTGCAAGACACTTGTGTCAAGCTATGCTTCAAGTTTAAAAGCTGTTATAACTGTAAAAGCTGGTTGTACTAAGTACCAAGATTGCATGTCAATTGGGGGTTGAATAAAACTGATAATGATGTGAGCACAGAAAAGACATTTGTGGTTATTTCATTATAAATGTTATGTTATATTTGTCTGACCTACACGTGCCTCTTTGATTTAATTGTAAGCAGGATGTCAGGATGATCAAAATCAGTGTGAAACTGGGCAAAACAATCAATTTCAGTGGGGGTTGAATAATTTTGAATACAACTGTACATTCAATAAAAAGTAGTTGTCACAGAAAAAGAACTGAAATGGAATGACCAACCAAATATTATGCCCACAAACATGAACCTTGAAACATCTATTTTTGAACCGTATATATACACAACCTGAAATAAATACCACAAATGCCGCAAAATAATAAAAATAAATACTCAGGGCCAGATTCTCAGAGGCGTTACGACGGAGTATCTCAGATACCCCGTCGTATCGCCTTTTTTTTGGACTCGTATCTATGCGTGTGATGCTTAGCATCACTTTTGCATAGATACGCTTCTACATCCGACAAGTGTAATACAATTACACTTTCGGATCGTAGGTGTAATGACAACTCCGGCCACTAGGTGGCCTTTACGTTGTTTTTTCATTTGCATATGCAAATGAAGTAGTACGCCGATTCTCGATCGCTTTTACGCCGCCCCGTCGTCGCGTACGTCGTTTACGAACTCGTAAGGTTACCCCAGCTTCTATGTGGAGTAACCTTACGAGGTCCCGTCGGATGCCGTCGTGTCCCGTCGGACGCCATGTTAAGTATGGCGTCGGGTCAGCGTCGGCTTTTTCCATCGCTTTCGTCGTTTTACTAACTCGTTCGCGAATAGGGACTTGCGTAAATGACGCTCACGTCGTTTTGACGTCGGTTTCAACGACGCTTCCCGACGTGAGCTGGAGCATGCGCACTGGGCTTTTTCCCCGGCCGGCGCATGCGCAGTTCGTGCGACGCGGGGGCGCGCTTAATTTAAATACAAGCCGCCCCATTTGAATTGCGCGGGTTTACGCTTGGCGATTTACGAGACGCCAACGCAAACTACGGAGCAAGTGCTTTGAGAATAAAGCACTTGCTCTAGCACGCAGCGGCGGCGTAGTGTAAATGGCTTACGCTACGCCGCCGCAAATATATGAGAATCTGGCCCTCAGAGTACACATGAAAATTACTTACATCTTATGATGCATTTTTTAATTTTCTCCATCTCCTCTGGATTTCTCCTTTTCAGATCAGACCACTTATTACATAACTGGACCTTTGACCTCTGTATCCCAAATTGATCATAGAGAGTCCTCTGCACCTTCTCCATAATCTTCCTCTTTCGATTTTTTGCCTTGCTGTAAGGCCCTAGTTGGCCATCATAGTCATATTCCTCTAGAATTGACACCATCTCCACCAGCTCCGCAAACCTGAGACTGCAGGCTGGTTTACTGCTCCTCCTGCGGTGTGCCTGGCCTCTCTCCACACTTGAGGTTGCAACTTCCTCTCTCAGAGTCTCCTCCTGGGCCTCCATCATGCCTTCAGTGAAGTTTAGTGACCGACCGTAAAGGGGTGTGGCTATTGCTACAACGATCGTCATAGGCGGAGATACACGCGGAGCTTCCCGCATGCGCAGTGTATAAAGGAATATAGCGTGAGTTACGTCGGTCGCCGGCGGTAGATTACGTCGTGAGCACGATCGCGCAGTACGACGAGAAGAAAATTGAGTTTTGAACTTTATGATCAGTGCATGAGTTTGTGGGTTAGTTATGGGTATAAAGCTAATGCTTGAATGACATTATTGTTTTTGGCTAAATTTTGACTTGCAGAAATAATGGAAGCCTTCATAGAACAGGAGTTCTGCACAGGATTTGTTAAAAGGAGGCCACGGATGGCAACCCCCCTTTTCTCTGTAATTTTACTTCCCCAAAAAAATAATTTATTGTGCCAAGATCTGGCATTGTAATGCCCCCCCCCCACCCCTTAAATAATAGACATATTGTTAACACACAGCACGTGCACTTTGGGGGACAAAGCCTGTATGGACAGTCTCACGAGCCACCAGCACTGGAACATCAGTGGCCTCATCAGGCACAAGTGTCATGTAGTTTGTTGAGGGTCTCTTTAGGAAATTGTGCAATATGCAGGAGCAAAGTATGACATGGTTCTGATTCTACTTAAGAAACCTGCATTCCCTATCTTGTTTGCACCGCCTGTATACTGCTCTTCAAAGTATATAGGTGAAAAAGGGTATTTTCAGGGCCAATCCTCACTATAGGCTCACTATGCAAGCCGCTTAGGGCCCCGCAAAGACGTGAAGGACCCCCAAAGTATTAGAGTCCCCGCCTGGTAAGAAGTAATTTGTGCCCCCTCACCCCGCTTCTAAACTCGCTGGCTGAGTCATTTCCGACAGCAGAACACCCCCTCACCCTGATTCTCAACTTTCTTTAATGTGACCTGTCACTGTCGTCAGCTTCGACCCCCCCCCCCCCCCGCATCTCATTTTTAATGTGCCATGTCATTTTGCTTGGGGCCCCAGCAAGATAAGGATCGCCACTGGGTCTTGTGTAATGATCCAGCACTGTGGGCTGGATCTGTGACAAATGCAGTCACAGATCCAGCCATCCCTCCCTGCGCAATACTCTGCAGTATTACCCCCCATACTCTGCAATATTAACCCCCATACTCTGTAATATTACCCCCCATACTCTGCAATATTAGCCCCCATATTCTGCAATACCCCCCATACTGTCTGCAATGCCCTCTACACTCTGCAATACCCCCCCACACTCTGCAATTCCCCCCACCTTCTGCAATACCCCCCCATACTGTCTGCAATACCCCCTACACTCTACAATACAACACCACACTCTGCAATACCCCCCCCTATACTGTCTGCAATACCCCCCACACTCTGCAATACCCCCCCACACTCTGCAATACCCCCCACAGTCTGCAATACCCCCCATATTGTGCAATACCCCCCTTAATCCGCAATAACCTCAATACTCCACAATACCCCAATACTCCAATACCTTGCAATACATCACCTATGGGGATTTTCAAGTAGCGAAGTTTGGCGCAATTCCAAGAGCGTGTGCAAGTTTGAAGGGTGACATGTTAGGTATCTATTTACTCAGCGTAACTTCATCTTTCATACTATGCAAAAACATTGGGCTAACTTTACTGATTTTTTTTTTATTTAAGCACAAACCTTTTTTTTTTTAAAAACACGCGTTCAAAAAATTGCTGCGAAAATACTGTGCAAGATAAAAAGTTGCAACAAATTTGCTTGGCTGGAGCTCCGGTACCTTGACCAACCTCCCTCACGTACTCATGGCTCCAACTAGATAGGGGGGGGATACCCTCCGGAATACGAGTACAATGGGAAAAGGCGATTAAAACAAGCTTCACTGATAAGCAATGGAAACGTGCCTGTATTTTTGCCCATAAGTGTTCTATTGGTATAAGATTTCAGGAAACGTCTTATAAGCTTTAAACACAATGGTATGCCACCCCGGATAAAATTAAAAAATGGTACCCACATACATCAGATTCTTGCTGGAGATCTGAGCAAGACCAGTGTTCTATTTTCCACATCTGGTGGGAATGTCCTCGTTTGAGACCCTTCTGGGACAGGGTGTGTGAGGTGATCAAGGTCATTACGGATACCACAATCTCTCTCTCTCCCGCATGTTGTGTACTCCATATTGCGGATTGTTCTATGCAGCATTATAAAAAATCACTGGTTAGACACCCGTGAACGCAGCAAAAGTCTAATGCCGCGTACACACGGTCGTTTTTTTGCGATGAAAAAAAACTTTGTTTTTTAAAACGTCATTTAAATTGATCGTGTGTGGGAAAAACGTCATTTTTTGTCTTAAAAAAAACGACCAAAAAAAAATTCCAACATGCTTGAATTTTTTGTGTCGTTTTTCAAAACGTCGTTTTTTGTTTCACAAAAAGTCACCGTGTGTAGCAAAAACGTCATTTAAAACGACGTTTTTCAACCCGCGCATGCCCAGAAGCTAGTTATGAAGCGAGCTTCAATGGAAAAGAGTGGTGAACGTAACCTCGCTTTTTGTGAAAAAAAAACGATGGTGTGTATGCAACATCGTCTTTGAAAAGTGACGTTTCAAAAACGTCGTTTTTTACTTCACAGAAAACGTCGTTTTTTTTCATCACAAAAAATGATCGTGTGTACGCGACATTAGTTCCCAGGCACTGGAAAACAAAGGATATTCCTTCTATTCCAGAATGGTTTAGCTCCATAGAGAATATCCACCAAAGGGAGGAAACAGTAGGCATTGCCAGGGAATCGTGAAAGAAATTTATTCAGACATGGTCACCTTGGGTGGCGTTCAGATATTCAGATCAATACTCACAATTAGTAAAGAGATGAGATTGTGGTTGTAGTTTTGATCTTTTCCTGTTCATTCCCATTGGTATATAGAGATTCTAGATGAGCCGTTTGTGCACAGTGTCTTTTTCCCCCATTTTTTTTTCCTCTTCTCTTCTCTCTTTACTTTTTCTTAGTAGTATTTAGTAGAGGGTAATATCCTAGGTCATGATATTTCGCTTAGCTATCTTGTGACATAATATATAAAAGTAGCTTACTTTTCAGAGTATGTATTGATATGTTTTGATTTGTGTTTTCGGTACCCTGGCTGTATTTTGTACTCTGATTTTTCTTTTTTCCAATAAAAAAAATTTAATGAAGAAAAAAAAAAATGCAACAACCGCCATTGTATTGTCTAGGGTCTTAAAAAAATCATATATAATGGTTGGGGGGTTCAATGTAATTTTTTAGCAAGTACATGATGATTTTTATATGTAGGAAAGAAATCTCAGAATTGGCCTGGGTGCTCCAGAACGCCTGATGGTGTTCCCCGCATGTTGCGCCTCTCTATGTGCCCTGGCCACGCTGTGTAAAAGTGTCACATGTGTGGTATCGCCAGAATGTGTTTTGGGGTGTCATTTGTAGTATGCATATGCTGTGTGTGATAAATAACCTGCTAATATGACCTAAACTAGAATTTTTTTTTATTTTTACACAATTTTCATTATTTTTTCAATTCTAGCGCAAAAAATAAATAAACGCAGAGGTGATCAAATACCACCAAAAGAAAGCTCTATTTGTGTGGGAAAAAAAAGAAAAAAATTACTGACGGGTACACTGTTGGATGACTCATTACTTGTCATTCAAATTGTGAGAGCACAGAAAGCTGAAAATTGATATGGTTAGGAAGGGGGTTTAAGTGCCCAGTTGTCAAGACTGATGCTGAGTCACTGTCCTGTTATGCTCCTGATTGAATATCCTTTTCCTCCTCAAAGATCTTGCTCATAGCTATTAAGAACATTTTTGGTTCTGGGCTCAGCCACCAGTGCCTAAGGTTCAATGGCCCAGATTCACAGAGCGATTACGCCTGCGCAACTGGTGTTGCGCGTGCGTAAGTCTAAATGTGCACGTGCGTTTAGATGCGCGCGATTCAGAAAACGATTTACGCCAGAAATCTACTTTTTTTTGTCCGGCGTAATTTCGTTAGACAGACGCATCCGTTCGCGCAAAAATGCGCTAGACACACCATTGATTTGCTAGTCAAATATGCTAATGAGGGAGTTGCGGGGATCCACAAAAAAACGCAGTTGCTGCGCAGGCTACGCGATGTGCGCAACAGCAAAATGTCCTGTCTAAAGTTAGAGCACATAAAAGCTGGTCTAAATTTTGAAAAAACGTCTACATCTCACAGAAAGCAACACCGTTACTGAGGAGCAGACCACACACACGTGTTGCACTACAATTTGACTGCCAACATGCCAGGGGCATCGTCGCTCATAGCTGCACTAGTGAATTTAGATGACCAAAGAAGGAGGAGGGCACGGAGGATGGCACGGGAGAGGGTATACCGCACACGCATAGACCTCTTTGGCATGAGTGATTCTGAGGTGTATCGCATCTTCAGATTCCCCCCTCATGCCATCCTGGAATTAACCACAACCCTGCTGGAGGACATCACCAGCCCAACACACCGCTCACATCCAGTGCAGCCACTGGTCAAGGTCATGGCAACACTCCATTTCCTTGCCAGTGGCTCTTTTCAGCGTACAAGTGGAGTGGTGGCTGGGATGTCACAGTCCTCCATGAGCAGATGTGTGCACCAGGTTGTCCCAGCAATCCTCACACGCTTGGCCAACCTAATCATCAAACCCACCACTGAGTAGGGAGCAGTGTCTGACACTCCACTAGGTGTCAGCAGTGTTCATTGAGTCCTGTAGACAGTCAGTAGGCACATTGGTTTAGCAGACGGACGTGTGCCTAAGAGCTCCTCTCACCTGACCTCCAGTGACTCCATCCTTGCAGCTTCGGCTCTCCCCCCAGGACTAGTTTCAGCTAGGCAGTGTCCTTCCACCGGCTCCCCAGCTTCCCCTGGCTCCCCTCTTCACTCCAGGGAAGCTCATCAGGTAAGAGCCATCCACTGGGATCACGGGCGGCCGTCCTTTTCAGGACAAGCCGCAGCAACCACCTATCCCCGTCGGCTCCTTTTTTCTTCCCTCCCTCTGCCCCCACACCACCATCACCACTCGAGGCATCCCTTCGCCACCTCCCCGCTGCAATTTCCGCCATCTCTAGTGCGGTTTTTGACACTCCCCGTCTTCTCCCCTGAACCGCGCCAGCCACAGCTGATTTGCGGCCGCCGCATCTTAGGAAAGGCCGCGGCTTCATCCGCGGCCTAGCGGCGCGCCGCACTCTCGGCCAAAAACATCACCTGAAACATTCCCAGAAGTTCACCCCCAGCCCCTACAGGACTCACCCTCCCTTGTTTCAACAACCAGTCCCCCCCCCCTGCTCACCAATCCACCCAGCTGGCTACACACCAGCCTGGGTCCCATGTCCTGCTCCTGGTCGGCGGCCATCTTGTTACGCCCCAGCAGCAGTGACAGCTCTCACCCCCCCTTTTTTTTCTTACAACTTAACAGTACTTGATCCAGGGGTTTTGCCCGATCGCCGTTCAGGGATCAGGAAGGAATTTTTTCCCCTACCAAAGCAAATTGGCATAGCACGGCTAGGGTTTTTTTGCCTTCCTCTGGACCAAAGCCGGGAGGATTCACCGAATCCTCTCTCCATCGGCACCAAAAAAAAACTACTTCACCCCCGGTGAATGGCGACCATGGCTTGTCTGCGGTACTCTGCAGAAACCATTTGGGATCTGAGGAGTTTCGCTGCAATACTGCCAGCCATCACCAAAAAGACCCTAAGAATTGAGCAACTTTTGAAGATCGATCGACGATCGACTGTCAAAAATTTTAGCCGTTTACCCCAGCCCAAGCACATTTCATGTGCTTTGATCAACACAAGATCGGCAGTAAAACACAGACTTGAAATCCATGATTTCATTCTACAACACGATCTAGACTGCCTCTTCATTACAGAGAGCTGGCTTGCAGCCGACTGTAACACCATTCTAGGTGAACTGGTGCCAGAAAACTACCGTATCATAACGGAAAACAGAATAGGGCAAAGAGGAGGAGGACTGGCGGTGATCTACAAGGCTCACCTTGCGATCACTAAACCAGTCCTCCAAAATCCTCTTCCATTCATGGAAACCCTTACTCTGCAACTACAGACAAATTCAAAGGAGACCGTCCACATTCTGCTCTGCTATAGGCCACCTGGCCCAAAATCGCAGCTGCTATCATCATGGACGGATTTCTTCTCCACTTACACCCTCAACAGCAAACATCTTTTGCTGCTCGGGGATTTTAATCTCTGGGCCAATTCCTCACAAGACCCCGTTGCCGATGCCTGTATTAACCACCTGGAAGATTTAGGGTTACAGCAATTAGTATGTGGGCCCACACATGCTTCAGGTCACACACTTGATCTTATTTTCAGACAAGATCTGGAAATAAAAATTTTGGAAAATGAAAGGTTGCCATGGACAGACCACCATGCAATTAAATTCATTATTTCCACCATCCCCCCCGCAACAAAAACATCAAATCCAGTGACAACTCACTGGACTAGATGTCAGAAGAAGCTCCACTCGGAACTCTTCAAAACCACTTTAAGGAAAAAAATAGAAACAACTCAGCCGCATCAAACGGCCGTTGAAACACTGGATGCCATAAATTCGGCCATGCTACAGTCAGCTGACTTGGTAGCGCCGAAACGTAAAACCCGCATCCAAAAAAACAAACGCAGCTGGTTTAACAACCAGCTGTCGTTACTGAAGCAAGAACGCAGAAGGGCAGAATCTGCCTGGAAAAGATGTTCTTCAGAGCTAAACCTATCCATCTACAAGGCGACCACAAGAAAATATCGCAAAGAAATTTTCCAAGCTAAGAAAAATTATTTTTCGGAGGCTATCAACAGCGCCTTAAATCGCCCCCGCGAACTCTTCAAGCTGGTCACTCAGACCATGAAACCAGGATGTATTGAAGCCCCCAATACAGACACACAAGATTTTTGCAATGAACTATCGGATTGCTTCATTAATAAAATCGAGGCAATCCGTGAAAGCATTCAGCAAAACAATTCCCCCCTCAATCCCCCCTGCAGCCGCTCACACAACACCCATAGTAATTCCCCTATATCAGGTAAGTTCACCCTGGAACCCATCTCCATCGAGACCACTAAGAATGTCATTTGTACACTGCGCAATAGTACAGCGCCAAATGACATTATCCCCACAAAACTGCTGAAGGAATGCGCCTACATCCTGGCTCCTCCCATCACGCAGCTTATCAACCAGTCTTTCTTGGAGGGCATAGTGCCCTCACAGTTGAAAGAGGGTATAATCCAACCCATCCTGAAGAAACCCAATCTGGATCCAAAGGACCCACTCCACCGCCGTCCCATAACAAGCCTCAATGTACTCTCAAAGGTAATGGAAAAAGTAGTGGTACAGCAGCTGCAACAGCATCTGGATACCCACAAGCTACTTGACCCATTGCAATCAGGGTTCCGTCCCGGACACGGGACTGAAACCGCATTGCTCAAAATATGGGACGATGTTCTCGAGGCCGCAGACGAAAGAGGAATTTTGTCTTCTAGTTCTGTTGGACCTAAGCGCAGCTTTGGACACTGTAGACCACAAACTGTTACTGACTCGGCTTGCTGAAGTAGCCAGAGTCGCAGAAGGCGATTTATCTTGGTTCTCCTCTTTCCTGGAAAACCGATCGCAAACAGTGAAGTTAGGACCTTTTACGTCTGAAAAACGCACAGTATCATGCGGAGTCCCTCAAGGATCGCCTCTGTCACCAGTGCTGTTTAACATATATCTTCGTCCTCTTTTTGAGATTATCAGCAGCCAAAAACTGCTCTATCACTCATATGCAGACGACACGCAACTGTATTTCCGCATTTGCAACAGAAAGGATCATCACCTCAATCTAGAGACATGCCTCTCTTTGATAGAGGACTGGATGACAAAGAGTTATCTTAAACTCAACGGAGCGAAAACAGAACTTCTTCTGTTTCACGCCAAGCGCAGGAATCAACCTTCAACAGCATGGACACCCCCGCCTATTCTGGGCAAAATCATCACCCCTAGCGCCAAAGTCAAAAGTCTCGGGGTCATTTTTGACTCCTTTATGACAATGGACGCACAAATAGGGTCAGTAGTCAGCGGATCTCACCATCTGCTGCGCCTACTACGCAGACTTACCCCTTTCATCCCCAAAGAAGATTTGGCGGTCGTGGTGGGAGCAATTGTTAACTCCAGACTGGATTATGCAAATGCCCTTTACCTCGGACTCCCCAAGTACCAAATCGCTCGTCTGCAAGTCGTTCAGAATACGGCCGCCAGACTTGTGACCGGGAAAAAACCCTGGGAATCCATCTCACCTTCTCTGAGAGCCCTTCACTGGTTACCAGTTAAAGACAGGATTGCTTTTAAAGCTCTCTGTCTTACGCATAGATGTGTCCATGGAAATGCCCCCCATTATTTATGCGAAAAAATAAAAGCTCATAATTCCAATCGCATTTTGCGATCCACCAATCAAAACCTGCTCCAGGTTCCGAAAGCCAACTACAAGTCCAAAGGAGATAGAAGATTCGCGATCCAAGGTCCCAGACTATGGAACGCTTTACCAATCAGTATTCGGTTGGAGGAGAACCACCTAGCATTCAGGAAAAAGGTCAAGACTCATCTCTTTTGATATCAAAGGAGACAGGAACAACAAGCGCCCAGAGGCGATTCAGTTCGCATGTGCTGCGCTATATAAGTTTTCATTCATTCATTCACCACTGAGGACCTGCGGCAATGACAGATTTCTACAGAATTGCCAGATTCCCACGCACCATCGGGGCCATTGATTGCACACATGTGGCACTCCAGCCCCCCCTGGAGACAGAGCACATGTCCCGCAATCGGAAGAATTGGCACTCCATCAACGTACAGGTGATAGTTGATGCCCAAGGACTCATATGGCACGTCCGTGCCAAACACCCCGGATCCACCCATGACAGCTACATCTACAATCAATGCCACATCCGAATGGAATTCTATCAGAACGTGTATGGGAACACCTGGCTGGTTGGTGAGTGACATGGGAGTCAGGCATGACTATCCCCTCCCGTGATGCACACCTCACAAGTGGCACATGCATGACTAACATTCTCCTGTCTTTTCCCTTCCAGGTGACTCTGCATATGCACTGGGACCCCATCTCATGACTCCTATCCGGAACCCCCAAACCCCAGGGGAGGAAAGATACAATCAAGCACACATCAAAACCCGAGCAGTGGTGGAGCGCACCTTTGGCCTCCTGAAGTCACGTTTCTGATGCCTGGATAAGTCTGGGGGTACACTGTTGTATTCCCCAAACTTCGTGTGCCATATCATCGTTGCATGTTGCATGCTGCACAATCTCGCAGTGAGGAAGGACCTGCAGGTTGAGCTACGTGATGACCTGACCCCCCAACCAGACAATCAACCCCTAACCGAGGATACCCCGTCTTCTGAGGGAAGAGCAGTCAGGAGACAGCTCATATTGGGCATCTTTGCACGTTAAACACACACATTAATCATGGCACAATGAGAATGCATGCATGCACACCACTGTGGTCCCTAGCACACACACCCCACATCCTCATCAAATTGGATTGGCACCAGTCCACCATGCACGACTGGTGAGCAGTAACGCCACGTCAAGTCTCCAATTATGTCACTGTACATTCATACACCATTCACACGGACCTGGGAATCACTTCTCCCTGGTCCTGGGGAACCCTTCTCCACCAAAATTGAGGATGACACCCCTTTTCCAGCAGGAATGTCACCCCCACATTCAAACAGCATGCACAACCCAAAAAAAAAAAATGTCAGCAAAAAAAAATGCAAAAAATGTCAGCAAAAAAAAAAAAAAATGCCAAAAATGTCAGCAAAAAAAAAAAGAAGAAAACATAAAGCAAGAAAACAAACGCTCAGAAATATATCAATCAAACAAACAGTCTCTCAAACACTTATCAAAAAACACTTTCACAAATATACCAACAAGCACTTGATCACACAGAACACTAATCTGACAACTACAAGACACACTGCAACGAACAACAGGAACAAAAGCACTTGGTTAAATGGGAAGGGACACAAAGGGATGTACTTTTGCAATGCAAGTGCGTTTGTGTGTGTCTATTTATGCTGTCTGCGTAGTTCACAACGTTGCCCTAGTCCATTTCCAATTTCACTGATTGCGCCGCTCCCGAGTTGTGAGCATGCGCACAGCGGAGCTGACATGGTCTCCTTCACGCGCGCATGCGCGAGCCGGCCGGCCCTTCATTTGCATGGGGTCACGGCTCATTTCAATGTAACACGCCCACGTCCCTCCCAATTTGTATTACTCCTCCTTACGCCTCAGGAAAAAACCTTACGCTTGCACAATTTCCTGCGCAAAAGCTACGTGAATCGGGGGATTACGCGGCTAGATAGCGCAAGTCTAACGTAATGGCAGTGCGCTACGCCGGACCGATAATGCGCCGATGTACGTGAATCTGGGCCAATGTGTCTGCCCCTGTTTAACAGGGGCGTCTAATAACAATTTTTAAAGCAATAATTAGCATGTGTCTCTTTGCTGAGCTCCAATTACAGTATCTGTAAGGGGTTTGCAGTGTTGTGACCTCGCCATCATTGACTAAGGCCCAATTTTTCTGCCCCTGTTCTATTAATTTTCTTGGTTTGCCTCTTTTCTAATTTGAGTTCATTCGAGCTTTCTCCTACGTTCTCATAGTGTCATGTTTATTTGCCTGTACTAAATACTCAGCATTGTCAATGGAAACACCACAAATCTACATTTGTTCTTTTAGGCAGCATTGATATAATAAGAAGCCAGAGAATCTTTAGTATCCAAAAATATTTATTGGATCACAATTAAACATGTGTCATTTTTTATTTTTTTTATGTATATATATATATATATATATATATATATATATATATTTTACACTTTTTTTTTCTTTTTGGTATTTTTTTTAAACCCTCCCCAGAACATCAAGAATGTTCTTCAGGTCTTGGTCCACCTTGACATTCTCCATTTTGATCTTGTCCAGGGCTATGTTCGTGTCCTCTATTCGTGCCCTGCAGGACATTATCTCCCCAATGAGCACCTGGGCACTGGAAGTGTCTAAGCCACCACCAACAGCTCGTCCACCTGAAATTTGTGACAAAACATGTATTAAAATTATGCAGGCCTACATGTATTACCTGAAGCTGTGCTGTATGACACTGACCTGATGTGCTGGCATTTTGCACTTCCTGCACATCCGGCGAGGGTGGGGCTTGGGTCTGTGTGGGGTTGGTAGGCTCCACTGCTACAGCTTGATTGCGGCCTATGAGATTGTAAAAAAAAGGGATAGATGAATCAAAAAAATTAGAGGCGGAGGGCGGTACTGGAAAAGCCTATCAGAGCTTTGATAGGCAGTTCCCCTCAGCCAACCAGCTGCCGCTATTCAGGTAACCGGCGACCCATGTCCGGTTATATGAATAGACCAGGCAGCTGGCATTGCATTGAACGCGTGTTATTTGCGAGAGGGGGTGGCGCTGCAGCGCCCTCTATAGACGGCCGCCAGAACTTCGGCTAAAATGTCAAAATGACATTTTAGCCGAATAAAAGTTCTTAAAGGGCCCGTTTATTTTTTTATTTTTTTATTTTTTATTTTGTATAATATATAATATACTTTCGAATATAGAAAGTAGGGTTGTCCCGATACCACTTTTTTAGGACTGAGTACAAGTACCGATACTTTTTTTCAAGTAGTCGCCGATACCGAATACCGATACTTTTTTTAAATGTGTCCCCAAATGCAGCGATGTCCCCCCACAGATGCAGCCATGTCCCCCCACATATATTGCAGCCATGTCCCCCCACATATATTGCAGCCATGTCCCCCCCACATATATTGCAGCCATGTCCCCCCACATATATTGCAGCCATGTCCCCCCACATATATTGCAGCCATGTCCCCCCCACATATATTGCAGTCATGTCCCCCCCACAGATGCAGCCATGCATGTCCCCCAAATATGCAGCCATGTCCCCCACAGATGCAGCCATGCATGTCCCCCACATATGCAGCCATGTCCCCCACAAATGCAGCCATGTCCCCCACATATTGCAGCCATGTCCCCCACAGATGCAGCCATGTATGTCTCCCACATATGCAGCCATGTCCCCCCCAGATGCAGCCATGTATGTCCCCCACATATTGCAGCCATGTCCCCCACAGATGCAGCCATGCATGTCCCCCACATATTGCAGCCATGTCCCCCAGAGATGCAGCCATGTCCCCCACAGATGTAGCCATGCATGTCCCCCACATATGCAGCCATGTCCTGTCCCCCATATTGCAGCCATGTCCCTCATACCTGTAGTAGTAGATATGATGCTGCCGCATACCGCCGTGTTAATCCCCCTGCATTACAGCGCGCATTACAAGCTTTCGTTACAAGCTTTCGTTTGAATACTTGTTATGACGGTGCGCCATGTATAGACACTCCCCTTCTCGGGATTGGACGGATCCGTCCAATCCCGAGCAAGGGGGAGTGTCTATACACGGATCCATGCATAGACACTCCCCCTTGCTCGGGATTGGACAGATCCGTCCAATCCCGAGAAGGGGAGTGTCTATACATGGCGCGGCGGGCATTACAAGTATTCAAACGAAAGCTTGTAATGCGCGCTGTAATGCAGGGGGATTAACACGGCGGTGGCTTTGCGGTATGCGGCGGCGGCGGCGGCAGAAGTATTCTATTTAGGTATCGGGGGTATTATATATACAAGTACTCCCGCAAATACTCGGTATCGGTCCCGATACCGATACTGGTATCGGTATCGGGACAACCCTAATAGAAAGCATATTATAGTGGATTTGTATTGTGCAGCATTGTGACTGGTGGTGTATTTGGTTACTGCTGGATTTTTGCCTCTTTCGCTGTGTTTCCTCTGCTACACATATTTAAAAAAATTCTGAAAAAAAAGTTTCATAATTGGTGAAATAAACCAGTGGCCTCCCAAAAACGACAAATTTTGTTATATACCTTCTTCCACATATACTGCGCTTCTCTAGAGACTTTTGTCACAGGGTCATTTAAAAAGGCAGAGGAAGAGGCAGGCCCTTCCGCAGAGGTGGTAGGGGTAGGGCAGGAGCACCAGGCCGGAGCCAAAGTGGGAGGTGGCACAATGTTCGTTCGATTACGTCAAAGGACGCATCAGACTTGGTTGAGTGGCTCGCCACCAACACCACCACCACCACTATATACCCTCTGCTTGAGTCACAGGAATTATTTTCGGATCCATCAGAAAACATTTCAGATGCGCAGCCATTCTTGGCATTTGATCAGGAAGAGGAGGTAGCAATAGCCGGCACTCAGCAGTCTGACGACAGTACTCAGATCAGCCCAAGGAGGTTGGTGCCTACGAGATCTCTACTGTTAATGATGCAAAAGGTGACGACGATGATGACGTGTCTACAGATGTCACGTGGGTGCCCACAAGAGAGGAAGAGGAGGGGAATTCAGAGGGAGCGATGGACCAACATATAGGGAGGAGAAGCAGGCCGAACTTACATTGCAGAGGAGGGACAAAGCAGTCTCCTAATGTATCAGGAGCGAGCCATCAACCATGTACGGTCACATCTGGTGCTCCCAGGATGCCAGCCCATGGCTCCGCAGTGTGGTTTTCTTTTACCGTGTCCATTGCAGACAATACTGTTGCCATCTGCAGCCTTAGAAGTCAACGCATAAGTCGCGGTAAGCCCAACACTCACCTAGGGACGACCGCCTTAAGAAGGCACCTGGCCTCCCATCACCGAGCCCAGTGGGAGCAACACCATCAGAACCCACAAAGCCACACTCCAGGCTCTCAACGTCCAGCCTCTTCTCCTTCTCCTTCCCCTCTATGCTCACAAATGTCCTCCACTCCACCTTCCATCATGCCTTTCTCACGTTTTTCTGCAAAAAGGCAGGCTTCCGTGGCCCAAATGTTCGATCGTAAAAAAAAGATGATGCCGGATAACCCTCTTGCCCAATGGTTGACCGCTGGCTTGTCGGAACTGATAGCCCGCCAACTTCTGCCATATAAACTGGTGGCCATTGGAACACCACAATGGAAGGTCCCAGGAAGGAATTTTTTTCACAGAAGGGCATATGTAGAGCTATATGGCCATGTTCAGCGGCAAGTAAATGTATCTCTGGCACACAGTGTCGGTGCCAAAATACATCTGACCACAGACACGTGGTCTAGCAAACACGGGCAGGGAAGGTATATAACATTCGCTGCCCACTGGGTGAACCTTCTGACGTCCGTTAAGCATGTAACCCGTGGCACCCATGTAGATTTGGTTTTACTGCCACGGATTACATGCAGGCCTGCCTCTTCTTCTCCTCCTCCTCCTACTCCATCCTCCCTCTCCTCCTCGGCTGACTTCTCATTTTCCGATGCTACCGTCTCTTCTGCTGCGCCGCCCAAGATCCCCAGAACCTATTCGACATGACCTTTCAGCTTTGCGTTCGCAGGCAGATCAGTGGCTAATACCACTCAATTTGACAGTTGGTAAAGTGGTGTGCGACAACTGTGCCAATCTGCTAAGCCTGCTGAATCAGGGCAAAATTACACACGTGCCATGCATGGGACACGTCCTGAACTTGAAAAAATAGAAGTTTTGAGACTTTAAATGAGAAATATGTGAACATATATCTCCATCCCTGTTATATGTAAAAAAAAGAAGAGGGGTTTGGGACTTTGAATGAGGTATGCATGAAAACTCAAAGATAAGACAGTGTAGTATGGATGTGTTTATTTGTCTAAAACACATAGCAAAGCATCCGATTTTGAATGTATACATAATAGTAAACATACATGACAGTGCATATAAAAAGCATGATGCAAAAAGCATAAATATTGTATAACAACGTGTTCATTGCATTATTTAAAAATATAGAGTCATCAAAATCAAGGTAGGTCCTAAAACTGAAACATGTAGCATCTGTGTAAGCCCGAGACGCCTTTCATGGCATTATAGCCAATCTTTAGGGGCGGATGCATAGTGGGGTAAGATCTGCAGAGGGACACAAGTATAATAGGTAAGTTTTAGCATAACATCCAAATAATTAGAAACAGTAAGAGATGGAAAAAAAAAGAACCATCTCCAAAAAACTTTGCGTTCCCATGCGTTCCTGGTCGCACATCCTCACATGCTGGAAATGAGTATGTTTTTTGGAGATGGTTCCCTTTTTTTTTCATCTCTCTCTTTTTCCATCTACATGGGGTTAACAGCCCATGTGGACGCACTGAGAAGTGATGAACCCCTGGACTACTGGGTGGGCAGGCTTGACCTCTGGCCAGAGCTTGCACAATTTGCAATGGAAATGTTGGCTTTCCCCTCATCCAGTGTCCTGTCCGAAAGGACGTTCAGTGCAGCAGGGTGGGTCGGGACTGATAAGCACACTCCCCTAGCTCACAACAGTGTTGACTACCTCACATTTATAAAAATGAATGAAGCATGGATCTCGTAGGAATTCAACACATGTGACCAGTAGACCATGTTTCATTCAAATTCTGGTGAACGCCTGTGGGCTAATTTAATGGGCCTGTACTGGACGACACTTTATTCTGTATCCGGTGAATGCCTAATATACCACCAGCCACAGAATACAAAGTTGTTTGCTGTCCGGTGAATGCCTGTGGCCGTGGTCTAATTTTTGGGGGCCTGTAATGGCCGACACTTACTTCTGTATCCGTTGAATGCCTAATGTACCACCAGCCACAGAATACAAAGTTGTTTGCTGTCCGATGAACGCCTGTGGCCATGGGCTAATTTGTGGGGCCTGTAATGGCTGGAAAACATGGGCATGCTGGACCCACTTTAAAACTACCGAATGTTTCCAAACTGCCAATTCCTAGAATTGACACACCTACTACCTATAAAGATTGTGATGATTCAAATCATAGCAGAGACAACAGGGCTCGCCACTCTAATCTCTCCACTCCCTACCCCTCTGGCTCCTCTCTTCTAAGTCCCTCCTCTTCTACCCTGTCCCTATTTCTTTGTGCTTCCTCCCCTTTTTTTATATACCCTCTCTCTCTCTCCACCCCCCTTTCATCCTTTATTTCTCTTTTTCCACCCTTCTTCCTTTTTTCAGCTTTAAAATTGGTTTATTGATAATTTTAATGTACCAGGTATAGCAGGGTTGATGACCATATGCATAAAGAAACAGTTAGACTTGCAACCAACGTGCTAAATGGAGAATGTGCTCACATGGTTCCCTGAATGTTTTGCAATTTGTTATTTTTTTCTGGTACACGGTATGATTTGAAGGACATTTGTAGTCCATAGGATATTTGCATCATGTACATGATGTTCGAATTGTAAACACTTTTCTGTTTTTGACTTCAATAAAAATGTATGGAAAAATAATATATATAGATTTGACAAATATAAAAGTCCTGATGCTTTTGTCACATACTATACATGTAAAATATACATTATGCCTCTACATATACCAACTACCAAATATTATCAAATCTTCATTGAAGTGGCATACCCATTGTGTACATTATTGTATTTGAGAGTTGTTTAGATCAATGTGTTTCCATAGTTCAAGCTTCTTCAGGAACCACAGATATTCTAAGAAGATATATACAATAGTCAACAATATTGGTATATTGTGTATAATAGTTGGACAACATACATTCTGATAATTACATATATACCATAGCTCCTAACAGACATATACAGCAAACAAGATAAACACAATAAAAAATATGAATATAGGTAACAGTCGAGGGTTACTTACAATATACGGTAGCTAAATCTCATGTAATGCACGCAGATAGGACAGTGACAAATAGATCTACAACTTCACTTAGACATTTGAAGGTAGTTGCAGGGGGAAAGGAGGAGACAAAGACATTCAAAGAGAGGAGAGCAGAGAATGAGCCTAGGGGAAAGGTAATATTACCTCCCATGTCATGAAATGGAAAACGGTATCTAAAAAATATATACTAAAAAATAATCCGAAGCCCCATGAGTCCATTCAGAATACTAAGTTATTTTATTTAGGCTTTTAACCCATTCAAAATCCTCTCATATACACATCCTCCTCATCTACTAAATGTAGAGGATGCTGATTGCTTGATCAAACAAATACTTGTGATTTTATTGTTAACAAATAATGCTTCTTGGTCTGATTTTTCTTTGGAATATCTAATGCACTTCCTGTACCTATTTACCATACTGTATTTTTGGAATACATGCATACACTCATGTATGCAAAAAAAAAGACCATACAGCGGTTTAACAGGACAGGTTCTACTCAGAACAGGCCTTTCCATGGTCAGCCAAAGAAGTTGAGGGCACATGCTCAGAATCATATCCAGAGGTTTTCTTTGGGAAGTAGACGTATGAGTGCTACCAGCATTGCTGCAGAGGTTAAAGGGGTGGGGGGGTCAGCCTGTCAGTGCTCAGACCATATGGACATGGATTACTGCAACCATGTCCTGTGGTCTGATGAGAACAAGATAAACTTATTTGGTTCAGATGGTGTCAAGTGTGTGTGGCGGCAACCAGGTGAGGAGTACAAAGACAAGTGTGTCTTGCTTAATGTCAAATATGGTGGTGGGAGTGTCTTCGCCTGCGGCTGCATGAGTGCTGCCGGCACTGGGGAGCTTCAGTTTATTGAGGGAACCATAAATGCAAACATGTACCTTGACATACTGAAGCAGAGCATGATCCCCTCCCTTCAGAGACTGGGCCAAATGTCAGTATTCCAAAGGAAAAGGGAGGTTGAGTGTACACCGCTCCAAGGCTGTCTGCAAATTAAAGATCTCTTGATACTACTGTGGCAACAAGACTGGGTGCCTGCCGAGGTCCACAGCCTGGAAAATCTGTGGAACAAAGAGAAAAAGCGGCAAATCCAGAGAAAAAAATTGTTGGTTTATTATAGAGTCAAAGGTTTAAAAAACATGACACATGAGAGATCCACACTGTTCAGCAGACGCATTTCACACAAACGTGCTTAATCATTGCAGGTAGGGTTGTCCCGATACCGATACCAGTATCGGTATCGGGACCGATACCAAGTATTTGCGGGAGTACTTGTACTCTCACAAATACCCCCGATACCAGAATAGAATACTTTTTCCGACCCCGTCCCCCCCGCCGCTGCCGCCGAACGCTGCCGCCGCATCGAAACCCGCCTCCGCATTGTTAAACATTGTGCGGGAACATCACAGCTTTCATTTGAATAGCTGTAGTGTTCCCACCCGTATAGACACTCCCCCTTGCTCGGGATTGGATGGGTGATCGTGATCTGTCCAATCCCGAGCAAGGGGGAGTGTCTATATGGGCGGGAACACTACAGCTATTCAAATGAATGCTGTGATGTTCCCCGGGCGGCAGTGGCTAGGTAGGGTGGACATGGCTGCATATATGGATGATTTGGCTGCATATGTGGGAGACATGGCTGCATTTGTGGGGGACATGGCTGCATTTGTGAGGGACATGGCTGCATATATGGGTGATTTGGCTGCATATGTGGGAGACATGGCTGCATTTGTGGGGGACATGGCTGCATTTGTGAGGGACATGGCTGCATATATGGTTGATTTGGCTGCATATTTGGGAGACATGGCTGCATTTGTGGGGGACATGGCTGCATTTGTGGGGGACATGGCTGCATATATGGGTGATTTGGCTGCATATGTGGGAGACATGGCTCCATTTGTGGGGGACATGGCTGCATTTGTGAGGGACATGGCTGCATATATGGGTGATTTGGCTGCATATGTGGGAGACATGGCTGCATTTGTGGGGGACATGGCTGCATTTGTGGGGGACTTGGCTGCATATATGGGGACATGACTGCATATGTGGGGGACATGGCTGCATATGTTTGGGGACATGGCTGCATATGTGGGGGACATGGCTGCATATGTTTGGGGACATGGCTGCATATGTGGGGGACATGGCTGCATATGTTGGGGGCGTGTGACTGCATTTGTGGGGGACATGGCTGCATTTGTGGGGGGACATGGCTGCATTTGTGGGGGGACACGGCTGCATTTGGGGACACATTTAAAAAAAGTATTGGTATTTGGGATCGGCGACTACTTGTACTCGGTCATAAAAAAGTGGTATCGGGACAACCCTAATTGCATGGCAGTATTCCAACATGATGCATATGTGGGAGACATGGCTGCATTTGTGGGGGACATGGCTGCATTTGTGAGGGACATGGCTGCATATATGGGTTATTTGGCTGCATATGTGGGAGACATGGCTGCATTTGTGGGGGACATGGCTGCATTTGTGGGGGACATGGCTGCATATATGGGTGATTTGGCTGCATATGTGGGAGACATGGCTCCATTTGTGGGGGACATGGCTGCATTTGTGAGGGACATGGCTGCATATATGGGTGATTTGGCTGCATATGTGGGAGACATGGCTGCATTTGTGGGGGACATGGCTGCATTTGTGGGGGACTTGGCTGCATATATGGGGGACATGACTGCATATGTGGGGGACATGGCTGCATATGTTTGGGGACATGGCTGCATATGTGGGGGACATGGCTGCATATGTTTGGGGACATGGCTGCATATGTGGGGGACATGGCTGCATTTGTGGGGGACCTGGCTGCATTTGTGGGGGACATGGCTGCATTTGTGGGGGGACATGGCTGCATTTGTGGGGGGACACGGCTGCATTTGGGGACACATTTAAAAAAAGTATCGGTATTCGGGATCGGCGACTACTTGTACTCGGTCATAAAAAAGTGGTATCGGGACAACCCTAATTGCAGGGCAGTATTCCAACATGATAACGACCCCAAACACACCTCCAAGATTACCACTGCCTTGCTAAAGAAGATAAGGGTAAAGATGATGGACTGGCCAAGCATGTCTCAAGAACTAAACCCTATTGAGCATTAGTGTTGAGCAGAATACGCCATATTAGATTTCGCGATATTGCGCGAATATATAGAAGAATATTCGCTAATATCGAATATTCGTGATATTTTATCCAAAAAAAATGTTGCGAAATTTCGCTAATGCAAAATTTCGCTAATGCGAAAATGATTGTGAAATTCTCATAAACGGAGATCATTTCCTGTATTACTAAACTAATATACACTAAACACTAACTCTACACTAACTCTACTTAAAAGAAAGGAGAATAAGGGGGCAAAAGAAGGGCGGAGAAGATAATCGCGCAATATTCCTATTGCGCGATTATCTTCTCCGCCCTTCTTTTGCATCAGAGCCAATCAGAATAACTCGAATATTCGGCAAAAGGAATATCGCGCAATATTCCTTTTGCCGAATATTCGAGTTATTCTGATTGGCTCTGATGCAAAAGAAGGGCGGAGAAGATAATCGCGCAATATTACGTTTGTCGAATATTCGAGTTATTCTGATTAGCTCTGATGCAAAAGAAGGGCGCATCAGAGCCAATCAGAATAACTCGAATATTCGGCAAAAGGAATATTGCGCGATTATCTTCTCCGCCCTTCTTTTGCATCAGAGCCAATCAGAATAACTCGAATATTCGGCAAAAGGAATATTGCGCGATTATCTTCTCCGCCCTTCTTTTGCATCAGAGCCAATCAGAATAACTCGAATATTCGGCAAAAGGAATATCGCGCAATATTCCTTTTGCCGAATATTCGAGAAGGGCCGAGTAGCTGATGCGATTCTTTTATGTTGCCGAAAATTCGCAATGCGAATTTTCGCCAACATAAAAGAATCGCATCAGCTACTCGGCCCAGGGTCTCTCTCTAATCATACCAGCAATGCTTTTAGATGTCGATGGAGATCACTAGGATGTGATCTGTTTTAAAAATAAATTTGAAAAAATATGAATATTCGCCAAAGCGAATATTCGCCGCAATATTCGAGTTATTCGCGAATACTCGAATATGCAATATTCGTAGCGAATATTCGCAATGCGAATATTCGTGAGCAACACTATTGAGCATCTGTGGGGCATCCTCAAACGGAAGGTTAAGGAGCGCAAGGTCTCTAACATCCACCAGCTCTGAGATGTCTTCATGGAGGAGTGGAATAGGACTCCAGTGGCAACCTGTGAAACTCTGGCAAACTCCATGCCCAAATAATAGTGGCCACACAATATATTGACACTTTGCGCCCAATTTGGACATTTTCACTTAGGTGTGTACTCACTTTTGTTGCCAGCGGTTTAGACATTAATGGCTGTGTGCTGAGCTATTTTGAGGGGACAGCAAATTTACACTGTTATACAAGCTGTACACTCACTACTTTACATTGTAGCAAAGTGTCACTTCTTCAGCGTTGTTACATGAAAATATAAAATATTTACAAAAATGTGAGGGGTGTACTCTGTTTTGTGAGAAACTGTATATAACATATATAATATTGATTAATATATATATTACTGGTCTACTTTTTATTATTATTTTGAATATTTTTTATTACTATATTCATTCATGCAGCAAATGAGGTTGCTACGTTTCTCTCTCCTGGCTGAGTTGTCTATCCCTTGCTGTAAAGTGAAGTGAACAGCCTCAGATGATATACTGAGATGAAACAAATCTGCCTACATACAGTATGTTTTACATCCATATCTGCTGTCTTCACATTTATATATGGTTTAGAAAGTTCAGGTCGTGTTTGGAAAATGTCTCCTCCTGTTTAACACAAAGTGTGATGTCTGGGCATACAGCCAAGAGAGCTAAAATTGCTGATTGGAGGAAAGGCACAAACCCCCTCACCACAAAGGCAGAGATTATCAGAGGTGTTTTATAACAGGACCAGCTGCCTCCTAATCTATTTATAGCAACCTCTCCAGAATGACATTTAAATCTGCTTTTATCTGATGTCTCCAAGAATTTGTCAGGAGTTATCTGGCTGAGAACAGAGGAACAGGTCAGGAGAGAGCTATGGGACTTAGCTCTTTGAAGAGAGATAACAAAACACTGCAGATATATGTGCCCAGCTCAAATTTCATGATTTGGGTTTACATCCACTTTAATGTATCCACCAGCCTGCTTTGTGGATGGATGCTCTGAGGGAGGGATTTACCCATTGTAACGTTTGGGGGCTATAGCTCAGCAGGGATTCAGTGCTTAAACCATTGTTTTGAAGAAAAAGGCTTTTATTCACAGAAAAGCAAAACAAGGCTTTCTCAGCATGTCAGAAAACTATAACATAAAAGTCCGCTTGGCTCCAGCGTCAACAAAAGGTCTGCTTATTTCCAGCACAAAACAGTGAAAGCAAATAACATACGGTTTGTTGCAAGACAAGTCTTCATCCCCTGCACTCCAAAAGTCCTCACTGTGCAGCTAGCAGACTTCCATCTTGTCCTCACAGGTACACACTCCAAACTCACTCACCACCTCCAGCACCACTTCCTGCTTTAATGGGTGGTTCTCTGTGAGAGTTAACGCCTTGTGCGCTGGCTCCCAAGGTTTAGGAGTGGAGGCTCCGTCCCACCCAAATAACACTTTGGAGCCTCCAAAATTCCAGGCCCCAAACTACTTTATAAAGATAGAGAAGACTGCGAGCCAGTCCTCTCTGAATTAGCGCCTGCCTGGAACTTTTCACTCACTTTTGGGTGATCCCCTGAACCTTCTACCTCTATTTAAATGGACCATAGTCCAAATAGTGGTGCCGTATAGCACCCGTTCAGGACCCACCCCCGGTGTCCTGTACATATCCCCCCCCCTCTGCCTCAACGCGGAGGTGTTGGAGGCAACAGTAGACACCATACAATGGACTCAGGAGAGGGCATCGGCATTCTGATGCTGTCTCCCGGGTCTGTGCTCTACCACGAAATTGAACTCCTGGAGAGAAAGGAACCACCTTGTTACCCTGGCATTGGTGTGCTTATTCTGTCTCATCCAGGTAAGGGGAGCATGGTCTGACACCAAGCGAAACTTCCTGCCCAGGAGGAAATATCGTAGGGAGTCTAGAGCCCACTTGATGGCCAGACACTCCCGCTCCACCACCGCATAGTTTCTCTCAGCTGCCGTCAGCTTCCTACTAAGAAAAACCACAGGGTGCTCCTCTCCATTGATTTCTTGAGACAGGACCGCTCACAACCCTTCACTTGAAGCATCTGTCTGTACTACAAAATCTTTTTTAAAATCTGGAGCTACAAGCACCGGATCTTGGCACAAAGCTGTCTTAAGCTTTTGAAAAGCCGTCTCGGCCTCGGCGTTCCACTTTATCATCACTGACTTTCTGCCTCTGGTCAGGTCGGTCAGTGGTGCAGCAATAGTGGCAAAGTTGGGTACAAACCTCCTATAATAGCCAACTATGCCCAAAAACGCTCTGACCTGCTTCTTGGTTAGGGGACGGGGCCAGTACTGTATGGCTTCCACCTTACTCATTTGGGGCTTCACCAGCCCTCTACCCACAATATACCCTAGGTATTTTGCTTCCTCCATCCCAATGGCACACTTCTCAGGGTTGATGGTGAACCCTGCTCTTCTTAAGGAGTCTACGACTGCCTGAACCCAGGGAAGGTGGGACTCCCAATCAGTGCTGAAGATGACTATGTCATCTAGGTAGACAGAAGCGTACCGTTGGTGTGGACGCAGAGTTTTGTCCATGGCCCTTTGGAACGTGGCAGGGGCTGAGTGTAGACCAAATGGCATTCTCTTATATTGGAAGTGGCCTTCCGGGGTAGAGAAGGCTGTCTTCTCCCTGGCTTCCTTAGTCAGGGGAATCTGCCAGTACCCTTTTGTGAGGTCCAGCGTGGTAATGTACCTGGCAGGACCCAACCTCTCAATTAGCTCATCTACTCGTGGCATGGGATATGCGTCAAACTTGGAGACTTCATTAAGCTTTCTGAAGTCATTGCAGAAGCAGAGGGTGCCGTTGGGCTTGGGTACCAACACAATTGTACTTGACCACTCGCTCTGCGACTCTTCAATGACTCCAAGCTCGAACATTCTTTTAACCTCTTCCGACACTGCCACCCTATGAGCTTCTGGGATACGGTAAGGCTTTAACCTAACTTTTACATTGGGCTCGGTCACAATGTCATGCTCGATGACGTTGGTGCGACCGGGCAACTCTGAAAACATGTCTCTATTTCTTTGTAGAAACTCTTTTGTTTGCTGGGTTTGGGGCCTAGTCAGGGTAGCAGCAACCTGCACCAAGTCGATCCCTGCATGGTCCCCTGACTGTACACCTACTACCGCGGACACTTGTTCTCTGTCTCTCCACAACAAATTGATGTGGTAGATCTTGTATGGTTTTCTTTTCCCCGGCTGGTGTACCTTGTAATCTACCTCACCGACTTTCTCTACTACCTCAAATGGGCCCTGCCACTTGGCCAAGAATTTACTCTCCACCGTGGGTATTAGAACAGCCACCCGGTCTCCTACTTGGAACTGTCTAATTTTAGCCGACCTGTTATACACTATCCTTTTGGGCATCCTGAGCCTTCTGCATGTGCTCCCTCACCAGCGGCATTACCTTAGCCACCCTCTCTCGCATTTGAGAGATATGCTCTACCACCGTTTTGTGTGGTGAGGACTCACTTTACCACGTTTCTTCTACCAGGTCGAGTAACCCCCGGGGGCCTTCGTCCATACAATAACTCAAATGGCGAGAAACCTGTGGATGCTTGTGGGACCTCCCGGATAGCAAACAACAGGGCAGGGAGTAACATATCCCAATCCTTCCCATCTTTCTGGACTACTCTTTTCAACATGGACTTTAGGGTTTTATTAAATCTTTCGACTAGGCCATCAGTCTGCGGGTGGTAGACGGACATCCACAACTGCTTGATTTGAAACAATTTTCACAAGTCCGCCATCACCTTTGACATAAAAGGGGTACCCTGGTCTGTCAGGATCTCTTTGGGGAACCCAGTTCGTGAGAACATTTGAAACAATTCCCTGGCAATGGCCTTAGAGGAGGTCTTCCTCAAAGGGACAGCTTCTGGATACCTAGTTGCGTAATCTAGGATGACCAATATGTATTGGTGCCCCCGTGCCGACTTTACCAGGGGTCCCACCAGATCCATAGCAATCCGCTCAAACGGGACTTTCGATAATTAGCAAGGGCACCAGAGGGTTTCTATAGTGTGGCACTGGGGCGGTTAACTGGCAAATGGGACAAGATGCACAGTATCTTTTAACCTCGGCCTTCAACCCTGGCCAGAAAAAACGGTCGGTTATCCTGGCCTCTGTTTTCTCCGCCCCCAGGTGTCCTCCCAGTGCATCGTTGTGGGCTAGATCGAGGAGCATCCGCCTATATGGTTGGGGAACCAGCAACTGCTCTATAGTTTCCCCTCGGCTCTCAGCCACTCGATACAGTAAGTCCCCCTTCAACGCAAAGTGAGGGAACCTCTGATCTGCGTCTGGCATTTGTGGGACCCCATCAATAACAGAAACCTGCTCTCGAGCATTGACCAAGGTAGGGTCCCGTAATTGGGCGGTACCAAATGCACCCCTGGACACATCTAGATCTGGATGTACTGGCCTTGAGGATGTTTCCCTTTCATTCTCCTCAACCGGGGAAAGCTCCTCATCATCCTCCCCCAGCATAACTTGTAATGGGAAGACTTCCCCCTCCTGAGAGCTTAACTCAGGTTTAAGACCTGGGTCAGGGGCATTATCCTCCACATTAGCATTTCCTGCGACTTCATTATCAATGACAGGTATTTCCATATCAGAGGGGTGTATTTCAGGTCCGGACCCCTCAGACCCTGTCCCTTTCAGGCCCAGTGTCCCCAGTTTCCCTGGTAGTACCATCTGTACCTCGTTCCATATTTCCAGAAATAGTGGACAGTCCCGCCCCACTATGATGTCATAATTTAAACTGTTTACCACCCCGATCTCCTGTGTAACTGAGGCACGGCCATAAGAGACAGTCACCGGGACCAAGGGGTACTCCTTGGTATCCCCATGAATACATACCACCCTAAGAGTTTTAGTCACTGGTCCAAGCCTCCCAAGTACCCTGGCATGTACTAATGTTACCATGCTACCGGAGTCCAGTAGGGCCCTGGCAGGAAGGTGGTTCACCCACACTTCACACTCAAACCGTCCTACAGCCAGATCAAGATGAGTGGTACACACACTTTGCACATAGAAGGAGCTTCTCCGACCAGTTCCGCACTCCATAGGCTCCTCCTGCAGTGGGCATTGTGCCCGGGTATGCCCCCAGGACAAACATTGCCAACACTGTATGTCTCCCATCTTTGGTACAGGAACTGACCTCCGTGGTTCTATGGCAGACGGTGTAGACCTGCGGACGCCAACATCTGGCAAGGCTTCTCTCCTCAGGGTGGTGGCTGGTCTGGGTGTCCTTGGCGTGGGTTCTCGACGCTTGGCAGGCCCAAGCAGGTCTTCCACCACGGTGTACCGTTCGACCAGCTCGACCAGCTGGTCAGCGTTGGTAGGGTTTCCATGGCTTACCCAGCGCTGTAGGTCATCTGGCAGGGACCGTAGGTACCAGTTCATCACCACTCATTCCACCATTTGTGGGCCTGACAATTTTTCTGGCTGCAGCCATTTTTTAACTAACTGGATTAGTTCATGCATCTGGGACCTGGGTGGTTGGTTCGACTTGTACCGCCAGCGATGCACCCTCTGAGCCCGGACAGCTGTGGTCACTCCCAGGCGGGCCAGGATCTCAGCTTTTAGACGATCATAGTCTCTGATGTCTCTGAGAAAAGGGGAGACAATGCCTGCCCATTGGTCCTGGGGCCACTCTTCTCCCTCTGCTATCCTTTCAAAGGTAATGAGAAAGGCTTCCACGTCATCGCTGGGTGTTAGTTTTTGCAAGAAATGGCTGGCTCTCACAGACACTGGGTTGCTAATGGCAACGGCCGATTGCTCTTGTCCCTGAGCCAGCTGCTGTACTGCCTCCTGCAAGGCAGTCACCTGTGCTTGAGTAGACTCCTGCTGGGCTGTAAACTGGGCGGCTAGCAGCCGCGTGTTTTCCTGCTGCGCAGCTATAGCCTGTGCCAGGGCCTGCTGCTGCTGAGCCATCGCTTCCTCATGGCGACGGTTGGCGTCTGCTGACGCTTGCTGCTGGGTCACAGTGGCTTGTGCCAGAGTCTTTATGACCTCCTCCATGCTTTTTCTTGTTGCTTGCAATGATTGGGCTGACTTCACCCAAGACATGCCATAAGCACACTGTCCCTTTAAATGTCAGTTTTTAGTTTTAAATGGTTTTGCGCCTGCAAATGCACTGTGCCCGCATTCTCCACCAATTGTAACGTTTGGGGGCTATAGCTCAGCAGGGATTCAGTGCTTAAACCATTGTTTTGAAGAAAAAGGCTTTTATTCACAGAAAAGCAAAACAAGGCTTTCTCAGCATGTCAGAAAACTATAACATAAAAGTCCGCTTGGCTCCAGCGTCAACAAATAGTCTGCTTATTTCCAGCACAAAACAGTGAAAGCAAATAACATACGGTTTGTTGCAAGACAAGTCTTCACCCCCTGCACTCCAAAAGTCCTCACTGTGCAGCTAGCAGACTTCCATCTTGTCCTCACAGGTGCACACTCCAAACTCACTCACCACCTCCAGCACCACTTCCTGCTTTAATGGGTGGTTCTCTGTGAGAGTTAACGCCTTGTGCGCTGGCTCCCAAGGTTTAGGAGTGGAGGCTCCGTCCCACCCAAATAACACTTTGGAGCCTCCAAAATTCCAGGCCCCAAACTACTTTATAAAGATAGAGAAGACTGCGAACCAGTCCTCTCTGAATTAGCGCCTGCCTGGAACTTTTCACACACTTTTGGGTGATCCCCTGAACCTTCTACCTCTATTTAAATGGACCATAGTCCAAATAGTGGTGCCGTATAGCACCCGTCCAGGACCCACCCCCGGTGTCCTGTACACCATATATCACGTTCTTATCTATGCCCTTGCCCCCTAATGAGTGCCTCAAAACAAACATGCAGCACATAGTACAGAGAGAGAGAGAAACAGCATAAGTCAGCACATATATTTGGACAGTTGACTAGTTAGTAAACTGGTAAAATGTGGATGTTGTAACAAAGTGTGTTTCCTCCATAGCAGAGAAAAACCATAGAACCATTTCATAGGATGAGAAACCTAGGTAACATACGGTATATACACCATATAGTACAGAATATGGGTGTGTGTGGGTTTCTTTAACAGAATGTGAAATGCATGAAAATGTACATACGTGCCTTTGATTTCTTAGAAATTGGTTGTTTAATATTCATTTCATGTTGCAAATTAATATTTTTAAGTAGGTTCTACCTGATGCAAATAGCATTCTTGAATTGCTATGTCTCCAGTTGCTCTTAATGGTAATATTTCCCTTAATGAAAAAAAAAATGTGATTATATAAAACACTATCATGTGCACTAATTGTTTCTTTCATTACAAATTCTAACATTTTGCAGTTTTCATCCTTGGTAATAAAACACCTCCTCTGGGTTTAAGAAGACCATGAGTTATTTATACGATCACATTCCTGCAATTTTCTCATTAATTTATTAAACATATCAACTCAAATACAACTCTTCTATTTACTCAATATAGTACAATTTGATTTGTACAGTCTGGAACTGTTCTCTCTTTCTAAAGCTTGCAACAAAAAAAAAATCAGAGTTTTATATTTGTGTGGAATTTAAGAGTCTAATTAACATAACATTTTCCCCACAGCTCTTTTATTTCTTGGTTCCAGTATTTCCCATTTTGCCTGCAGTACCACCTGGAGGAAAAACATGGTATGACAAAGCAATATTTAAAATGCAACAAGACTTGTATAAGCACTATTTTATTTCAAAGTGAAATATAGCAAATGTTATCATAGAGAAAGGTTAGCTGTTTGTTACAAACAGGTTTTAGGAATGTGAGATCATTGCAATCATACAGCAAATAGTCTCCAGGAAATCGTTTTTAGTTAGAACTCCTCTAAAAATCAATATACAGTATATCAAGTGGTAGTGGATAAACACAAATGGAGATCATCTACTGTAAGTGACTCTTTCAATACATTTAGGGAGAGAGAATTTGACAGCATTTAAAATATTTTGGGAAGTCAAGCACCATAATTCTATAGCCATAATGTCAGGAAGAGGAGAAATGTTTCAGCTGGCGTAAATTACTTTAGATTTGCTTGCTGCTAACACCCAAAATCTTTTGGCTAGAAGAGATAGAACTTCTGTCAAATTTTTATCATGGTCTGTGTCCCCGCTGAAGGGATTTCCCATCAATGACCTATTAAACCGGTGTCACATGGAGAGAAAGTGAGGGGAACACTTTCGATACGGGCAATAAAAAGATTTGTTGAAGACCAGGCTTTTTCTGGCACTTTTTGTTCACAAGTTTAAATCAGTATTTTTTGCTAGAAAATTACGTATGACCCCCAAACATTATGCATTTTTTTTAGCAGAGACCCTAGGATATAAAATGGCAATTGTTGCAATCTTTCACATCACACTGTATTTCACTGAATGGCGACAAACTAAAGTATTTAAAAATCTCCATAGGCAATGCTTTAAATGTCTTTACAGGTTACCTGTTTACAGAGGAGGTCTAGCACCAGATGTATTGCTCTTGCTCTAATGTTTACAGTGATACCTCACATGTGTGCTTTAAATAATGTTACATTTGCATTCACTTCTGCGCCTGAGCACGGAGGGATGGGGGCACTTTTTTTGGTACTTAAGTAATTTTTTTTTTTAAACTGTCCCTTTAATTTTTTTTATCACTTTTATTCCTGTTACAAGGAATGCAAACATCCCTTGTAATAGAAATAAACATCACAAGTCCTCTTAATGGAGAGATATGGAGTCAAAAAGACCCCAAATCTCTTCTTTACCTTTGAAAGCAAAAGATTAAAAAAAATGTTTTATTGCTCTTTCGTATTTAAAAAATATAGTTCCAGCTTGGACCAGAAGTGACATCATGATATCGATCAGGACCTCCAAGGCAATAGAATCGATCAGAGAATGTTAACTCTTTGATCACCTATGGGAGTAGCCAGCTGGCCCCCTGGATCATTTCTCAGGTGAACTGGCGGATACGGTAAGGCAGAAAAACACTGGCAAACGGAGGGGGTGGGAGGGGTCCCACCACTTCAAAAACCATTCCAGCACCTCATTAGCTGCTCAGATGAGTTCCCTGAGAAATCTGTCAACCTGCAGTAAAAAATCAGTGCTGGGGGTTATGGCTAATATCTACAGCCATAATCCCGGTAAACCATATGCAAACCGCAACGTATAAATATACGTATTGCGGTGGGCAAGTGGTTAATGCAGGGAAGGGTTATAATCTATTTCAGATTTTATAAGAACAATTAAAAACATTAGAGTTAGTTCTAACCCTTCTCCGGCATGGGGTTTTACATACACCTTAATGAGGTAAGTGTTAGGTGGAATTAAATAAATAAAAATTTGAAACAACCGAATAAAGAAGTTAGAACATAATTGTGAATTGTCAAATTTCTATTCAGAGAACACTGTTGATATTTGACATTGATGGCCTTTTTTTAAACTTCCTTTGAACAGTTTTCTCTGTTCAAAATCGATATCTTTCCATCCTCACAACAGTGTACACTATTTTTTTATTTTGGGCGGTAGACTACTAAATCTTGCCCAGAGGCATTATCATATCTGTTCCACGCTATGTCAGTTTTTTTTTTGTTTTGTTTTACCAATATATAGCTCTGTGAATTGAGCTTCTAGCCTTGGAGTTGGTTGTCACCATCTCTATTTCACACAAACTGTTGATCTAATTATTCAGAAAGATGAATCTGAAAAAATATCGACAAAAGCATTGATATTTAGTAGAAGATTGGTGGCTTGTGGTGGGGAAATTTGTGCTGGGGAAACAGAGTTTGTGGTGGGGAAGTATAATCACTACAGGAAGTGAAAAGGAATTACTAAACATATGTACTGGTATATATTTCCCTGGTAGAGAATGGGAAGGATGGAAGTACACAGATAAATAATGCAAAGCACACTAGTATACAAGACCAGTCACAATACACAGCTGATAGAGACAACTTAAACTTGTGTTGGTAGCTGACCATCCAACTCTGGGTAACACCCTTGGACGTTGATATTGTCCACTTTTGAGAAGCCTGGCTGAGGTAATAGTGATTTGGTAACCCTGTGCCGACTGGGTGGTTTAGTATGCATTTTTTTAGAAAAAATAAAATAAAAATTTGCCTGGCTTTTTAACTGATTCACTTTTCACCAAAGCTAAGCACATAGGCAAGTGAGATTGGAAGATTCACTCTATTTCAAAATATGTCCAGGAAGCTGCTGCTTCACTGCTGGTTAAGGAAATGTTAATAAACCTTCACACGTAGAATTCAAGTGATTAATATAGACATTAATATATATATATATATGTGTTTGAACGGCATAAATACAAATCTGTGCAGCATCAGGCAAATATTTTAAACTTCAGGGAAAATTCATAAACAACCACCAAGAGGTAAAAATGTGTTTTTTCTTAGCATGCCGAGGAGCTGGCAAAAAAGGGTTGACCTGTGGAAGTACAAATGAGGGTTCATGGAGCAAGTGGGGGTTTGTGGAAGTTTATTATTGGGGATAGAAAAAATATTATCAAATTGATCTAGAAACCATTGTTAAAAAAAATTGGGCTTTCAGAGTACTCAGCATCAGTTCTTTATATAGCCATATTGTGTTACAACGACAGTTTTTGTCTACTCTTATTCCTCATCACTGAACATTAATATGAAATGCTCCCAGTAAGCAACCTCAAGAACAAACGTTATTTAGTAAGTGTTTAATGTTTTTCACTTTTACATCATCATATTTACTAATCAATTCTTGAGAATGTTTAAGGCAAAACTTACATACATTAGATACCTTGAAATATTCTTTATTGCAAATTATTTATATGGATTCCCTCTGCTAACTAGAAGTACAACAGCACATGATGAAGTAAAGGTATAACAATACCCTGCTTTACATTGTAATGCACCAAGTAACCATACAAACCTCTGTATACATTGTATGTTCAGAAAATTAATTTTATATTTCACACATTCCAGCCCTCTATGTTTGAGCATTCACTAGGTTCTCAAGAGGAAACTTAGACAAATTATTGTTTTTTTTTATTTTATCCATCCACTGTGCTTTATGTTTGAAGGTTTCTAGACGTGTACTGTAGCCAGGACTCCCCAGAATTTAATCTATGCTGCTGTTTTCCTAAATTTAGGCTGTGACTTTATCACAACACATAACACATGTTAATTTACAAATGTAAAAACTATACTTTGAAACAGCCATTAAGCAATAAAGCAACCCAATCACTCAAAAACAGCCACTCTGTTGTTATTTTGTTCTATGCTTTGAGCAGCCGGCAATAAGAAAATGTCTCCAACATTTGGCTGAGTTAATAGTCAGTAGAGCCAAGTCACAGTACATCCAGCAGATGCATGCCCAGAATTATTTATGATTAGATTTTGAATGAAAGAAAAGACTGCTCGAATCTGAAGCGTTGATTTACTGTTTAAAATTTTACCCGTGAAATTACTGAAAGTTATCCTACAGAATGTACATCCTGGAGAGTTTACAAAGGGCATCCAACTCACCTGTGTGGTGTGTACATTTTGAAGTGTATATGTGGAAATGTTTAATCATTTTAGGACATCTACTATAAATATGAAATAATAAATCTTCACTTTTGTTTGGAACTTATTGTTTCTAAGAAGATGTTAGGGCGTTGTGCTCCATACTTAGTAAAATCCCATTTTGGCTAGAATTTTGGGCTGAATGCCAGTGCTAGCTTCCCGACATTGGATAATCCTAATAATAAAACAGCAAACACATCACAGCAGCAAAAAAATCTGAGTAAATGCTCAAGAAGACATGGCAGGTATCCCAAAAAAATATGTTGCTATCACACAAATTTGTACACATCATAATCTTCAGTATGCCAGCAGTGGTGTGTGGCACTTTTTAATTGTATGGTAAAGCATTTGCTATGTTTCTCTCCTATTCTGCTTTTCACTCTATTTAACTTTAACTAAGAGTTCAGTAAAAGAGAGAAAGGACCAAGCTATGAGATTTAGGGATACATGTGAGCTTATTGTCTGTGTGGATCAATAACCCTGGGTCTTTAAGATCACCAAAACTAAAACTAAACTTACGGGTAAGTCTATTTCACATACTTATCACTATGGCACCTAACACAGGCCATTTCACCCACTTGGGGAGAAGAAACACATTGTGTAACACACAGCTTCTCCAGTACATTACAAAACATACTGAAACTAGCCTACAGTTCACAAAAATTATGAACCCAACAATTTTTTACAGTATAGCCTAAGAAGATTCTTTCCTGCCTGGGTCAACCCTGTGCTTTGCATTATTGATTGTGTTGGGGTCATGTGTGTTTCAGCACCTGAATAGTTACAATCAAATGTTTCCACAGATGTTTCCTAGAGGTACAAAAATAATACATTTTTATTTTTCTACAGGGTAAATTCTGCATTGGCTATTATTGTTTGTATTGCATCATGTTGCATCAACATACAAATAGGATAATAACAACTGTTCTACCTGTATTTACGGAAAACTTGCTATATTGTCCTGATTTCAGTATTTCAGAAAAATAGTATACTATGCCTAATAAGATGGAGCTGACAATCATGGGAAATATACTATATATTAAACAAAATACAGGGACTATTTGTGATGCCTATGTGAATGTTTGAGGAATTCAATTTTTTTTTATAAATAAACTACTTAAAGTTTCTGCATGCTCTTTCTTAGTGGGCTTTTTTCTCTTTTTTTTTTTTTTATGCAGGCTAGATCATGCTGTTTGTATTAATATTTTGGTCTTATTTGAATGCAATCCAGGTTTTCTTTGTGGATACAGTCTCTTAAAATAGTTTGGCCTAAAGTGAAGCAGCAAAACAAGGCATTAAGCATAAAGGCCCTAAGAGTGTAGATGAGCGTGTGTCCCTTGTAAGATGACTTAGCTCTGTAATCTTGATTGCCATCTCTAGCTATCCCTCCAAGCCTATGTTAACCCCTAAAAACAGCCTCTGGTAAGACTGTTCCTTTATATTCAAGGGGTAAAAAGGCTCCTAAGAATGAAACACTGATGGTTGTCAGATTTGAATAACCTTCTTGCCCAAAAGGAGTCTCTTCCTTGAGAGAGAAACAGAATATTAAGTTCTGGTGGTGCCAAGATCTGGGTCATGTGGCTGTCATTTGTCCAATATTACATGAGCCAATGGATTATGACCTGAGTAGATGTACTGTATGTTACTATTTTTAAAGCCTGTTCTGGCAGCACACCTAGATACTGAGCTTGGAAGGTAAAAATGTCCTATTACAATAGAAAGACACCCATGGAGGCATTAGACTCTTGAAGCCTCATCAGGTTCAATCATGACACTCTGGTGGCCCCTGGTGGCCCTTGCTAAGGTTGACACATACTAAATAGGAGAATGTTGCATACATGGCAACACTAATAATTACCTTAGTAGGGTCCTTGACAAGAAATTCAACAAAAAGAGTTCAATAAGTGTGGGTTCTGAAATAGAAAATCTTGTGAGAGAGCCTCCACCAACAGTTGCACACACACTGTCTCTTACCATCCAGAGCGGACCACTACATACAGTGGTCGAATGCACTTGTTACAGGATCCAATCGATTAAACAACAGCAATCTTACACCCTTGTACATATTCCACTTCATATGGCCCTCAGCTGCTTTTTCATGCATTATCCTAAGTGTAAGTGCAGGTTTATTGTTTGTATTTGTATTAATTACCTTAATAGGGTTCTCTCAAAGAAGACATCTAATGAAACTGTATAGCATGTCATAACTGTGGTTAAGATACACAGTAGGATGTGATTTTCCATTTTCAATTGTAGCAACTAGTTTTGAGAATGTGTGGGTCTTGACAACACTACATCAGAGGTACCTGAAACCTTCAAAATAACTGTCATGGTTGTAGAATCAAAGGAACTACCCCAGTGCTAGAAATAACAGATATACCAGTGGCCAGGGAAGATTTTGGGGCTGCACGATTGTGGCATTCCAATTTGCAAGTGCATAGAAAAATGTAAAGGTGAAAAACAGGATACTCCAAGAACCAGAAGTTAGCCTTATACCCCAATTTTGCAGTAAACTATGACTTACTGTATCGTATAAAGAAGAGCATAAGCAAGCTATGGGACAGTGCTTTCTCAGTCACACACAAGTATAATGTGTCCATATTCACATTGGGTGTCAAAGGATAAGTTTACCTTTAAAAGAATTATAATAAATGCAAAATTTTTTGCAGATAAAATATGTGCATTTACATTTTTTTTAGGGAGCCTGAAAAGCATTGGACCGGTAATCACCAAATCGCTGGTGGCATGCAGGTCTCCTGCAGACTGTCAGTGTAATCTACACAAAGTAGTGAAGTCCCTGGCCTCCTTTCACTATCTCGGCGCTCAGGAATTCACAGTATCTAAATAACTTAGTTGTACAGATAAATAAAATAATATAATAATATAATGTTGCCACTAAAAATGATTATAACATTATATATGTTTATATAAAATATAAAAAAGTCCTGTAATTTACTAAAGCAGTGCTATTTATCACTCACGTGACCAATCTTTTCTTATAATAGTTCATAAGAAGTATGGGACAGAGGGAATATGTCCAGGTGAACCCACAAGTGCTTAATGTTGGCCTACGAGGTGCTCTTCACTAGGGATGAGCTCCGTGTTCGATTCGAACGTATGTTCGACTCGAACATTGTCTGTTCGTACGTTCGACGAAATTTGAACGAAACGGGTTGTTCACGCCAAATTTGAGTGACGTGCAACGGGCCATAATTCACTGCGGCATTGCGTGCTGATGATTGGTCAAACATGCACTATGACCCTGCATGCTTGGCCAATCACAGCGTGCAAAAAATGGAGAGCCATAATTGGCCAAAGCCAGGATGGCTTTGGCCAATTATGGCTCAGGGCTTTAGCACACGCCCCACACTATATTAGGCCGTCTGCTGGGCGGCCCCATGTAGTGTGTTCCAGCGCTGAACAGAGATCAGTCAGAGAGACAGAGAGATAGTCTTTTTATATAGCTAGATAGAGCAGGCAGGCTAGTCAGTTTAGCTTAATTTACAGTGTGTAGAGGATATATATACATCCCTAAGAGTTGTACATATATTTATACACTGTATAGCTTAGCTAGATCAGTTCTTCCTAATCTACTGGCAGGCAGGTGATTGTGCTATTTAAAGACGTTATCACAGGTATAGACACCCAGCAGGTACAATATTTAAAGGAATTTTTTTTTTTTTTTATTTAAGCATCAATAAAATCACTGCTCCTGGAGCAGTGATTTTCATGATGCTTAAATAAAAAAATAAACAAAAAAATTCCTTTAAATATTGTACCTGCTGGGTGTCTATAGTTTGCCTGTGAAAACGTCTTTGAGAACCCGGGTCTTGCCCGAGGGAACATGTATAAATGGAAAAAAGTTTTAAAAGCGGTCGTTTTTTCAGGAGCAGGACTCCTGAAAAAATTACCGTTTTTAAAACTTTTTTCCATTTATACATGTTCTCTCGGGCAAGACCCGGGTTCTTAAAGACGTTTTCACAGGCAAACTATAGACACCATGCAGGTACAATATAGACTATTATAACGTTGTAGATTTTTTTCCCCAAAAACTTGGGCATAGACTTTCTATCTATAACATTCCTATGTATCTCTCCTTTATTCCCCAATTTCAACAACATCGTCATTCCATCATTGTGTAATCAGAGAGAATCCCTAAGAAAGGCATAGCAGTGAGCCAATAGGGCCGCATTCAAATGTTTCTAGATGATGTAGTATGTAGAAACATGTGACATGACAAAGCAAAAATAAAAATAATAAAATTGAAAAAATAATAAATATAGAAAAAAGCCAAAAAAGAAGAAGAAAGGAAGAAAATATTAGGTAAAATTATTAAACATACAAATAACTAGTAAGGAGTAAATAATATATGATAAAGAGAGAAGGGAGTCCTACAGAAAGGGGCGATATGACAGAACTTCGTTGATGCCAGGGGGTTTGGTCGCCCCTAAACGTTTTATCCATAGCGTCTCCTTCTGGAGAATTTGCTTGTCCCAGTTTCCACCTCGTGGATCTTGGGGTATGACTTCTAGAACAATAAATTTATTCATGGATGTGTCAAATTTATGATACAGTCCTAGATGGCGGCTAACTGGCGTGATCATTTTGGCATACTGAGAATAGTATATGTGGTCATAGATTCGCTGTTTAACCACTTGCTTACTGGGCACTTAAACACCCTTCCTGCCCAGAGCAATTTTCAGCTTTCAGCACTCTCACACTTTGAATGATAATTACTCAGTCATGCAACACTATACCTAAATGATTTTTTTGTCCTTTTCTTCCCACAAATAGAGCTTTCTTTTGGTGGTATTTGATCATCTCTGGGTTTTTTATTTTTTGCGCTATTAATAAAAAAAGAGCGAAAATTTTGAAAAAAAAAGATTTTTTCTTAGTTTCTGTGATAAAATTTTGCAAATTATTAATTTTTCTTCATAAATTTTGGCCACAATTTATACTGCTACATGTCTTTGATAAAAATAACCCAATTTTTTTTTCGAAATTATTTGGTCGGTGTGAACATTTTTGAGTCTACAAGCTATAGTGCAAATCATAAAAAATTATCACATCTGATTACACCTGATGTACTGAAGGCCTATCTCATTTCTTGAGACCCCAACAAGCCAGGAAAGTACAAATTCCCCCCAAATAACCCCATTTTAGAAAGTAAACATTCCAAGGTATTTATTAAGAGGCATGGTGAGGTATTTGAAGTTGTAATTTTTTCCCACAATACTTTGCAAAATTAAGATTTTTATTTTTTATTTAAAAATGTTCTCAAAATTGTCATTGTAATAGCTTATTTCTCTCACATGGCATGTGCATACCACAAATTACACCCCAAAATACATTCTGCTACTCCTCCTGAGTAAAACGATACCCCATGTGTGAGACTTTTTCACTGCCTGGCCACATACGGAGGCCCAACATGCAGGAAGCGCCATCCGGGGTTTTAGGAGCATAAATTGCTAGTTGACTACCTATTACACTTTTGAAGGCCCTGGAACACCAGGATAATGAAATTACCCACAAAATGACCCCATTTTGGAAAGCTAACACCCCAACGTATAATCTATGAGGCATAATGAGTCTTTTGAGCGGTTCATTGTTTTCCAGAAGTTTTGTGGAACACGTGGAAAAAAAATGAAAACGCATTTTTTTTACACAAAGTTGTCCGTTTCTAAGATATTTCCAACACATAGCATTTAGATAACAAAAATGACACCCCAAAATACATTCTGCTACTCCTCCTGAGTAAAACGATACCCCATGTGTGAGACTTTTTCACTGCCTGGCCACATACGGAGGCCCAACATGCAGGAAGCGCCATCCAGGGTTTTAGGAGCATAAATTGCACATCTAACTAGTTGACTACCTATTACACTTTTGAAGGCCCTGGAACACCAGGATAATGAAATTACCCACAAAATGACCCCATTTTGGAAAGCTAACACCCCAACGTATAATCTATGAGGCATAATGAGTCTTTTGAGCGGTTCATTGTTTTCCAGAAGTTTTTGGAACACGTGGAAAAAAAATGAAAACACATTTTTTTTACACAAAGTTGTCCGTTTCTAAGATATTTCCAACACATAGCATTTAGATAGCAAAAATGACACCCCAAAATACATTCTGCTACTCCTCCTGAGTAAAACGATACCCCATGTGTGAGACTTTTTCACTGCCTGGCCACATACGGAGGCCCAACATGCAGGAAGCGCCATCCAGGGTTTTAGGAGCATAAATTGCACATCTAACTAGTTGACTACCTATTACACTTTTGAAGGCCCTGGAACACCAAGATAATGAAATTACCAACAAAATGACCCCATTTTGGAAAGCTAACACCCCAACGTATAATCTATGAGGCATAATGAGTCTTTTGAACGGTTCATTGTTTTCCAGAAGTTTTTGGAACACGTGGAAAAAAAAATGAAAACGCATTTTTTTTACACAAAGTTGTCCGTTTCTAAGATATTTCCAACACATAGCATTTAGATAGCAAAAATGACACCCCAAAATACATTCTGCTACTCCTCCTGAGTAAAACGATACCCCATGTGTGAGACTTTTTCACTGCCTGGCCACATACGGAGGCCCAACATGCAGGAAGCGCCATCCGGGGTTTTAGGAGCATAAATTGCACATCTAACTAGTTGACTACCTATTACATTTTTGAAGGCCCTGGAACACCAGGATAATGAAATTACCCACAAAATGACCCCATTTTGGAAAGCTAACACCCCAACATATAATCTATGAGGCATAATGAGTCTTTTGAACGGTTCATTGTTTTCCAGAAGTTTTTGGAACACGTGGAAAAAAAATGAAAACGCATTTTTTTTACACAAAGTTGTCCGTTTCTAAGATATTTCCAACACATAGCATTTAGATAGCAAAAATGACACCCCAAAATACATTCTGCTACTCCTCCTGAGTAAAACGATACCCCATGTGTGAGACTTTTTCACTGCCTGGCCACATACGGAGGCCCAACATGCAGGAAGCGCCATCCGGGGTTTTAGGAGCATAAATTGCACATCTAACTAGTTGACTACCTATTACACTTTTGAAGGCCCTGGAACACCAGGATAATGAAATTACCCACAAAATGACCCCATTTTGGAAAGCTAACACCCCAACGTATAATCTATGAGGCATAATGAGTCTTTTGAACGGTTCATTGTTTTCCAGAAGTTTTTGGAACACGTGGAAAAAAAATGAAAACGCATTTTTTTTACACAAAGTTGTGCGTTTCTAAGATATTTCCAACACATAGCATTTAGATAGCAAAAATGACACCCCAAAATACATTCTGCTACTCCTCCTGAGTAAAACGATACCCTATGTGTGAGACTTCTACACAGCCTGACCACATACAGAGATCAAACATGCAAGGAACACGGTTCGGTGTTCCAGAGACACATAGCATGCACATACCAAGAGTTACACCCCAAAATACATTATGCTGAGCAAAGCGTAAACAAAAGATTACCTGTGGTAATAGTAGCGCAGTTCTACACAGCAGGATAGCACTGGTCCAGGCAGCAGGCAGGGACTTGGTCAGCAACGGCATACACAATTGTCCAGGCAGGGATACTGTCCCGTCAGGGTTAGTGCAGGTGGTCAGTTCATGCAACAGGCAGAGGCATGATGGCATAGGTCCTACAGGCAGAAGTAGGGCCTCGTTCAGGACAGAATGGGGACAGGGGTGGAGGCTTCTCCCACCCAAATCTCTTTGAAGCCTCCGGGCAACCAGACCCTAATCTAGAATGAGAAAACAAAAACAATTGTTTTCTTCATCCAGAAAAACAAATTCTGGAGCCCCTCACATATGTGAGACCCCTGTGCTATGAATCCCACTAGTCCACTTGCAGGGTAAAAGATCAGTCCAAGAGGCAGGCAAAAAGAATGGTCAAACAGTCCAGGGTCAGTTCCAGATCAGGCAAAGGTATAAACAGAATCGGTAGGCATAATCGTGGTCAAATAACAGTCCAGGGTCAGTTCCAGATCAGGCAGAGGTATAAACAGAATCGGTAGGCATAAGCGTGGTCAAATAACAGTCCAGGGTCAGTTCCAGATCAGGCAGAGGTATAAACAGAATCGGTAGGCAGAATCGTGGTCAAATAACAAGCCGGGGTCATAAGCAGAGGTATAAGGGGTGTGAAGGTAAATGGCAGGAAGTGACTAATAATTTAGTGAGGTATGGTAACAGGCGAAACAACCAACTACGCAGAGGGCTGGTTGGGAAGGGCATTTAGGACAATAAAAAATGGTGTCTCTTCTCACTCCTGCTTTGGAGCACACCTTGCATCTTTTTTGGCATTTTTGGCCTGTTGGTCTGGGAGGGAGTTTATCTGGAAAGTGGCGCTCGTTGAGTCGGCTAACCACATCGGATCGAATGTATGCTGGTGGGTTTCTGGGGTATAAAAGGGCAGTGGTGATTTCCTCCAGGTAGAAAAGGTAGGGTTTGGGTCTTGGAGTGGATTTACGATATATCACATATGTGTTGTACGCGGCCAAATTGAACAAATAAATTGAAACTTTTTTATACCACTGGTATGATCTTCATGTAGAAAGGTAGGGTTCCAGCATCTGGTCGTTCAAATCGACACCCCCCATGAACTTATTGTAGTCATGAATGCATTTCGGTTTCTGGATTAGCCCATTCCTCGTTCTGGTCTCAACGAATGTGTTGTTGTGGATGATATAAAGCACGTACACATCCCTTTTGTCCCTCAATTTCACAGCCAGAACTTCCTCTATACGTAAACTCGCCGTCTCCCCTTTTTCTAATTTTTTGATGACAAGACTTTGAGGAAAGCCCTTCCGGTTCGATCGCACGGTGCCGCATGCTGGGGTGTTTTTTTGGAAAAGGTTTCGGAACAGGGGCAAACTTGTGTAAAAATTGTCCACATACAAGTGGTATCCTTTCTCCAGGAGTGGGTTCAGGAGTTGCCAAACAATTTTCCCGCTGGTTCCTACGTAGTCTGGACAATTAGGGGGGTGTATCTGGCTGTCCTTTCCTTCGTATACATTGAAGGCATACGTATAACCTGTGGCTCGGTCACATAATTTATAGAGCTTCACCCCATAGTGGGCCCTTTTGCTGGGAATGAATTGTTTTATGCCCAGCCTGCCAGAAAATTTTACTAAGGATTCGTCTACACATATTTGTTGGTCCGGGGTAAACAACTGGGGGAAAATTTCGGAAAAATAATTAAGTAGTGGCCGAATTTTATAAAGTTTATCAAAATTTGGGTCATATCGGGGAGGGCACTGGGTATTGTCGTTGTAGTGTAGGAAGCTCATGATCAATTGATATCTGGACCTGGGCATTTTTGAGGAAAAGATGGGCATGTGGTAGATGGGGCGGTTTGACCAATAGGCACGTAGCTGGTTTTTGTGGTTTAGTCCCATACAGAATATGAGGCCCAAAAATGTTTTAAACTCTTCCACTGTTAGGGCTCTCCACTCGAAGGGACGGGCATAATGGGATGTGGGGTTACTGGAAATAAATTGTTCTGCATAAAGATTGCACTGGGTAACAATTGAGGCAAGCATGTTGTCGGTGAAAATTAAATTAAAAAAGTTAATCAGGGCAACATTTTCTGTGTCCACCTGGACTCCTGGCTGGGCAGTGAAAGGGGGAATGTTGGCTTCTCCTGAATTAGAAGGAAGCCACAGGGGGTTCTGAAGGGAATAGGGAAGGCTGGCATGGGACCTAACCCTTTGGGACTGAGGTGACACCCCACTGGTACGTGACCTTGCTTGCTGAGGTATTGTGGTACTGGTGGATGGCACAGCGGTGCTGGTGGATGGCACTGCCTCCTTAGCAATACGCCTTCTTCTGGCGGGTGGACCCTCCTCCTCTTCTTCTTCTTCCTCTTCCTCCTCTTCTTCTTCCTCCTCCTCCTCCTCCTCCGAGGATGTCTCTTCTCCACTGCTGACTATCGGCTCATAGGTGACGTCAGATTCGTTGTCGGAATTTTCAGGGGAATCCGAATCGTAGAGCTCCCCGTCATAATTTCATATGCCTCCTCAAGTGAAAAGGATCTTTTAGCCATTGTTGGCACTGATGACACTGACAGGTGGCACTGACGGCAAATGGCACGGACTGATGGTAGATGGCACTGATGGCAGATGGCACTGATGGCAGGTAGCACTAATGGCAGGTAGCACTAATGGCAGCTGGCACGGGCAGATGGCACAGATGGCACGGATGGCAGATGGCACCGATGGCACGGGCAGATAGCACTGATGACAGATAGCACTGATGACAGATGGCACTGATGGCAGATGGCACGGGCAGGTGGCACGGGCAGATAGCACTGATGGCAGGTGGCACAGGCAGATGGCACTGGCAGGTGGCACTGAAGGTAGATTGCACTGGCAGGTGGCACTGATGGGAGATTGCAATGGCAGGTGACACTGATGGCAGATTACACTAATTGCAGGTAACACTAATGGCAGCTGGCACGGGCAGATGGCACGGATGGCACGGATGGCAGATGGCACCGATGGCACGGGCAGATGGTACGGGTAGATAGCACTGATGACAGATGGCACTGATGGCAGATGGCACGGGCAGGTGGCACGGGCAGGTGGCACGGGCAGATAGCACTGATGGCAGGTGGCACAGGCAGATGGCACAGGCAGGTGGCACTGATGGTAGATTGCACTGGCAGGTGGCACTGATGGTAGATTGCACTGGCAGGTGACACTGATGGCAGATTGCACTGATGGCAGATGGCACTTACGGCAGATGGCAGGGGCAGGTGGCACTGATGGCAGGGGCAGGTGGCACTGATGGCAGGGGCAGATGGCACTGATGGCAGGGGCAGATGGCACTGGGGGCAGGTGGCACTGATGGCAGGGACAGGTGGCACAGGCTGTTTGCACTGGCAGGTGGCACAGGCTGTTTGCACTGGCAGGTGGCACTGTCAGAGACACTGGCGCTGTTTTTAACTTTTACTTTTTTTAACTCACTTAACCGCTGTCACTCTCTTTCTCTCCTCACACGGAAGGATGACTGAGAGAAAACGAAAGCTGAATTTTACAGTTGTGGAAAAACAAATTCTTGCCCCGGGCCATTAGCGAGTATGGGCGTTACCTCCACGGCCCAGAGAGTGCCAACACCACCCCGGCCAGGAGGAGGGAGATTTTGGATACGATCACTGACCAGGTGAATTCAGCGGGGCAGGGGGAGACACGGACCCGGTCTGGGATTGACAAAAAAATCAATGACCTCCGGCGTCTGGTCAAACAGAAGATGGCCAGAATGCATGCCCATGCCAGGGGCACAGGAGGGGGCCCACCATGCCGTATTAGGCTGACAGCGGAGGAGCGTGCGGTGGCCCTGAACTTTCATCGGCATGAAGTTGAGGGCCTGCCCGGCTTTGACTCAAGTCCGGAGCCCGTGGTGCCAGGTACGTTTTTTTTTTTTTAATATCAGGTGTGTAGCATGTGTGGGGGAGGGGGTGAAAGGGAATATGTGGCAAGTGTGTGGATCCTCCAACCTGTGAATGTTTTGTGTCATCCACAGATGTGCAGGAGGGTGCAGGGCCATCTGGCCTGACCGCACCAACCCCAGGACAGCAGCCTAATGAGGCCCCCCCAACAAGGCCGGAGTCCGCGGAGGAGGTTCAAGAGGAGCAGGAGAATCATGAGGAGGAGGAGAATCATGAGGAGGAGGAGTCCATGTCAGGCACTGGACGTTTGGTTTTTGAGGACTCTTCCCCTCTGGCTGGCAGCAGGCAGGCCTCCCTAAGGAGGAGCCCCCCCTCCTCCCCCAACATGGCTCCCCTCACAAGGGCCTCCCCTTCTCCCCGGCCACAAGCATCAGCTGGAGGCAGGATGTCATCCCAGACCACCAGGGGGGTGGCCGATCTCCTGCCCGCCACTCTGAGAAGGGACCAGTTCCTCCAGACCCGCCATTTGGGACAGGTCAGCCAGACATTGGTGCGGATGGAGGAGAGCCTGTCCTCCATCAAGGATACGCTGGGGAACCTGGACTCCCACTCCCGGGCTTTCACAACCTGCCTAAACGAACTGCAGACGACATCAGCAGGCGTTGGGCAGGATGTGAGGGCCCTTACCCTGGCTATCCAGGCCAACACGGCAACACTTGGTGCTGCCCTGGACAGAATAGCCGTGGCCTTGGAGGGCAGGCCGCCAGGTGGGCAGAGATCAGGGGCTGCTCCTCCTTCCCCGGTTTTACCCCTTCCCCATGAGTCTCCCCTGAGAAGCCGGGGCCGTGGCCGGGGGCGCCCCAGGCGTGGCTCCGCAAAGGGCAATAATTTGTTTTTCCCCCTTTTTTAATTTTTTTAATTTTTTTTTTATTATTTTTTTTGCTGGAAATTTTTTGCTTTTGCAGGTCATTTTTTTTTTTTGTGTTGTGAATGCTGTGTGAATGTGGGGGTGACATTCCTGCCGGAAAAGGGGTGTCACCCTCAATTTTGGTGGAGAAGGGTTCCCCAGAACCAGGGAGAAGTGATCCCCAGGTCCGTGTGAATGGTGTATGAATGTACAGTGACATAATTGGAGCCTTGGCGTGGCGTTGCTGCTCACAAGTCCTGCATGGTGGACTGGTGCCAATCCAATTTGATGTGGATGTGGGGTGTGTGTGCTAGGGACCACAGTGGTGTGCATGCGTGCATTCTCATTGTGCCATGATTAATGTGTATGTTTAACGTGCAAAGATGCCCAATGTGAGCTGTCTCCTGGCTGCTCTTCCCTCAGAAGACGGGTTAGCCTCGGTTAGGGGGGGATTGTCTGGTTCAGGGGTCAGGTCATCACGTAGGTCAATCTGCAGGCCCTTTCTTTCTGCAAAGTTGTGCAGCATGCAACATGCACCGATGATCTGGCACACAAAGTTTGGGGAATACAAGAGGGTACCCCCAGACTTATCCAGGCATCGGAAACGTGACTTCAGGAGGCCAAAGGTGCGCTCCACCACTGCTCGTGTTTGGGCATGTGCTTGATTGTATCTTTCCTCTCCTGGGGTTTGGGGGTTCCGGATAGGAGTCATGAGATGGGGTCCCAGTGGATATGCAGAGTCACCTGTAAGGGAAAAGACAGGAGGATGTTAGTCATGCATGTGCCCCTTGTGATGTGCATCATGGGAGGGGATAGTCATGCCTGCCACCCATGTCACTCACCAACCAGCCAGGTGTCCCCATACACGTTCTGATCGAATTCCATTCGGATGTGGCATTGATTGTATATGTAGCTGTCATGGCTGGACCCGGGGTGTTTGGCACGGACGTGCCATATGAGGCCTTGGGCATCGACTATCATCTGTACATTGATGGAATGCCAATGCTTCCGATTGCGGTACATGTGCTCTGTCTCATGGGGGGGCTGGAGTGCCACATGTGTGCAATCAATGGCCCCCACAGTGCGTGAGAATCTGGCAATTCTGTAGAAATCTGTCATTGCCTTCAGCCGCAGCTCCTCAGTGGTGGGTTTGATGATTTGGTTGGCCATGCATCTGAGAATTGCAGGGACAACCTGGTGCACACATCTGCTCATGGAGGATTGTGACATCCCAGCCACCACTCCACTTGTACGCTGAAAAGAGCCACTGGCAAGGAAATGGAGTGTTGCCAGTACCTTGACCAGTGGCTGCACTGCATGTGAGCGGTGTGTTGGGCTGGTGATGTCACCCTGCAGGGTTGTGGTTAATTCCAGGATGGCATGAGGGGTGAATCTGAAGATGCGAAACACCTCAGAATTACTCATGCCAAACAGGTCTATGCGGGTGCGGTATATCCTCTCCCGTGCCATCCTCCGTGCCATCCTCCGTGCCCTCATCCTTCTTTGTTCATCTAAAGTCAGTAGTATAGCTATGTGCGACGATGCCCCTGGCATGTTGGCATACAGATTGTTGTGCAACACGTGTGACTGCTGAGCTCCTCACCAACAGTGTTGCTTTATCTAACAAGTAGACTTTTTTTCTCTTTTTAGACCAGCTTTTATATGCTCTAATTTTAGACAGGACATTTTGCTGTTGCGCACACTGCGTCGCCTGCGCTGCCCCAACTTTGTTTTGTGGATCCCCGTAAGTCCCTCATTAGCATATTTGACTAGCAAATCAATGGTGTGTCTAGCGCACTTTTGCGCGGACGGATGCGCCAGTCTAACAAAATTACGCGGGACAAAAAAAAGTCGATTTTTTGCGTATCTCGTTCTGTGGATGCCGCACAACGAAACGCACGCGCACATTTCGACTTACGCACGCGCATCTCCTGTTGCGCAGGCGTAATCGCTCTGTGAATCTGGGCCTATGTTATTATGCCTAGAACCCTTATTATTTATTATATTGGCCAAGAGCTTTCCACACTTGTTACCGTATTCATAGAATAGTTTTTTTGAAAGATCAAGGTTATGCTTAACCTTTTTTCCCAGAAGAAGTAATAGATCCTCTCTCGCCTTTGAAAGTTCAGTCATGGTGTCAATAGCGAGCGCTTGTTTGTGTTTAATTTCCAAGTGGCCAATACGTTCAGTTAGAGATTTAACTTGTGCTTGCCTCAACCTGTTCCTTGTAGCAGCTAGCGATATCAAGTCCCCCCTAATAACGCATTTGTGTGCCAACCAAACTGCTATAGGATGGACATCCACACTGTTGTTATCATTGAAGTAGTTATCAACCTTGGTAGCAAGCGTTTTTATATTACCGCCATTATTTAAAAGGGAATTGTCTAATCTCCAAAGTCTTGGTGTAATAGGTTTATTTCCAAAGGCCAAAGTCACAGTAATAGGGTTATGGTCTGAAAGAAACATTGGGTCTATCGTGGCTTCAAGAAGGGCACCTAGGTCAGTTTGTGATATTAAAAAATAATCCAGTCTGGAATATGTGTTGTGTGGGGGCGAATAAAAAGTGTAGTCCTTCGTATTGGGGAATAACGTGCGCCACGAGTCATGTAATGATAATCGTCGAATAGATTCCTTAACCACCCGTAGGGTTTTATACGAGATCTTAGACGATCCCGAGGACGTATCTATCAGGGGGTTAAGTGTCAAGTTGAAATCTCCCCCTACAATTAGTGAACCAGTAGCAAAAGATTCCAACAATCCTAGCGTGTCATTAAAAAATGTAGCGTGCAATCTATTAGGAGCATATATATTTGCTACGGTAACCAGTTTGTTGTGTAGCGTACCTTTAATAAACAAGAACCTCCCATCTACGTCAATCTTGGAGTCAGTCACTTGAAATGGACAATTTTTAGAGATTAGGATAGACACCCCTTTAGACTTAGAATCTAAGTTGGTTGCATGAAAAATAAGAGGGTATCGTTTATCCTTAAATGTCGGACAGTTATTTGTTTTAAAATGTGTTTCCTGCAGTAAGACAACGTCTGCCTTTGATTTCCTGAACATCATCATCAATTTTGACCTCTTTTCAGGTACATTCAAACCTTTTACGTTTAGTGAATACATTTTAACTTTTTGTTGCTGCAGTGAAGAACTCCCATTGGGAGGTGACATTTCACAAAAGGGGGGGGGGAGGGAAGGGGAAGGGCAGTAAAAAATATAAGGGGAAAAAATAATAAGTTGTGAGAATAACAAAGTATCGAGTTCCGAGAACTCGCTAAATACTACTGATGTACAGTAGAAAAGTATGTGTACACTCAAGAGAAGAAAATATCCCTATAGGGATGTACACCAGGCAAAGAATATAGCGACAATCTTACGTCCAAACCCTATCGGATTAAAGGACACAAGGAGTCACTATGGAGGGGTTGGAAAGAACCAGGCCAAAAGACAAACAACCAGACCATAAAGTACTCCGCCGCCAACAGACCACTAACAAATTTCCATTGTACAGATACTAGAGAACAAAGAAAGTCAAGAAAAAGAAACATCAACACACAAGGGAAAAATAATTAAAAAAAAAAGACAACTTGTATATGACTTTCAGGGATTGTTCCCGAATGCACCCGTACAATGGGTTCATGGGTCGGCTAGCGTTAAAGCAGTAAAAAAAAAAATACAGCACGGATAAGCACAAAAGGAGATTGAAATATATAACCTCGATCCTGAAAAGGTTTAATTAGATCCTCATGCCCACTGAAAAAATTAAACAAACAAACTATTATGTGAGCCTCAAGTAAGTAACCAAACCCATTCAGATTGACTTCAATCAAGCATAAGCGAGCATTACACAGAGAGAGAAAAGTCATGTAAATGAATACAGGGCGTTAGGAGACAATGTTTCAGTTTTGTTACAACCAAGCATATTCTTCAAAGGAGAAGATACAATATTGTAAAGCCGTTCCGTAGCAACAGAGAAACAACATGTCAAGAAAACAGATGATGAGCTAAGCGTAGTAACTAAATCTGAAACAATGAGTAAGCAAAACTTAGACTAAGCATACATTTGCCCATTGCAATAAAAAGATGGAAAAAAGAAGCCCTTCTAATAGACATAATAAGTAGTGATGAGCGGAATACGCCATATTCGATTTCGCGATATTTCGCGAATATTTAGAAGAATATTCGCGAATATTTGTTAATATCGAATATTCGTGATATTTAAAAAAAAAAAAAAAAATGCGAATTTTCGTCAATGCGAAATTTCGCGATATTTTTTTTTTTTTATAAAATATCACGAATATTCGATATTTACGAATATTCGGTATATTTTATAAAAAAAAAAAAAGCGAAATTTCACATATGCGGTCGCGAATATTCGTTAATATCGAATATTCGTGATATTTAAAAAAAAAAATTGCGAATTTTCGTCAATGCGAATTTTCGCCAATGCGAAATTTCGCGTTTTTTTTTTTTTTATAAAATATCACGAATATTCGATATTTACGAATATTCGGTATATTTTATATTAAAAAAAAGCGAAATTTCACATATGCGGTCGCGAATATTCGTTAATATCGAATATTCGTGATATTTAAAAAAAATAAATAAAATTGCGAATTTTCGCCAATGCGAAATTTCGCTAATGCAAAATTTCGCGATTTTTTTTTATAAAATATCACGAATATTCGATATTTACGAATATTCGCTATATTTTATAAAAAAAAAAATAGCGAAATTTCGCATATGCGAAAGCGAAAATGATTGCGAAATTTCGCTATCTTTTTTGGATAAAATATCACGAATATTCGATATTTACGAATATTCGCTATATTTTATAAAAAAAAAAAAATTGCGAAATTTCGCTATTGCGAAATTGATTGCGATTTTTTTGCGAAATTTATTGCGAAAAATATGAATATTCAAAATAGCGAATATTCGCTGCGATATTCGAGATATTCGCGAATACTCGAATATGCAATATTCGTAGCGAATATTCGCAATGTGAATATTCGTGAGCAACACTAATAATAAGACCTCAGAATTTGCGTCTTGATTTCCTATAACGCGTAGAGCCTGGCGATTGTAGGTTGGCTTGAGGATCCGTAGAAGAAATCGGTGTTCTGTCACCGGATTGTGAACGACGTCTACGAAATCTAGTCGGAGCAGTTTCCATATTATCTTCTAGCGGAAAGTCGTTCTTGTGAGATTTGAAGCAGAAGTCCACGTACCAGTTAGGTACATCCATATAGGGTATCCCCATGGCATCACAGAAAGGTTGCAAGTCTTCTGGAACACGCAGAAGGGCAGAATGGCCCTGATTAGTCGCCAACAGTCCAAATGGGAATTTCCAATGATAAATTATGTTCTTATCACGCAGCACCTCGAGCAATGGCCTCAAGTCTCTTCTGTGTTGAAGGGTAATATGTGAAAGATCTTGATATATTTGGAGTACTGCGCCTTCGAAATAGCATTTAGACCTCAATTTAGCATTTCTCAGAATTTCCTCTTTAAGTTGAAAATCAGCGATGCAACAAATGACATCTCTAGGAGGTTCTGTCACCTTTCCCCTGGGCCTCAGAGCTCTATGGATACGTTCCATCTTAATGGTGGATTGAGGAGGGCGGCCCAAGAGGTTAATAAAGATGCCCACAACCACAGGGGACAGCTGGTCAATGTCCACGGTTTCTGGCAGACCCCTCAGACGCAAGTTATGGCGTCTGCTCCTATTTTCTAAATCCTCGACTTGGCGGTTTAGATCCCTTAAATAAAGTGTGTGTGTTTCCACTTTGCGGTTGACATGGCGCAGTACAATATTGTGTTGCGCAGTTGTTTTTTCTATGTCGATGACACGCGCCGTAACTGCGCGTATATCTATGCTCAATTTGGCAATGGCTGCAGCAAGCGTCGATTTGATATCAGCTGCTACCGAGTACAAATCATTCAGGCTGGGTCCCTGCGATAAACCGAGCGTATCCCCGATTATCCGACCCGTGCTGTGACAAGATACGCCATCCACCGGGCATTGTTGGGAAGGTTTCGCCAGCTGATTGTCCGCCATGACAGCCAATACGTCTTTAGGGGCGATGCCACAGGGAGCCGAAGAGTCCACCGGAGAATCCATATAATCGTCCCAAATGATCACGGGGATCGTCGTGACACCGACAAACTTTTTTTGGGGGCTGAAACACAGCTTACCGGCTCACCGAGCAAGCTTAAAAGTCCGTGGCGGCGGGAGCTCCCCAATCAGGCGTCCATTTCCAAGCCCGGCTAGACCACGCCCCTATGCCCAAGTTTTTGGGGGAAAAAATCTACAACGTTATAATAGTCTATTTTGCTATTCCTTTAGATATATAAGGAAACAATGTTAATTAATTTGCTTGCTCTACATTTTTAGAGCGAGGTACAGGCATGTATTGTTTATTGCAATTTTATTATGTTAATGTGGTTTTCGCCCACTCTCTCATGCTTTGCATTGTACTAATAGATCTGTTCCTTTTGCATGAAAGGCTTGATACTATGCTGACACGTATATGGCCACCCAAGCCTCTGTTTCCTGCCTAATAAGCTCATGTCCCTCCTTTTGAGGGCGGTCTTTGGACGGCAGATTTCAGAGGCAACCCAGATGTTCAACACCTATCCATACGCACTTCCGCCCTTATCGGCACCCGGATGCCCACAGTATCCGAGGACGCACTCGCCGATCGGCGCATGCGCGAAGTGTTCTGATGGCCGGTCTGCGTGACGTCTGACGTACGTCCGGAGTTACGCAGATGGGGAGCACTTAAAAACAAACGCGGGCCTTTCGCCACACAGATACACACTGGAGTGGCGAGGCAGCGTTTTTTAGAGATTCAGCATCAAATTCATCTAACCACACGTCTAGATAAGGTCAGTTATTTCGATACCTCGGATGGCATAGTCTATGCTTGACAGGTCTGGCCTTACTATGAAAATATATCTAACAGTACCTTATTGAATTCAACAGCACATTTGACCCTGTCATTGCTGGTTGGCTGTGTTGTCTTCGCTGATTCTATCTAATCTGAACTCACTAGGAGACACCTATTGGTGCCCAGTTTTCAGTTAACCTAACTATACAAGTAAGTTCTACTGTTATTATAGATCTATATTTTAGAGCTATGAATAGTTTATACTCATGTATTTATTAATACAAGGACATTTATCCATCTTTGATAGTAACTATAGGCTGCAATTATTACTACGACAGCCATTACTTTCTATCCTATAGGCTCTCTGGACCAGATTCACATACACTTAATATTGCGCTGCGTAATCGAAATACTCTACGCTGCCGTATTTTACCAGGCTCTACACCGAATCCTGGTAGATTTTTGCCCGTACGCTAGGGCGGTGTAATCTATTTCTCGCCGCGTAATCGAAATACGCGATTAGGGGGCGTGAAGCATTTAAATGAATCGCGTCCCCGCGGCGATCGAACTGCGCATGCTCCGTTCAGAAATTTCCCGCCGTGCATTGCGCGAAATCACGTCGTTACGTCATTCGTTGTTTGAGTAGCGGCGTTTACGAACATTCCTATTCCCGGACGACTTACGTTAAAAATAATAAAAGACGTCGGAAAACGTAGAAATTTGACGTGGGAACGACGGCCATACTTAACATGGGCTGTCTAATATTAGAGCAGCAAAAAGCTGGTATAGTTTTACGCAGCGAAAAGATGACTAAAGATGCCGTAAGAGATTGTGATTGAAGATCGTAATTACGGGGATCGCCGGCAAAAGCTCATTTGCATACCCCGACGCGGAAAACGACGGGAAGTCCACCCAGTGGCCGCAATTTTATTGCAGCGTAGATCCGAAGGCGTACGAATACGTAATCCAGTCGAATTGAAGCCCGCAGCCGTCTATTCATGATTTGAGGTTTTCGACTAGCTAGAAAACGTGCGTAATTTGAAATTACTCCAGTCTAACACCAGTTAGACAGGCGTAATGGCTCTCTGAATCTGGCCCTCTATATTTAAGTAAATGTGAAGCAGTCAATGCACATGTGTATATATGTGTGCATGTATCTTTATATGCACATATAGATACACACAGTTATTTTTCTATTCTTCTATTTTGTTTTTTCTTTTTATTGATATTCTTACCCTGAGTTCATGTGCTCCCCTATGCGTGTCAATGGATCAAAATATGCCGTACCATGCTTTTTGACAGATTTGTGGTTATCCCTCCACCCGGCTGGGTGTTGCAGTGGAATGCCAGAGTGAGAGGTTGGGTGAAAGTCACATTCGATTTCCAGTACTACCAGTGAACTGGTAAGTTACAAACACAGACTAAATGCGACAATTATGCTACTGTGGCATTTCTTAGAGCATGATGTCTGTGTATTTATATGGTTTCAATACTTACCTATATTTTGCATTGTAGTACTCAAGCTCCTGACGAAGCGGCTAATCCCGCGAAACATGTCGAGCACCCCAAGAATGATCCTCTAAACACCCAAGACCTCAAACAGTGACAAATCAGAAAACATCACTCGGCAATGGAATCCTTCATCACTACAGCTTGATGAGACATTGTTTGATCCTGAATTTATGTCATAACGGTTACACACTTGACCTTGTGGTGTTATATGTGGTTTATTTCTTACAGTACTTTGTATGTTTAGGATACTACCAGTATCCCTGTAATATGAATTTTTACTATTAACATTTATATTTCTCCAATACCGCCAGGGAGGTTAAACAGTACGATGAGGTTTCCAATTTTAAGATGAATGTATCCAAGACAGAAATACTGAATGTTAATACTAATAAGGAGGAGGAACGACTCCCTAAAAAGGAGTACAACTTTGCTTGGCAGAAAGAGATTAAATACCTGGGGATAAAACTAGCCAATTCCCTAAAGAAACTATATAGATTAAATTTCATTCCCCTCTTAGACAAAATAAAATGTGAAATTAAGAAAATTTACAACCGGCCTGTTTCATGGTTCGGAAGGATAAATGTTGTAAAAATGATACTAGTCCCCAAAATTCTATATACATTTCAAATGGTCCCAGTAGCCCTGCCACAATCTTACTTTACTATACTAAACTCTTTATTAATGAACTATATATGGAATAATAAAAAACACAGGATTTCTTTCCATGTGTTAAAACAGAATAAAAAACAGGGTGGCCTGGCGGTCCCGGACATCAGAAAGTATTACAACGCAACGGTCATTTCCCGGATAATAGAATAGGCTAAAGAAAACCATGACAAAAGATCGATCAATATTGAATGCGCACTGGCAAGGGCACAGTTAGGAAGAATAATTTGGAACCCACCACAATTTAGAACTTTACACACGACCACACATTCAATTACACGCACAGCACTACGGATATGGGATAGATTACATAAACATTTGAGATCGGAATATAATTCCCCACTCATAGACTTAAAAGACAATGAATTTTTTGCACCAGGGTTAAAAGGGGTGGGGGGAAATTGGATTATGAATAGAACTCAGGTAAGGGATATCACTCAAAAGGGCAAAATAATGACACTTCACAAAATAAAATCCAAGGTAGATTTCATGGTAATAGATGAGTGGAGATTCCTACAGCTCTCCTCCTTCATCAGGAGCCTTCCGGAACCTCTACGGAACCTCTGGAGTACACACCACTGGAACAATTATGCTTATCTGATAGCTCAAAAGGCAACATCTCTAAAATGTATTAATTTCTTGATGAAGGCGGACGAGCTGGGGACCCCACCCTATATTCAAAAATGGGAAAAAGAATTGGTAACAACTAGGGGGAAAACGACAGTAAAAAAGAATTATCAATTTAACTCACTCCTCAGCAATTGATGTAAGAAGTGCCGAGATGAATTTTAAATGTATTACAGGTTGGTACGCCACCCCAGATAAAATTAGCAAATATAGAGAAGGGCAGTCATCAGACTGCTGGAGAGGGTGTCCAGCTAGGGGAACAATGGCATACTTGTGGTGGGACTGTCCGAAAATTAAAAAGTTTTTGGAAAAAGATCTTGATATTGATTAAAAGCTTAACTAACAATGAGATAGAAGAAGACCCCTGGGTGGTGATATTCCAGGGGGGGGAAGGCACCATAAAAGAATATAAAAAAGCCTTAACACCACATCTCCTTAACGCAGCCAAACGGCTGATCCCCAAAAAATGGAAGGAGCTGGAAAGCCCACAGGTCTGGGAGTGGATCGACTCCGTCGAGGAAACTTACAGGATGGAGGACCTGAAGGACTGGGAGGAGGAGGACGATTAGGGGTCCCGGGATAAATGGGCATCTTGGAAAGACTTTAAAAAGACTTGGAGCTTTGTAGAAAATCTAAGAGTGTTGTGAGGTAGGCCGGGGGAAAATAGGACTATACTTAGTCTGGTTATGTAGCAAGCAGGGAGTGTGGAATCACAAGATGGGTTGGAGGGGGGAGGTATTGGGGGGGAAGGGAACATTTTTTTTTTCCTTTTCATGTACTCCCTTGAAAAAAAAAAAAAATTATATATATATATATATATATATATATATATATATATATATGTATATACATATATAAAACAACAACAAACAATAAAATAACATTTAAGGAAAACCACAAGTGATGCGAAGACCACAGAAGGAAAGCGAAGGGCGGATTTTCCGTGAGCTTGACTGACGGGTCGATTAGCTGGTTGTGTCTGATGTGGAAAGAAAAAAAAAAAGAACCCAGGTCTTGCCCGAGGGAACATGTATCAATGGAAAAAAGTTTTAAAAACGGTTGTTTTTTCAGGAGTCCTACTCCTGAAAAAACTACTGTTTTTAAAACTTTTTTCCATTGATACATGTTCCCTGGGGCAAGACCCGGGTTCTCAAAGACTTTTTTCCAACAATAACTTAAATATTGGGCTTTAAAATGAGCACTTTTGAATTTGAACTTTCGAGTCCCATAGACTTCAATGGGGTTCTAAATTTTCGCGCGAACGGGCGGTCTGTTCGAATGTTCTGGTGCGAACCAAACGCGAGGGTGTTCGGCTTATCCCTACTCTTCACTCCAAACAGCTTCCATCGTGTGTCACACACCCTTTTGGGTATATACTCACCAAAAGGTTGGGTTTAGTAGGCACTAAACATGCAGTATATTCAATCCTCTCCCATATCCGTTTCTCTTGTTTAATTTATGAATCCTTCCTGACATCCATACAATCGACACGGTACCAAGCTTAGATTAAAGCAAGTATTATTTACACAGATGGGCCATCCATAGCATCCAGTAAGGTTTGTGAGCATGTAAATGCTGGCCGCGTCCACCGCAAACCACCACAGCGATATTTCCTTGTTGCTGGAACGCACCTGGAACGCACAGCATCACTAATTCACTTCCTAATGCCGCAAGATCAACCCTGAGGGCTTGACCTCACGGCACGGCATTGGAGATTTTAGAAGGAGGAATCCAGAGACAGCGCCTTAACCTCTCCAGTACCTGCCCATGCTCCCCACACACTCAAAAAACATTAAGCTGCAATTTCACTGGGGATGTGCAATACTCACACTCCATTACTTCCATTGTACATTTAATCTAATCATATTTCAAGAAGCAAACATGAGTACCATAACTATTAAGTATATAATCACTGCATTAAGCAACTGATTAGTTGAATTGTAAGATTACTATGTATCCTAATAGGACTACACATTAATATTTAATAACAGCGATATATATATAAAACACCCTGCCAAATATTCAAAAAAGACTACAGTTCAAGAAAAGACTTGATTAGTGAAAGATCCCTCAAATATCTCAAAATTATGAAATAAAATTTCAAAATATAAATAAGAAATTATTATTAAAAATGATTAAAAACCTTATAAATAGAATCACTCAAAAATATGATACTCTCATTAGGGACAATAACATTTGTACAATTAAAATCGCACAATTAAAATCACTCCATAATATGATACCCTCTTTGGAAGTAGTATTAATACTTATACTATCTCATAATAAATGTTGTTACTACTCTACATTCATAGCTTATGTGCTTAGATAATTATATACCATAAAAATTACGTAGCCACTGTCAGTGTAGTCTGTCTGTCCAAACATCATAAAAGTTATTTGAGAAATTACTGAGGGGAAAAATAGATAGAGAATAACGATGTAATAGGAGATAAAGTAATAAAGTGAATAAGAAACATATACAGGAGCTTGCAAATATAAGAGAGTTAAGAACAACAACAAATACAGTGTAAGAATTGACAAGAAAGCAGGATAAAATAGATAAACACTATTTTTAAGACATTTGAATAGAGATGAGCTTTATGTTTGAGTCGAACATTGGCTGTTTGCCCGTTCGCCGAACAGCGAACTATTTTGGGTGTTCATGGCAAATTCGAAAAGCCACAGAACACCCTTTAAAAGTCTATGGGTGAAATCTATAGTGCTAATTTTAAAGGTTAATATGCAAGTTATTGTCATAAAAGGGGGACATGTATCAATGCATTTTTTTTTTAATTGAAGTTTTTTTGGGAGCAGTGATTTTAATAATGCTTAAAGTGAAACAATAAAAGTGAAATATTCCTTTAAATGTTGTACCTGGGGGGTGTCTATAGTATGCCTGTAAAGTAGCGCATGTTTCCAGTGTTTATAACAGTCTCTGCACAAAATTATATTACTAAAGGAGAAAAAGTAATTTAAAACTACTTGTAGCTAAAAATGGCCAGATTCACGTACATCTGCGCATTATTGGACCGGCGTAGCGCACCGCCTTTACGTTAGACTGGCGCAATGTAGCGGTGCAATCACCCTATTCTCGTCGGTTTTGCACAGAAATTTGCGCCTGCGCAACGTTTTTTCAGAGGCGCAAGGTGGAGTAATTCAAATTGGGAAGGACGTGGGCGTGTTACATTGAAATGAGCCGTGACCCCATGCAAATGAAGGGCCGGCCGGCTCGCGCATGCGCGCTTGAAGTAGACCATGGTCAGCACCTCTGTGCGCATGTTCACAACTCGGGAACGGCGCAATCAGTGAAATTGAAAGTGGACTAGGGCAACTTAGTGAACTACGCAGACAGCATAAATAGACAGACACAAACGCACTTCCTTTGCAAAAGTACATCCCTTTGTATCCCTTCCTATACAGCAAGGTGCTTTTGTTCTGTTGTTTATTAGTGTTTGTTTGTTTGTTTGTTTGTGACGTGTCTTTGAGATATTTGGGGACTGTTTTGCAGAGTGATTTTTGTCTTTTATGTGTTTTCTTTGTTGTTATTTTGTTTAAATTATATTTTTGCTGGGCATTTTTTATTTTTGCTGGTCAATTTTTTTGTTTTTTTGGTTCTGTTTGTGTATGATTTGGGAATGTGGGGGTGATATTCCTGCCAGAAAAGGGGTGTCACCCTCATTTGTGGTGGAGAAGTAATCCCCAGGTCCGTGTGAATGGTGTATGAATGTACAGTGACATAATTGGAGCCGTGGCGTGGTGTTGCTGCTCACAAGTCCTGCATGGTGGGCTTGTGCCAATCCAATGTGATGAGGATGTGATGTGTCTGTGCTAGGGACCACAGTGGTGTGCATGCATGCATTCTCATTGTGCCATGATTAATGTGTGTGTTTAACGTGCAAAGATGCCTAATGTGAGCTGGCTCCTGGCTGCTCTTCCCTCAGAAGACGGCGTAGCCTTGGTTAGGGGGGTTCCGTATAGGAGTCATGAGATGGGGTCCCAGTGCATATGCAGAGTCACCCTGAAGGGATAAGACAGGAGGATTTTAGTAGTGCATGTGCCCCTTGTGATTTCAGCATCATTGGGGGGACAGTCATGCCTGCCACCCATGTCACTCACCAACCAGCCAGCTGTCCCTATACATGTTCTGTTCGAAATCTGTGGGGATGGGGCTAGGATTGTATATGTAGCTGTCATGGGTGTCATGGGTGGTGTCATGTGTTGGGCTCCTGCAGGGTTGTGGTTAATTCCAGGATGGCATGAGGGGTGAATCTGAAGATGCGAGACACCTCAGAATCACTCATGCCAAAGATGTCTATGCGTGTGTGATATCTCAAGTGAAGAGTGAGGGGCTTGTATCAGATTAGATTATTCTATCCATCAAGGTTTTAAAGGGCTATTGAAAGATAGTGAGACCGTGTTTGTAATTTGTTTGTATGTTATGTATTGATGTATATATGTATGTATATTTTTTGTAAAAATGTTTCTTAAAGCAAAGAAATTTTTTTTGTAAAAATCCTCTCCCGTGCCCTGCTCCGTGCCCTCCTCCGTGCCCTCCTCTTTCTTTGCTCCTCTAAATTCAGTAATATAGCTATGAGCATGGATGCCACTGGCATGTTGGCATACAGATTGTTGTGCAACACGTGTGACTGCTCAGCTCCTCACTAACAGTGTTGCTTTCTCTGACATGTAGACGAATTGTCTAACTTTATACCACCTTTTATATGGTCTAATTTTAGACAGGCCGTGCAGCTGTTGCGCACAGCGCGTAGCCTGCGCTGCACCAACGTTCTTTTGTGGATCCCTGTAACTCCCTCATTAGCATATTTGAATAGCAAATCAATGGTGTGTCTAGCGCAGTTTTGCGCGGACGGATGCGCCTGTCTATCGAAATTACGCTGGACAAATGTGTGGGAGTCCCCTCAAATTCCGTTACCAGGCCCTTCAGGTCTGGTATAAGTATTAAGGGAAACCCTGCACCAAATAAAAAAAATTAAGGACCGCCTCCTGCACATAGACATCAGCAGAATGGCACGGCTGGGCAGATCCACGTACAGGTACGTCCTGTACTACTACCCAGCCATGGGTCACGGGGCGTGCGCCCGTGGCACGCTACCGTGACCCAGTCCAAAGCTCGGGCGCACTCCAGCGGCGATCGGTCCCCGGAGCTGAAGAACGGGGAGAGCCATGTGTAAACACGGCTTCCCCGTGCTTCACTGTGGCGGTAGCATCGATCACGTCATCACTTTTATAGGTGGGAACACGATTGATGACGTCACACCTACAGCCACACCCCCCTACAGTTGTAAACACACACAGGGAACACATAACCCTTACAGTGCTCCCTTGTGGTTAACTCCCAAACTGCAACTGTCATTTCCACAGTAAATGCAATTTTTGCTGTGAAAATGACAATTGGCCCAAAAATGTGTCAAAATTGTCCGAAGTGTCCGCCATAATGTCGCAGTCATGAAAAAAATCGATGATCGCCGCCATTAGTAGTAAAAAATAAATAAATAATAAAAATGCAATAAAACTATCCCCTATTTTGTAAATGCTATAAATTTTGCGCAAACCAACCGATAAACGCTTATTACGTTTTTTTACCAAAAATAGGTAGAAGAATACGTATCGGCCTAAACTGAGGAAAAACATTTTTTTTATATATATATTTTTGGGGGATATTTATTATAGCAAAAAGTAAAAAACATTGGGCCAGATTCAGATACACTTAATATTGCGCTGCGTAATCGAAATACTCTACGCTGCCCTATTTTACCAGGCTCTACACCGAATCCTGGTAGATTTTTGCCCGTACGCTATGGTGGCGTAGTCTATTTCTCGCCGCATAATCGAAATACGCGATTGGGGGGCGTGAAGCATTTAAATTAAGCGCGTCCCCGCGGCGATCGAACTGCGCATGCTCTGTTCAGAAATGTCCCGCCGTGCATTGCGCGAAATCACGTCGTTACGTCATTCATTGTTTGAGTAGCGTCGTTTACGAACATTCCTATTCCCGGACGACTTACGTAAAAAATAATAAAAGACGTCGGAAAATGTAGAAATTAGACGCGGGAACGACGGCCATACTTAACATGGGCTGTCTAATATTAGACCAGCAAAAAGCTGGTATAGTTTTACGCAGCGAAAAGATGACTAAAGGTGCCGTAAGAGATTGCGAATGAAGATCGTAATTTCTGGGATCGCCGGCAAAAGCTCATTAGCATACCCCGACGCTGAAAACTACGGGAAGTCCTCCCAGTGGCCGCAATTTTATTGCAGCGTAGATCCGAAGGCGTACGAACACATAATCCAGTCGAATTGAAGCCCGCAATCGTCTATTCATGGCTTGAGGTTTCCGACTAGCTAGAAAACGCGCGTAATTTGAAATTACTCCAGTCTAACACCAGTTAGACAGGCGTAAGGGCGCTGTGAATCTGGCCCATTGCATTTTTTTCAAAATTGTCACTCTATTTTAGTTTATAGCGCAAAAAATAAAAACCGCAGAGGTGATCAAATACCACCAAAAGAAAGCTCTATTTGTGGGGAAAAACAGAGCAATTACGCCTGTCTAACTGGTGTGAAACACAGAAGTAATTTCAAATTTTGCGCGCCGTATCACTAGTTTGAATCCTCAAACCATGATAAGGCGGCTTCGGGCTTCGATCCGAGAGGCTTACGTCTTCGTAAGCCTTCGGATCTACGCTGCGATATTTTTGCGGCCGCTGGGAGGAGTCCGCGTCGTTTTCAGCGTCGGGATATGCAAATGACTTTTTACGTCGATCCACGAAGATACGAGCAATCTTCGCAATCGCCTACGTCATTTTTTTGCTACGTACTGTTAGACCAGCTATTTGCTGGTCTAACGGTGCGTAGCCCATGTTAAGTATGGCCGTCGTTCCCGCGTCGAATTAAATTTATTTTTATTTTTTTACGTAACTCGTTCGGGAATAGGAATGTCCATAAACGACGCTACTCAAACAACGAATGACGTAACGACGTGATTTCGCGCAATGCATGGCGGGAAATTTCTGAACGGAGCATGCGCAGTTCGATCGCCGCGGGAACGCGCCTATTTTAAATGCTTCACGCCCCCTACTCGTGTAGATGGCTTGCGCCGGGAGAAATACACTACGCCGCCGTAGTTTACTGGACAAAATCTACCGGGATTCCACGTAGAGCCAGGTAAAATACGGCGGCGTAGTGCATTTCTGATACTCTACGCGAATCTAATTGTATGTGAATCTGGGCCAGTGTATTTATCCAAATTATATTAAAAACTGTTTTCTTCATCTATGAGTCTCTGCTAAACACATAGGGCCAGATTCAGATACAATTACATTGGCGCAGAGTATCAGAGATACACTACGCTGCCATATTTTACCAGGCTGTACGACGAATCTTGGTAGATTTTGTCCCTTACGGTACGGCGGCGTAGTGTATTTCTCGCTGTGTAATCGAAATACGCGATTAGGGGGCGTGAATCATTTAAATTAGGCGCGTCCCCGCGGCGATCGAACTGTGCATGCTCCGTTCAGAAATTTCCCGCCGTGCATTGCGCGAAATAACGTCGATACGTCATTCGTTGTTTGAGTAGCGTCGTTTCTGGACATTCCTATTCCCGGACATTTTACGTCAAAAATAAAAAAAGACGTCGGAAAACGTTGATATTCGACGCAGGAACGACGGCCATACTTAACATGGGCTGTCTAATATTAGACCAGCAAAAAGCTGGTATAGTTTTACGCAGCAAAAAGATGACTAAAGATGCCGTAAGAGATTGCGATAGACGTTCGTAATTTTGTGGATAGTCGGCAAAAGCTCATTTGCATACCCCGATGCGGAAAACGACGGGAACTCCACCCAGCGGCCGCAATTTTATTGCAGCGTAGATCCGAAGGCATACGAACACGTAAACCAGTCGGATTAAAGCCCGCAGCCGTAATTTCATTGTTTGAGGTTTCAGAGTAGTGAAAAAACGCGCGTAATTCGAAAGTACTCCAGTCTAACGCGAGATAGACAGGAGTAATCGCTCTGTGAATCTGGCCCATAACTTTTAAGTTGAAAATATGTTCAGGTATAGTTTTGTTATTTTCTTTCTGTGATAAGATTTTCAATTATTATTCTCTTCATTAAATACACCATTCAAATCAATGTCCTGTTTACACCCTATGCTACATTAGTCAGCATTGATTATACAATTTAAACTTCAGATACAACTACCTTTAAAGCTTTTCTAATTTAGACAGTAAAATATCTTACCCCAGATCCTGGGAAAAAACAAATATATTTAATTGCTAAAAAAAGATACTGTATATACAGTATATTTGAAGAATAGCACTGTGATTTTAAAAACTTTTACTGGCCCAGTTACTCTGATTTTGATTGCCACGGACAGGGGTCTGTATCCACTGAAAGAAGGACAGACTTGGTGATTACAGGACCATACCTGAGGTGATAAATGGAGCAGAAGGTCCTTTTGGGTATAACATAGTAAGTCAGACAACTGCAGAGTATGCCAAAGATTGTATGGAAACACAGGATGCTCAGGTAATGATGATGAAGAAAAGAGGGAAGCCATGACTAAGCCATGACTAAGCACTGATCGAGTGCGAAACGCGCCAGCTGTCCTGTTTTTTGTGATTGCTGTGACTGTACATGTTTTTGGATTTACAATAAAGACAACTTTTTTCGTTTGAAAATCCTTGGAGTGCGGCCGTCCTTCCCTCTTTTCTTCATCATCATTGCTATTTGCATCGCCAGCACCTTGGTAATCTAATTATCCTTGATCGTCTACAGGTCTCACCTGGAGCGGTGATTTCTTTTCTTTTGTCTTTTACAGGATGCTCAGGGGTTAACTTTAACTGCTTAAGCCCCGGACCATTTTAGTGGTTAAAGACTGTGCCACTTTTTGCAATTTGGCACTGCGTCGCTTTAACTGACAATTGCTCTGCCGTGCGACGTGGCTCCCAAATAAGATTAACGTAATTTTTTCCCACAAATAGAGCTTTCTTTTGGTGGTATTTGATCACCTCTGCAATTTTTACTTCTTTGCGCTATAAACAAAAAAAAGCAACAATGTCGCTCTTATAAATATCCCCCAACAATATATAAAAAAAACTGTTTGTTTTTCATAGTTTGGACCGATACATATTCTTCAACATATTTTTGGTAATTTTTGGTTTGCGCAAAAATTATAGGCCCAGATTCAGAGAGAATTAGATTCTCGTAGAGTATCAGAAATACACTACGCTGCCGTATTTTACCTGGCTCTACGTGGAATCCAGGTAGATTTTGTCCAGTAAACGACGGCGGCGTAGTGTATTTCTTCCGTCGCAATCCATCTGTGCGAGTAGGGGGCGTGAAGCATTTAAAATAGGCGCGTTCCCGCGGCGATCGAACTGCGCATGCTCCGTTCGCAAATTTCCCGCCGTGCATTGCGTGAAAACACGTCGTCACGTCGTAGTAGCGTCGTTTACGTACATTCCTATTCCCGAAAGAGTTACGTTAAAAAAAAAAAAAATATTTTCAAAACGACGCGGGAACGACGGCCATACTTTACATGGGTTACGCACTGTTAGACCAGCAAAAAGCTCCTCTAACATTACGTAGCCAAAAAATGACGTAGGCGATTGCGAGGGACACTCGTACCTTCGTGGATCGCCGTAAAAACTAATTTGCATACCCCGACGCATGAAAACGACGCAAACTCCTCCCAGCGGCCGCAAAAATATCGCAGCGTAGATCCGAAGGCTTACGAAGACGTAAGCCTCTCGGATCGAAGCCCGAAGCCGCCGTATCATGGTTTGAGGATTCAAACTAGTGATACGGCGCGCGAAATTTGAAATTACTCCTGTCTAACACCAGTTAGACAGGCGTAATTGCTCTGTGAATCTGGGCCATAGTTTCTACAAAATAGGGGACTGTTTTATCGCATTTTTATAAATATTTTTTTTTACCAGTTAGTAGAGATTTTTTATCATGACTGCGACATTATGGAGGACACATCGGACACTTTTGACACAATTTTCGGACTATTGTCCTTTTTACAGCGATCAGTGATAAAAATGACACTGGCAGTGAAGGTGTTAAACACTAAGTAGCGCTTCAGGTGTTGAGTTGAAATAGATGTTCCTGGCTCAACTCCAGGATACGTCCTATACTGCCTCTGATCCAAATCTATAATAGTGAAAGCATGCAGGTGGGAAGAGATATCAATTCAGACTGAAGCCTTCATCTTCCAACCGCAAAAGAGACAAACTTTATTGGTATCACAGCTTTATAGACAAAGTGACATAAGCAAGCATCATTCACATGGGTACGTCTGATTGGCTCATCAACATATAATCTTCTCTCGTTACATCTCCTCCTTGCCAAGAGGCTTACATTCCACAGTCTCAATCGCCATATTGATTTGGTCGGTGGGAGGGATAGAAAGAGGGGGTTGAACATCTGCTTTAATTTTTTTTAATTCTGGGCTGAGATTTAACTCTATAATGACTTCATTCAAGGAAAACAATGTTTTCTCACAGAATACTGAAACAGCACACACACACACACACGCATATATATATATATATATATATATATATATATATATATATATATATATATATATATATATAAAAATAAAATAAATAAAATAATATAGGAAAAGAAAGCAATATCTGAGTGGTTAGGAGAAAGAGAACATAGATACAAAATAATAATTTTATCAACTTCATCACAGTCCCCCCTTAAAATGACTATTTTATCAGTACTGTCCCTATGCTGTTTGTCCCTATGCCTGGCCCCCTATCAGGATCTTTTTTGCATTTTGCTTAGCGATCAGACAGGGCTTATCCATAGTCTTTACCAACAAAAAAGTCAGGAGGCAGTCAAGCACTATTCTTTCCCTCATCATTTGAGAATGTTGTATGTGTTTTTAACAGGTAAGGACTGAAGGATACTGTCCCTCTTCTTCCTCCTTCATTGGATCTCTAATATCACCCAAATTCAAAAAAGTAAGGGTTACCTCTTTATATGCCTTTCCTAACAGTTTGTTTATGCAAGGCAGAATACAACAAACCATTATCGCAACCAATATAAGCAGAAACAAAATTGCTATACCTGAGTACAAATGTGTTATCACCCAAAATACTGGTCCCAAGTAACATTTTACATACACCCACCTTATCAGCTAAAATCATGTCTAAGGCCAATGCGATTTTACAAAGTCATCTGTCAAATGGCCTTTTGTTGTTCAGCTAAACCTTGGAGTGCATCCCTGGTATAGTTAACGAACCTCTGTTGGTTATAGTATATATAATTAATCCAATCTACATTCTTATTTGAACCCTCTTTATACCATGACTAAATTACATTTTGTAAAAGCAACAATCTTACCAGATTACTGTATTTTTTCTTTTTACTATACTTTCAATTATAGCTGTTTTAATTTTGCAAAAGAACATTAATTTATATTGGGCTTTCCTAAATATTCTATTTCTGAAAGTAACTTAATCATGTTAAATTACACTATTTTTCAGAACCAATCATATAGTATGATAGAATGAACCACATATGCTCTGTAACACTATGACTGTTAAACAAACACGTGGCAGTCTTAGTTCATCTTTCAGTGTAGACAAACATACAGGAAGTTCCACTGTGCTAATATAATTCTCGTTAGATTCAGATGCTAAGTAATGACTCTCCATATTTATCTTTCTTGTTCAGAGCACTTTGTGGCCTATATCCCATTCATCACCTGTATTCCAACCCACAGATTCCCAATGATCACAATCATCACCTATATCACATATATATATTGTTCCTGAACATGTTACCCTGCCAGTCTAATGGAGGGAAGGAGACTATAGTACAGTAATCAAATATAAGAAAAAAGATATATAGTTTCATTCTGATGCGGGTGGCACACGGTCCATCATATCTCATCTACAGAGAATGTTTTCAGAGGAACTTCTTAACCATCACCCAGTCACCAGGAGGTAGACGGTGAATACCTGTATTTAAATCAGGATCTGGAATGGAAGAAAATACTTGTACATGGACATTAGTTAATTATTTTGCAAGAGCAGTCACATAATTTCTCAAAGTATCAGAATGTAGTTGCAACTGTTGTGGGTAATAACAACCTAATCTAGTTGCTGTTTCAAACAAGATTTCAAAAGGGGATAAAGAATGCTTCCCACTTGGGGCCACTTTCCCACTACTCTGAGGGTGGTAAGGTTTGTGAAACGCTAATGTGGTACCTAGGATCTTTATCACTCTCTATCACCCCAGGTACCCCAAATCTGAATCTGGAGCAATCAACATACAAGGTGAGTAAAGGCATTGGGGTCACGGCATACAGGACAGAGGGTAGATGAGCCGTTTCCACCTTCATGAGTTCAAAGCAATCGTGTTCATCTATGGTATGAGCAGGTAGGTCTGCGCCATTCTCTTCTTCCTGTTTTGTCCAGAGACATGGCATGATACCCCCCTTGGGCAAAACGAATGAGAGTTGCAGGGTTGGTGGGTTACAAAACACAGAACCTGGTATGGGCAATGGCCTGTAGGCAGTATAGGATGCAATCTGCGTTCACAGGGGGTAGTTCAATACTGGGCAGGGGTTGGGGCAGGACGGGTCAGGCTGGAGTAAGGCCTGTTTTCGAGCAGAGCCCATGTTTCCGCAATAGCAGTGATGTTGCTCAGCATACACACAGCAGTTTAAACCTTGGCCAGATCACCACCCGGTACAACAGTCGGTGCTTGATAGGTAATACCAACAGTGAAAGCAGTAGGGCACCAGTCCATAAACTGAACATTAGGCTTGGTCTTGATGGTGGCAATAGCCGCATGAACATCCGTGGGCACCACATCATCACAGTATAACAGGCAGCAAGCCATATATTTATCATGTCGTGGGTCACAATTCACCATCTGGTTAGCTAGCTCAAAGCAAGCATTAGTCATCCACAGTGAACTGCTCATGTGAGGCTGTCTCAACTAAGATGGCTGGGGCATAAGTGGCAAGAGGGAAGTGGCATGAGGGAAGGTTGATCTGGAACTCAGTGAGAATTACAGGCAGGGCTCCATAGATCACACAATCTGACTAATAAAATGGCAAAAATCAGTGTAGGCTGGTCATCATTCAATATCTAAATTAAGCTCAGCTTCAAAAATAAGCTTCAAAAATAAGTATCGTGAGTTACTAAAAACTCCATTCTTATGCATCAACGTTATCAGTTGCTGTGGTGTGAAACAGGTAAACTCATATATATATATATATATATATATATATATATATATATATATATATACAGTTGTGGCCAAAAAATTTGAGAATGACACAAATATTAATTTTCACAAAGTCTGCTGCTTCAGTGTTTATGGTGGCAATTTACATATACTCCAGAATATTATGAAGAGTAATCAGATGAATTGCAATTAATTGCAATGTCCCTCTTTGCCATTAAAATTAACTTAATCCCATAAAAAAAAATTTCCACTGCATTTGTGAAGAAGGATTCAGGGCACCCAAGAAAGTCCAGCAAGTGCCAGGACCATCTCCACTGCGATTCAGCTGCGGGGTCAGGGCACCACCAATGCAGAGCTTGCTCAGGAATAGTAGCAGGTAGGTGTGAGTGCATCTGCTCGCACAGTGAGGCAAAGACTTTTAGAGGATGGCCTGGTTTCAAGAAGGGCAGCAAAGATGCCACTTCTCTCCAGGAAGAACATCAGGGACAGACTGATATTCTGAAAAAAGTTCAGGGATTGGACTGCTGAGGACTGGGGTAAAGTAATTTTCTCTGATGAATCCTCGTTCCAATTGTTTGGGGTATCTGGAAAAACCCTTGTCCGGAGAAGAAAAGGTGAGCACTACCACCAGTCATATGTCATGCCAACAGTAAAGCATCCTGAGACCATTCATGTGTGAGGTTGCTTCTCAGCCAAGGGAGTGAGCTCACTTACAGATTTTCCCAAGAAAACAGCCATGAATGGGACAAAAACATCCTCTGAGAGCAACTTCTCCCAACCATCCAAGAACAGTCTGGTGAGGAACAATGCCTTTTCCAGCTTAATGGAGCACCTCACCATAAGGCAAAAGAGATAACTAAGTGACTTGGTGAACAAAACATCACATTTTGGGTCCATGGCCAGGAAACTCTCCAGACTTTAATCTCATTGAGAACTTGTGGTCAATCCTTAAGAGGCGGGTGAACAAAAAAACCCCACAAATTCTGACAAACTCCAAGCATTGATTCTGCAAGAATGGGCTGCCATCAGTCAGGATGTGGCCCACAAGTTGATTGCCAGAATGCCAGGGTGAATGACAGAGGTCTTGAAAAAGAAGGGTCAACTCTGAAAATATTAACTCATTGCATAAACGTAATGTAATTGTCAATAAAAGCCTTTGACACTTCTGGAATACTTGGAATTATACTTCAGTATATTATAGTAACATCTAACAAAAATATCCAAAAACACTGAAGGAGCAGACTTTTTGAAAATATTATATTTGTGCCATTCTCAAAACTTTTGGCCACAGCTGTGTATATATATATATATATATATATATATATATATATATAAACAAAAAACAAAGAAGGAGTCAGTACTCTGCAATACCCCAGTACCCTGCAATACCCCAATACTCTGCAGTACCCCAATACCCTGCAGTACCCCAGTACCCTGCAGTACCCCAATACTCTGCAATACCCCAGTACCCTGCAGTACCCCAATACTGTGCAATACCCTGCGCAATACTCTGCAATACCCCAATACCCTGCGCGATACCCTGCAGTACCCCAATACCCTGCGCGATACTCTGCAATACCTCAATACTCTGCAATACCCAAATACTCTGCAATACCTAAATACTCTGCAATACCCATTTTTTTTAAAGCACCCCTGTCCCTGTGTGCTCGCATGCAGAAGTGAACACATACGTAAGTCCCGCCCACATATGAAAACGGTGTTCAAGCTACACATGCGAGGTATCTCTGCGAACGTTAGAGCGAGAGCAATCATTTTGGCCCAAGACCTCCTCCGTAACTAAAAACATGTAACCAATAAAAGTAATTAAAGCGTCGCCTATGGGGATTTTTAAGTAGCGAAGTTTGGCGCCATTCCATGAGTGTGCGCAATTTTGAAGGGTGACATGTTGGGTATCTATTTACTCGGCGTAATGTCATCTTTCACATTATGAAAAAAAATTGGGCTAACTTTACTGTTTTTTTTTTTTTTAGCACAAAACACGCGTTCAAAAAATTTCTACGAAAATACCATGCGAGATAAAAAAAGTTGTAACCGCCGCCATTGTATTCTCTAGGGCAGGGATCCGCAAACTACGGCCCTCCAGCTGTTGCGGAACTACACATCCCATGAGGCATTGTAAAGCTCTGACATTCACAGACATGACTAAGCATGATGGGAATTGTAGTTCCTGAACAACTGGAGGGCCATAGTTTGAAGACCCATGCTCTAGGGTCTTTGCTAAAAAAGCATATATAATGTTTTGGGGTTCTATGTAATTTTCTAGCAAAAAAATGATGATTTTTACATGTAGGAGAGGAATGTCAGAATTGGCCTGGGTGTTCCAGAACGCCTGATGGTGCTCCCTGCATGTTGGGCCTCTGTATGTGGCCACGCTGTGTAAAAGTCTCACACATGTGGTATCGCCATACTCGGGAGGAATAGCAGAATGTGTTTTGGGGTGTAATTTGTGGTATGCATATGCTGTGTGTGAGAAATACCGTATTTATCAGGGTATAGCGCACTCCCGCGTATAGCGCGCACCCCTAAAGTGGCCCCCATTCCTGTGGAAAAAAAGTTTTTTATACTTACAGTTTTGGTGTCTTGCGCGGCGTCCATCGGCGGCTTTGGTTGTCCTCTTCGTCGGGTCCGGCGTCCTTCTGCGGCGTCCTCCCCGCTCGATCCTCGCTTTCCCACGCCGATTTCAAATACTGCGCCGGCATATACCGAGCGCAGTACACTCGGGTATAGTTGGGCAGACTCGGCTCCTCTCACGCTGACGTCCTGGACGTACAGGACGTCACCGCGAGAGGAGCCGAGTCTGCCCGACTATTCACGAGTGTACTGCGCCTGCATATACCGAGCGCAGTACACTCGCGTATAGTTGGGCAGGCTCGGCTCCTTTCGCGCTCACGTCCTGTACGTCCAGGACATCAGCGCAAGAGGAGCCGAGTCTGCCCGACTATACCCGAGTGTACTGTGCTCGGTATATGCCGGCGCAGTATTCGAAATCGGTGCGGGAAAGCGAGAATCGGCGTATACCGCGCACCCACGATTTTGCCCTGATTTTCAGGGCAAAAAAGTGTGCGGTATACGCAGATAAATACGGTAACCCGCTAATATGACAAAAACAAGATTTTTTTTTTTTTTTTTACAGAATTTTCAGTCGTTTTTCTTTTATAGCGCAAAAAATAAAAAACCCAGAGGTGATCAAATACCACCAAAAGAAAGCTCTATTTGTGTGAAAAAAAGGACAAAAATTTCAAATGGGTACAATGTTGTATGACTGAGTAATTGTCATTCAAATTGTGAGAGCACCGAAAGCTGAAAATTGGTCTGGTTAGGAAGGGGGTTTAAGTGCCCAGTGGTCAAGTGGTTAAATCTGTTTGGTTTTTTTTAAACACAGAGATGACAAGGCATCTGTGACTCTTACTGTTCACCCTCTCTAAGCCCCTCTGTGCAAAAAAAAACTGACAAGGCAACTGTGTCTCCATATTACATATCTGTATTTATAATTTTTTGTACACATCTTTAAATCTGCTTTTTTTTCTCCAACACAGACGTGACAAGGCATCTGTGACTCCTACGGGTCACCCTCTCTAAGCCACTCTGTGCAAAAAGCAGACAACTGTTTCACCCCCTTCTCATACAGATATCCGCTGAAATAGCCACATTCATGTCAACATTGAACACAACATAACATAAAATATCAGCCGGCAGAATAGGGCATCAGGTTCTCTTTAAATCGGCTTTGGACAAGAAATAACCTGTCTTTTCGAGGCCTAGAAGCAGCAGATGAACCGTGAGCGAAGGGAGGGCAGCTAGGCGGAAAGAACACAAGGCAAGGAGTAAAATAAACCTCTCTTACCGTGTTTCAGAGTTCATGAATTTCTGTTCCATCCCAGGCGCATCTCAATTCGCAGATGGCTACATGTAGGTCAGCATCTTCTGGCCTAAAATCCAAAGCCCACATTGGGTAGCCAAAATGAAATAGATGTTCCTGGATCAACTCCAGGATACGTCCTATACTGCCTCTGATCCAAATCTATAATCGTGAAAGCATGCAGGTGATATCAATTCAGACTGCAGCCTTCATCTTCCAACCGCAAAAGAGACCGAACTTTATTGGTATCACAGCTTTATAGACAAAGTGACATAGGCAAGCATCATTCATATGGGTACATCCGATTGGCTCATTAACATATAGTCTTCTCTCGCTACATCTCCTCCTTGCCATGAGGCTTACATTCCACACTCTCAATGGCCATATTGCTTTGGTCAATGGGAGGGGTAGAAAGAGGTGGTTGAACATCTGCTTTCAGTTTTCAATTTTGGGCTGAGGTTTAACTCTATAATGACTTCATTCAAGGAAAACAATGTTTTCTCACAGAATACTGAAACAGCATACACACTCAGATATATATATATATCAAAAAATAAAAGAAATAAAACAATATAGGCAAGGAAAGCAATATCTGAGTGTTTAGGGAAAAGAGAACATAGACACAAAATAATCATTTAACCAACTCCATCACAAAGTGTTCCCTAGGAAGCGATTCTTACAGTTACGGGGCATGGCTACATGTGACGTCACTGATGACCGTTCTCGATCACGGGAACGGTCATCAGTGAGAGTGTCACTAGGCAGAATAGGGGAATGCCTTGTTTACAAAGGCATTCCCCTGTTCTGCTCTTGCCGACCACAATCGCAGGACTTCCAGGAACATCGAGGTCCCGGGACCCAGGGCCGCACTCGAGAGGCTAGCGGTAGGCTTGTACGCACACACTGGGTGGCAGATTGAAATGGATGTACCTGTACACCAATCTGGTGCCAGATTGGAGAGGAGGTGAGTGTGACATTGTCATATAGAAACCTGGTCCTGCTAGTTTTCTTTTAGAGCTTCTGAATTTGCCATACTATGTGTATGTATGCTTGATTTGTCTGAGATTCTGTTCCCAAAGAATAAATTCCAACATTGCTTTGGAATACCTCTTTATTTAAAGTGCATGTAAGCTCCTCAAAATCTCTTTCAATTTGTCACTCTGTATACAGCTTTTTAAGCAAATTTGTTTTGTGAATCTTTTTTTCAACATTCCTTATCAGGGCCGATCCCAGACGGGGTGCAACGGGTGCGCTGCACCCAGGCGCCAGAGGGGAGGAGGCGCCGAAGTGTCAGTAGCAGCGTTGGTCCAGAGTGTGTTGCCAACGAGTCAGCATTGTGATTTCCCTAGACGAGTCACGAGCGCATGTCAGCGAGAGCGCCGTGATCACATTCATTGCCCCCTACCTCTGCCGCCCACTGACCCGCTCGCAGCATTGTCCACATCCCCCGCACGGCGCCCGCTGTATCTGTACCAGGACTAACCTCCTCCCAATGTCCTCCCCATGTGCCTGCCCACAACCCCTTGTGCCGCCAATCTGTGCCTGGAAAGGGGTGTGGGCGGGAGATTTCAAAGCAGCCAGACCAGTGACACCGATCTGATGTCGCTGCACACAATCTCCTCCAGCCTCCTCTCTGCCCCAGCAGCAGCAGTCAGTGAGGCCTGGAGGTTAAGGACGATCTGCCAGGGAGCTGCTGGAAGAAGCAGCAGAGGAGAGCACCTCCCGGATTAATAAGGTACTTGGCACCATACACGGACACAGACCAACCTATCTTTATACAGACAGGGCTAGGGATCTAACAGCCGTCCTCTCTCACAGCCACTCCCTCTCTCTGTCAGCACCCCTCTCTGTCCATTATGACACTATCCTCTCTCTCTGCCTCAGCCCTCTCCCCCTTGCTTAACGCTCCCTCTCTGCCTCATCCCTCTCTCTCTTTGCCTCATCCCTCTCTGCCTCATCCCTCTCTCTCTCTCTGCCTCATCCCTCTCTCTTTCTCTCTCTCTGCCTCATCCCTCTCTCTCTCTCTGCCTCATCCCTCTCTCTCTCTCTCTGCCTCATCCCTCTCTCTCTCTCTCTGCCTCATCCCTCTCTCTCTCTCTGCCTCATCCCTCCCTCTCTGCCTCATCCCTCCCTCCCTCTCTGCCTCATCCCTCCCTCCCTCTCTGCCTCATCCCCCTCTCTCTGCCTCATCCCCCTCTCTCTGCCTCATCCCCCTTCCCCTTGCTCATCCCTCTCTCTCTGCCTCATCTCTCTCCCCCTTGCTCATCCCTCTCTCTCTGCCTCATCCCTCTTCCCCTTGCTCATCCCTCTCTCTCTGCCTCATCCCTCTCCCCTTGCTCATCCCTCTCTCTCTCTCTGCCTCATCCCTCTCTCTCTCTGCCTCATCCCTCTCTCTCTCTGCCTCATCCCTCTCTCTCTCTCCCTCATCCCTCTCTCTCTCTCTCTCTCTGCCTCATCCATCTCTCTCTCTCTCTCAGCCTCATCCATCTCTCTTTCTCTCTCTCTCAGCCTCATCCATCTCTCTTTCTCTCTCTCTCAGCCTCATCCATCTCTCTCTCTCTCTCTCAGCCTCATCCATCTCTCTCTCTCTCTCTCTCAGCCTCATCCATCTCTCTCTCTCTCTCTCAGCCTCATCCATCTCTCTCTCTCTCTCTCTTTCAGCCTCATCCATCTCTCTCTCAGCCTCATCCATCTCTCTCTCAGCCTCATCCATCTCTCTCTCTCTCTCTCTCTCAGCCTCATCCATCTCTCTCAGCCTCATCCATCTCTCTCTCTCTCTCTCTCTCTCTCTCTCTCTCAGCCTCATCCATCTCTCTCTCTCTCAGCCTCATCCATCTCTCTCTCAGCCTCATCCATCTCTCTCTCTCAGCCTCATCCATCTCTCTCTCTCAGCCTCATCCATCTCTCTCTCTCAGCCTCATCCATCTCTCTCTCTCAGCCTCATCCATCTCTCTCTCTCAGCCTCATCCATCTCTCTCTCTCTCTCTTTCATCTCTCTCTCTCTCTCTCTCTCTCTCTCTCTCTCATCTCTCTCTCTCTCTCTCTCTCTCTCTCATCTCTCTCTCTCTCTCTCACAGCCTCATTAATCTCTCTCTCTCTCAGCCTCATCCATCTCTCTCTCTCTCTCTCTCTCACTCAACCCCCTTCTCTCTTTCCGCCTCCATCTCTTTCAGCCCCACCTCTCTCTGAGCCTGATCTCTCTTTCAGTTCCACCTCTCTTTCAGCCCCACCTCTCTCTCTGAGCCTGAGCTCTGTTTCAGCCCCACCTCTCTTTCAGCCCCACCTCTCTCTCAGAGCCTGAGCTCTCTTTCAGCCCCACCTCCTCTCTCTGTGCCTGATCTCTCTTTCAGCCCCACCTCCTCTCTCTATGCCTGATCTCTCTTTCAGCCCCACCTCTCTCTCTGAGCCTGAGCTCTCTTTCAGCCCCACCTCTCTCTCTCTGATCCTGAGCTCTCTTTCAGCCCCGCCTCTCTCTCTGAGCCGGAGCTCTCTTTTAGCCCCCATTCAGGGTAATTAGGTTAGGGGTATCTGGGGAGGTGTGATCAGAGTGGGGGGGTATAGTTAGTATAATCATTGTGATGTGTACCACAGGAGCCGCAAGTCAGTCTTTGTTTCAGTGGCTGCCCGGGCAAATTAAATCCAAGCTATGTGACAGCAGGATACTGCTCTTCTGTGTGATCCAGGGGCACTGGTAAGCTGAAATTGGTGATCAATTATAAGGCTGCAATTGTTGGGTACTGGTAGGCTGCATTTGGTGGACACTGGTAGCCTGCATTTGATGGGCACTGATAGGCTGCATTTGATGGGCACTGATAGGCTGCATTTGATGGGCATTGACAAGACTGCATTTGGTGGGCACTGGTAGGCTGAAATTGGTGATCAATTATAAGGCTGCATTTGGTGGGCACTGGTAGGCTGCATTTGGTGAGCAATGGTAGCCTGCATTTGATGGGCACTGATAGGCTGCATTTGATGGGCATTGACATGGCTGCATTTGGTGGGCACTGGTAGGCTGAAATTGGTGATCAATTATAAGGCTGCAATTGTTGGGTACTGGTAGGCTGCATTTGGTGAGCACTGGTAGGCTGCATTTTATAGGCACTGGTGAGGCTGCATTGATCTTTTGTACCATGGCTGCAGTCTCTGATCATCTCTTGTATCATGTTAGAAGTCTCGGACTATCTCCTGTATTATGTCTGGGGGCTCTTTCTAAACAGACTCTCTAACAGAAGTCCTCTCTGTGTCCATTAGAGAGACCCTCCTCCAGGTCCAATTAGAGTACTATGCTTCTCTTCCTGTATTTTGTTTATTGCTAAGAGATCATGGGAGGATCCCAGGGTAACATTAAAGCGGAGGTTCACCCTAAATATAAGCCCTCCCATGTGATCCAGCATACTGGCGTCAGCGCCAGTATGCTGTTTTTTTTTTTTTAAATCCATGTACTTACTGTCTTATGCAGAATTTTATTTTTTTTACCCCGCGGTGGACGGCGCCAGTATAGCGCGTCACATCTTACGAAAGTACCCGAAAAGGACTCGGGTAATCTCGGCGAAAATGCGGCGCCTGCGCACAGACCTAGGAGCTGACTGCGCAGAAATACGGCGCCTGCGCAGTCAGCTCCTAGGTCTGTGCGCAGGCGCCGCATTTTCGCCGAGATTACCCGAGTCCTTTTCGGGTACTTTCGTAAGATGTGACGCGCTATACTGGCGCCGTCCACCGAGGGGTAAAAAGAATAAAATTCTGCATAATACAGTAAGTACATGGATTTAAAAAAAAAAACAGCATACTGGCGCTGACGCCAGTATGCTGGATCACATGAGAGGGCTTATATTTAGGGTGAACCTCCGCTTTAACTCCTTGGGGGAGCATCCCTGTGTTCGAACCGTCGCCATAGAAACATTTGTAAAGGGGGAGGAGTTAGTAAGGTGACCACGCCCTTGTAGGGGGCGCCAGAAATATTTCTGCACCCAGGCGCATGTGACCCTAGGATCGGCCCTGTTCCTTATTTGGTGACCCTGCAGTTAACAACCCTTCTTGTTTCAGGCTGACAACACTAAGATCCTGGCTTGCAATTAGCAGTGACAGCCTTCTATGCATGTTACTTCTGTCTACCAACAGATGACCAACCGTAAATATAGGGTAAATTTATAAGGCCAAACCTACTGAAAAAAAAATTAAGGGTCTACATGTACATTACATCACAGGAGATATGCCTAGAGGTACTCATTGCAGATTTCTTCTGAAAACACAAATTCCTGGGCTTTAGTGCTCATCCAACCGCTTCGCCACTTTCCAAATTACTGACTCAGAACAAATATTCAGATTAGAGACTTAATTTTTATATTTCCCAAGTTGCATTCATTTTTTCCAGGCAATTGACAAAATGCATTAAAATCAGATACAGTGAGGCAGCTTGCATTTTTAGAAGGAGGTTAGAACATCCAGCATCCCTATTTCTTTCAGTACAGGTTCTCTTTACCATTTATCAAGTATTAAATATTTATTGACTATAGGTTTTCTTAGGCCCCGTATACACAAGCAAATAGATTTGTTCAAATCGGTCGGACAGACCGATTTGAACAAATCTGTCTGCTGGGATGTATTGGTTTGATCATGTACACACGATCAAACCAAAATCCCCGCCGGCAGACAGCGCGCTGACGTGTCGGTGACGTGGCGGTGACGTTGACGCCGCCACGTCACCGCACCAGAAAGTAAAACACTTCCGCGCATGCGTCGAAACCATTCGACGCGTGTGCGAGCAGATATGTCTGCTGGTTAGCATACTAACCAGCAGACATTTCGGGCGGACGGGTTCCCAGCCGACAGATTTGAATGCATGCTTTCAAATCTGTCGGCTGGCCAAATCTGTCTGTTTGCCCGTACACACGATCGAATCTGTCTGCTGAAACGGTCTGGCAGACCGTTTCCAGCAGACAGATTTGATCGTGTGTACGCGGCCTCAGATCTCTATCGACAGAATATCCCAAAGAGTAAATTCCAACATTGCTTTGGAATACCTCTTTATTTAAAGTGCATGTAAGCTCCTCAAAATCTCTTTCAATTTGTCACTCTGTATACAGCGTTTACTATATTTTTACTATCTCTCTACTATCTTAAATGTTTTTATACATATGTGGAAATATGCTTTAGATTCTGTGTATTGTGTTTTGATTAATAATATTCAGTGTATTTCAATGTACAAGTGAAAGGTTTTGAAATAGTTCTGTAAAGTTCTAAAAATCCTTTAACTAAATAGAGTGTTGACAAAACATACATCCCTATCTTTATCGACTATTTAAATATTGTTACCTTGACATTCACTTTCTTAAACTGAAGAAATAAAGATTTACAAAAACAATATAATGTGAGGTCAAACCTAAGCCCTTTCAATTTGTATGCAATCAGGCAGGCCCTTGCTCTACATAGTTAAAGGTAAATCTAAAGGAAATTAAAGAAGAAAATTAAATAAAAAAACAAAATATTTCACATGGCAACATTTAAAATTATGATAATATTGTGATATATATACGTAATACATGCAATAACCTGATTTACCTTTTTTTGAATGGTGCTTAGATGCCCAAGTTAGATTTTGCAACATCAGTATTTGTCAGTTAACTTCACCATAATTCCGTGGCTAATATTCCTGTCCGAATATTATTTTTCCCTTTTTTTTAGATACAGAGGTTAAAGGGGTTGTAAAGGTTTTTTTTTGTTTTTTTTTCTAAATAGGTTCCTTTATTGTTGGCTCATTTACCTTTTCCTTCGATTTCCCTTCTAAATGTTTTTTTTTCTTTGTCTGAATTTCTCACTTCCTGTTCCTCCTCAGTAAGTTTGCCCCCATCATCCGAGCCGTTCTGGCTGGGGGGTTTTCAGCCAGAACAGCTTACTGAGGAGGAACAGGAAGTGAGAAATTCAGACAAAGAAAACAAAGGAAAAAAAAACATTTACAAGGGAAATCGAGGGAAAAGATAAGTGAACCAACAATGTACTAGCTTAAAAGAACCTATTTAGAAATTAACAAACCTTTACAACCCCTTTAATAGGCGACCTCACAATAAAAAACAAAAATAAAATCATGCCCGCCTTCCCAATTAATAAGCCCCAAAGCCAATCTTCTGTACTGGAGTGTGGTGTTTACGTGTTTGGTGTAATGGCCACTTCTCCAGTTTACAGAAATAGAATACATATATTTTTCAGAACTACAGTATGGGTCTCATTTCGAGTAGCATGTAAAAATCCACACCACTAGACTGTGGTGTCCCAACCCCCTGATGTAGTGGGCGAGACCTGACATTTTAGTTCATTGTGATGTATAGACTCTCATGAAGAGGGCTTGTCCCTTGAAATGCATAAGTCGTAATGGACACTGAAAAGTCTTCCCATGTCACTAATCTAGCAGTTTGGAACTGGAAACAATCTCATCTACATTTTATGATAAGCCTGTCATGATCATGCATTTGACAGTACATTGCCTGTTCATCTATTTAACCACATGCCGACCAGCGCACGACAATATACGTAGGCACAATGGCTCGGCTGGGCAAATGGGTGTACAGGTATGTCCCCTTTAAATCGTGGCATTGTGGGTGCGATGCCCGCTGTCGATGTCCACTGGTGTCCTGCGATCGGGTCACAGAGAGGTAGAACGGGGAGATGCTTTTGTAAACAATGCATTTCCCTGTTCTGCCTAGTGACAGGACAGAGATCTACTGCTCCCTGTCACTGTCGTGTCACTGGTAGCCCATCCCAGTTAGAATCACTCCCTAGGACACACATAACCCCTTCAGCGCCCCCTAGTGTTTAACCCATTCACTACCAGTGTCATTTACACAGTAATCAGTGCATTTTTACAGCATTGATCGCTATATAAATGACTATGGTCCCAAAATAGTGTCAAAAGTGTCTGATGTGTCTGCCATAATGTCGCAGTCATGATAAAAATCGCAGATCGCCGCCATTACTAATAAAAAAAACAATAATAAAAATGCCATAAAACGATCCCCTATTTTGTAGACGCTATAACTTTTGCGCAAACCAATCAATATGCGCTTATTGCGATTTTTTTTTAACTAAAAGTATGTAGAAGAATACATATCAGCCTAAACTGGATATATATATATATATATATATATATATATATATATATATATCAAAAAATAAAAGCCGCAGAGGTGATGAAATACCACCAAAAGAAAACTCCATTTGTGGGGAAAAGGACATCAATTTTGTTTGGGTGCAACATCGCACGACCACGCAATTGTCAATTAAAGCAAAGCAGTGGTGAAACGCAAAAAATAGCCCAGTCATTGGGCAGCCAAATTCTACAGGGCTAAGGTGGTTAATAAAATTGTGTGGTGGTAATGCTCTAGGTCAGTGCACCTCATCCTAGTACTCCCTAATTCATACTAGACCCTTTAGATCTGGGAAAGAGTTTAAGGGGGATCCATTGCAATATAAAAGGTATTTGTATCTTGTGGATGTACACTTATTTTTTTAATAAATAAAGAGGGATTGGGTACCTAGGAACCCTGGGACTATTAAGCAGTGCAGATAAATTGTGAAGGACACAATAGTATAGAAAAATAGAAAAGATTTTTAATAAATTTAAACACATAAATAAATACAAGACCAGCTGAACTAGATTACATGGAAACTTCAGTTCAGTATAACAATTTGTTGCAGTTTTAGTTCGCTTAACATGTTTCGCTCGTTAGAGCTTCTTCAGGAGTAATACGAACTGACTGCAATGGATCAAAAAGGAAAAATCAATATAAAACAGATGGTCAATACAGAAGTAATAATCAATGTAGTTATACAAATAGATATGACTTAGCATAAATTTTTGATTGAGAATATCATAATAATTTGATGGACAATCAATATTGTAACAATTCCTAATTTGGAACTGTAGCGGACAGGAAGGGAGCGCAGCACCTCTTACCTCAACATAATTGGCTGAAAACAGTCATAGCGTGTCAACGAATCAGTCAGGTGAATAACAATACTGATTAGAATAAGCCTGGATAGCCAATTTCACGAATGATGTAGCTCTCAAGTCCCTATAACCATAATCTATAAAAAACTTGAAGATAAAAATATATTGTAAGAAAGTTATGAACACAATTTTCAGAGATATGTAAATCTCCAAAGCAGATTTTCATAAAGTATTATATAATAATTACCTTTAAGGATTTAAAATTTTGGGCTAGATCAGGTCACAATGTAACATAGCAATGGGACTAAATGGAGGACAGAAAACACAGAGGAGCCTCCATTATATTGATAGGTATTTTTTCACCACCACAAATCATGGTTAAATTCGGTACCTAGGAGCCAATTTCTCCGTCTTCGGAGGAATTGTACCAATATTGAGGACTATTACTCTCAAGCATCTATGTTAAAACAAAGATTTGCTGATAAAGGGTATGATTCTCTATTGATAGAGATTGAGCTCAACAGGGTCGCATTGACAAGCCGAGAATCCTTGTTGTTGGATAAGACACCCTGTGATCCAGATGAGTCATTCAAGCTCTCTATGCTCACTTCTTATTCCAATCAACATAAGGATATTAAGAAGATTGTTGATAGACACTGGGGTGTGCTGAAACAAGACAAAGTGCTGGGCCCCATATTACCTGAAAAGGCAAAAATATTCTTCAAGGGAGTATCTTCCCTTAGACAGAGCGTGGCCCCTAATATTGTCGATCCTCCTGTTCGGTCACTTTTTGTCCAAGACATGAAGGGGTACTACCCATGTAAAAAGTGCAGTGTCTGTGCTGTGAATTCCAGTGGAAGAACTAAGACTTTGGAGTTCCAGTCACGTATCACTGGGAAAGTATATCCGATCAAGAGTTTTTGTACATGCGCTACTACGCATATTGTTTATTTAATTACCTGCCCGTGCGGGAAACAGTGGGGCTGATTTACTATTGGCACTGCGCTGCGCCGGTACATGCCTTAATAGGTGCGCTGGATGAAGCCTTAATTAGGCGCATGAACCCGGGCCGCAGCAGCAGTGCGATGCAATTGATTAGTAAAGCCGCCGCCGAACTCCCTGTATAAGTCTATGGGGGAAATCTTAATTGTGAATTTTAAAGGCTAATCTGCAAGTTTTGTACAAAAAAGTGTTTGGGGACCTCAGTCCTGCCCCAGGGGACATGTACCAATGCTTTTTTTCTTTTTTAAAACGTCAGTTTTTTCGGGAGCAGTGATTTTAATAATGTTAAAAGTGCAACAATAAAAGTGTAATTTTTATTTAAATTTCGTACCATGGGGGGCTCTAATGTCAGCATGTGAAAAAGCGCATGTTTCCCGTGGTTAGAACTGTCTCTGCACAAAATTACATTTTTCAAAGCAAAAAAGCCATTTAAAACTGACTCGCGGCTATAATGAATTGTCGGCTCCCGGCAATTGCAGGAGAATTCATTCTTAAAAAAAACGAAAAAAAAAAAGCATGGGGGTCCCCCCAAATTCAATAACCAGACCCTTTAGGTCTGGTATGGATATTAAGGGGAACCCCGCCGTCAATTTAAACAAAAAAATGACGTGGGGTTCCCCCCAAATATCCATAACCAGACCCTTCAGGTCTGGTGTGGAATTTAAGGGGAACTCCACCCCAAATTTAAAAAAAAAATGGCGTGGAGTCCCCCCTAAAATCCACACCAGACCCCTTATCCGAGCACGTTGACCTGGCCGGCCGCAGAAAAGAGGGGGGGACAGAGCGCGGCCCCCCACTCTCCCGAACCGCACCAGGCCACATGCCCTCAACATTGGGAGGGTGTTTTGGGGTACCCCCCAAAACACCTTGTCCCCATGTTGATGAGGACAAGGGTCTCTTCCCCACAACCCTTGCCCGGTGGTTGTGGGGGTCTGCGGGCAGGAGGCTTATCGAAATCTGGAAGACCCCTTTAACAAAGGGGCCCCCCAGATGCCGGCCCCCCCCCCTGTGTCAAATGGTAATGGGGTACATTGTACCTCTACCATTTCACCCAACAAAAAAAATGTAAAGGGTTAAAAACGACAAGAGCCGGTTTTTGACAAGTCCTTTATTATCTTCTTTCTTCTTCTTTTCTTCTTTCCTTCGGGTTTCTTCCTCCATCTTCTTCTTCTTCCTCTGCTTCTGTCTTGGGTCTTCTATTCCCGCATCTTGCCCGGAATGTTCTTCCATCTTCTTCTCCTTCCGCTGTCCTTCTCGTCCGCATCTTCTTCTTCTTGTTCTTCTTCGCCGGAGCCGCCGCTTCCAATTGAAATCCCCGCTGTCTGCCGGACCACGCCCCCCTCTGACGCCACGGGCAAGCTCTTAGGAAAGTCCCCGTGTGCTGCATATGCGTCAGAGGGGGGCGTGGTCACATGTTCCAGAAAGCGGGCAATTCAATTGGAAGCGGCGACTCTGGCAAAGAAGAAGCCGCGCACAAGCTTCCAATTGAATTGCCCGCCCTCTGACATGTGACCACGCCCCCCTCTGACGCACTTGCAGCACACTCCTAAAAGCTTGCCCGTGGCGTCAGAGGGGGGCGTGGTCTGGCAGACAGCGGGGATTTCAATTGGAAGCGGCGGCTCCGGCGAAGAAGAACCAGAAGAAGAAGATGCGGACGAGAAGGACATTGGAAGGAGAGGAAGATGGAAGAACACGCCGGTCAAGATGCGGGAATAGAAGACCCAAGACAGAAGCAGAGGAAGAAGAAGAAGATGGAGGAAGAAACCCGAAGGAAAGAAGAAAAGAAGAAGAAAGAAGATAATAAAGGACTTGTCAAAAACCGGCTCTTGGCGTTTTTAACCCTTTACATTTTTTTTGGGTGAAATGGTAGAGGTACAATGTACCCCATTACCATTTCACACAGGGGGGGGCGGCATCTGGGGGGCCCCTTTGTTAAAGGGGTCTTCCAGATTTCGATAAGCCCCCTGCCCGCAGACCCCCACAACCACCGGGCAAGGGTTGTGGGAAAGAGGTCCTTGTCCTCATTAACATGGGGACAAGGTGTTTTGGGGGGCACCCCAAAACACCCTCCCAATGTTGAGGGCATGTGGCCTGGTGCGGTTCAGGAGAGGGGGGGCCACGCTCTGTCCCCCCTCTTTTCTGCGGCCGGCCAGGTCAACGTGCTCGGATAAGGGGTGTGGTGTGGATTTTAGGGGGGACTCCACGCCATTTTTGTTTTAAATTTGGGGTGGAGTTTCCCTTAAATTCCACACCAGACCTGAAGGGTCTGGTTATGGATATTTGGGGGGAACCCCACGTCATTTTTTTTAGAAAATTGACGGCGGGGTTCCCCTTAATATCCATACCAGACCTAAAGGGTCTAGTTATTGAATTTGGGGGGACCCCCACGCTTTTTTTTTGGTGTTTTTTATGAATGAATTCTCCTGCAATTGCCAGGAGCCGACAATTCATTATAGCCGCGAGTCAGTTTTAAATGGCTTTTTTCCTTCAGAATGTCATTTTTCACATGCTGACATTACACCCAGGGCCGCCATCAGGGGGGTACAGGCAGTACACCTGTAAGGGGCCCGGGGGTCCGGAGGTGCCCAGATGGCTGGAGGCCCCCCAGCGCCCCAGATGGTAACCCCCCTTTTTTTTTTTATATATATTTTTTAGTTTATTTTTTTAGTATTTTTTATTAAAGGGCCAATTTTTGGAATTTAATATTTTTTAGCAGTCCGGAGGTCCCCAGGGGCCCAGAGGCCCCCAGGGCCCCGGGTGGCAACCCCCCATATTTTTTGTTATTAAAGGGCCAATGTTTTTTTTTAGGGGTCTGGAGGTCCCCAGTGGCCCGGAGATCCCCAGGGCTCCAGATGACAACCCCCCCCCCCTTTTTTAAAAAAATACAAAAAATTATATATTTTGATATTTTTTTTTGTTATTTTAGCACACCCACCGGGAGCCGGGCTGAGACCACCAAACTCAATTCACATGTAGCCGAGACCGGGATCCGAACCCTTGCAGAGGTGAACGGCTTGTCAGCGCAGTGCCATTCACATTGAGCCACCACAGCTCCCACCCCATGTTATTTTTTTTTAGATTTTTGGTAGTTATTTTTTATTAAAGGGCCCAGAGGTCCCCAGGGCCCCCGGATGGCTACCACCCTTTTTTTAATATATATTTTTCTATATTTATTTTTTTGTAAAGGAACCCACCGCTTATCAAATTGCGGCAGCCCCCCCCTTCTCAATTTCAGGCGGCAGCACCCCCCCCTGTTCTCTGCTCCAGGGGGCCCATGCCTGAAGCTGTGTAAGGGGCCCCATAATTCCTGATGATGGCCCTGATTCCCCCCCCCCCCATGGTACGAAATTTCAAGGAATTTTTAACTTTTATTGTTGCACTTTAACCACTTCCATACCGCGCCTATTCTGGCACTTCTCTCCTTCGTGTAACAATTATATGTTCTTCCTTGAAAATTACTCAGGACCCCCAAACAGTATATATATATTATTAACAAACACCCTAGGGAATAAAGTGGCGGCCATTTTTTCGTACAAATTTCCAACGGTATTTGCGGCAAAAATTTTCAAACGTTTTTTTTTTTTTTTGGCTTTAAAAAAAAAAACTGTTTCATGAATGACAAAATAAGAAAGCAGCAAAGCTAGCCCAATTTTTAGGGATAAGGTGAAAGACACCGAGTAAATAGATACCTAACTTGTCACGCTTTCATATTGCCCACACTCATGGAATGGCGCTAAACTTCGTTATTAAAAATCTCAATAGGCGACGCTTGACTTTTTTTCTCAGGTTACCACTTTTGAGTTTGAGAGGAGGTCTAGTGCTAAAATTATTGCTCTCACTCTAACGCACGCTATGATACCTCACATGTGGGGTTTGAAGGATGTTTACATATGTGGGTGGGACTTGCATGCGTGTTCGCTTCTGAGTGCGAGCTACTAGGGACATTCCCTAGCATTTAAATTCCTTTTTTTTTATTTTTTTTATTTTTTTACTTAATATTTTCATTTTTGCACTTGTTTGTCCCTTTTTTTGTATTGTGTTTCACTTTTCTTCCTATTACAAGGAATGTAAACATCCCTTGTAATAGGACTAGTGTGTGACAGGTCCTCTTTATAGAGAGAGGCGGGGTCAAGTAGACCCCACATCTGTCCTCCAGGCTGGAAAGCATGGAATTGGTAAAACAAAAAATAACAAAAACATCTCATGCTTTCAGCTGCAATCATGTTTGTTCAGCACAGTGGTGTAGTGTGTAGCATGTTCACCTAGCAGCAAAAGGGTTGCTGGTTCGAATCCCGCCCGTGACACTATCTGCCTGGAGTTTGCATGTTCTCCCTGTGCGGGTTTCCTCCCACAATCTAAAAACATGCTGTAAATTGGATCCTGTCTAAATAAGCCCTAATATGCAGTAGGATATTTAGCTTTTGTGCTGCCCTAGGCCTGACCAAATTTTGGCACCCCCTAATAGAAAAATGACCCACCCTTCCTGTCAAGGCCACACCCTGTTTTTTTATGACCCACCCAGGAATTTTCAGGGGACACACACAAGTTCTGTAGGGGGGGGCACAGGAGTCCCTTAATTTGCCTAGTTTTTCGATCACTTCCTGTTTGGCTATGGGGCAGGAAGTGAAGGCCAATCTCCCCAAATGGACAGGGATAATACAAAATACACTGACAGAGCTTCTAACCCCCCCAACTCTATCCAAAATGAAAGAAAACATTATAGTTCCAGTTTAACCCCAAATTTCAGATCATTTTATTGAGAGGCTTAAGAAAATATAACCATGCCAATAGGCCAGGATCCAGCGTTGCTAATATGTATGAATGTGTGTTAGGGACCCCCACAAACACCACCCAATGTTAAATCAACAATTTTCTTGTTTGTTTTGGGGATGCCTGCACCCCTGATAGGGTAAAGACACCTCACAAATGTTGTCACTTTCTACTTAATTCATTCACTTCCTGCCACATAGCCAAACAGGAAGTGAGGGAAAAACCTGAGTAATGTTTTGTTGGGGACACAGATCAATCTAAATAGTTTCCCATTTTGGAAATTGCATTTTGCTGTGTACACCCCAAATTAGTATAGATCTTGGTCTTTGGGTTCCATTTACTAAAGGCAAATCCACTTTGCACTACAAGTGGACAAGCAAGGAAGAAAAATAAAAACTTGACGGAATTGGAAGTTAAACCCATCAGCCTACGCTTCTACTGCAGAGCGGCTTTGCCTTTACTAAACCCCAAAGTAACTAATCATTTGGGGTGTACACTGCAGTGCAATTTGCTTAATGGGGACACTAGTTAGATTGACCTGTGTCCCGAAGAAAAGACCATTGGTAGGGTTTTAACCTCACTTCCTGTTCAGCTGTGTGACAGGAAGTGAGGCCAATTATAAGAAAAGGGACACAAAGCCCAATCTAAAAACACTAGCAGGGGTTCAAACACTCACTTGGCTTCCCTCAAACAACCCACAATTAGAATAGGATTGTCTTGTGCTAGTTTCAAGCACAACACTGTAAATCAGAACTTCAAGCCTGTCCACCAATACACCACCCCCCCCCTCCAACAGGCCATGTTTGCAGCTTTTCCTACATCTTGCACATGTGCTTTAAAAAGTCAGTCTGGACATCAATTCTAGGAAACAATACTTACCGCTTTGTCCTTCCTTTTCTGGTGACTAAACATTTCATGCATACACACCAGGAAAGAGCTTAGAGACAAATCACACTTGATGGTTTAGGCCCAAACTATTTCAGCTGCAGCGGTTGAAATCCATAGCATGAAAAAAATATCACAAAACAAACTTCAAAATTTGAAAGTAATTTTATTGGTCCACAAAACAAGGAAAGCAAAACAAAAAATTATAAATAAACACACAAAAAAAAAAAAAAACCTAAAAACAAAAAAGACCAACGTTTATTTCACAGTCATTGGAAAATAAATCATGCTTTTGAAATAACAGGATAGACCCACAGGATTAAAACATTAGTCATTAACATCTTGAGAAACATTTAGCAAAATTATGCAGCAGACAAAACATCAAAAAAATAAAACTTGCTCCAAAACATCTCTGTTTCGCTCCGCCATTACTTCCAGCCAGCAAATCTGCCCCCTCTGAGGGCAGCTGACACGTGCACTATCCACGCTTTTTTAAACATGTGTGCTAATGAACCAATTGGAAACACATGAAGAAATGTCAGCCTCTAGTTTGTGTGCACTTGTAACTGCTTACACCTGTTAAGGATGTCCTTAAATTACTAAGCCAAAAAACAGCTTTCTGAGCATGCTCAGAAAGATGCATGTCATTTTCAGGCTCAAACATCCAGCTTATTTTTCTAAGTGTTCGAGCATGCCCAGTTCACTCGAAATGCAGTACCAGAATCAAATCTGCAATGGCGGATGAAAGCATTAGAGGTGTTTTATATTTTTTTGGTCCCCCTGAACTGATGCTTTACAACCTGAAGGGGAGGTCTTATAGAATTTTTACGTAACAAACATAAATAATAATAATTTAAACGCCCCTGTCCCTAGTAGCTCGCAGTCAGAAGCGAACACGCAGCATTTTTTTTTCTTCCGGTTACCAGTTTAGATTTACAGATGAGGTCTAGTGCTAAAAGTATTCCTCTCGCTCTTACGCACGCTATGATACCTCACATGTGTGGTTTGAAGGATGTTTCCATATGTGGGCGGGCCTTAAATGTGTAAGTCCCACCCCCACATATTTAACCGCCGTTCAAACCCCACATGTGAGGTATCATAGCGTACGTTAGAGCGAGAGCAATACTTTTAGCACTAGACCTCCTCTGGAAATCTAAACTGGTAACCTGAAAATAACTAAAAAAGTGTTGCCTATGGGTATTTTCAAGTACTGAAGTTTGGCGCCATTCCATGAGTGTGTGCAATATTAAAGTGTAACATGTTGGGTATCTATTTACTCGGTGTAACATCATCTTTCACATTATGGCCATAAATTGGGCTAACTTTAGTGTTTTCTTAATTTGTAACCACCTTTTGAGCCCCAGACCATATTACTGGTCACTGGCGGGGCCAGTTTTTGCATTTCAACACTGCGTCATTTTAACAGACAATTTCGTGGTTGTGCGACGTGGCCCCCCAAACAAATTTGGCGTCCTCTTTTTTCCCCCAACAAATTTTTTATTTTTTTTGGTGGTATTTGATCACCTCTGCTTTTTTTCTTATTTTTGCTTGAACCAAAAATATAGCGACAATTTTGTAAATAAAAAGACAACTTTTTTACTGTTTGCTATAATAAATCTCCCCCAAAATATATTCCCAAACTTTTTGCCCTCAGTTTAGGCCAATACGTAAGCTTCGACATATTTTTGGTTCCAAAAAATCGCAATAAGCGTTTGATTGGTTTGGGCAAAAGTTATAAGTAGGGGTTGGTCTTATGGGTTTTTTAGGAATATATTTTTGTTTTACTGGTAATGGTGGTGATCATTGATTTTTCTGGCTACTGCTACATTGTGGCGGACACATTTTTGTGAGCTTTGGCATTTTTCTAGCGAGCAATGGTATAGAAATGCATTGCTTACTATAAAAATGTCACTGGCAGGGAAGGGGTTAACACTAGGGGCGAGGAAGGGGTTGATTATGTTACCTGGGTGTGTTCTAACTGTAAAGGGGTGGGACTGTCTAGGGGAAATGACAGATCGCTGTTCATACATTGTATGGACAGACGAGCAGGCATTCCCCCCCTGACAGGACCGGGATAAAGGGGAACTCCACACCAAATTAAAAAAAAAACGGCGTGGGGGTCCCCCTCCAGGTGCACAACAGGCTCTTAGATTTGATCTGGAACATAAGGGGTTCCCCCTCAGATCCAGACCAAAACCTTCTCCCAGGCACGCAGTCTGGCCGGACAGGAATGGGGGTGGGGACGAGCGAGCGCCCCCCCCCTCCTGTGCCGTACCAGACCACATGCCCTCGACATGGGGGAGTGTGTGCTTTGGGGGAGGGGGGCACTGCCCCCCCACCACAAAGCACTCTTGTCCCCATGTTGATAGGGACAAGAGCCTCTTCCCGACAACCCTGGCCGTTGGTTGTCGGGGTATGCGGGCGGGGGGCTTATCAGAATCTGAGAGCCCCCTATAATAAGGGGGCCCCCAGATTCTGGCCCCCCACCCTATGTGAATGAGTATGGGGTACATGGTACACCTACCCATTCACCGGGTGGAAAAGTGTCAACACAAATAAACCACACAGAATAAAATAATTTATTAGTCAGCTCTGGGGGTCTTCTGCCGGGACCCCCCACCACCAGCCCATTGGGCCCCGGGCTTCGCCGTTTTCTGCCGGGGGAAACGACACCCACCGATGCTCTCCGCCATGTTCAGCCAGGCCCCCACCCCAAAATAAGCTCATTTACATCCGGGGGGGGCGGCCGGAAACAGCGGAGAACAAGGGGGGGCGGAGCCCCTCCTCGGTCTTCTAGACGTTTTCTGCCGGGGGGGCTCCAGCCCCGCACCGGTCTTCGCCGCCACCTTCCGCCGGGGGGGGGACACCCACCAATGATCTCCGCCATGTTCGGCCAGGGCCCCACCCCAAATTAAGCTTTTTCACATCCGGGGGGGCCGGCGGAAAATGGCGGAGAACAACGGGGGGCGAAACCCCTCCCCGCGGGGGCTCCTGCCTCCTGCGGGCTGATGGCTGTCTTCCGCCGGGGGGGTACACCTACCCCCCCCGGTCTTCGCCGCCGCCTTCCGCCGGGGAGAGAGACACCCACCGATGCTCTCCGCCATGTTCGGCCAGGCTCCCACCCCAAATTAAGCTCTTTCACATCCGGGGGGGGGGGGGGCGGCGGAACATGGCGGAGAACAACTGGGGCGTCGCCACTCCTCGGTCTTCTAGCCGTTTTCTGCCGGGGGGGAACACCCACCGATGCTCTCCGCCATGCTCGGCCAGGCCCCCACCCCAAAATTAAGCTCTTTCACATCCGGGGGGGGGGGCGGCCGAAAACAGCGGAGAACAACGGGGGTGTCGCCCCACCTCGGGCTTCTCCGCTTCTGCCTGGCTCCTCCCGAGGCCTTCTTTCGCCGTCTTCCGCCGGAGGGCACCACTCTCCGGGCTTCTCTTCGGCTTCTGCCTGGCTCCTCCGCGGGGGCCAGGGCTTCTCGTCGCTGTGTCGCCGTCTTCCGCCGCCGCCCCCTTCACCACGAAGCTCCGTGCCTGTGTGGGAGGGCAGCGGGCTTCAAAGTTTTCGGCCGGGGTGAGGGTCGCACATCTCACCCCGGACTTCTAGTCGTTTTCGCCGCCGCCCCCTTCACCATGAAGCTTCCTGCTTATGGGGGAGGGCGGCGGCGGCGACGACTAGAAAACCGGGGTGGGATGTACGACCCTCACCCCGGCGAAAACTTCGAAGCCCGCTGCCCTCCCCCACAAGCACGGAGCTTCGTGGTGAAGAGGGCGGCGACAGAAGACTGCGGTGGCGAAGACTGGGGGGGTTGGCGGAAGACCCCCGGAGCTGGCTAATAAATTATTTTATTCTTGTGTGGTTTATTTGTGTTAACACTTTTTCCACCAGGTGAATGGGTAGGGGTACCATGTACCCCATACTCATTCACATAGGGTGGGGGGACAGAATCTGGGGGCCGCCTTATTAAAGGGGCTCTCAGATTCTGATTGGCTCCCGCCCGCATACCCCAACAACCAATGGCCAGGGTTGTCGGGAAGAGGCTCTTGTCCCTATCGACATGGGGACAAGAGTGCTTTGGGGTGGGGGGGCAGTGCCCCCTCACTCAAAGCACACACTCCCCCATGTCGAGGGCATGTGGTCTGGTACGGCTCAGGAGGGGGGGGGCACTCGCTCGTCCCCACCCCCATTCCTGTCTGGCCAGACTGCGTACCTGGGATAAGGCTTGGTACGGATCTGGGGGGGAACCCCACGCCGTTTTTGGCGTGGGTTAACCCCTCACGTTCCGGACCAAAGTCGGAGAGCCTAGTATACCCCTGGGGGGGGAACCCGCGCCGGTTTCAAATTTGAAATTTGGCGCGGAGTTCCCCTTCAGTGTCGGCGCAGCCCGAAAACAGCTCAGAGATTGCCGTGTGCCGTTTCAAGCAGTGCAAACACTGCTACGCCGCTTGGTATTTACCAAGAATTTCTCGGCGTACTGACAAGGCGCACGGCATTCCCTGAAATCTCCCTCTGCGCATGCCCAGTATGCAAATGAACCTTCCGAGGTTCTGGCGTACTTTGCAAACGCACGGGGATCGGGTCTCAAAAGTCACTTTCGCTTTCAATTCGGCCCGCCACACACGTTCAAACACATGTCACCTTACTTCCCCTGCATCACCCCCTCCCTCCCCTCATAAACTCCCGTCCGAATCCCCGATGTTTACATTACTAAATGCCATACGCCAGCTCTGTACTGGCGTGCCGTGCGCCCTCTCCTGGGCGCATTAGGCAGTTTAGTAAATGAGGAAACACGCTGCAATGGCAGCGTGTTTCTTTTGTAAATGTCAAAAACAGTTTTACTCCTGCTTGTGCACCATGAGTCATGGCGCACAGGCTTGGTAAATCAGCCCCAGTATGTGGGCCGTACTATTAGATCCTTTTCTGTACGGGTGGGCGAGCATGTAAGCAACATTTTTAGCGGTGGCACCAAACACACCGTGCCACGGCATTACAGGGAATGCCATTCTCGCAATCCGTCAGGCACAGAGTTTCTTATCATCGACAAATATGTACCACCCTGGAGAGGTGGGGCTAAGACTAGGGGTGTATCGAGGTTAGAGACCTATTGGATATATGAACTTCAGACATATGTACCCTATGGGTTGAATGTAGAATGGGATATAAATGCCTTCATTAATGCATCCTAGATTTCCCTAAATACACCATATCCAATTATGGCTCCTATATCTTAGCCTCTTTCACTTAGGTAATTTCAATTTTGATATTAATTTTAATATTAATTTTAAATTTTAATTATGTCATTTGATTTGTAATAATTTTTGACATTTTTATTTACATTTTATTGAACTCAATCAATTTTAACTTAATTAAAATTGATTTATTATTAATTGTTTATTCATGTTTTATAATAGTTTATTTTATTTAAACCCCCCCCCCCTTTTTTTCAACCAGGTAATTATTAGATAATCTAAAGTCAAGTTTAGTTAATTAACATGTTAATATCAGATGATGGTCCATCAAACTTCTGACTTTTGACATGTTTCTTGTTTTTGCGGCAGCAGGGATCCGGTCACTGCATACATTTGTATTGGCATGGTTCTTATGCTATTGCGGACGCTGCGTTCCAGCCTCTTGGTCACTTTGAAACGCATGACGTCATATCCTGGTTGTATTATGGAGGATGCGTTCCAACCTCTTGGCCGGTTTGGAACGCATCACGTCATGTCCTGGCCGCGTCCGCAAGGTTTAGTGTGTTTATCGACTTTGCGGACGTTGCGTCTTAGCCCCGCGATTCATTGCGAGGCTTGAAGCGCATCCGGCGGATATGACATGGGCGCTAAGTTCCAACTAGTCTTTTTAGAACGAGGCTTGGAACTCACGCCCATCTCGATGGTAGTCACAAACCGGAAGTAATCATTGTGAATCTTTTCTCCGCACATTGGAGCCATAATTAAGGTATGGGGGTATTTTGTATATAAAGAGGGTCTTCTAGCAGTGTGTCAGTGCCCCAGATGACGTTCTAAGGGAATGAAACGCGTCGGGAGACCCCACTGACCCCACTGCTTTACTTTACTAATAAGCGCTTGTTGTATCCTACTCAAATGTAAGTGCAATTATTTTTGATTAAAATTGGTAAATTTTGATATACAGAATGCACTTTTTATTTTATTTTTTCCTTTGGCAACTTAACCCATTACCACTCATGGTAATCACTTTACTTGAGTTTACACGTCTGTAACCAATTCAATGGTTTCCGTGGATTCAACGTACCATCTATGAGGATATCCCAGGAGTTCCACCTTGAATATATAACATCCATAACTATATCCTGATTCCGGATATCGTTTGAAGCCTTATTTGATCTGATGAGTATATGCTTACTCAGATCCTTGTCTTCCGGGAAGCCTCAAATGTTTCACTACACTGGTGGCGGATCCTCTAACACTCACCTCGTTATTTATTGAGTCACTACTTGGGGTGATTGAAAGGTTTTGGATTGACAATATGAACTTTTTTTCACCTTTTGGACATTTCATTTGTTAAAAGGACTATATCAAATATTAGCCTTTCTTATTTTTAGCGCTACACTTATTCTTTGTCTGTATGTTTTCAAAATTGATCTATTTTGTAGTGTTGGCTGCTTACATTTGTGACATTTGAACAGCGCAGTGATATATATACTACGGTATATACCTTTTTTTCTTTATTGATAGGTATTGCCTCAAAAATGAAGAAGATCTGAATTGCTGTTTGAAAAAGCAGAAATGCAATCTAGAGGGAGAGAGCACATGAAAACACTCATAAGTTTCACTGTTTCTCCGGCACTGGTGGGGTTAAATTAACCTTAGGGATAGAGATTAATAGAACGTTATGAAATTCCCTTAAGTAATAAAAACATGCCATTCAGAGTTGGCAAGGTCCGTGGTGTCCCAAGTGTGCAGCGATGTGCTGCTTGCTGATTACTGAAAATGTGGACTGACATTGCGGCTAGCACAGCCGTGCTTTATATTTTACATCAGAGCGGGCGCCAGCCAATGGCGTCCGCTCTAACGGGGACATGTGACCTCCCTTGCTACAACCCAGATGGTCATCCCAGCTGAATGTCAGCTGACTAATTTTGTGGGCGTAGTCATAGAATTGACTTGCGTCGAGTGACATGCCACCATATTGGATATGGGAAGTTTTCCCTTAGTTGCTGTTTGTTATTTTGTGATAACTTTTAAACGCCGCCGAATACGGTGGCTGGATAACTGTCAGTGGCTCTGTACGAGCAGGGAGATTGGGTGACAACAGAACCGGGAGGTATAAAATTAGAACCACTATTAGCAGAGGGATCCAGCCACCTTAGCATCACATAGTGCCCCACGTGTCCCTATGGTTGATTTAGAGGACTGAGGATGATCTCAAAAAAGCACATCAATTCGTGAAAGAGGAATCAAAAACCGGCTATAGAGAAGAAACTAAATCGCAATTTGACCTGTGTTTGAAATAGAGTTCAACTTCAAGGTGCAGATCATCGCACCCTCCTGCGGGATGTGCAGGGCCACCTGGAGGACCTGGACAATAGGGGGCGCTGAAATAACATCAGGCTGCGCGGGGTCCCTGAAACGGAAGGCTCGGAGGATCTTCAGGACACGCTGCAGACAGTGTTCAACACCCTCCTAGGAGAACCCCCCAACACCCGCATTGAGATGGACAGAGCCCATCGCGCTTTGCGCCCTAAGAATACCACCTCCAAACCAAGGGACATTATATGCAGGATCAGTTCCTACCCTCTGAAGGAAGAGATCATGCGCCAGGCTCGCTTGGCAAGGAAAGTGTCTTTTCGGGATGTACCAGTGCAGCTGTACCCAGACCTCTCATTGATTACTCTACAAAAACGCTGGCTCCTACAACCCTTGCTCCGTGTTCTGCAAGACGAACACATAATCTATAGGTGGGGTTTCCCCTTCAGCCTAACGGCCAAACATCAGGGCATGTCGGCCATCCTGAGGTACCCAGAAGATCTCAACACTTTCTGTGATGTCTTGGGGATTCCTGTCTCCGCTCTCCCTAAATGGGACTTAGTGGCCACGCCACCCGCCCCGCCAGTCGTCTGGCAGAAAGTGCCTCCGTCTAACCAGAGCAAGGGCGCCCCACTGCGAAGACACCTGAAATCTGGAACCCCTTTCACTTGTGACGTTTAGTTTTTCATTTTTTGAACAGTTCAAATTTTTCTCATTGTGCCTGATGTTTCTGCCTTGGACATTTTTGGATAATTGGTCCCCCTTGTTGTGCCCTTATCCTCACCTTTAGTTTACCTGATGGTCGTGTCTCCGCCGAGACTTGAGAGATTAGGAGCTCCTTGCTCGCCCCCCCGGTTTAGCGAATGTATTTATACGTGCTTTGTGTTTTTCAGTTTTTGATGACCACCCTAGGGCTCCCGGGCACCCGTCTGGCGCATTCTTTTGGAGTGTGGCTGGACGGGTCTTTGGGAATCCGTACTGACCTAGGCCTACTGGCCTCTCAAGGTCTGTTGCAAATGTTAGCTCTAACCATTCATTGTTTTCTCTTGTATGCTAATTTCTCTTTTTTCTTTCAGTCCTCCCTTCCTTACCCCCCTCATTCATCGACAATACTTGTGGAATCTGCCTGGATCACCCCCCGGGGCGCCTCTGTCCTTGATCTCTGCTCTCCGTCGGCTCCGTGTCATCTCAAGTAAGAGACTCCCCCCCTCCCCCTATCCAACCCTATGGCTAAGATACTATCCCTGAACGTACACGGCCTGAATTCCGATAGGAAACAACATCTGGCACTAAGGGAGTTTAGGCAGTCGGGCGCTGACGTCATTTCCGTCCAGGAAACGCCCTTCGACAATAAGGGGTCCTTTGTGTTCGCCTCCAAACAATTCCCGCAGATCTACTCCTCTGCGGGTCCTCGTAAGTGTGCCGGGGTCGCAATACCTATCAAACATGGCTCTCCGTTCACCTGTTCTGGTTGCTATAGCGATCCTCATGGACACTATGTTTTTCTTAGGGGACTGTGGCAGGGGCGTGAAGTGACTTTCTGTGTATTATACGCCCCAAATGTCCGCCAGCATAGATTCTTGACCAGAGTGCTTGCCCGCCTCTTTAGAATGGAACATGGGCTCCTGGTGGTGGGGGCCACTTTAACCTGACTCAATCTGCGACTGCCGATCGTCACATGGTGGGTCCCCAGGCTTGTCAGCTCGGGCCCTTCGGGACTCAAAGCTTTTGCGCTAAATCTCTAGACGACATGCTCTTTTTGATGCCCGGAGGGCCCTCCATCCGGGCGATCGGCAGTACACTTTCTACTCAGCCCCCCATAGGGCCCACTCCCGCATTGACTATTGTTTCACCAACAACTCTACGCTCCGAGCGATACGCGAGGCACGGATACTCCCGATATCGTGGTCAGACCACGCCCCTATCTTACTTACGCTAGACTTAGGCTCCCCCGCCCAGAGGCCCTACAACTGGAAACTAAACACCTTCCTCCTCCAACACTTACCGTCCAAGACAGAACTCGCCTTCACTCTCCAAATCTACTTTACGAGAACGACACCGCGGACATCTCCACCTCCACGCTCTGGGAGGCCCATAAGGCGGTCCTTCGGGGTAGATGTATAGCACTGTCCGCTGCCCTAAAAAAGTACGCCCTGGCTACCAAACAGAGAACCAAGAAGGACCTTGACGTCCTGGAACGCCAACTACAACTCTCCCCTACCATCGCCCTCCTTAAAAAAATCACGAATCTTCGAGCGACCCTGAGAGACTTGGCTCTAGGTCGTGTGGAACAAACCCTTACTAGGCTGCGGCAGGTCTATTATGATAAAGGCAATAAAGCCCACTCCCTGCTAGCAAAGAAACTGCACGACTCCCATCTCGCGACGACGCCCCACCAAATTAAGGACAGCTCGGGCTGCCTACGGTCCCATCCTAGAGACATAGTCCACACGTTTGCTGAATTCTACAGGCACCTCTACAACAATCCCGACATTCCCAGTGACCCCCTCCCCCCGGACATCTCTCTTCGCATGGAGCAATACTTAGAACAAAGTGGCGTCTCTCGACTGCGGCCCTCTGACCTGACATCCCTAAACGCGCGGGTCACCGAAGAAGAGATAGAACAGACCATTAAATCCCTGCCCTCTCGTAAGTCCCCAGGCCTGGATAGCCTACCCTATGAATACTACAAGGCCTTCCTGCCCCTCCTGCTCCCCCACATGTGTAAATTTTTTACCCCTTTCTCAGGGACACCCCTGTCCCGGCAGATATGCAGCGCTCCTTTATAACATTAATTCCTAAGCCAGACAAGGACCCCGTTCTCTGTGCCAACTATAGGCCCATCGCACTATTGAATTCGGACCTGAAAATATTTACAAAATTACTCTCGCTCCGTTTGAACATGGTTCTCCCCTCCCTTATTAATAAGGATCAGGTGGGCTTTGTGCCTCTTCGGCAGGCGGGCGATAATACCCGGAAGGTGATTGACTTGGTGGACGTGGCGAACAGGGAAAACGCTTCTCAGCCTGGATGCCTTTGACCGGCTCGGGTGGCCCTTCATGTTCGCCATGTTATGCCACGTAGGGTTCCAGGTTCCATTCATGAGTGCGATCCGGCATCTCTACTCCAACCCCTCCTCTCAGGTCAAGACGCCCTTTGCCCTCTCACCTTTCTTTCCTGTTACAAATGGTACCCGGCAGGGATGCCCACTCTCACCCCTGCTATTCGCACTATGCGTTTAACTCCTAGCAGCCACCATTCGAGGCAACCCGTCTATCCGCGGGATGTTAGTCCGCGGCAGGGAGTTTAAAATCTCTCTGTTTGCGGATGACATTATCCTCTCCCTGACACACCCTAGGATTTCCCTCCCGAACCTCCATGCAGAGTTGGCTAAATATGGAGCTCTGTCGGGCTACAAAATTAACACCTCCAAGTCGGAGGCCCTCCCACTCAATGTCCCCGAAACAGAGGTCGCTCATTTGTGGGCCACTTTTTCCTATCAATGGAAAACATCCTCCCTGAAATACCTGGGGATACACATTACCCCAAGTTTCACTACCTTGTACCAGGAAAACTTCCCTCCCCTATTCCGTTCAATAAGATCCCTGCTGATGCATTGGAAGAAACATCATATCTCCCTACTCGGTCGGATAGCCTTGGTTAAAATGACGATACTCCCGGAGCTTCTTTATCTTTTCCAAACGTTGCCCATCCCTGTCCCTTATAAACACCTGAGACAGCTTCAGTCTGACCTACTTAAATTCACCTGGGATCACAAGAGACATAGGGTTCCCCAGACGGTACTAATGGCGACACGCTCGGACGGAGGCCTTGCGTTTCCTAACCTTGTGAAGTACTATTAGGCCACCCAACTCCGGGCAATAGCTTCCTGGTTCACTCAACGCTCCTACAACAGGTGGACGGAGATTGAAAAACTGTGGTTAGCCCCGACCCACCCTAATAGCCTGCTTTGGAGTGCGGACGCGGAGGTCCCCCCTGACTGCCTGTTGGGCTCTGTGTCTCAACTCCGGCGACTTTGGCCTCGGCTGTCACGACCATGCGGACTGTCTTCGAAAGGTTCGCTCCTGACCTCATTCATGTACAACCCCAAGGTGCCAGATAGCCTCACACACCACATGTCCCACCCGTGGACATCACGGAATCTTTTTCATTTTGAGAACCTAGTAGATCCCCTCTCATGCAAACTACTGCCCTTCTCTGCCCTCCAAACCAAATTTGATCTCCCTCTGCAGACATTTTATAGTTACTTGCAAATCCGCCATTACGCCCTGTCTATAGCACCTAACCTACATTTCTCCCCCCAACTACCTTTGAGAGGCTGATCTTGGCCGGGTCAGCCCAGAAAGGCCAAATTTCTGATATCTACAAAATACTAAATGCCTATCCCTTTGAATCTCAGGGAAAACACTCTTACATGCTCCGCTGGGAAAAAGCCCTCAACGAGGTCGTACCCATAGAACAATGGCGGATTATCTGGTCCCAGGCAGCCAAGAGCTCACTTTGTACGCTGTACAAAGAAAACACATACAAAGTCCTGCTATTTTGCTATATGACCCATAGATTATGGTTATAGGGACTTGAGAGCTACATCATTCGTGAAATTGGCTTTCCAGGCTTATTCTAATCAGTATTGTTATTCACCTGACTGATTTGTTGACACGCTATGACTGTTTTCAGCCAATTATGTTGAGGTAAGAGGTGCTGCGCTCCCCTCCTGTCCGCTACAGTTCCAAGTTAGGAATTGTTACATTTACAATATTGATTGTCCATCAAATTATTTTGATATTCTCAATCAAAAAATTATGCTAAGTCATATCTATTTGTATAACTACATTGATTATTACTTCTGTATTGACCATCTGTTTTATATTGATTTTTCCTTTTTGATCCATTGCAGTCAGTTCGAATTACTCCTGAAGAAGCTCTAACGAGCGAAACATGTTGAGCGAACTAAAACTGCAACAAATTGTTATACTGAACTGAAGTTTCCATGTAATCTACTTCAGCTGGTCTTGTATTTATTTATGTGTTTAAATTTATTAAAAATCTTTTCTATTTTTCTATACTATTGCGTTCTTCACAATTTATCTGCACTGCTTAATAGTCCCAGGGATCCTAGGTACCCAATCCCTCTTTATTTATTCCAGTTTTCAAGAGATGGGGTGCTTTACAATTTGAGGATCTGTTCATCCATACAATAATATTGACTTATTTTTTTAACATAAGCTGTATTGTTTGGTTTGTAGTTAGAAGTGTCCATTTTTGGATCAACTATCAGATTAAAGTCACCACATAGAAAAAGATTGCCCTACTGCAATACTTGCCATACTGCACAGAGTGATTTTTTATTAGAAGTTTTCTTAGAAACCGGTGCTGATGTGAGTTTTGAGCATAAACCGTCACCAGCGTGCATGGCTTTAAGCTGATGTCACCTGTTATGAATATGTACCCGCCTCCTTTGTACAGAATGGTTTCCATAGGTTGGAAGGACAGTGAGTTTTTGAGTGCTAGTAGTACATCTCCATTTTTGTGTCAGGGCGTGCATGCCAAAGATACACAAGGGTATTCTTTATGTGAGCAACGCAGGGCTTTATCCATCTGGGAGTGGGTTTCTTGTATGCACAGGATGCCAGCTTTGTGTTTACTAGCCTCACGGTCAATGTGCAAGAATCTTTTTGTGGGGTGGTTTAGGCCCCTGGTCATTGATAGTGGATTGGAAATTGGTGTGTACTGGTGTAGTGTACTCACTGCCTCCAAAGATTCTCTTCTTGGTTGGATTGCTTCTTTCTGATAATGTCATGAGAAGCCTTGGGCCCACTTTAGAAATGTGTACCATTTGTAGAACATTTCCGTGTGTTTCAATCATTGGGCTCAAAGAACAGTAATAAGGAAAAAAACAGTTAAGCCCTGTACACACGATCGGTTGTCTGATGAAAACAGACTGTTTTCCAATAGAACATGCTTTAAATTTTTCCTTTGGATAAAAAAGAAAAAGTAAAAAATTATCGTCTGTGTGGATTAGATTCCATCAGATATCCGATCGTGTGTATGCTTAAGTGTAAAGAACATATATAAAACCATGAGAAAATGATCTTACAACTGATCCACGTGCAGATGTAACTGCTTAGATATAGATTTAGGTGTAGATTCTTGGATATACTATTTCCCACAAATAAAGCTTTCTTTTAGTGGTATTTGATCACCTCTGTGGTTTTTATTTTGCGCTAAAAACAAAAATAGACCGACAATTTTATTTACATCTGTATCTAGAAAAAAATATTAATGCAGCATACAGTAGCTTTAACACACATATTAATGTATACTGCATTAAGCCAGCCTCTTCATTTGACTGGGCTGTCAACACACCAAAATAGATGATAATAATGAACCAGAACAATATTTCCTGACACGGCACACCACACAGTAGTAGGTTATCATGTGTTGTATTGTGCTGCAATACAGGTGCCTTGCATTATAAATGATACAGCAATGCACACATGCCTAATGTGGTATTGTGTGTTGCAGTAATGCTTGCATTACCACAACACATAGGGATGAAGTCTGCCTCAGAAAAATTATACATTCCCTTTAATTAGGAAGAGGTTGACAGGGTTAAAAAAAATGACAGCACTTGTAAATATGAGAGTTTTGTTGCTGGACAAAAGCAGTGATTTTAAAAGTATTCAGCTGGTATTTAAGTTTCTTCACAAATGTACTTTAAAATAAACCCTCATTCACTCGTGATCGTTAAACTTTTTTCACCCCAATACTTACAGTATATTAAAAGTTCTGCCTGGAGTCTAAAAAGTGAGAGCCTGCTGATGGAAACCCTGCAGTGGGTAGTGAATTATGTTAAATTGTGCAATTACTATTGCACTCTACTAATGCACTTAGTTGTATTCAAGGGGTTGTAAAGTTTTGATTTTTTTTTAAATAACATGTCATACTTACCGCCACTGAGCAGTTTGTTTTGCACAGAGTGGCCCCGATCCTCCATTTCTGGGGTGCCACGATGTCTGTCTCGGCTCCTCCCCGCAATAGATAAGGCCCCCTGGGAAGTTCTCTCCCGAGGGGGTTACCTTGCGGGTGTGCTCCTGTGTGATACACTCAGCGTACATAGCCGCTGAGTGTATGACTCGGCCCCGCACCCCAGCGTCCACGTCATTGGATTTGATTGACAGCAGCGTAAGCCAATGGCTGCACTGCTATCAATCTATCCAATGAAGAGCCGAGAAGACTGGGCAAAGATCGAGTGCGTTCGCAACACAAGATTTTCCAGGGCTCAGGTAAGTAAACAGAGGGTCCGGTAAATGACAGATGTTTTTCACCTGAACATGAACCTTTACAGCCCCTTTAAGTCATTCAAAAAATGACAGTGGACAGCTGAAAAATAATAACTTCATGCCCATTGCCCTCTGCAGTTTTTCATAGAAAATAATGAAATTGAACATTTTTGTCAGCTCACGTCTCCCCTGTTTGTTGTGTTTTTATAAAGTAAGATCCAAAAGCCACTGGAGCAAGGGTGAGGGACCCACAGGCAAGAGGTGGGTAGGGAGATATTCATCAAAGTGGCAGCTTGGTAGGGGATAGGCAAAGTGGGATGGTGCTAGGTGGGGAGAACCTTTGTGCACTGCACTAGCCCCCACTTTTGGTCTCCACCTACTGCAAGCAGCACTGATGTGATGATGTTAGGGTTTCCTTGAAAGAACTTCAGATGAGGCTATGAGATGACTGGCCACCCTGTTTATGTAGAGTGGGCAGGTGTGACTGGTCCTTACCATGGGAAGTGGGAACATTGCCTGACAGAGGGGTCCTTTTTGTGGATGATGTGCTGTACAGGGACAGCTAAGTATACGAGGTGACCGGTAACTCTGCTCAGCAAAGAGGTAACTGGTAATTAGTCACTACCACATAAAATGTAGATATTGTCTGACAGAGGGGCAACCTTTTTTGAGAATGCTGTGCAGCAAAGTGACAACTAAGGATGCAATGAAGAATGGATATGTGCCAAGTATGCTGCAGTCTTGCTATAATTTCATTATGGGCCCTGGGTTCAGCTTTTATATTTATAAAATGTGACCCAATTACAATTTCACCTGTATCCCTCTACCATGACTCTACAGATTATTTAAATACCCGTTTTGATCCACTATAGACACATGTTGTGAGGATTCTTTAGAGCTATAGGGCCAGATTCATAAAGCTGCACGCAAAGTTGCGGCGGTGTAACGTTTCTTATTTACGTTAAGCTGCCACAACTTAACACGCAAGTGCTGTATTCACAAAGCACTTGCGTGTTAAGTTGCGGTGGCGTAGCATAAATTGGGCGGCCTAATTCAAAATAGGCCAGTAGGGGGCGTCTCCGAACGTACTGTGCATGCGCCGACCTTAGAAAAATTCCAGTGCGCATGCTCCGAATTATGACGGTGTTTTCAACGTGAACGTAATCAACGTAAATCCCCATTCACGGACGAGTTACGCAAACAACGTCCATACTTAATATAGGATGCGCCTGCTTTGGGCAGCTTTATCTTTACACCGGGAAAAGCCTTACGTAAACGGCGTAAAGTGACTGCGTTTCCCCCGCGTACGTTCGTGAATTGGCGTATCTCGCTGATTTACATTTTCTCGGCGTAAATCAGCGAGAACGCCCCCAGCGGCCATTTTAAAATTGCATTTAAGATCTCACAGTGTAATACAATTACGCCTGTCAGATCTTTGCTGCAAATCGGCTTATCTTGTTTTCTGCATACAGAAAACAGATAAGCCGGCAAAGTGTGAGTTATGCCGGCGTATCAGTGCTACGCCGGCATAACTCTTTCTGAATCTGGCTCATAAACTTCAGTATAAAGACACGGGCTAAAAATGTATGCTTCAAAAACTGATACAGAACTAATTGGATAGATAATAATAAGCATTTTCAAAGCTGACATCCCCGCCTAACTCTACATTATCTTGAATGTTCAGTAAAGTTTAACAACATATTGAACAAAATCTGTATTTCCCATTTAACTTTAATTTGTTGATCTAGTGTGTTTTTTTTTTTTTTTTAATGTGGCATAGTTCAAGCATGTACTGTTTGTAAATGCACTCCAGTAATGCCCTTGTCCTCTGTAGTTTCTGTGGCTGATTACGCTGTGACATTGTTTGCCACCTTTGTGATTGTTGCTGTATTTATTATGTCTGTAAAAGATATTCAAAATGATTCAATATAGTCTGTACTAATTGTACCGTTTCGTTTTTGCTTCCCTGCATTTAGTCAGCCAGTGGTGTCTAGAAGGGCATTTGAATATTGAGAGCACTATGCTGCTGACTCTGATGCAGTACTAAATAGATAACCACCCAACAGCGGCAAGAAACAAAACAAAAAAAAAAAATATGTGAAGGCTAAAGCTGAACTCCAGGCAAAAAAAAAAGATAAAAATGTAATAGAGGAATATAATTACATATCACAATAAAATGATTCTTCTGTTCTAGTTAGAAACTGCCAGTAAACTGACATATGGAGGCTGACTTACCAAAGGAGTTGAGAAACCTCACAAAATAAATTGTGTGAAGAGTCACTTATTCAGCCATTATCCAGCAATTATCCAACCATCTGAGAAATTCATGTTTACCTATTTTATTTGCACATGATTGGATAATTAAAGGGATAACTTATACAATTTATTGTGTGAAAATTCTCAGCCACTTTAGTAAATCAACCCAAATATGAGGTTATGTGCACTTGTTGAAGCTGTAAAGAAACTTGCATTATGGTATAAAAATCAAATGAAGTGCGTTAGCAGAAATTTACATTTAACTCCCACACTCTGTATATTCACATTCTCCAACATGATGCGCAGTGCAGAACATACATTAATAAATGTTCCTCCATTCAGAGTGAACGACAAACACTTCTCACAACTGCAGAGTAGAGATGAGCTTCGGGTTTGGATTGATCAGTTTAAACTGAACTCAAGTAATTTAAAGTTCAGGAAAACAGCAAACTTACAAACTGATAATTTAGTTATTTCAGGTACTTATATAGCGCCGTAAAATTACGCAGCACTTAACATATGTATTATACCTTCACATCAGTCCCTGTCCTCAAGGAGCTTACTATTAAAGCACGTTCTGGCCTTTAAACTGTGGTCAGAGGGCACAGAAGGACCAATAATTATTTATGATTATGCAGAAGCCCCCCCCTCTATAAAAGTTTGGGTCCCCCATAGTCTTTTGCAGTGTGTGTGGAAAAAGACTTGGAGCACAAATGGACTAGGAATGAGCTCAAAGTGTGGTTCATCCTGTACTTTGACCTTTTGGACATGTGTCCATACAGCAGAATTTTTACTGGTAGAAATACTAGTATACACTCACAGGCCACTTTACTAGATATCCCTATTAAATTGTTTGGTAGCACAAATTGCTAATCGAATTTAGGCAGTGGTGAAAATCTAAAGCCTCGTACATACGACCTGGTTTCTTGGCAAAAACCAGCAAGAAAACTGCTTCTTGCCGAGATTCCCGTCCGTGTGTACGAGGCATTCAGGTTTTGCATCTGAAAATCTGTCCAGAATCTCGACGAGAAAAAAAGAGAACCTGGTCTTTTTTTCTCGTCGAGATTCTTGTTGGCCTGTTTGCCGACGAGAAACCAGATAGTGTGTATACTTACCTGTTGCCGTGGAAACCCATGCATGCTCGAAATGACTTTGACGCATGCGCGGTAGCTTCCATGGCATAGGTAGGGTGAAGCAAGATGGCGGCGACGGCATCGAATGCTCGTCGTACGCGATGATGTCATTGCGTTCTTTCCTTTCAAGAGAACCGCGTTTCTTTTTTTTTTTTTAAGTGTATTTTTGTGCGTGAACTCGAGAGAGAGGAGCCGGACTGCAGGAGTTGGGAGTAGGCAGACCCTCCCCCCGGAGGCAATCGCCATCCTTCTCCATGCCCCTGGTGGCAATGGCGGGTGTGAAGGGGGGCCTCCCACTCACCCCGCCCTACCTGCTCCTCTTGGGAGCCCAACTGGGGCCCAACGGGACCCCAATGGGGCAGAGGGACTCCCCCTATGAGGGAGTGAGGGGGCCTAGCCCACCCAGCCAGCCCCGTAGGTCCTTCGCCTCTCTTTATTTTTAGGAGACCGCATGGCCAAAGTGCATGTGTTTTAAACCAATTTCGTGTGCGTGCAAGTGTGGTGGTTTTTGTGGGGGGGGGTGGGCGTACTAAGCACAGGCGTACCTTGCATAGCACACCCACCGGGAGCCGGGCTGAGACCACCAAACTCACTTCACATGAAGCCGAGACCGGGATCCGAACCCTTGGCTGCAGAGGTGAATGGCTTGTCAGCGCAGTGCCAATCACGTTGAGCCACCACAGCTCCCTAACCGCGTTTCTTTTGAAACTAAAGTCTGTACACTCCGGCGGCAAGAGTTTCTTGCCAAGAATCTCATTAGGGAAAACAACGGGTTTTTCCTGACGAGATTCTCGGTCATGTGTACAGGGCTTTACTGAAGTTCAAACCAAGCATAAGAAAGTGGAAGAAAATGGATTTAAGTCACTTTGAATGTGGCATTGTTGTTAGTGCCAGATAGGCTAGTCTGAGTATTTCAAAAACTACTTATATACTGAAATTTTCACACACAACCATCTCTAGGGTTTACAGAGAATGGTCCGAAGTGGCAGTTGTGTGGACTAAAATGCCTTGTTGATGTCAGAGCTCAGAGGAGAATGGACAGACTGGTTTGAGATGATAAAAATGCAACAGTAACTCAATTAACCACTTACAGTATTACAACCAAGGTATGCAGAATACCATCTCTGAATGCACAACACATTGAACCTTGAAGCAGAAGAGCTACAGCAGCAGAAGACCACACCGGGGGCCACTCCTGTCAGATAAGAACAGGAAACTGACGGTCAAATCGCACAGGTTCACCAAAATTGGACAATAAGGCCGCGAACACACGATCAAATCTATCTGACAGACCGTTTCAGCAGACAGATTCGATCGTGTGTACGGGTGGACAGACAGATTTTGCCAGCCGACAGATTTTAAAGCATGCTTTAAAATCTGTCTGCTGGGAATCCGTCCGTCCGACACGTCAGCTGGTTAGTACACTGCTTGCACATGCGTCGAACGGATTTGACGCATGCGCGGAACTGTTTTACTTCCTGGTGCGGTGACGTGGCGGCGTCAACGTCATCGCCATGTCACCGCGCTGTCTGCCGGGGGGGATTTTGGTTTGATTGCGTGTACAGCGATCAAACCAAAACAGCCCAGCAGACAAATCTGTTCAAATCGGTCTGCCAGACCGATTTGAACAGATGTATTTGGTCGTGTGTACGGGGCCTAAAAGATTGAAAAAATGTGTGTCTGGTGTACACAGTTGGTCACAGAGAGATCGTGCATGAGCGACCGATGCAGGAGGATGTACTGATACGTCCATCAACATCGGTACCTCCCCCATCCGGCCAATATATACAGTAAAACAGTTAAAATCGATGCTCCCTGTCAAACATATATTTTTTAGGAGCACGGCACTGAGATTGCTGCATGTACTGTATAGCACATCATCACATACGACTATAAGATTGCACTGGATATAAGCACCAGTACTTTACTAAATGGACTGTGCAATGGGACAGATTTATTGTATTTACTTGAACACTAGGGCCCGGATTCACATACATCGGCGCATCTTTATGCTGCCGTAGCGTATCTTCTTTACGCTATGCCGGCGCAACGCAGAGAGGGAAGCATGGAATTCACAAAGCAAATGCTCCCAACGTTATGCCGGAGTATCGTATAGTCTTAGGCATAAGGCAGCATAAGTGGAAGTGGGCTGGAAGTGGGCGTGATACATTTTAACCACTTAAGACCCAGACCAATATGCAGGCTAAAGACCAGAGGTGTTTTTACAATTTGGCACTGCGCTGCTTTAACTGGTAATTGCGCGGTCATGCAATGTTTTACCGAAACAAAATTTGCGTCCTTTTTTTCCCACAAATAGAGCTTTCTTTTGATGATATTTGATTGCCTCTGCGATTTTTATTGTTTGCGATATAAACGGAAAACACCGAAAATTTTGAAAAAAAATAATTTTTCTAATAACAAAAAGTAAAAAATATTGAATAAACTACATTTTAGTCAAACATTTAGGCCAAAATGTATTCAGCCACATGTCTTTAGTAAAAAAAATCGCAATTTGTGTATATTTATTGGTTTTCGCAAAAGTTATAGCGTCTACAAACTAGGGTACATTTTTTGGAATTTACACAGCTTTTATTTTATGACTGCCTATCTAATTTCTTCAGGTGCTAAAATGGCAGGGCAGTACAACCCCCCCCCCCCAATAACCCCATTTTGGAAAGTAGACACCCCAAGGAAACTGCTGAGAGGCATGTTGAGTCCATTGAATATTTTTGGTCCCAAGTGATTGAATAATGACAAAAAAAAAAGAAAATTACAAAAAGTTGTCACTAAATAATATATTGCTCACACATGCCATGGTTATATGTGGAATTGCACCCCAAAATACATTCTGCTGCTTCTCCTGAGTACGGGGATATCACATGTGTGGGACTTTTTGGGAGCCTAGCCGTGTACGGGGTCCCGAAAACCAAGCACCGCCTTCAGGCTTTCTAAGGGCATATGCTGAAGGCGGTGCTTGGTTTTTGGGGGCCCGTACGCGGCTAGGCTCCCAAAAAGTCCCAAACATGTGGTATCCCAGTACTCAAGAGAAGCAGCAGAATGTATTTTGGGGTGACATTCCACATATAACCATGGCATGTGTGGGAAATATATCATTTAGTGACAATGTTTTGTACATTTTTTTTATTTAAATTTTTTTGGTCATTATTCAATCACTTGGGGCAAAAAAAATAAATATTCCATGGACTCAACATGCCTCTCAGCAAATAGCTTGGGGTGTCTACTTTCCAAAATGGGGTCATTTGGGGGGGTTTTGTGCTATTTTGGCATTTTATGGCCTTCGAAACTGTGATAGGTAGTGAGGACTGAAATCAATAATTTACACCCTTAGAAAGCCTGAAGGCGGTGATTGGTTTTGGGGTCCCGTACGCGGCTAGACTCCCAAAAAGTCTCACACATGTGGTATCCCCATTCTCAGGAGAAGCAGCAGAATGTATTTTGGGGTGTAATTCCACATATAGATTGATCGGTGGGTATGCCCACTATTAGAATACCTCCCTTCATCCACCCACTTCTAATGATGGGCATACATGCACCATTTATATATGCCGAAGCATGGGGGCATCCTCCCGCAAAAAAGTTATGACGCGTACACACGGTCGGACTTTTCTATGCCGCGTACACATGGTCGGACTTTTCTATGCCGTGTACACATGGTCAGACTTTTCCACGGGTAAGGCCTCTGTAGGAGTGTCATATTTTTTGAACTGTGGTGGTGAAATCACCTCCTACAGCATTGGAGTCGCAGCTTTATATATATCGTGGGAGCAAACGCTGTTGCTGTCACGCTAAATAAATCTGCGCTGCAACTGAATGGCGTACCTGCTAAGCAAATGATGGTTAACATTAAAACAAAGTAACATTACAGTATAACAGTAAGATCATACCATACCTGCAAAGCAAATACCAATAAAAAAAAACATAGTAAAAAATAAAACATTTTTTAACGCAACTTGTGCCTAATATATATATATATATATATATATATATATATATATATGCCGAAGCATGGGGGCATCCTCCCGCAAAAAAGTAATGCCGCGTACACACGGTCGGACTTTTCTATGCCGTGTACACATGGTCAGACTTTTCTATGCCGTGTACACATGGTCAGACATTTCCACGGGAAAGCCTCCGTAGAAATGTCAACCGTATGTACGCGGCATTAGGAGCAAAATCGCTCCTCCTCCCCTAATGCCCCCATGCTTTGGCATATATGCTCTTTTTTTAACTGTGGTGGTGAAATCACCTCCTACAGCACTGGAGTCATGGCTTTATATATCGTGGGAGCAAACGCTGTTGCTGTCAAGATAAATAAGTCCACGCAACAGCTGAATGGTGTACCTGAAAACAGTAAAGTAAATTACATACCTGAAAAGCAAGCATAAAAAAACATAACAATAAAACTTTGCAGAATGAAATACAGTAAAAAAGAGCAGAACAATAGAGAGAGAATAGAGAGGGAGAGAACAATAAAACAACAACTATTTTTTTTTTTTATATTTTTTTTTTTTTTTGTGTTTTTTTACTTTTACTTTTTTGTTTTTTGTTTTATAACTTTTTTTTGTAACTGTAACAGTTCAACTTTTCGGTTCCAGGTTTGGGTCTCTCAAAATGCGATGGCATCTTGGGAGACCCTGTGTACGTGTGCCTAGCCTGTGAAATGTTTTACCCTACACTAATACTTCACTAGTGTGTGGAAGCATTCAAAACATTTACCAATACAAAGACCAGGATTGGCAGGACATCAGGGACAAAAATAACGGGTGTCACACCTAAATCCGTGCTTGCTACAGACACGACATCTTCTTTGGGGGGCTTTTTGGGTAGGGGTACTCTCAAGGGCATATATAAAATGCCTCTCATGCAGTCGGCTTACTGCATTTGGTAGGGGATGGTGAGGTGCAGAACCGCCTGGATACAGGAGTTCTGTGGTGACATCCTTCTGGAAATGAAGGAAGGATCCGTTCTGTCCTGAAGCTTTGTATAAGACAAAAGCATTCAGTAGAGTCAACTGAAATAAATGTAGAGACACTTTGTTGTACCAGTGTCTCGATTTTCGGGCAATATGATACGGCGCCATCAACTGGTCGTTGAGGTCCACCCCTCCCATATTTTGGTTATATTCGTGGACACAGAGGGGTTTCTCCACAACACCAGTCGCCGTACGAATTTGTACTGTCGTGTCTGCGTGAAGGGTGGTAAGAACGAAAACATTCTTATTAATCAGGGACTCATCAACGCATACAACCCGCTGGGGATTAAACAAGGCTGCATAACGTTCGTTGAAATGGTTTATGAGGGGCCGAATTTTGTAGAGCCGTACAAATTCAGGGTCTCCACGTGGACGACAAAGTGCATTGTCGCTGAAATGCAGGAACCGCAGGATCGTCTCATATCGTTTCCTGGCCATGCAAGCAGAGAATATGGGCATTTGGTCAATTGGCTCTGTGGACAAATACATGCGCAATTGAGGAAATGTGTATATGCCCATATTGAGGGTAAGGCCCAGAAAGGTCTTAAATTCGGAAACCTCAAGAGGTTTCCATTCTTTGGCAAGGAGGGTCTGGGGATTAGCGGCGATGTAGGTACCAGCATATAAATTAGTCTGGTCCACAATAGATCTATAGAGATCTTCCGTGAAATACAGCGAATAAAAATCAAGTGGCATAAAATTCGCTGTATCCACCTGAATACCGGGTTGGCCAGTGAATGGGGGAAGTACGGGGGCTGCAGAAGTGGTGGGGACCCAATCAGGATAGGCGAATTCTGCAGGAAGGGCACTATGGGCACGACGGGCCTGTCTTTGTCTTCTTCTTGGTGGCAGCGGGACACTACTTGTGCTTGCCACCTCGCCAGCTTGAACTGCACTTATGGGACTCGCCACGTCACCACGTGATACTGCAGTGCTGGATGAACGACCAGGGTGTACTAGGCCTCTGGTGCTTGCCAATCCACCAGAAGGAATAGCGGCGCTAGTACTGGCTCTCTGCTCCATACAAGGGTCCTGCGGTTCTTGCTCCTCAACAACCTCAGAACAGGATCGGGTACGCCTGGCATCAGCAGGGACCACCACTCCGTCGTCAGAGCTATCTGACATGGAGCCGCTGTCGTAAACAGGATCGTATTCTGAGCCCGAATCTGACAGATGCGTGACCTCCTCATCACTATCTGACATGCTCAGGATCCTAACAGCCTCTTCACCAGTGTACATTCGCTTTGCCATTTTGGGATCTAAATGTAGTTGTAGACTGGTGATGATTCACAGGTAAAAAAAGCACCTGGCTATAGAAAAGCAAATGTAGAAAATGCTTCAAAAAAACTGTTGGCGATCGCAGGGATCAGGCCTGTCTCTGCGAACGCTGCAGTTGTGTGTGATGTGTTTTTGAAGTGACAGTGATCGATCGATACTGAACTTGGGTGGGTTGGGCTGGGCGGAGGGGCAAAACGCAGGTGCTAGCGGGTATCTGGGCTGATTCCGCTAACAATGCGTTTTTGGGTACCCTAAACTGCTGGGTACGCTAGTATAGATCTGATCAGATCAGGTATCGATCCGTTCAGATACTATACCACTAAGGGGGGTGTATGCTTTGCGCAAGGGTGTAAGCGCTACTGGCACTAACCTAACGCTGCCTGGGGCGACGCAGACCCTTACTGGCGCTAAAAATGTAATTTATATCACCCGCTGGGCGATCAGGGGGTTAAACCTTTATTGGGTTATATACGGCAGGTGCCCTGATGCTATAAACAGCAAACTAACTAACCAGCGTCAACCGTAACACTTACTGTGATCACTGGTGAAAGGGTTAACTAGGGGGCAATCAGGTGGTTAAAACCTTTATTAGGTTATATATGGGGGTACCTGACGCTTTATAAAAACCTAAATAACTAACTGGCTAACCTGCGTCACCAGTGACACTTATATGGTAATCACTGATGAAAGGGTTAACTCTAGGGGCAATCAGGGGTTAAAAACGTTATTTATGGGGGTACCTAACGCTATAGAACCTGGCGGCGAACCTCAAAAAAAACTAACTGCTTAGCAGCAACAGTGAAACTAATACAGCGATCAGAAAATCGATCGCTTAGTGACACTGGTAATAGGGGGTGAAAGGGTTAACTAGGGCAGTGATCAAGGGGTTAAACCTTTATTGGGGGGGGTAGGGGGCTACCCTGGACCTAAGGAAGGCTAAGACTAACTGCCCTAACACTTTTTACTGTCACATTGACACTAAATGCAGTTATCAGAAATAAATGATCACTGCATTCAGTGACACAATGTGACAGTGGACTGGGGGGGGTGATCGGCGGTGACAGGAAGGGGTTAAGTGTGCCTATGTGTACCTGTGTCAGTGTGATGCTTGGTGCAACTTACTTGGTGATGTGTTCTCTCCTCAGCGTCGGACGAAAAGACCAACACGAGGAGGAACACAGCACTTCCCTCTTCCTGTGTTTACACTTAGCACAGAAGAGGCGGGGGGGGCTCGCACATTGGCTGGGAGCAATCGCGAGGGGGTGGCTGAAAACAAATAGCCGCCCCTTCATCCCGGATTGCTCCCGGAGCTAAAGGAACCGCCGCATGTACCAGGGGGGGTCCGACCGGAGCCCCGAACCCCCTCTAGGCACCAACGAATATATACGTTGATGTCCCTGTCGGTGCCATTCTGCCAACGTAAATGTACATGCCGCGGTCCTTAAGAAGTTAATGAAGCATGACCCCATGCAAATTATGGGCTGAGCTTTAGACAAGTACTTAAAATGAACTGCGCATGAGTCGTACCTTGGACGCATCCCAGTGCGCATGCTCACAATCACGTCGAAACAACTGGCTAAGATACGTCGAATCACTGCCTACAACGTGAACGTAACCTACGCCCAGCCCTATTCGCGTACTACGTAAAATTAGACGGCGTTCGTTCCCTGGTCCATACCTTTGCATGAGTTACGCCTCCAATATGGGGAATAACTTCACGTCAATCAATTAAAACATGCGCCGAGTGCAAGTACGTTCGTGAATCGGCGTATCTCCCTCATTTGCATATTTGCATCGAAAATCGATGGGAGTGCCAAAAGCATCCAGCGTAACGATGCGCCCACTATACGCCGGCATAGGCAAGTTACGTCGGTCGGATGAAGCCCATTTTTCGGCGTATCTAGCATTGTGGGTCGGCGCATAGATACGACGGCGCACATTTGTGCTTACGTTGTCGTATCTGGAGATACGTCGGCGTAAGTGCTTTGTGAAACCGGGCCTAGGACTTTATTGCAGTGACTGCATTATTGGGACACTGAATATATATGTTAGTTGTATTTCTTTTTTTTTTTCAAATATGTTTATTGGGTTTTAAAAAAAAATTATAATCACATAGTCAACATTAACTGAACATATTCTAATTACTAAAGGAAAGGACATCTTCAGTGTAGACAGAAGCATATAACAATGTGTATGTCAGAAGAATAGCATCATGTATACATATCATGAGGATGTTAAACTTATATCAAATCAATTAAAAAGGGGAGAAGGAAACGATAAGGGAAGGTATTGGTAATGAAATGGTATAGTTTAACTCAAAACGACATTGGAGATATCACAACTTATAGTCAATAAGGAAGGTGACGTAGGCAACATAGTAAATCTGGGTTGTGTTATGTAAGTATCAATGTTTGGTATTCTGAAGATTTAGTCAAATGAATCCAACACGCCCATTTATCCTGGAACTCCTTTGAAGAGTCGTGAGATTGGGAAATCAGGTCTTCCATATTGGCGATGTGATTCACCTTGCGTAACCAGTCTGAGATTTTAGGGGGGGAAGTCTGGGACCATTTAATGGGGATACACAATTTGGCCGCATTGATGAGATGTATAATAATAGAGTTTTTGTACACAGAGTTGGGTAGCGAAGATAGATGCAGCAGGTATTGTCCGGCTGAAAAGTCTGGGGTGTAGGTGGTGATGGATGTTATAAGATTGTGGATAGTTTTCCAGAAGGGCGTGATGAGGTAGCATTCCCACCAGATATGAAGAAGCGTACCCAATTCAGTATTACAGCGCCAACACAAGTGGGATGAATTTGGACTGTATTTGTGGACAATGTAAGGGGTCTTATACCATCTGGAGTAAACCTTATAGCTATTTTCCTGCGTAAGGACATTCAATGAACCTTTATGGAGGCGGCGAAACACTGAAAACCATTGGTCATTTGAGATTGACATTTTTAGATCTTGTTCCCATTTTCTATTAGTCTTGTCTAATTGTGGATCAACTGATGAGTTCAAGATATTATATATAAGGGAAATTAAGTGGTCTTGAGGCTCTGATTTTAAACATAGTATCTCAAAAGAAGTCTTAGGCCTGTGCCAATTGTTAGTGGAGCCAAATTTAGTCAAGAATTCTACGATCAAGTTAAAGTCACGTGAGGAGATTCCAAGGTCTGGGAGTTTAGAGGAGAAATTTTCAAAGGTTAAAAGTTTGCCATGCTCAAAAACTAGTTCAGCTCTGAGGATCTTTTTGGAATTTGTTGCAGAGGGAGTGTTAACATAAGGCTTACGAAATATTTCGGGATTGGAATCAATAGGGGTGACGGGACCATAAACATTAGAGATCTTTAAGGATTTGCATAAGGATCTGAACATTTTAAGAGATGTTCCTGTAAGGGGATGTGAATTAACAGAGTGAGGTATTTTCTTAGGGCTAATCCATGGAAGATGTTATATAGGGACTGGCATGGAGAATAAAGATTCCTCCAAGCTTATCCAATCCTTATAGCCCCTGTGGAGGTGCCAATTAATGATTCTAGCCATGTGGCAGGCCCAATAATAGTTTTTAATATCCGGTAGTCCAATACCGCCTGAAAGTTTGGAAATTGTTAGTTTATCCAATCTAATACGAGGTTGTTTATCGTTCCATAAAAACTTCAAGCACATTTGTTTGAATGTTTTAAAAAATGAGCTAGGTATTATAATGGGAACCGTTTGGAATAGGTATAAAATTCTAGGCAGTATACTCATCTTGATTATATTTGCCCTACCAAACCACGAGAAGAAATTTTTACCCCATTTGAGTAGATCGCTTTTAATGTTGTTCAGTAGGGGTATAAAATTGTTATTATAGAGGTTGTCCATGTTCGATGATATGTTAATCCCCAAGTAGGGTATAGAATCACTTTCCCACTTGAATGGGAAATTGGTCTTACATTGATCAACCAATTTAGCGGGTAAAGAAATGTTCATTGCTTTGAATTTTGAGAAATTAATTTTAAAATTTGATATGGTCCTAAATAAAGAGAAGTCATTAAGTAGATTAGGGATAGTAATTATCGGATTGGTAAGGAATAATAAGATGTCATCTGCGAAGGCCGCTAATTTATATGTTTTATCGCCGATGCTAATGCCTTTAATGTCAACGTTGTCTCGTAATGTGCATAGAAATGGTTCCAGGACAAGTATGAACAATATTGGTGACAAAGGGCATCCCTGGCGGGGTGACATTCGTCACGGAGAAGGCCTCCGACAGGTCGCCATTAATCTTGATCCTTGCTGTGGGGGACGAATATAAGAGACCAATAAAATCCAATATACGATTTCGTAGGCCCAAAGATTTCAAAGTTTCCATCATATAATCCCAAGCAATCCTGTCAAAGGCCTTCTCCGCTTCGAGAGATAGAAAAAAGCCAGGAAATTTGGATTTGATCAGCCAATGTTGGATATGTAGGGCCGTAATGGTGTTGTCTTTGGATTCCCTCCCTGGTGTAAAACCAGTTTGATCGAGGGAAACAATACTATGAATTAAAGGGAGTAAGCAGTTTGCAATTATTTTAGCATATAATTTAATGTCGATATTCAAGAGAGATATGGGTCTATAATTCGATACGAGTGACTTGTCTTTATCGGGTTTGGGAATCATGACAATATGAGCTTCCAAAAGATCGTTCGGGATAGGAGATGGAAAGGGGTTTGAGTTGAAAGTATTGATAAATTGGGGGATTAAAATGTCCTTAAATGATTTGTAGTAATTGACAGATAAGCCATCTGGCCCAGGGCTTTTACCAGTTTTAAGCTGACTAAGCGCGTCAAGAGCCTCCCCCACTTCCAGGGGTTTATCTAAATTTTTCAATACGTCCAAACCCAAGGGTTTAGGGCAGTAATTCTTCAAAAAATCTGAAATTAAGTTTTCTCTCGAAGGAGAGTTTTTAGAACGGTTCTCAGGCGGTAAGTTATAGTGCCTGGAGTAAAAGGTACGAAATTGGTCAGAGATGTCTTTAGTGGAAGTATGTTTGTGACCAGTAGAATCTGTTATGGAATATATATTCTCATTTTTTTTTTACGTCGAGCGTAAGGAATTATCCAATAATCTACCTGTTTTGTTTCCGAATTCGTAGAAGAACTTTCGAGAGAGAATGAAATTGCGCTTGACCTTTTTATCCAGTACTTCGGACAATTCCAATCTGAGCCTCGAAAGCTCCTCACGGGTGCTTAATGCTAGTGAATGTTTATGCAATAGTTCAAGGGTGTTAATTTTTTTAGTCAGGTCATCTATATGGATCCGTCTCATCTTATTTCTCTGTGCCCTCAATGATATCATATGACCCCTGATGACGCATTTGTGAGCAAGCCAAACGAACATAGGATGAACAGCACCATTATTATTGTCTGAGAAATAATCAGAGATTTTTGAGTTGAGAAGTTTTAGATTGTCAGAGCTGCTGAGTAGTGAGTCATCGAGCCTCCAGTATCTCGGTGAGATAGGTTTATCTGCAAAGGATAGACTCAGAGTAATTGGATTGTGGTCAGAAATAAGCATGGGTTCTATTGTGGCATTTTTTATAAGATTTAAATCAGTCTGGGACAAAAAAAATAATCTATTCTCGAATAGGTATTATGAGGAGGAGAATAAAAAGTGTAATCTTTTGAGGAAGGATTTAGTATGCGCCAGGTGTCGTGTATGGATAGATCTAACAAAGATTTTTTGATTGCACTAGGGTTCTTAAATGAAGTTTTGGAGGAGGCAGAGGAGGTATCCAAGATGGGATTGAGGGCCAAGTTGAAGTCACCCCCCATTATTAGTGAACCAACTACAAAAGATTTCAAAGCTTGGATTGTATTATCAAAGAACTGGGCATGTAATCTATTAGGAGAGTAAATATTTGCCAGAGTTATTGGCTTATTAAATAAGGAACCCTTAATAAAAATATATCTGCCATCGTCATCCAATTTAGAATCGATCAATTGAAAAGGGCACCGTTTAGAAATAAGTATAGAAACTCCTCTGGTTTTAGATACTGGGTTTGTCGTGTGGAAAATAAGGGGAAATTTGTTGTCAGTAAATGTCGGGCATTTATCCGTTTTGAAGTGGGTCTCTTGCAAAAACACTATATCTGCATTTGATCTTTTTAAAATGATCATTAATTTCGACCTTTTTTCAGGGACATTGAGGCCCTTAACATTGAGAGAGTAAGGTTTAACCACATTTTGTGGGTTTACATTAGTGTCGTTCGGGAGTGCCATAGTCACAATAGAGGCGGGGGGGGGGGGGGCAATGTCGCAGTGAGGGGAGAAGTAGGAAAAAAGGGAGAAGGGAAAAAACTAGCTTGAGAGTATGAAAAACTCAAATATGGTACCGGTGTTCCAGTAAAGTAAAAAAGGGAAAACTTTTGTAACAATAAATCCACTTAGGAAGTATATACGGTACCAAGGGAGGTGATATCTTACTTGGAGAAATCCAAGTAAGAATAGCCTTGTGTGGGGTTGGAGTGAACCAAACCAAAGTACTGAAGGCAGAATCGAACAGCCATCTGCCGCAAACGAACTGAAAAGGAGAGTAGTAGCAAAGTATAAGGTAAATCAATACAATTAAAATTCTACTACTCCTAATATTGAGGAGCCAAAATATTATATATCCTGACATATACATATAAACAAGTGAGATGTGTCAAGTGACAAGCATGTATTATAGTCAAAACCTAAGGGCATTACCTAGACTTTCTAAATAGGCTGAAGCGATGCAACGTTTTTACAATAAACAAAGTAGCAGAGAAAGACCCAACTGAGGTGGGTATGCTAATTATTTACCTTGTTGAATAGGCGGCCTACTAGAAAATATAAACACATAAGTGTACACACCATAACATTTTTGCAAATTATAAACGTGAACCTTATAAGATCAAAGAGGAGGATTGCTCCAACTCAAATGAGAAATTGTAAGCCACATATATGTATAGAGAAGAGAGAAAAGAAAACAAGGGTAGAATGGCAATATGAGGCATTTTAGATAAACAACAAACCGTGGAGCTGAGGTATAATCTAAAGATAATACTCAGTGTGTAGAGAATAAGTGTGAAAGAAAATGACATGTGGCAACACAGTATAACTTATGTGGCAAAATAAACTCATTTTTCCCTCCTGGGTTTCCTGGAGCGTGGTGATCCTGTTGCTAGGAGATTGGGGCCTAGCATATTAGTAGGTTGTGGAAGTTCATCTCCGGATTGAGAGCGACGCCTCCTGGTTCTGGAGGGGGCCGTTTCCATGACATCATCTTTAGCAGAGTCTTTAGTGGCAATTCTAGAGCGAAATTCTGCATACCAGTTAGGCAGTTCCATATACGGTATGTCCATAGTTTTACAGAAGGAGTGCAGATCTTCAGGAACTCTCAATATGGCAGTGTGTCCCCGATTGGTTGCTTGTAACCCAAATGGAAATTTCCATTTATAAATAATGTTGTTACTTCTTAAGGTGTCAAGTAAGGGTTTCAAGTCACGCCTGTTTTGAAGAGTAATTTTTGGAAAATCATTATCGTAAATCCCTCAAATCTAATATTGGAACGAAGTTTAGCATTCCTTATGATCTTTTCCTTAAGCATAAAATCGTTTATGTGGCATATTACATCCCTAGGGGGGTCTGTAGGATTACCCCTGGGTCTCAAGGCCATATGCATACGTTCCATCCCAATTGTAGTCAGGGGCGGACGTCCCAACAGATCATTGAAAATGCCCAATATTGCAGGGGAAAGCTGGTCATGATCTATTGATTCGGGTAGTCCACGAACCCTAAGGCCGTGTACACACGACCAAGGTTCTCGCTGGAAACCAGCGAGAACCTCGCTGGAAGCTGCATTCCAGCGAGGACCTCGGCCGTGTGTACACTCTCGGCGAGCTTCCCGTCGGAAAGCCCGTCGAGCAGAAATAGAGAGCACGCTCTCTATTTGCTCGACGGCCCGCCTGGAAGAATGGCTGGTTGCCATTCCCGACGGGCGGGTCGCCGATTTCGACGGCCGGCAGGGAACCTCGACGGGTGGAACGATGTGTTCTGCCCGTCGAGGTTCTCTGCCGTGTGTACACGGCCTCAGATTGTGTCTCCTGCTTCTATTTTCCAAATTTTCTGTCTGGCGTTGCAAATCCCTCAGGAGCATGGTGTTTGTGTCAACCTTCCTGTTTACATGGCGCAGCGCCGCATTCTGTTGCGCAGCTGATTTTTCAATATCAGTGACGCGCGCGGTAACTGCGCGTATGTCTTTCTTAAGGTCAGCTATGGCGGCTGACAAAGTCTCCTTAATGTCTGCCGCCACAGAACGGAGATCGTTCAGGCTAGGGCTCTGAAGCGGGTCATTAGTGTATTCATAGTTCCGGACAGCGGGAGGGGGTATTGTGTTCCCAGAAGCCTGTGGTACAATGACAGTATGTTGCGGTTCCATACTTAAATCCGCCATTGTCTATCTGGGTAGGTCAGCCTTAAAGTGTCAGAGCGAATCCAATTTTCACCGGAAAGTCTAAGGAATGGTATCGAATTGTGCCCGATAAGAGCAGGAGACGATCCAGTCAGGTCCTGGTAGTAAAATCACCTTACCGGCTCCGTAATTTAAGGATTGTAGTTCGCAGCAGCAGGAGCTCACAGATTAAGCCTCCATTCCTGGTCACGGCTCGACCACGCCCCGTTAGTTGTATTTCTAATGGATATCGTGTTCACATATGTTTGTGTTTAATTAAGAAAAAATATTAAGGGTAACTCTGTGAACTATCATAACATCCCATTTTTGGTTTAATACCTTGTAGCAGCAGCAGCCCAGTGCCATTCACTGATTGTTTTATCTATTATTATTTTTAAGCATGGATTTATAGTGATTTATTGATTTGTTTGACAATGCTTTGCCAATTAGCCTAGAAAATGGCCTTTAACCGCTTCAATACCAGGCTTTTATACCACCTCCATACCGGGCCTATTCTGACACTTCTCTCCTACATGTAATAATCATCATTCTTTTGCTAGAAAATTACTCAGAACCCCCAAACATTATATATGTTTTTTTTTTTAGCAGACACCCTAGGGAATAAAATGGCGGTCATTCCAAAGTTTTATCTTGCACGGTATTTACGCAATTATTTTTCAAACGCCTTTTTTTTGTAAAAAAATTGTTTTATGAATTAAAAAAATAACAAAACAGTAAAGTTAGCCCAATTTTTTTGTATTATGTGAAAGATTATGTTACACCGAGTAAATAGATACCCAACATGTCACGCTTTAATTATGCGCACACTCATGGAATGGCGCCAAACTTCGGTACTTAAAAATCTCCATAGGCAACGCTTTATTTATTTTTTACAGGTTACAGTTTAGATTTACAGAGGAGATCTAGTGCTAGATTCGTTGCTGGCACTCTAACGCACGCGGCGATACCTCACTTATGTGGTTTAAACGGCGTTTACATATGTCGGCGGGACTTGCGTGTGCGTTCACTTCTGCACGCGAGCTATCGGGGACAGGGGCGTTTTAATTTTTTTTTTATCTTTTATTTATTTTTTTGACTTATTTTTTATTTATTTTTACACTTTTTTTTCATTTTTTTTCCCACTTTTATTCCTATTACAAGGAATGTAAACATCCCTTGTAATAGGAAATGTGTGTGACAGGTCCTCTTTATGGAGAGATGTGGGGTCAATAAGACCTCACATCTCTCCTCCAGGCTGGAAACCATTAAATCGGTGAAAAAAATTCACCGATCTCATGAATGGAGGCTTACAGCCGCAATTGCGGCTTTGTTTACTTACGGGGACCCGGGCGTGACGTCATCAGATCGCGCCCGGGTCCTCCGACGGTCATAGAGATGACTGGTGACCATCTGGTCACCAGTCATCTCTATGCTTCCTGCCGCCGCCGATGATTCATTCTCCGGGCCCCCGAAGGCACAGGTAAGCCCGGAGAAGCACCGGATGGCGGCGGGAGGGGGGGGATGTCCCCTCCCGTGGCCTGTAAGAACGATCAAGCGGCGGAACCGCCGCTATGATCGTTCTTACATTGTGCAGAATCGTCGGCTGAAAAAGAGGATATCTGGATGATGTCTCTGGCTGCAGGCATCATCCAGATATTCGCCTGCAATGCCCAGGCCATCAATTGACGGCCACTTAGGATGGTAAATCCCATCCCAGGCCGTCAATTTTCTATGGCTGGGTATTGAAGTGGTTAACCACTTAATTTTTATTTATTTTTTCACTTCAGCTTTTACCAAGCACTGGAGAGCAGCTCATGGTTTTGTGCTTTTTACATCTCCATAACGGTTTTGCATCATGTGTGGCTTCTATGCTTTATCATCTTCATCTTTTTTTTTTTTTTTTAAATACATGTATCTTTTGTATTCATACCAACAATTACTCTCCTTTGTGTGTACACTTCAGAAATACCTCGGACATGCCGAGAGACCCATACCTCGTTTTTCCTCACTCCCCGTATCCCTACCCCTCCCTCCCATCCACCCCTCCCCCCTTGGGTTCCCATGGTTCTTATTTATTTATTTATTTTATACAAGATTTTCCTTTCTTCCCTTTCCTTTCCCCGGTGTTTTTATTGTATTTGCTGTCATGTTGTTGCTATTACGTTTCTATTATCTTATTCTCAGCCTTTCCGCATAACTCCATGTCTTTTTTATAATTTTTCCAACTTTTCCATTTTTCCCTGAAATCAATGCTGTTCTCGGAAAACATCTCTTTTAATTCTTCCATTCTGTACGTTAACTCTACTGCATCTACCCATTCCCAGATCTGTGGGCAGGCTGTTTCCTGCCACTTTTTAGGTATCAGCCTTTTGGCTGCGTTGAGTAAATGGGGGATAAGTGACCTCTTATATCTTATTATTCCCTCTTGACGTCCGTGAAAGAGCACCTCCCAGGGGTCTTTTTTTATCATCTTACCAGTAATTTCTTTTATTTGTCCTAGGATTTGATCCCAGTATTCCTGAATTTTTGGGCAGGTCCACCACAGGTGAGCCATGGTTCCTTTTTCAGGGCATCCTCGCCAACATTCGGCTTGGTGTCCTTCTTTAAACTTGCTAATTTTGTCCGGTGTGGCGTACCAGCCTGATATACATTTATAGTTGGTCTCGGCGGTTCTCACATCCGCTGCGGATGAGTGGGTCAAACGCAGTATCCTTTGATACATGTGCCTCTCCCTTTGTGTCCCTAGCTCTCTTTCCCATTTTTGGATGAATGGGGGTCCTTCCGGCGCGTCAATCTTACACAATATTTTATATAGTTTTGATACCGTGCCTTTTGAGTTACCTGTTTTACATAGTTTCTCTATTGGTGTCAACTCCTCTCCTGTCCGTAGAGGTTGGGGTAGGTGTCGCACGAATTGACATAGCTGGTTGTACCTCCATTCATCCAATTTCCAATCATCTACTCTAAGTTTCAGCTCCTCAAAAGTCAAAATTCTACCCTTTTTTATTATATCACCCAAGTGCATCTTTTTATTCTTTATCCAATTCCCTCCTACCTTTTCTTCTCCCGGTGCAAAATATGGATTATTTTTCAAACTCATTAGTGGAGAATTATATTCCCTATCTATTTTTTTGTGAATCCTATCCCATTCTCTTAAAGTATCTCTCGTTACTTCATACATTGTGCTATTTAATGTTCTATATTGTGTAGGGATCCAAATTATATTACTTAATTGTGCCTTTACTTGTGCTTTTTCTATTTGTACCCACCTTTTTATTGGCCTGTCTCTGGCCCATCCTATCACCCGTGCTAATATGGCCGCCTGATAATATTTCCTAATATCAGGCATTGCCAGGCATCCTTGCTGTTTGTCCTGTCTTAACGTCACAAGGGATATTCTATGTCTTTTGTTTTTCCATACATAGTTTATTAACAATGAATTTAATATTTTCAGGAATTGTTGAGGGAGAGCTATTGGAATCATAAGAAACTTATAGAGGATTTTTGGTACTAGGATCATCTTCAGAATATTTATACGTCCCATCCATGAAATCGGTCTATTTGTTATTTTTTTTAGGTCGCTTTTTACTTTGTTTAGCAGGGGAACGTAGTTTATCTTATACATTTTTTTAATGGAATTGGCTCATTTTATACCTAAGTATTTTAACTCTTTTGTCCACGGAAACTTGCAGATGCTTTTTATAAGCTTCTCTTCACACTTATTAATATTTATATTTAATATTTCGTTTTTTGTTATATTGATTTTAAAATTGGAGATGGTTCCATATTGCTTAAGTATCCTGAGCAGGTTTGGTATTGTGATCATGGGTTTGGTGATATAAAATAATATATCATCAGCAAAGGCTGATAGTTTATGTTCTTCATCCTCCGTTTTAACCCCTTTTATATTTGGATCGTTGCGAATTGTGGCTAATAGCGGCTCCAAGGACAGGACAAACAGCATAGGGGATAACGGGCAACCCTGCCTTGTCCCATTTTATATATCTACTGATTCCGACAACATACCATTGACTTTTATTTTTGCAGTGGGGTGGCGATAGAGCGTTCTTATGCAGCTGATCATCCTCTTTCCTATTCCCATTTCCTCTAAGGTTTGGAAGATGAGTCCCCAGTCTACCCTGTCAAACGCCTTTTCGGCGTCCGCCGACAGGAATAGACCCGGGGACCCGTCCTCTTTTATCTTCCGGATCAGAAGTAATGCCCTCATACCGTTGTCCTTGCTTTCTCTGTCTGGGATAAACCCTACCTGGTCTGGGTGGACCAGGAGGGGCATAACCTCTATCAGGCGCTCAGCCAGGATCTTCGCAAATAATTTTGTGTCAGCGTTTAAGAGAGAGATAGGTCTATATCCTGAGCATTGTGAGCTGTCCTTTCCTTCCTTTAGAATGATCGTTATTAAGGCGGCCGACGCTTCCTTACTTATTTCAAATTATGATCCCAAGCCGTTGAAATATTCACAAAGTCTTAGGATCAGGATTTTGCTGAATTTTTTAAGATATAGTGCGCTGAACCCATCCGGGCCTGGGCTTTTCCCTAATGCTGTATCTTTTAATGCTTTTCTAATTTCCTCCTCCGTTATAGGCCTATCCATATTTAATCTTGTTATATCGTCTATCTTGGGGAGTTTTGCTTCCGCTAGGAAATCTCTTGTTTTGGCCTCTTTGTCCTCTATTTGCCCACCCTTCTGATCCATCGCGTAGAGCTCTTCATAGTAATTTTTAAATGTTTCAGCAATGTCTTTGTTTGAATACACCATCTCCCCATTTTTTTTTTTAACCTTCTCAATGTAATTTCTAGTTTTCTTTTTTTGAACCATTTTTGCTAAGAGTCTACTGGGTTTATTTCCCCACATATATCTCTCTCTCATTATAGAATTTAGTTTTTTTTTTGTCTCTTGTTCCAATACCTCCCTAAGTTCCTCTCTTTTCAGAGTTAACTCATGGAATGTCTCCTTGCAACTCCGTTTTTTATGCTCTTGTTCTATCTTCATTATTTCTCTGCTTAAGGTCTTAAACTTCTCATCTCCCTCTTTTTTTTTTCCTTGCTCCTTCTGAAATTAGTATTCCTCTGATATAAGCTTTATGCGCCTCCCAGATTGTCGCCCCCGAGATCTCTATAGCCTCGTTTATTAGAAAAAACTGTTTAAGCTCTTTTCCACCCTTTCAGCCCCTTCATTCTCTCTTATCAGGTTTTCATTTAAGCGCCAGATCGGGGGTTGGTTTTGCTGTGGGGCAGATCTTAATTTCATGGTCACTGATGCGTGATCTGACAAAGTCAAAATTTCAATATCTGCCCTAATAACCTGCTGTAAAAGTCTATGATCTAGCAGGATGTGGTCTATCCTGGAGTACGTCCCATGTGCAGGGGAAAAATATGTCTAGTCCTGTGTATTTGGATGTAGTATTCTCCATACATCGACTATTTGATTATCATGCATTTTTTGTTTCATCTTTTGGAGCTGCTCATTCCCTGCGCCTGGGACGTACTATCGACTCTTGGGTTCATGCTGAAATTAAAATCACCCATCACAATCATGTGCCCCTCAGCAAAAATGTTTAGCTTTCCCAGAATTCTCTGCACGTATTTAATTGGTCCTATATTAGGGGCATATACATTTGCCAAGGTATATGCTGTATTGCCAATTTTACCTTTTAAAAACAGATATCTCCCTTCAGGATCAGTCAACCTTGCTTCTATTTCAAACCTTACTCCCCTCGCGAACCCAATCGCCACTCCCCTTGCACGATTGGAGATTGAATCTCCATAATACCAGACCGGATGTCCAGGAGAGTATAGCCTTGTTTTTGAATATAGTGTTAGATGTGTCTCCTGTAAGAAGACTACATCTGCTCTATAGTGCTTGATCTCCTCTATTATTTTTTGTTTTTTCCTCGGGTTGTTTAACCCTTTAACGTTATAAGTCATAAACTTTATGTCTGCCATCTCTTTTTTTTGTTCCTATTTTTTTCTCTAGCCCTTGGGAACCCTCCCCTCTGCCTCCCCCCTTTCCCTCCCCTCCAACTCCCCCTCCCATTCCCCCTTCCCCTCCCACCCCCCCTCTCTAGGCCTACACCATGGCCTTTGAACCGTGGGTATCCTCGTTCCCTACCGGTTCTCTTTTTTTGAGGGTAAGCCTGTCCCTTGCCCTTCCCCCTTCTTTAGACTCCCCCATTTACGAGGGTCTGATCTAATATCTTTCCCTCATATTCCCCTCCCCGTGCCCCCCTTCCCCGTGCCCCCAATTCCTATACCTATAGACCTGGTTTTTATCCTATTCTACCCATCCTGGTAACTCTGGTGGCACCAGGTTCAGCTTGTGACAGAAAGCTGCAAGTTCCTCTGGGAATGTCAGTTTTGCTGAGATACCCTCTTTTTGACCTATGAGGCATGCAGGGTACCCCCATTGGTATTTTATATTTTGCATCCGCATCTGCTCTAATAGGGGTTTAAGATGTCTTCTCCTAGCCAGTGTGTCCCATGCTAGGTCTGTGAATATCTGGATTTCAGATCCCTTATAAGTCATAGGTGCATTTCCTCTTAATTTGGACCAAATTTCTGCTTTATCCTCGTAATGTCTAATTCTAATTATTAGGTCCCTGGGCCACTCGTTTTCTCTGTTTTTCGCTCTTCCTAGACAATGGACCCATTCTATTTTAAGGGATTCCTCTGTTGTTTTATCCAGCATGGGTAAGAAAAGATCATTCATCATTTTTCTCAAATCTTCTCCTCTTTCTTCTTTGATTGAACGGATTCTTCTATTTCTATTCTCTTGGTCCTCCAGACGATATTGCAGCATTCTCTGGTTTTGTTTCAGTCTGTTGCACTGCTCTTTTAGGTCGCTCAATTCGAGGGCTTGCTGTTCGCACTTATTTTCTGTCTCCTCCACCCTTACTAGGAGGTGGCCCATGTCTTGTCTTAGGGTACTGATTTCAGTTTTTATTCCAACCTTTATTGCTTCCTCTAGCCGCTTTAACATCGCATCCATTTCCTTTCTTGTGGGGATTTGTTGGTCGGCATTGGTTTCTTCTCGATGGCTTATATCCTGTTCACTCTCTCCTGAGGTATCTATACTGGTTGTATTTGTAGCGCCTGTTCCTTTTTTCGTCTCCCCCTTTTTTTCAGTTTTTTTGGCTGTGCCAGGGCTTTTCACGCTTCCTTCCTGGGTCATACACTGCCTGATAGTGCTGGTTACTGTACTGTCTTTGGGGGTCTTCGGGGCTGAGCCCCTAGTGATCTTGCTCATCTTGTATTTTCTCCTGGTTCTTATCCGTTTCCCCAGTTTGTAATACTTTTTATTTTTTTTTATTTTTTATGCAGGCTTCTGGGGTCACTATTTATGTCATTAGTCCCTGTTCCTGTGGGAATTGAGTTGACCGATGTATATACTGTATATGATGTATATATGGCAAAATGGACAAAATGGAGTCTATGAGAATTTGGGGTTAGGTATTTTGTGATAAAATGGTTTTCGTGCACAGGCCTTATCCTTTTGAGTGTTTATATGTTCGTGGTCCTTTCGCTGTCTCTGTGTCTACTCCCAGTCACCACAATCCACTTATCCTCTTATCACCATATCAGGCTATTATCAATCCACATCATATTATCAATCTATTGATCTAGGAATGTTTCACTGCACGCCCCTTTTCCCTCTCGTGCCCTCGCACCTGTCTATCCACTGACGGGGTGTAGGCCACAAAATAAAAGCTAATGTACTACTTCCCCGTCCTGTTTATGAGTACAACGTGCGTAGTTGCGGACAAAGCCCCAGTATCTCGTTCCTAAGTAGGACCCCAACACATGTCCAGCTCCTCCATCAGCTCATTCCACCATACCCATACAGCCCTTCCCGGGTTGTAGTTTCTACCAATGATTGGTTGCCAATTCCAGCCCCCCTTTATCACTAGTGATTTTGGAAATAGCCAGCACAATCAAACACTGAAACAAACCTTCTTCAGTATATATATAAAAAAAAAAAAAAAAAGGGGAATATTGCTCTCTGCTATTGTTCCAATCATCAGTTCATTTGTAATTGATTTCTTACAAGTTTTCTTAATTGATCGTTCTATTGAAATATTCTTGTTTAGAGATTTAGGGATGCATACAAAGTTATATATATATATATTTAGGGCAATACAAGAAGAAAGGAAAGGAAAAAAAAAAATTCCTACCCGTTCTAAGTGTCTCCAGCCTTCAATATTAATGCCTTCTGTTGCCATCCGGCTCCCTTTGAGATGGGGGAGAGAATAGATGAGAAACATGTTTTACCTGATCCTTGCAGGAGTTGCGGCTGTCAGTATAGATACCTCTGTCCGAGTCCACGGGGGGGGGGGGTCAGCCCCTTGCTGTGTTTCCAGCTTCCAGGTCTACAGCTTCATCTGAGGGCAGCAGGGGGGGGGGCGAGAGGGAGATGGAGTGGGGGGGCCCTCCGTTGTTCGGCCGGGGGTCGCGCCCGTGTGTGGGTGAGAAACACTCGGCAGCCGTTTAGCAGCTACAGCGGTCTCGTCTCCCGCATCGCCGCCATCGCTGCCCGTGTCTCTCTCGATCTTCCGGCGCTCGCATCCCCCGTCGACCGGCTGGGCTCTCAGCGTGGGCTGCTCCTCCCTCTGCGTACGTGCGTGCTTCACGTACGCCGCGTCATCCTCCAAGCAAGCTTTAACCACTTCAGCCCAGAAGATTTGACTGCTCAATGACCAGGTATTTTTTTGCTTTAACTGACAATTGCATGGTCATGAGACAATGTACCCAAACAAAATTGACGTCCTTTTTTTCCCACAAATAGAGCTTTCTTTTTGGTGGTATTTGATCACCTCTGCGGTTTTAATTCTTTGCACTATAAGCAAAAAAATGCAACAATTAAAAAATATATATATATATATATTTTGTACTTTTTGCTATAATAAATATCCCCATTTAAAAAAAAAAAAAATCAAAATTTTTCCTCAGTTTAGGCCAATATATATTCTTCTACATATTTTTGGTAATAAAAATCACAATAAGCGTTTATTGATTGGTTTGTGCAAAGGTTATATAGCATCTACAAAATAGTGGAAAGATTTATGGCATTTTTAATACTATTTTTGTTACTAGTAATGGTGGTGATAAGCAATTTTTATGGGAACTGCAACATTATGGCGGACAGATCGGACACCTTTGACAAATTTTTGGGACCATTGACATTTATCCAGTGATCAGTGCTAGAAAAATGAACCGATTACTGAGTAAATGTCACTGGCAGTTAAGGGGTTAACAGTAGGGGGTGATCAAAGGGTTAACTGTGTTACCTAGGAAGTGATTCTGATGGTGGGGGGATGGGACTGCTTGGGTGAGGAGACTGATCATTGTTCATACTTAGTATGAACAACAGTTCACTCTCCTCACCCCTGACAGCACTGAGGTCTGTCTGTTTACATTGACAGATCTCTGTTTTGTCTTAGTGGGGAGCAATCGTGAGCACACAGGCCCCTAGTGGTCAAAAGGCGAACTGACGTACAGCTACGACAGTGCGCCCAGGTAAGCCAACTTGCCGCAGTAAAACTGGTCGTAAAGGGGTTAATTTTTTTTCAGTTACTATTGACTTCAATGGGGTTTGCATTCTGCACTTGTACATCAGTAAGATTCATCAAACCCATCCTGAACTGAATTCAGCTCATTACTACCAATTTCAGGAAGTGTGATTTTCACAGATTTACCAGATAAAAAATAAATACAAAAAGCCTGAAAAAAATAATGTGGCCTCCACATGAAAGGACTGGACAGCTACTACAATATTACATGTTTGTTTTTAAGTTCACATATGGTAAATTAGGATTAGGAAAAGCCTAATCTTTATTTTTGTTTTGGGTTTGGTGAACAATGTTCTGATCAAGAGGGCTAGCATGACAGCCAGGCAACTAACATTTTCAGAATAAGAAATCAGAAATGTTCTTTCAGGAAATGTTTCTGAGGTTAAAGGGGTTGTAAAGGTTTGTTTTTTATTTTCTAAATAGGTTCCTTTAAGCTAGTGTATTGTTGTTTACTAACCGTTTCCTTCAATTTCCCTTGTAAATGTTTATCCCCACCTTTTATATCATTCCCAAAATCCATAAAAATCTTAAAGAACCACCGGCCAGACCGATTGTGTCTGCCTGTAATGCACCCCTGGAATGCATAGGTAGGTATCTAGATGCACTACTTAAGGAAATGCTCATGGACTTACCATCTTTTGTTCAGGACACACAGCATGTCTTGGCCAAATTGCATGATCTCAGTGCCGACCGGCAACCAGAGAACGTCTTGCTAGTCGGCATTGAAGTTGAATCCCTACATCAAAGTGGCATTACATCTGTTCAAACATTCTTGGATTCCACCTATCCTTCCTCTGGGCCCCAAAACGAATTTGTCGTAGAAATGTTGGATTTTGCACTCAACAATAATTATTTTCAATTTATGAATAGTTTCTATTGTCAAATTAGAGGAACATCAATGGGGGCAGCGTGGGCGCCTGCCTATGCATGCCTGCCTTTGGGGCTCTGGGAATTGGAGGACGTCTATTCGTCTTTTATGTACCGCCGCCACGTACTTACCTGGTGGCGGTACATCCATGATGTCCTGATGATATGGCAGGGCTCTGCCGACTTACTGCACCAGTTCATGAGAGAACTAAATCAGAATCAACGTAATATTCGCTTAACGTACACTTTTGACTCTGCTAAACTCTCATTCCTCAATCTACAAATTACTCTGAAACATGGCCAACTCAACACCAGTACCTACCATCAAGACACCGCAACCAATACATTACTGTACGCCACCAGTCACCATCCTCATTGGCTGAAGAATGGTATCCCCATTGGACAATTCTTGCGTATCAAGCGCAATTGTTCAAACTTGAATGACTACCATCGTGAAAGTCAGGACCTCTATATGCGATTTCGTGAGCGCGGCTATACACACGGTCAGATCAAGAAAGCCAGGAAGAGAGCGGCGATCAGGGATCGCACAGACTTACTCACTAAAAAAAGATCAATTGACAAATTACCACAAAAACCTGAAGAGCCAATTAGAATTATTACCGCATTTGGCTCCCAATGGGACGCAGTCAGAGCCGTTCTTGAAAAACATTGGGGAATCCTGACCAATGCCCCACCACTGGCAAAGATCGTGAGCGATACACCAAAATTGGTCACTCGTCGAGCAAAAAATATTGGTGACACGTTAATCAGGTGTCAGGTTTAATATCAGGCTAGCAGCAGACAACAGTTCAGGTGTGCTAATATGCCTATAGTTCAATAACAAGAGCACATACCATGAGCAGGTCTTGAGAAGCAGGTCAGCGCTGGGACTTGTAGATCACCACGGATGCAGGGTTGAGACGAGCGGGACAGCTGGCACTTATAGTTCACTGCTGAAGTATGTGTTTTAATGAGCAGGAAAGCTGGAACTTATAGTTCACCGCAGGTGTGGATGTTGGTGGTGTTGCTGGTGCTAGTAGTGCACCACTGCAATGGATGTGGTCTAGGCAAGCCGGGTCATACACGGATAATCAGAGTTCGAAAGGTACCAAATCGGAAGCAACAAGCAGGGTCAAACAAGCCGGGTCATACACAAAGTTTACAGATAAACAGGTCAGGCTGGATCTCACAAGGCAAGCAGAGTAACTCTATCACAAGCACTGATTGGGTGAAAACACAGGTGTTTTAAAGGAGAGCTGGCCAATCAGTGTTTCCCAGCCAAGGCTGTGTCAGGTGAGTGCGCTGGGTCCTAGAGGGATCCAGTACTGACATCAGGTCTGAATACATCAGGGAACCCGATCCAACTTGGCTCACTAACTACCCTCGAGCGCAAGGAATGTTCCCCTGTACTAAATGTCACATCTGCCCATACCGTACCAATACCTTCACTGACACACATGAAAAAAAATCCTTTGAAATTAGAGACTTGATCAATTGCTCTACTGAGCGAGTAATTTATATGATCACTTGCCCATGTCCAAAAATATACATAGGCAAAACTAAACAACCCCTCAAGATTCGCATCGGCGAACACCTGAGGGAAATCAATGAAAAAGAAAAAATCCCTGAGAAATCACTTGCGAAACATTTCGCACAATATCACAATAGAGATTCTAGAGGTCTAACTGTCAAAGGCATCTACCGCCTTAAATTATCCAATAGACGTGGTGATTTTGATCGGGTCCTCCTGCAAAAAGAAAAATGGTGGATCTATTGTCTCAAATCCCTCGTGCCCACTGGCCTGAATACCGAGCTCAACCTGCAGATCTTCTTGAAACCCTAGTGTGATATTGGTGCCATACAGTTGTTACATTGACTTCTGCCACTTCCCCTTGACTTCTCTAGTTGATCCATTTCCTCCCCCTGACCAACTTTTTTTTTTTTTTTTTTTTCTGGTGGTTGCTGCCCCCTCAGATATGCTTGCCTGATTGACCCTATAGTACTACAGCTGATGACTGCTATTTGAGAGCTGATAATCGCTATGTATTGCTGTACTGGATCATTTATGGAATGCTAACACCGTTTAAACTCTGCACACTTTTATCCCTCTTGAGCACTGTATATCCGCATATGATCCATCCCCTAAAGTCACAAGTTCACATATGAGCTATAGGCTATAGGCAGTAATAGACTGATAATAAGGCGCTGCTGATGAATGCTACTGATTACTATTGCCGCCGCTAGCTGGTGAATATGATTACTACCAGTAAGCCATCACATACAAATCATTGCTAGCTGGCTTCCCGTATGCATATGCTTGGGCGCAGCATTGCAGCATTGCACGCACTGTAAGACGGTAACGCTGACCCCTGACCCCTAGATAAAAAGCCAGTGGACTCTCTTTCTTTTGCTGGCTTGCTTGCTTGCTTGCTACTGTGGGTGCTTGAGCATAATTTTGTACGCACTCCCCTATGAAGGAGAATGTCTGATATTAAGGACTGCTTATGATACTAACAATTATAAAACTGATTGTCTGATCTACCACGGACTGTAAGGCTGCTGGTTTCTGTTACATTTGCTCAATAAGCTATGCTTGATACGTAAAGCTAAAGTGCTGTTAATATCTGTCGCATGCCCAGACCCAGGAGGGGCAACAGACAATAAGTGGTAAATACACAGGGGACCGAGAGGCCCTGTGCTCTTCGCAACGCATCTTTTTTTTTTTTGGGGCTTTTGAGCCCCCTATGCGAGAGCGCAGCAATGCAGCAGCTTCGATCCGCTAAAGAGAAGAACATGCAACAGACAGCAGCAGCAAAACTTGAACAATATGCCCACCCCTCTGCACAGTCGCCAACATCAACCAAAAGGGGAACGCAGTTTAAAGCACAGCAGGGAGCTGCAGCAGATAGAAAGAGCCTGGGGCAACCCTCAAGTACAGTCCTGCAGTGTACAGCAAGCTCTTCAACTACTAAAGCTTCAAGCAATAAAACCCCAGGACCTATAGAACAAAACCCTGCGGCAACGACCGACCCGTGCCTACTGTCAGAAATGGAACCAACAATAAAAGACGTGTTCACAGTGGTGAACGCATGTAAAGATACATTAACAGAGCTGTGCGCCCAGATGAAGGAGGTAAAGGAGGACCTAGCAGCGGTTCGGTCAGAGCTACAAAAAACGGCAGAAAGAACAACTGCCCTGGAGGCACGGACTAGCCAATTGGAAGATGACGTATACCCATTAATAAATGAGATGAAACTCCTGAAGGAACAGATGGGCAGATATGCATCAAAAATGGATGAGATGGAGAATAGGCTTAGAAGAGACAATGTCAGGCTGATTGGAATGCCGGAAAAAAGCGAGGGCACCAACCCAGTGGACTTCTTGGAAAAATGGCTCATTGAGTCTTTTGGAAGAGAAACATTCTCAGCATCATTTTCAATTGAAAGAGCACATAGAGTACCATTTAGGGCCCCCCCTACAGGGGGACACCCCAGGCCGCTCCTATTGAAATTCCTTAATTACAGGGACAAAGTGACACTTTTGAGGATAGCTAGAGAGGCGGGGAAGATTATGTTCAAAGAGGTTAAAATTTCGGTTTACTCTGACTTCTCGCCGGATCTGCAGAGGCGTAGAGCAGAGTTTATGGCTGTTAAGTGTATACTGCAGAAACATAGGCTGACATATGCTCTGTTGTACCCGGCGCGATTAAGGATAGTGGCGCTGGGAGAATCCCAGATCTTTGACACCCCAGCAAGTGTAGAAAGGCGGCTGGAAGAAAATAAAGATAAGTGGTAGATGGGGGTGGAGAAGAGGAAAAAGGGACATAGACGGAGTGGCTGAGTGAGGAGGAAGAAAGATATCCAGGGTTTTCTCTTTTTTTTTTGCCCTCTCCTCTTTCTCCCCCCCCCCTTTTTTTTTATTTATTTTTTTTATTTTTATTTTTTCCGAGAGGGGACAGAGAGGTGTATAAATGTTGGAGTGGAGGGAGGGGCAGGACACGCACAGATGTTGAATGGGTATGTGGGAGTGAAGGATGTGTGGTGTGGATAGTGGTCACTATAGGCCCCGTAGAGATACACCAGGATGGTGGAGGGAGGGTGGGAGAGGGGTGGGGGGTAGGGTATGGAAGCGGGAGGGGGGAGGATGGAGGGAAGGGGGAAGAATAGGATACTCACGGGAAAATTGTTCATTAAGGTCAAAAAAAAAATTATTGAAGGAAAGTAGGAAAATTAATATTACTGCACAAATAATGAAATACACTGTAAGGGGGATTGACAATTTCCAATCGGAAGAAGATTGGTACACACAAATAGAGTATGAAATATGCACAGAAATAACCTTTGATGATATCTATATATATACCTTTTGCCAAAGAGTTCACTCACAATGTTTAAGGAGGCACGGTTAACAAGTAGGAAACACAGGAAAATGGGTCACAATATTGAGGATGTGCTATGTAATTATGAGGTTTCCTCTTCTTTTTTTTTTTTTTTTATATACTACTCCCCGTTTAGTTATTTTTTTTTCTCTGTTTTTTTTTTTTGTTGTTGTAGCTGTTTTTTTTTTTTTGTTTTTGTTTTTGTTTTTTTTTTGTTGCTGCCTTGGGCTACTTCCCAGGGTTGGGTACCCAAGAATTTTTATGATACATTTTTCACCCCCGAATGCAGAATAGGATAATAAAGATAGGCTCATGGAATGTCAGAGGCCTGGGGACAGCAGCAAAGAGAGCAGCAGTACTCTCCACTATGGGAAAATATGGGGTGGACTTAATCTGCCTGCAGGAAACACACTTAACAAGGGACACAATTCAACATCTCCAAAGCAAAAAATATCCAATCCAGTTTCATTCAGTACACTCTTCCTACTCCAGAGGGGTGGGAGTGATGGTGAGAGCTGGAGTGGAGTTTTCCTGCAGGCAGAAGAGTATAGATGAGAATGGGCGATATGTTTTTTTGCATTGTATAATTTACGGTAGAACTTGCATAATAGCGAACATTTATATCCCCCCGCCCTTTAAGCTGGACGTAATGCTAAGATTAAATGAATTTACTCAGGATAAGGGAGATATACCGATAGTAGTGGTAGGAGACTTTAATGAAATCTTAGACCCAGGGGCCGATAGGTTTCCGATACCGCCGTACCCAGGGCCCAAGGGGAGAAGCCATCTAAGCCAATTTATGGATGAAATTGGATTAGTCGATATGTGGAGAGTGAGGAGTCCGGGTACACAGCAATATTCCTGCTATTCGAGTACTTACTCCACACTCTCCAGGATAGATATGGCCCTGGGGAATGAGAAGGCATTAAGGATCATGGGTGAGATAGAATATTTACCAAGAGGAGTATCGGACCATTCCCCAATGGTTTTAACAGTAAATGCAGAGGGACCAAAAATTAGGAAAGAATGGCAAATTAATCCTTATTGGCTGGAGTTAATAAAAGAAGCAGATGGGATTTTGCCCAAACTGAGGGAGTTTGTGGATCTGAATGAAGGTTCTACAGGGACGGGAATACTATGGGATACCCTGAAGGCCTTCCTGAGGGGTATCCTGATCCAGCAAGTGGCCAAATTTAACAAACAAGCAAGAGAGGAAGAACAAAATACCCGTAGAGAAGCACTGGCAGCAGAAAATAACTATATTATCAATCCATCGGTACAGTATAAAGCAATATGGCTAGCAAAACAGCTATCATATAAGATGGTAATAATGCGGGAGGTGGAGACTAGACGAGTCTTTTTGCGACAGTCCTCCTTCGTAGAGGGTGAGAGTGTTGGAAGGATGCTGGCGCAACTGGTGAAATCGAACTCGCCGCCCTCGGGAATCCGAGCCATTAGAACTGCAGGAGAGGTAATAACAGCAGACACAGCAGAGATAATGCAGAGCTTTCAGGGATACTACGAAAAGTTGTATACCGCACAGAAGGCTGGGATGGAAGTAGAGATGGAGGAGTTCCTGGGAAGGTTAGAGATCCCAGCCATCACACAAGTAGAAAGAGAGGAGTTGGAAACCCCGATATCACTTACAGAAATTCAGCAAGCAGTGGCTGATATGGCCAATCAAAAGTCACCAGGTCCAGATGGACTCCCGACAGAAATCTACAAATACTATGGAGAACTATTACTCCCAGAGCTGTTAAAAGCTCTGAATGGAGCCGCCATGGAGGGGAGACTCCCAGTGTCAATGCTAGAGGCAACTATAATACTTATTTTAAAAGATGGTAAGGACCCCCTAGACCCGGCCTCATATAGACCAATCTCCCTTCTGTGCTCAGATGCCAAGATAGTGGCCAAAGTTCTGGCAGCGAGGCTTAACAGATTGATCACAAAACTGGTCCACCCAGACCAAACGGGATTCATAGCCAATAGATCCACCAGTATGAATATAAGGAGGACCTTCCTAAATTTACAAACCCCGACAGAATCGGAGGGAAGGAGAGCGGTACTGTCATTAGATGTGACAAAGGCATTTGACAGTGTAGAATGGGGATACTTGTGGAGGGTGCTGGGAAAGTTCGGATTCGGTCCGAAATTTACTGGCTGGATAAAAATGCTCTATGACAGCCCCAGTGCCAAAATTAGAATTAACAATGAACTCTCTCAAAAATTCTTATTAGGGAGGGGGACGAGACAGGGGTGCCCCTTGTCGCCCCTGCTCTTCGCCCTAGCGATGGAACCACTAGCGATTGCTATAAGGTCAAACACTGGGATAGTTGGATTCCAAAGGAAGACAGGAGACGAAAGAATCGCACTATATGCTGATGATATTCTTCTCTACTTGAGGGACACGGAACATTCTCTGTCAAGAGCAATGGAGATAGTGGAGGAATTCGGTAGCTTCACGGGCCTGGAAATAAATTGGGGAAAATCAGAGCTGCTACAGGTAGACCCAATGGGGGAAGCGGGGGTAGTGGGTATAACACAACTAAAGGTGGTGGATACACTGAAATATTTAGGAATACGGGTAACGAAAGATCCCAAACAATACATAGATAAAAACCTAACCCCCCTACTGGTTAAATTTAAACAAAAAATTGGCATCTGGAAACGCCTCCCGTTATCTGTGGCTGGCAGATGCAGCTTAATCAAGATGATCTGGCAGCCACAATTGTTGTATATATTGCATAATAGTCCGGTTTGGATTGGTAGAAATTGGTTTAATATAATTGAAACGCTCTTCAGAGAATTAATTTGGAAAGGGGGACAACCCAGGATTCGATTACGCACATTGCAGCTCCCGGTAATGGAGGGGGGTCTGGCTGTCCCTCTACCTGAGGCTTACTTCCTATCGGCACAACTGCAACAACTAAGGGGAGGTAACATATTGGGTGGGGAGACCCCCAGTGGGAGAATAATGTTGGCTGGAGCCCCACACGACTCGATTATCGAATCACTAGAAGCAGATTCCTTTAGATATAAGACCCCAACAATTAAAATGATAATTAAAATATGGGAAAAAACTAATGGGCTACACAGGATTCAGCGAACACACCCCTCTATGGAATAACCCTAAGCTATATGAAATACTACAGATAGGTAAGATGGGAGAATGGGAAAGTCGTGGTATAAAAAGGCTGTCACACTTGTATAAGGGAGTTACCTATAGGACCAGGATCAGAAGGAGGAGTTTGATATCCCGCAACATTCATTCTTTACCTACCTCCAGGTAGGACATGCCCTCGAAGCCCAGTTCAGGATACAAAAATTAAAGTGGAATAAAATGATTATACTTCAAAAGTTAGTTACAGGGGGCCCAACTAAGGGCCTCATATCTGAAATGTATACACAGATATCCAAAAAGATGAACACAGGGAGACACCTGCTTAAAGTAAAAGAAAGTTGGGAGGAAGATCTAGGCGAGATATCGCAAGAACAATGGAAGAGAATATTAGAGATGGGATCAAAGGTTTCACTTTCACCCCCTCAGAAAATCTCCCACCTGATGTTGATAAACAGAGCTTATTACACACCTAGTCGGCTATTTAAATTTGGTAAAAGACCAGATGACAAGTGTCCTAGATGCCAGGAGCATGGTGACCTAGTACACATGGTGTGGCGCTGTCCGAAGTTGGTACGATACTGGGAGGGAGTGCTGGACACCCTAAGAGATACATTTGGAATCCCACTGGAGATGGAGGCCACACTGTGCGTACTGGGCCACAGGCAGAAACGGGGGGAGCAAAGAAATGTCACAGTGGTAATACTAAGATGTTTATTCCACGCTAGAAAATTAATAGCAATGAGGTGGCAGGCATCCTCACCACCGACAGTAAGTGCATGGATTAGGGCAATAAATGAGTCCATATGCAAAGAAAGGGCAATTTATATAAAAAGAGGAAACCTAAGAGAATTCGAAACCATGTGGAAACCATGGCTGGAGAAAAAGGGAGCCGCCCCTGTGGGGTTAAGAACGAGAGAGAGGAACAGCTAAGGTTGAGAGGGAGGGAGGACTAGGAAAGAAAAAAAAAAAAAAAAAAATTGCTACCACCACATAGAACTAAGAGCCCGGGTACCGTCTTAATCAAGAATCAACCCACCTTCTAAACATGGTAAATTAAGATCTAAAGGTTATCATATACCAATGCCTAGAATAAGTGTTATATTTGCATGGAACAAGTTTTTCTCGTCTGTGAAAATCAATTGAAATTTTTGTATGGTATTAAAAATAAATAAAGATTAAATATTTAAACTCTACATAATGCGAGTGCCTAATATAACTAGACTAACTGATTGTCACTCTATTCATAGGTCACCTAGCCTACTTAACTTTAATTGATTATTTTAAAACTAGCCTATTGTACTCTGGTACTTATGCTACAATTATTTCCGTTGTCTCTGTTGTTCGTTGTCAAAATTCCTATTGTGTACACCTATACTATCCAATATTGCTCATATTTCCTGCAATGTTGAACTTTCTCCCAATAACATAATAACAAGACATCAGTGGAATTCTCCTGCATATAATACGTATATTGCAGCCAACATTAATTACAGGATGTCCTACTTATTTTTGTCATTTTTCACGCTCGTTTCTTTTTCAACTGTTCTAACTTCTTGTTCAAACACCCATCATCTGAAATTGTCTCTATACTTACTACCAATTGTTTTACTTTACACGTATCAGTTCAAGTACATTGGACGCCCACTTCTGACCAATGCATATCATTGGCTGACGGCTGTCAACAAATATGCTCACTACTCGGTTATGTGTTATGTCCCAGAGGAAGCTACGCCATAGAGCACGGCGAAACGCGTCAACGCCATTACCCGATGCCTGTCACGTGACGTTTTCCCTGGAGTGTCGGGGACGGAGATGAAGACGGAGATGCCGATACACACAGAGACAGCCATGGATGGCTGACTCGACCGCGGATATTGAGGACCGCGGACCGCGGATATCGAGGAAAAGCAATTAATTCCAAAAGTGCAACTAGTATTGTACGGACTTAAAGAGAAACTCCATCGGGAGTCACTGAGCAGGCAGCACACCTACTTTACCTATACAGCCACAGCAGTAACCTGCATACAAGGTTGGTAAAAACATCATCTAACATGATCGGATGATCCAAAGTATTTGCTTGGATGTGTACCAGCAGACCGGTAATGTACCAGTGACCTGTTATCAGCAGCCGTAGCTCCGCTCCCTATTTTTGTCCATGACAAACAATTTACTATAACTTTATACTGTGCCATCAACACAAGTAAATCGAATGTGCACACTACAATCTCTATTGCATCCACAGGGACAGTTTATGCAAGGTTACCCACCATCTTAAATACAGCAATTTACTGCATACCCTTCTTGATACACACAGAGGACATTTGAATGCTTACTTGCACAGCATATCTTAATCCCTGGGCATTAATCATTGCAACTGATCCTGTAATATTTTGGACTTCCTACCAAGCCGCAAATTCTGTATAAAGATCTTGAACATACAGCTATTTCCTATGACAAAGTATATTTTGATTTTCACAAACTATATTTTGCTTCCTCGCCTCCCTTCCCCTCCCCATCCTCCCCCACACACCAGATTCAGTCACCAGATTTTGCACCATTTGGCTCAATAAGGTTGTAAGACTCGGTGTGATAATAGGTCCCCCGATCTTATTTTTCAACAACCTATACCTTTCTGTATTTACAGATACCAAATCAAAATAATTTTTATTGTGCATATTGCTGGTGCCTGATTCACCTCAAAAGTCCGGACCGGTGTTGTCATTCAATGTTGTCTTTTGTGAGTCTTGTCAGTAACCACACGTGTAAACTAGTCTTTTTGTATTTATTGTAATTTTAGATTAATTTTCTAGAGACTGTACTTTTCAAAAATATTTTTGATACTATAATAAAAAAGTTTGTATCAATATACCCTAGATTAATTTTTGTTGCCAAAGTAACCCCTTATTTCATCCTTGATCTTCACTTAGATCACCTCCCATCCCCCCAACTTTTTCCTTCCACCCCATTTCTAATCAATGACATTATGGTTACAGCAACATATTATCATTTGATGAGTAATCTATTATAGATATCTACGGACTTACAGATGTCTATACATTAGTGATTTAACTTGAATTCCCCCTTTTCCCCAATCCCCTTTTTCTTGTCAGTAAGCTGTTCAGTAAGCTGTTTTGGCTGACTAAACATGGCATGGATGATGGTGTCAAGTTTACAGAGGAGAAACAGGAAGTGAGAAATTTAGACAAAGAAAAAAAAGCATTTAGAAGGAAAATCAAAGGAAAAGGTAAGTGAACCAACAATGCACTAGCTTAAAGAAACCTATTTAGAAACTACAAAACAAACCTTTACAACCCCTTTAAGGTTGTGGCATTGTGCATGCTGGATCAAACTGCATTTTGTGAGGTGTCAATTGTGTGTCACAAAAAAACAACATGTCCTGTTCTAATGTGAAAACAATTTTTATGGAATTATATTTTTCCATTTTAAAAGTGTATCCAAAAGGCAAAAAGCAGACACAGATGAATAGCTTTACATCTGAATTTGTATTGTCTGGAGTCCGAGCTATCAGAATCAGAAATTCAATGGTAGCTGAAACATCTCACAAAGCTTCATGTGTTTAATGTGAAATACATTTGTGTCAGAAACAAATTAAAAATGTTGATGGAAAAAGTTTGTCTTTGAACAAAGCTGAATACAAGTGCCTGAGTGAATACAAACCCTGAGCATGAAAGACAGCATGAATAATACAGTAGATTAGACAAAAAATGAAATAATAACTGCTTAGGAAAAAAAAGCTGTAATGGGAAAGGTGAAGGATAGGAACAAATATAATAAAACAATACAAAAATGTAAAAGCAAAAGGAGGTGGGGTCAAAAGATAAACATATTTATTGGAAGTCATTTAACTAGCTAGGCTGAGCTTACCAAAAATCAAAAAGATATAGATCTGAAAACAAAAGCTTAAAATGGCATCTATTAGGAGAGGTAGACATAAATGATATCTAAAACGTTTTATACACTGAAGGAATATATACATGTAGCACTACCCCCAAAGGAGCTGCTGGTTTGTTTTGGGTGGCATGTTACCTCTATTCCTCTGCCGTCTAGGGTGTACGATGAGGGCTGAGAAGAACTGCAATGTCCACATTTTAGGTGTCTTTTTATGTGCTTTACTACCCAATGGGGTAAAATAATAAAAGTAGTAGTAGTTGAAGAGGTAGAAATGATAGTAAATAGTAGGTTCAGGTGTATACCTTCGTTCGGAAACAGTCCTGCTTCCAACGATAAAACTTTTGTTGCCACTCTAGCCAGAGTGGGTGTTGTGCACCTGGATAGGCCTCTCTCACCAGCCTAGCAGCCAGAATGTCACACGGAAACTTTAGCAAAGTCTCTGCCACAGACCTTCCCAAAGGTGGAGATGTATACGGTCCAGAATCCTTCTCAACACAGGATTAAGCACCCGGATGTCTCTTGGATAAACTTTAGCAAATTCAGAACTGACAGGCAACCATCATTCAGCCTCTCAGTAATGGTGCGTCCTTCGATGAAGTTCAAGGCCTCCCCTAAGATACCAGCCTCATGCTCGGTACTCCGCCAGACAGGTTATTCATCGGGTGGCTTCCTCCCTCAAGACGGACAGCACAGGACCACTCTGCAACTGTAGACCCAGTCCAACAACCAGGCCTACACAGTAGATCACAATCCCGGGGTGTGGTGGGACAACAGACCAGCGATTGACGACCACAAACTAATGACGTCTGTCGCTTACGTACTCTCCCCCAGCATGCACAGCGAGGCGATCAACCCCCACTGATTGGCTGCCGAGGAAAAACACCCAATACGCCCTGACTCGACCGCTGCCACCCTTGGCCTGGGGTGGTTCAGGCACCCCAGGCAGCAATAGTGGTCACTCACAGTAAGGCCATGGCTGGAACAGAGGTTCAAATTTGGCAAAAATAACACGGTCAGAGGCAACTAAATCTCTGACCACCCTCTAAATTTAAAACAGCACCAGCTATGAAAGTAGCAGGGCACTACATACAATAATGTAATGTATAAAAACACAATGGCAATGGAATAGAAATTAAACATAAAAAAGAAGATGCAGGAGCAGGATGACATGCATAGCTTACTGAATGAAAGGGGCAAAGCAGGGACACAGTAAGACTGGAGAAGAAAGGGTTAAATGACGCTGAATATCCTCTAGTCAGGAAAACAAGTAGGATCCCACTTGCTGAAGCATCTAATGCACACTTTTAAAGGCCAAAATGTACAGTGAATTCAGCCTAAGCAATTTTGGATCCTTTGTTCTACTTCTCCATTTTTTTTAACTAAGCTACAGTGCTAGAACTTAACCTACCTCAGGAAATAACCAGTATTCTCACTGGATAGATGGATGACTAGTGTTGGGCTAGCTGTTCTAGTCGAACGTAAGCTGAATAAACAAACAAACGGGGCTCTCGACAGAAAGTTTGCAGACAAGTGCCCCATAATGCACTGCGATATTGCAGTGCATTGATTGCTGCTGATTGGCCAAAGCATGCACTTGACCTTATGCTTTGGCCAATCCCAGCACAATGTACTGTGAGAGCCGTGATTGGCCAAAGGCATGGCTCAGGGGCTAAGTCTATGCCCCACACTATATAAAGCTGCTTACACGGCAGCCATGTATATTGTGTGATAATGGAGACTAAGCAGTAGGGATGAGCCCGATGTTCGATTCGAATGTAAGTTCGACACATTTGTGTCACCCCACTGATCCTATTTTTTTTTTCATTGATAGCTCTTATGTAGGCAAAGGGCAGGGACGTGACATCATCATAGGTCCCTTGCCTATATAAGAACTGTCAAAGCAATGAGGTGGCAGATGGCCGGTGGCCTCCCAGAATGGTCTTTTTGAGGGGGGGATTTCCAGATCTGGCGGGCGACGAGATTGATGATGGTTTACATTGAGTGTCACAATGTTTTTATTTTTTAATAAAGGATTTTTTTAAAACTGTTTCCTGTGTTTCTTGCTTTTTGACACTTTTTTGGTAAATGGATAGGGGTATGATGTACCCAATGCCCATTTACATTGGGGGGTCGAGATCTGGGGGCCCTCCTTCCAGATTCCGATAAGCCCTCCACCTGCAGACCCTGACAACCACAACACAGAGTTATTGGGAAGAGGCCCTTGCCCCCATCAACAAAGCACCCACCCCTCATGTTGAGGACATGTGGCCTGGTATGGTTCAGGGTGGGGCACTTGCTCTTCCCCCCTCTTCCTGACCTGCCAGGCTTCGTGCTCAGAGAAGGGTCTGGTATGGATTTTGAGCGGACCCTATGCCGTCTTTTTTTTTTTTCATTTTTTAAAATCTGTATTTCCGAGAGTCAGCAATAAATGACAGCCACTATCAAGATTACATTTCATTGGTAAAGAGTCCTGCATGAAGCCCTGTGAGATTGCCAGCTGGTTATGCTTGCCCTTCAGACCAAAAGTACCCTGTTCTTCCCTACCTGAGATAAACAAGTGAGACACCAAAGAAGGAAGAAATATTACTATGGAATTTTATGGAAATGGAATTGCAGTATCTCACAAAACTTAGTCCACCCCTCATATTTTTGTAAACATTTTATTATATCTTTTCCTGTGACAACACTGAAGAAATTACACTTTGCTACAATATAAAGTAGTGAGTGTACAGCTTGTATAATAGTGTAAATTTGCTGTCCCCTCAAAATAACTTAACACACAATTATTAATGTCTAAACCGCTGACAACAAAAGTGAGTACACCCCTAAGTGAACATGTCCAAATTGGGCCCAAAGTGTCAATATTTTGTGTAGCCATCATTATTTTCCAGCACTGCCTTAACCCTCTTGGGCATGGAGTTCACCAGAGCTTCACAGGTTGCCAATGGAGTCCTCTTCTACTACTGTTAGAGACCTTGTGCTCCTCCACCTTCTATTCAAGGATGCCCTCAGAACCGCAATAGGGTTTAGGTCTGGATACATGCTTGGCCAGTCCATCACCTTTACCCTCAGCTTCTTTAGCAAGGCAGTGGTTGTCTTGGAGGTGTGTTTGGGGTCATTATCATGTTGAAATACTCCCCTATGCTCAGTCTCCAAAGAGAGGGGATCATGCTCTGCTTCAGTATGTCACAGTACATGTTGGCATTCATGGTTTACTCAATGTAGCTCCCCAGTTCCGGCAGCACTCATGCAGCCCCAGACCACCATACTTTTTTTGTAGGCAAGAGACACTTGTCTTTGTACTCCTCACCTGGTTGCCGCCACACACGCTTGACACCATCTGAACCAAATAAGTTTATCTTGGTCTCATCAGACCACAGGACATGGTTCCAGTAATTCATGCATTAAGTCTGCTTTTCTTCAGCAAACTGTTTGCGGGCTTTCTTGTGCATCATCTTTAGAAGAGGCTTCCTTCTGGGAAGAAAGCCATGTAGACCAATTTGATGCAGTGTGCGGTGTATGGGCACTGACAGGCTGACCCCCTCACCCCTTCAACCTCTGCAGCAATGCTGGCAGCACACATACATCTATATCCCAAAGACAACCTCTGTATATGACACTGAGCACATGCACTCAACGTCTTTGGTCAACCATGGTGAGGCCTGTTCTGAGTGGAACCTGTCCTGTTAAACCATTGCATGAGCTTGGCCACCATGCTGCAACTCAGTTTCAGGACAACCTTCTTATACCCTAGGCCAGCGATGGCGAACCTTGACACCCCAGATGTTTTGGAACTACATTTCCTATGATGCTCAATTACACTGCAGAGTGCATGAGCATCATGGGAAATGTAGTTCTAAAACATCTGGGGCACCAAGGTTCGCCATCACTTGTCTAGGCCTTCTTTATGTAGAGCAACAGTTCTTTGCCATGAGAGTTCTTTGCCATGATGTGCTATGTTGAACTTCCAGTGACCAGTATGAGAGAGTGAGTGCGATAACACCAAATTTAACACACCTGCTCTCCATTCACACCTGAGAGCTTGTAACACATGAGATCGGGGAAGGAAAATGGCTAATTGGGTGTACTCACTTTTGTTGCCAGTGGTTTAGACATTAATGACTGTGTGTTGAGTTATTTTGAGGGGACAGCAAATTTACACTGTTATACAAGCTGTACACTCATTAATTTACATTGTAGCAAAGTGTCATTTCTTCTGTGTTGTTACATGAAAAGATATAATAAAATATTTACAAACAAGTGAGGGATGTACTCACTTTTGTGAGATACTGTATATTAGTATGTCACACACTGTTTAGGTTTTGCATGCCTTCATAGGCTATATTTATATGTCTCAGATTACAATTATGTAGGGCTGCGGAAATTAACGATTAATTGGCCGATTAATCGTTAATTTCTTTGGTTGATTAAAATGATTTTAATTGAGGACGATCCGCGGAGTGAGCCCATAGGAAAGGCCGCGGCTTCGGCCTAGCTCCGGAGCCGCGGCCATCTTGGTCCACCCAGCGGCAGCCGAGTAGCGGCGCGCTGGCGTAATCATCACCTGCCCGCCTGCTTGTATCATATTCCCTTGCGCACGTGTGTCCATCAGCTACTCTGCGGACGGGTCTGCCTGCCTGATAGTGGTCTGCCTGCCTGATAGTCAGGTAAGAAAGGACAACCATCTGTGTGTGGTAACATTATGGGGCAGATGTATATATTATTCCTGGAGTATGGGGACAGATGTGTATATTAAAGCATGGGGGCAGATGTGTATATTAAAGCATGGGGGCAGATGCTGTAATATACACATCTTTCCCCATGCTTTAATATACACATCTGCCCCCATACTGCAAGAATATACACATCTGCCCCCATGCTGTAATATACACAACTGCCCTCATACTGCAAGAATATATACATCTGCCCCCATGCTGTAATGTACACATGGGGGCAGATTTGTATATTCTTGCAGTATGGGAGGCAGATGTGTATATTAAAGCATGGGGGCAGATGTGTATATTAAAGCATTGGGGCAGATGTGTATATTAAAGCATGGGGGCAGATGTGTATATTACAGCATGGGGGCAGATGTGTATATTAAAGCATGGGGTAGATGCTGTAATATACACATCTGCCCCCATACTGCAAGAATATACACATCTGCCCCCATGCTGCCCCCACCACATTTACCACTGGCTAATGAAGAGTTGCAATGCAAGGAGATCAGCTAAAAGTAGTTGTATCTGTATGTGCGTTAATTAATCAAAATTAGTCGATTAATCGATTAAAAAAAAAAACGATGAATCAAACACAACAATTTTAATCAGTCACAGCCCTACAATTATGTTATTTTTAGCATTCTAATAGCAGCACTCTAATTTTACCCATACGTCTTTGACATGCCTTTGTTATCATGCCAGCATTTTCACAAACATGAAAATGATTTAAAATACGTTTTACAAAGTTTCAACAGTTTCCAAAACTGTGAATAACAGATATGATTGCCTATCAATCATAAATAAGAGATAAACATTTTGCCTGCAGTCCCGTTTGGCAGAGGATGAGTGATTTCTGTTGCGAGTATGACATTTCAAAAACGTTTCTTAACTAAAGCAAAATTGCAGTAGACTTGTAACCCAAGCCATTAACATCAAATAGTTGAACTAACTATTCATTGAAAATGTAAAGAAAATAATAAACATACAGTGCCTGCCGCCGAGAATGTGTTTATAGCACGACAGCATCGCGCTGATTCTCGGCGACAGGCTGCCGACATCTCGCACTCGCTGGAATAGTAAAAGCACATTCCAGCGAGTGCGTCATAGAAGCGACGGGGATCCGACGCGGATTCCCGCCAATTCTACACGTGGGCGGAGTTTGTTATGAATCCTGAGAAGGAAGTCCCCGCTGGATTTTAAATAAAAATCCGGCATTGGTTCCCCCCTCAGGAGCATAACGGGCCCTTAGGTCTGGTATGGGTTGTAAGGAGACCCCCCTACGCCGAAAAAACGGCGTGGGGGTCCCCCCACAATCCATACCAGACCCGTATCCAAAGCACGCCGGCCGGCCGGTCAGGAGGGGAGTGGGGGGCGAGCGAGCGCCCCCCCCTCCTGAGCCGTACCGGGCAGCATGCCCTCAACATGGGGGGGTCAGGTGCTCTGGGGCAGGGGGCGCACTGCGACCCCCCCACCCCAGAGCACCCTGTCCCCATGTTGATGAGGACAGGGCCCCTTCCCGACAACCCTGGCCGTTGGTTGTCGGGGTATGCGGGCGGGAGGCTTATCGGAATCTGGAAGCCCCCTTTAATAAGGGGGCCCCCAGATACCGGCCCCCCACCCTAAGTGAATGAGTATGGGGTACATTGTACCCCTACCCATTCACCTGCAAGAAAAGTGTAAACACAAATAAACCACACAGTGTATTGAAATATTTTATTAGTTGGCCGCCGGGGGGGGGTGTGTATGATCGCTTTTATAAAAGCGCCCCCCTCCGGCGGGCTTCTGCGGGGGGGTGGGTGCCGCTGTTCTTCACCGCCGTCTGGTTCTCTTCCGCCGCCAGGGGGGGCGCTTTGATAAAAGCGCCCACCACCCGGCGGGCTTCCTTCGACATCTTCGGCGGCGGGGGGGTCTTCTCCCACTCTCCGGGGTCTTCTCCCACTCTCCGGGGTCTTCTCCGGCTCTCCGGGGGTCTTCTCCGGCTCTCCGGGGGTCTTCTCCGCTCTCCGGGGGTCTTCTTTTTCTACAGGACTCGCCGCCGCTATCTTCGTGTTAGCTCAATTACTGGCGGCGGCGAGTCCCCTCTTCTGTGATGTCTTCTTCTTCTCTTCTCCAGATGTTGATGCGACGCTTCCTTCCGCTGTTATGGCTGGCGCGCGGCTCGCAGCGAGTTATATAGGCCTGTCTTGTGACGTCGCAGTCCCATCATGCTCCGGTAGGTACCATCATGCTCCGGCAGTGCGCCCCCTGCCCCAGAGCACCTGACCCCCCCATGTTGAGGGCATGCTGCCCGGTACGGCTCAGGAGGGGGGAGGCGCACGCTCGCCCCCCACTCCCCTCCTGACCGGCCGGCCGGCGTGCTTTGGATACGGGTCTGGTATGGATTGTGGGGGGACCCCCACGCCGTTTTTTCGGCGTAGGGGGGTCTCCTTACAACCCATACCAGACCTAAGGGCCCGTTATGCTCCTGAGGGGGGAACCCATGCCGGATTTTTATTTAAAATCCGGCGGGGACTTCCTTCTCAGGATTCATAACAAACTCCGCCCACGTGTAGAATTGGCGGGAATCCGCGTCGGATCCCCGTCGCTTCTATGCCGGCTTTGTCTCCATTGCGGCAAGCCAGCTCGGCGCTGGCTCCCGCGATGGGGCTCGCAAGTGCTCAATCTCGCCGAGAAAGGGAGCGAGATTGACACAATGGGCCAGATTCAGGTAGATGAGAGTATCTTTCCTCTGGAGTAACGCTTCTCATTTACGTTACTCTGAAGACCCTTTCGGCGCAAGTACTGTTATTCACATAGCAGTTGCGCGTAAACTTGCGCCAGAGTAACGATAATGCGCTGGCGTAACCCGACGCAAGGGGAAGTGGGTGTGATCATATGTAAATGATGGGCGGAGCCCAGTGCAGAGGCTTACGTTCAGCGCATCAACCACGGAGCATGCGCAGTGAGTGAGGCTCCACTCGCCCCCTTTGTGCGCATGCTCACAACTTCCGTCGGCACCACTTCACGGGAAACGTCAGCGCAATGCCTTCCGTTGGGCGTTTAAATGCGCCCGTAGAAGCGCCATTCCGGCACTAAAGTATATCCTGCTCCCCCTCCCCGCAGTGATGTTACTTTTGTTCTGAGATGGCTGCTCCCGTTCCCCACAAACACACAGGAGAAAGCTGAACTTTAATGGCCAGGAGCTGTCAGCCGTCATCTCGGCTATGGAGACCTATGATGTCTTCCTCCATGGCTGTAAAATTTGACAGACAAGCATGGACAGAGGTGTTGTCCTGCAAGTGGGGGTGCTCAGCTAGCTCTTATCGTCGGTAACGCTGCTGTAGCTGCTCTCCTGCTGACCTGTGACCGTCTGGAGTAAAGATAAAGCAGCCTTTTGTAGAAATAACTTTGCGCCGGACGGACGAGATACGCGCGGCGCATGTAGCCAGCGTATGGTGCTAATCCGTTCGTGAATTGGGAAAAATCCCTCATTTGCATATTTGCAGGCGAAATTAAGCGCTGACGATACTCTGGCGTCGGAACGTTCCGCCGGTCGCAAATGACCCGTTGTTGGGCGCATCTAGTTTGGTGGGTACGGGCACATAGAAACGACGGCGCATCATCACAGTTACGCGGCGCATATCGAAATACTCCAGCGCAAGTGTTCCTGAATCTGGCCCAATATCGCTGTCAACCACTGTAGCTGAACAAATGTGAGTGTTTTCTAGTGAATGCTTGACTGGTTATATACTTTTACTGATGTTTTATAGAGAGAATTTTTCTTCTTTCTTTTCATGACCAGAGGTTGTTGATGCCTCAATATCCAGACATAAATAAGCAGCGTTGGTATGCGTCAGTTAATTTTACAATGACTCAACTGAATCATTTGACAATTTGACCAACTAAATAATTTTTAATACATATACGTTTATAAGGCTTTTGCTTTATACAATGTTTTACTAAAATCCCAGCTCAAATGTATTATTATAGACTGAAAAAAGTGAAAGAAAAAGTGGGAAGAACTGGCAGTCGCCTCAGGGGAGATGCAGAAACAGCTTGGCCTCCGAAGCTGGGAATCAGGCAGGAGTCAGCCACAGCCAAGCAGCCTGGGTCTGATTCAGCGGGCAGAGAAAGTTCAGGAAGCAGACCAAGGCTGGAAAAAGCCAGACAAAGCAGTACAGAATCAACAGAAGTCTAGCAAGCAAGACAAGGACAGTAACAGCTGGACAATGCAGTACAGAATCAGCAGGCAAAGGAGAGTCCAGTAATCAGGTAGAGGTCAAGGGTAACAAGGTGAGTAGGTATAAGGCAGCAAGTAGAGGCAAAGTCCAAGTAGAAGCCAGGTCATATATGGGTAGGCAAATTTGGCAGATCAAGTCTCAAGGGACAAGCTGAAGATCATTCAGCAAATTCTCACCGTGACACATCAGTTTAAATAGGCTGCTGGGAGCCAAGTGCGCAGGCTAATTGTTATGTACAGCAATGCGCATATACGTGGCAAATTGCATAGTATGTCTGATGTTGCCCTTTTGCCTTTTGAAGTACGAGTGGCACTGTGCACATGCACATGAGTAATTCTGTGCTGTTTTTCTGAAAATATGGTTTACCTTACAAGCTGATTGGTTGCTTATTTGTTAGTGGGGACCTAGAGCTGTGTCATGATCTATGTCATGGCTTGGGTCACCTGCTGGTGGCACTGTTTCTCCCAGCAACAGGGGTGCAGTTCTGGTGTCCACCAGTGGGTGTCTCCCATGGGATGGACTCCTCTCTAATTGGACTGAACTGCTACATGTATATAAGCCCGCCCTGCACTACAATCTAGTGCTTCAGTATTTTGCCTGTCAGCCCTGTTCCTGTTTGCTCAAGATACCTGTTGCCAGCTCAGTTCCTGATTTGCTCCCGTTGACCCTGGCCTGAACCTTGGACCTTTCTGATTTCTCCTATCCTTGACCCCGGCTTGAAACTTGGACCTGCTATATACGCTCTGTCTTTGGTATATATATTCTTCACTAGTTTTGGTGGCTTGGCTATTGCTGTGTTCGTAGTGTGCTGTTTGTCTTGTAGATTTTCTGTTTTGCACGTGTGCCTTATTTTCAATAAATACATATTGTTTTACTTCCCTCTGTGCCTATCTTCCCTAGTGCAGCCCACTGACCTGTTAGCTAAAATTGGATGCCTGTGTAGACATCCCCCTGACAAGCTGTCAGTGACAGCCAGGTCTCACAGTTAGGAGTATTCAGAGTTGTGTCCTCCTAGTTGTAAAATAAGTATGTCACTCTGCACAAGATATAGAGACTGTAGACATAAAGGGTATAAGCAATATCAATGTGACCAAAATGTGTGCTCCTATGTACAGATGCTTGGTTTCCCGGAAAATAAGCCTGGGCAACAAAAGTAGGGCTTATTTTCGGGGTAGGTCTTACCATGTAATGTGCTGTCTTCTCTTCCCCTCTTTCCCCCTGCCTGACAGAAATCCCCAGTGTGAACTATTTAAGTTAAAAAACTAGTTAAAATGCTTGTGAAATCCAAAAATCCACTCTATTACAGTAGTATATAATGCACAATGTGTGTGTTTCTGTAATATAATTGTGCCAAATACCTTTGTTATAGCACCGCTCTGTGCTTCTGTGACCCGCTGGAGCTCTCTTCCCCGCAATTATATTACAAAAACACACACATCGTACATTATATTCTAACGTAATTTGCACTCAGTGATGAATGATCAGAACGCAGACTTCTTGAGTTCTGAGCATTAATGCCTGGGTGCATATTGCCTTAAATGTAAAAACAACTAGGTGCACAATCCAGCCCTGTCCAGTCACAGCAGCTGTTAGCCTCTTATACACCTTGAAAGGCTGCATGCAACGAGGCACCTGTGCTCTCCTCCTCCACCCAGTTTGCACAGGTCATTAGGGCATTATGCACCCTGCAACATTTATTGCATTCCAGGCATTTTTCCCTGGTGCATACTGACTTAGACATTCATACATCTAGGTGCCCATCCAGCCACAGCAGCTCTTAGCCTCTCATGAAGTTTGACAGGCTGCCAGCAGCAGAGCTGGATGGGACAACTGTACAACCTAGGCTAAGCACTCAGTGTGCATGGGGCCTTACGACTTCAGACAGGCTTTAGGGCTTGTGCTCTAGCTTAGGACTTAAAACTGTGATACACAAGGAAAATGTCCAGCGAACAAACATGCAGACCTAACCCTAAAACGCAGCATGAACAACCCTTAATAAATTAGCAAAAATTTTAAAATCAGTATTTGGGGAACCCATCCCTACACCACTTTTTTCACAAATGTCTATTTTACAGTTGTATTCATGTTTTGAAACTAGTTGCCCTAAAAGCTAAAGCTCCAAATTTGCTCCATAGTGTTCTAAATGGCACTTAATCTGACCAAAAATGGTGCGATTTTACATAGTTCAAACTCATAGCTAAAGAAAAGCAAAACATCACATGAAAATCCAGATGGATCTGCAATCATGATCTCCCCCTTTCCCGAAATTTCCATGTGTGTCCCACACAATGCAACAGCATTGTACTGTTCCATTACATAGTTTATAACCTCAACTGACTAATACCTATTTTTATAGGTTTTAGTCCTAGATAATGAAGTGTTATAGCTGCGTCTTTCTGTGTAAATAATAAATATGCAGTTACATTAGGCCCTTTATAAATCCTCACTCTGTGTATCTTGAAATAAAATGATAATAATTAGTCTTATTTAAAATAGGATATATATAAAACCTTAAAAGAATAAAAGTTAGAAAGAAAGCAACGTGCTGTAAACTGATCTGACATTTCAATGAAACAGAATTTCTGAAAGACCACGCTGAATAAATCTCTAAGTCACAGTGCACTTTAAGAAAATCTTTGCAGGACACATTTGTAAAGTTCAATTTTATTGATTTCTTGGCTAGTACCTCAGTTGTTCAAATATTCATCAATGTAATTCCAAAAACAAGCAGAGGGAATCTTAAGCACACAAATGATCTTAGACCTGGAGCAACACACTGGCAAACAACTGTTAGCTCCTCATTATGCTAGTTTAGCTGCACAAAATCAATATGTGACAAAAGTAGCAAAAGACATGGATATTTTTAAAACATAAAATAGGTGAAACATAAAAGAGATGCATGTTGTAGAGGCAAAGAAAAATCCTTCATACACAATAACTTTCATTTATACTTTTTTTGGATTGATCTGCTGAATCTCTTGGGATTACAATAAACAAGAACAACAAAAAACAAAGAATCAGAAAGTCGCTAATTCTTTCTTTATGTGGCATATACTTACCTATGTCCCCATTGGATTTCCTCCTGGGTCTCTCTATCCACACGTGGCCTAAAAACGTACAGCTTCTGGTGACACACATCCTAATTGCAGCAATTGCAGCAATGGCAATTGCGAAAAAATGGAAATCAACTCGCCAAAGCCAACTTATCAACAAACCAATTTGCCAAAGCCTGGAATCTCTGGATCTCGGACTCTAGGAGTGCTCCTCTGTATTAGCTGCCCCTCTGGATCATAACCTGTACCTTCTTTCCTTTCCATTTCAATAACCTGCCAAGGATTTGCTCTGGTACTCAAGTGAGTTTTACTTGTTTGTGACTACTTGCTTATAACCCATTGGGAAATTTCTGTAATCGCTACACTAGTTGTTTTATATGATGATATAATATGCCTATTTGCATGTCTGTTTAGCATATCTGTTTTATATCGGCTGTCCACTACTTAATCCTCAAATTCTAATGTAACCTAGTAGAAGCGACATGTTAGCACTTATTTCTTTTTGTTCTCAATTATCTTGGCTGTACACAAATTATCGCCAGGGTATGCCCAATTGGCGCTGTTTTTGTATTCTCTTATCTCCTTTGAAATATAATAAAAACTTAAAGTTGTAAAGTAAAAAAAAAATTCACCTTAATGCAATCTATGCATTAAGGTAAAAAAACATCGGATGCTGCCCCCCCGAGCCCCGTTATACTAAGCTGACCCCGCGAAAGTCCCGCGCGCGGTCCCGAGATCCTCTTCGCCGCTCAGCCTGGCCGCTGATTGGCTAGAGCGAATAGATTGAGAGCAGCGCAGACATTGGCTGGCGCTGCTGTCAATTACATCCAGTGACTCGGCATGCCAAGGGGCAGGGTCGAGTGATACAGTGAGCGGCTATGGAAGCTTGCTGTATCACGGGAGCGCGCCCGCAATTACTCACCACCATGCGAGCTCTCTCGCATGACTGTGGTCAGTATTTGCCAGTATTTGCGGGAAGGACCAGAGACAGCCGCCGAGGGACCCAAGAAGACGTGGATCGGGGACACTGTGCAAAACGAACTGCACAGTGGAGGTAAGTATAACATGTTTGTTATTTTAAAGGAAACATTTTTTTTCCTTTACAAACCCTTTAACCCCTTCCATACAGGGCATTTTCACCCCCTTCCTGCCCAGACCAATTTTTAGTTTTCAGCGCTGTTGCACTTTGAATGACAATTGCGCGGTCAGGCAACACTGTACCCAAATTAAATCGTTATGTTTTTTTCCCCACACAAATAGAGATTTCTTTTAGTGGTATTTGATCATCTCTGCGGTTTTTATTTTTTGTGCTATAAACAAAAGAAGAGCGACAATTTAAAAAAAAACCACAATATTTTTTCCTTTATATTTAATACATATCACAATATTTTTAAAAAAAAAACGTTTTTTCCCCTCAGTTTAGACCGATACGTATTCTACGTATTTTTGGTAAAAAAAAAAACGCAATAATCGTATATTGATTGGTTTGCGCAAAAGTTATAGCGTCTACAAAATAGGTGATAGATTTATGGCATTTTTATTTTATTTTTTTTACTAGTAATGGCGGCGATCTGCGTTTTTTTTGTGACCGTGACGTTGCGGCGGACATATCGGACACTTTTGACACGTTGTTGGGACCATTCACATTTACACAGCGATTAATGCTATAAAAAACTGCACTGATTAATGTGTAAATGTGACTGGCAGGGAAGGGGTTAACACTAGGGGGCGCTGAAGGGGTTAAAATGTGTCCTAAAGTATGTTTTAACTGTAGGGGAGGGGGACTCACAATTAAGGAATTTGATCCTTTCCCCTTAGCCAAAGTGGTCTTGAATATAACATTTTACAGCGTGGGGTTGATTTGCTAAAACTGGAAATAACAAAATCTGGTGCAGCTGTGTATGGTAGCCAATCAGCTCCTAACTTCAGCTTGTTCAGTTAAAGGGTTTGTAAAGGATTTTTTTTTTTATCTTAATAGCTTCCTTTACCTTAATGCAGTGCTGTTTTCATGTCCTCATTGTTCGTTTTTGCTCCCAAGTTGCTGTAATTCTTCTCTGATCTCCACACTTCCTGGTTGTCTGTTTCCTGATGACCACAGTACTGGGAGCTTTCTCTCTGTGGTCACTAACTTCAAAGAGGTGTGTCTAGTTTCTAGTTTTGTTTTCCAAACCATCACTGCTCTATGGCTCTGTATGCTCTGTATAGCACAGAGGCAGGAAATTACATGCAAAAACTAGATGCAAAAACAAAACTAGAAACTACAGGTACATTATATGATTGATTGTCCGTTTTCATCAGATCGCTCCATAGCAATCAGCGGTGGCCGACAAGCCCCTCCCCGCTTAGTGAGCAGAGAGGAGCTTGTCATCCGTCGGCTCAGCGGAGATCTGCGGACAGATCTCCCGCTGAGCTGGCGGAAGCAGGCGGACCCCGTCGCGACGGACTGCGACGGAGTCCGCCTGTGTGAATGAGGCCTAAATCAACTCCTACTTTTCTTGACAAGCTGCTCACCCTATCATGTTATGTTTGGTCACATTGTCTGGGGGACCACAGACCTATATACCACAGTGCCTATGAAAGAATGTTTAACACACTCTGAATTCCTTGATCTGGGGGTGAAACAACCCCTTTCTGAAGTCCAACAGTTTGTCAAAGACCTGCCAGAAATGGAGTAAGAAGAAATGGAAGCAACAGACTTTGACTTTAAAAGAGACTACTAGTCCAACATATAGGCAAACAAAAGGAAATAAAATTGCAAACAACCTGGGAATATGTCCCTGGAGTTGTACTGTAACAGCTCATTCCAAGTGTGCCAGTCTATGATATCTAGAGAGAAGATCCCAAAGTAAAGCATAGATGTCTGCACTGTAAACTTCCTTAAACCCATTGAGACCCACAGAGAGGCCCATGAGGTGTTTTTAAGGAACCTGTCCAAGTGCATAAACACAAGCATTTCTACCTTAACCACTTAAGACCCGGACCAATACGCTGGTAAATGACCCAAGGTGTTTTTGCGATTCGGCACAGCGTCGCTTTAACAGACAATTGCGCGGTCGTGCGACGTGGCTCCCAAACAAAATTTGCGTCCTTTTCTTCCCACAAATAGAGCTTTCTTTTGGTGGTATTTGATCACCTCTGCGATTTTTATTTTTTGCGCTATATACAAAAATAGAGCGACATTTTTGAAAAAAAAACACTATTTTTTACTTTTTGTTAAAAAAAAAATCAAATAAACTAAATTTTAGTCAAACATTTAGGCCAAAATTTATTTAGCCACATGTCTTTAGTAAAAAAAAAAATCGCAATAAAAAAAAATAGCTACCTAGCGGGAACAGCGGCACTAATACAGCGATCAGAAAAATGATCGCTTAGTGACGCTGGCAATAGGGAGTGAAAGGGTTAACTAGGGCGGTGATCAGGGGGTTAAAACTTTATTAGGGGGGGTGGGGGGGCTATCCTGAACCTAACACTAACTGTTTTTTACACTGCCTGTCACACTGACACTAAATGCAGTGATTAAATCACTGCATTCAGTGACACTGTGACAGGGGGGTGGGGGGGGGGGCGATCACAAGGGGTTAATATGCCTATGTGAGTGTGTGTCAGTGTTGTGTTGGTGCACACTTACTTGTGATGTCTTCTCTCATCAGCAGCGCTGGGAAACAGCGCTGCGATGAGAGAATACATCATTTCCTCCTTCCTGTGTAAACACAGGAGGAGGAAGTGACAGGCTGGGAGCGCGCTCCCATTGGCTGGGAGCAATCGCGGGGGGGGGCGGATATCACGGACATCCGCCCGCAGATCCCGGATCGCTCCCAGAGGTAGGGGGACCCCCGCACGCCGCGGAGGGGGTCCCGATGGGACCCCCGAACCGCACTCAGGCGGGGACGTAAATTTACGCCCTTGTGCCTGTACGTGCCATTCTGTGGCCGTATATGTGCGTGCGGGGGTCCTTAAGTGGTTAAAAATGTCAGTGGTGGCTGCCTCCTGCCTCCTACCTCCTACATAGGCAGATTTATGAAGAGATTTATGAAGAGAGAGGAGTGGGGTGAGACAAAGGTGTCAAGCATAAATGCAGCTTCTACCAGCTAAAGGGTCCTTTAAATGCTGACCAGCCAACAAATAAAAAGCATAAATGCTGGTCCCAAAACAGGAACTAAAATAAACAGCCTACAGTCATATGCAAAAGTTTAGGAACCCCTGACAATTTCCAAGATTATCATTTATAAATATTTGGGTGTTTGGATTAGCAATTTCATTTTCATCTATGAAATAACTGAAGGTCACAGTAATATTTCAGTAGTGAATTATTATTTTTTTTGGAAAATGCACAATATGCATCAAAATGAAATTAGACAGGTGCATACATTTGGGCACCCTTGTCATTTTGTTGATTTGAATACCTGTAACTACTTAGCACTGACTAATTGGAACACACAATTGGTTTGGTGAGCTCATTAAGCCTTGAACTTCATAGACAGGTGCATTCAATCATGAGAAAAGGTATTTAAGGTGGCCAATTGCAAGTTGTTGTTCTCTTTGACTCTCTTCTGAAGGGTGGCAACATGGGGGCCTCAAAACAACTCTCAAATTACCTAAAAACATGGATTGTTGTACGTTATGGTTTAGGGGAAGGCTACAAAAAGTTATTGCAGAGATATAAGGGGTCAGTGTTCACTGTGAGGAACATAGTGAGGAAATGGAAGACCACAGGCCCAGTTCTTGTTAAGGCCAGAAGTGGCAGGCACATAAAATATTAGAGAGGCAAAGGCGAAGAATGGTTACAACGGTCAAAAACAGCCTACGGACCACCTCCAAAGACCTACAACATCAACTTGCTGCAGATGGTGTCACTGTGTATCCTTCAACAATTCCGCACACTTTGCACAGGGAGAAGCTTGATGTATGCAAAGGCACTTTTGGACAAGCCAGCTTCATTTTGGAATAAAGTGCTGTGGACTGATGAAACAAAGATTGAGTTATTTTGTCATAACAAGGGGCGTTATGCATTACGGCAAAAGAACACAGCATGCCAAGAAAAACACTTGCTACCCACAGGAATATTTGGTGGAGGTTCCATAATGCTGTGGGGCTGTGTGGCCAGTGTCGGTACTGGGAATCTGGTTAAAGTTGAGGGTCGCATGGATTTGTCTCAATATCAGCAGTTTCCTGAGAATAATGTTGAGGAATCAGTCACAAAGTTGAAGTTACGCCCGGGATGGATATTTCAACAAGACAACGACCCAAAACACAGCTCAAAATCTACCCCGTCATTTATTCAGAGGAACAAGTACAATGTTTTGGAATGGACATCCCAGTCCCCAGACCTGAAAATCATTGAACATGTGGGGTGATTTGAAGCTGGCTGTTCATGCTTGGCAACCATCAAACTTAACTGACCTGGAGATGTTTTGTAAGGAGGAATGGTCCAAAATGCATTCATCCAGAATCCAGACACTCATTACAGGCTATAGGAAGCGTCTAGAGACTGTTATTTCTGCTCTACTAAATATTGTATATGTGATTTTTCTGTTGGGGTGCCCAAATTTATGCACCTGTCTAATTTCGTTTTAATGCATATTGCGCATTTTCTGTTGATCCAATAAACCTAATTTCACTACTGAAATATTATGTCCTTCAGTTATTTGATAGATCAAAATGAAATTGCTGATCCAAACACCCAAATATTTATAAATGATAATCATGGAAATTGTCAGTGGTTCCTAAACTTTTGCATACAACTGTATAAGGATGCATAAAAGCAGTGGCCAAAGACAGAAATATATTGTTTACATTCACCTCTCTGGAAGTCTCACCACAGCAGATGCACCCTACACCTGTGCTGTGGCTCACAGGTGTCCCATTTAAGCTTCTCTGACCTAGCACTCCCCTTGTCCCACAAAAGGGACAGAGTATGACATTATCAGTTCCGATTCTCAACTGAGCCTGCACACATGCTCATTGCTCCACGTGAGACCACACCAGAGATAGCCAAATGCCCACACCATGTGGCCAATCTGGGCAAATAGGTGGATCCCAGAAAGCAGAACCTATGATCCACCAAACCCTCCCTCAGAGGATCACATACCCACCGACAAGAGTTAAGTGCACCTCCAGGCACCACCAACAGGACAACACGCACAAAGCACCTCAGCCACAGGGAAAGGTATAGGATCAGCCAGCCATGCAAGTCCCAGAGCCACCACAGCACAACAATATCCAACCTACACAGTAATCGAGTACCACGATCCCGACATTCTTTCATGGTGATACAACCTCCATTAACTCAGGCCACCCTATAGGTCATTCACCAGATAACACAGAAATACAATATTTTTTTCACTCCACGTCTGCTCACCCTCCAAGAAGCAAATCCATACATTCTCCCTGGATTGAACCTTAAAGTGATACTACCCAGGGATAATAGTGCTTCCCTATTATTAACATATAGTCTGCATTCAGGCCAGATGAAAACTTTCAGAGAATTGCAGGTAAAATGCCATGATAATCCCTTTCTTACTGGACACTCTTTACGTCTGGAGGAAAAGAGATTTCACTTCCAAATACGGAAAGGTTTCTTCACAGTAAGAGCTGTGAAAATGTGGAACAGACTCCCTTCAGAGGTGGTTCTGGCCAGCTCGGTAGATTGCTTTAAGAAGGGCCTGGATTCTTTCCTAAATGCACATAATATAACTGTGTACTAAGTTTTGTAGGTAAAGTTGATCCAGGGTAAATCCGATTGCCTCTCGGGGGATCAGGAAGGAATTTTTTCCCCTCCGGTAGCAAATTGGATCATGCTCTGCTGTGGTTTTTTGCCTTCCTCTGGATTAACTGTGGGTATGGAGTTGGGTGTATGGGATGTGCTCTGTTTTATTTTGTTTGTTTATTTTTTTTTTATGGTTGAACTGGATGGACTTGTGTCTTTTTTCAACCTGACTGACTATGTAACTATGTAACTATGTGACTTACCTACAAATATATAGCTACATTAGTAACCCCCAATATCAAAAAATTATTTGCTCAGACTAAGGGAAAATATGTTTGAAGGGTAGTGAAGTGAATACAATCACCTCTGTGCCATATTAATAGCTGCAACAATCGAGAGATAGCACACCAGATGGTGGAGGTTCAGAGAACTGTGGAAATCCAGTCTACATATTGAGATATCAGAAGAACATTGGCAAAGACCTTACGCCGTAGCTCATAAGTGCTCAATCAGTAAACACATGCAAGAAAATTCATATAAACTTCTCAAGCACTGGTATGCAATTCCTAAGAGAATTAAATGGTACCCACAGTTCTCTGATAACTGCTGATAACTTCTGGAGATATGGAAAAACAAGTATGACGATAAAGACTTTTCCAGTCTTGTAAATGTTTTTATTTTTTTTATTTGGGAGCTATTCAAGGAAATGCTTACCAAAACTGCAATTTATTTGTTACAATCATCTTAATTTAACAGTCTAGTTCATTTCAAACCTTGAGACAAAATTTACATTCAAGTACACACTTAAAGTTGAAGTTGATTGGCTCTTATCCAATCTGATTAATTAGTCCATGAAAGCCAAACACTTTCATGTACAAATCAAAATTAAACATTTTACAATACACTCATGAAATATATATCCCAAAAAAAGTTAGTATTTCAAGAAATTAAAAGTACACACTATTTAAAGCAGATCACTATGCCATATATTAGCTAACTGTGGCTAAATAAAAAGCAGAAACATCTGCAAAAGGGACATAATTTACAGTAAGTATGATGTGTCCTTTGTGCTAATTCCACATCTGTTAGTAGAAATCCTCCTCAGTCAATGCATCTCCATCCTGTTGCAGTAATATTTCAGTGTGGTGGAAGTTAATACAGCTATCAGGAACTGTACTTACCAAGGCCGAGATGCTGAGGGCGGCTCACCTTTGCGACCCAGCGCAGTCCACCCTCTGGAATAGGAACAGAGGAGGGAAGGCACAAGCAGGCACCGGTACCGGAGTGGGTAGTAGCTGAGCAGGTAAATCACTGATGACAGTTGAAGAGTAGGTAAATCACTGATGACAGCTGAAGAGTAGGCAACTACTGACTCAGAGTTTGTAGACAAGGGCAGGGGCTGGAGACAAATCCGGGAAACAAACCGTAAGTCAAGGGTTGGAGAAGGCAGAGAAAGTCCAAATATTCAGGCCAGGGGTCAGGGGCTGGAGACAGCAGCAATCCAGGGTACGTAAGCCAAGAGGTCCGAAGTTCCGGGTGAGAGGAGAGTCGTCAAGAATTTCCGGGTCAAACAAGGTCACAGCAACAGGAAGAACACACAGTAGCTGATGACAAACCAGCAACCTGTAGAGGGGGAGATGCTGGTTTAAATAGGGCCATCAGGCCTCTGATTGGTTCCGGATGTGCGTTGCTCGCCCGTGCACACGACGCGCCACTGTACCGCGCATGCACGCTCATAATTCGCGCACAGGCATGTGCCGCTGTACAGTTCTACCGCGCATGTGCGCGAACCTGTCCGGAATGGAACTGGTACCCTGACAACAGGCTCTCATCAAGAGAGCCCAACTATGCCTGCCAGTTCTGCCCAACTTCTCCAAACATAGAAGCTGCCCACTCCATGCATAGGTTTTGTTTTATTTATAAGCTGTAGTACAGCCTCTATGAATGGTGCAGCTGGGCATAAAGGGCAGGCATACTCAAGCTCTCTTGATGGGAGCCTGTGATTCAAACTCGGAGATCAATAGCTATAGCAGTAAAGTTGTTCACACTGACCAGCAAGATAAGTACACAAGCAGGTCACCCTGACAGATGACAGGGGCTCACCTGAGTCCAGGGCCCAGATTTACAGAGCGATTACGCCTGCGCAACAGGAGATGCACGTGCGTAAGTCTAAATGTGCACGTGCGTTTCGTTGCGCGGCATCCCCAGAACGAGATACGCAAAAAATCGTAATTTCGTTAGACTGGCGCATCTGTCCGCGCAAAAGTGCGATAGACACACCATTGATTTGCTAGTCAAATATGCTAATGAGGGACTTACAGGGATCCACAAAACAACGTTGGGGCAGCGCAGGCGACGCAGTGTGCGCAACAGCAAAATGTCCTGTCTAAAATTAGAGCTGATAAAAGCTGGTCTAAAAAAAGAAAAAAAGTCTACTTGTTAGATAAAGCAACACTGTTAGTGAGCAGCTCAGCAGTCACACGTGTTGCTCAACAATCTGTATGCCAACATGCCAGGGGCATCGTCGCGCATAGCTATACTACTGACTTTAGATGAACAAAGAAGGAGGAGGGCACAGAGGATGGCTCGGAGGATGGCACGGGAGAGGATATACCGTACCCGCATAGACCTGTTTGGCATGAGTGATTCTGAGGTGTATCGCATCTTCAGATTCACCCCTCATGCCATCCTGGAATTAACCACAACCCTGCAGGATGACATCACCAGCCCAACACACCACTCACATGCAGTGCAGCCACTGGTCAAGGTCCTGGCAACACTCCATTTCCTTGCCAGTGGCTCTTTTCAGCGTACAAGTGGAGTGGTGGCTGGGATGTCACAGTCCTCCATGAGCAGATGTGTGCACCAGGTTGTCCCTGCAATACTCAGACGCATGGCTAACCAAATCATCAAACCCACCACTGAGGACCTGCGGCTGAAGGCAATGACAGATTTCTACAGAATTGCCAGATTCCCACGCACTGTGGGGGCCATTGATTGCACACATGTGGCACTCCAGCCCCCCCAGGAGACAGAGCACATGTACCGCAATCGGAAGCATTGGCATTCCATCAATGTACAGGTGATAGTCGATGCCCAAGGCCTCATATGGCACGTCCGTGCCAAACACCCAGGGTCCAGCCATGACAGCTACATATACAATCAATGCCACATCCGAATGGAATTCGATCAGAACGTGTATGGGGACACCTGGCTGGTTGGTGAGTGACATGGGTGGCAGGCATGACTATCCCCTCCCATGATGCACATCACAAGGGGCACATGCATGACTAACATCCTCCTGTCTTTTCCCTTCCAGGTGACTCTGCATATCCACTGGGACCCCATCTCATGACTCCTATCCGGAACCCCCAAACTCCAGGAGAGGAAAGATACAATCAAGCACATGCTCAAACACGAGCAGTGGTGGAGCGCACCTTTGGCATCCTAAAGTCACGTTTCCGATGCCTGGATAAGTCTGGGGGTACCCTCTTGTACTCCCCAAACTTCGTGTGCCAGATCATCGGTGCATGTTGCATGCTGCACAACTTTGCAGAAAGAGGAGGAGAATCATGGCCTGCAGATTGACCTACGTGATGACCTGACCCCTGAACCAGACAATCCCCCCCTAACCGAGGTTAACCCGTCTTCTGAGGGAAGAGCAGCCAGGAGACAGCTCACATTGGGCGTCTTTGCACGTTAAACATACACATTAATCATGGCACAATGAGAATGCATGCATGCACACCACTGTGGTCCCTAGCACACACACCCCACATCCACATCAAATTGGATTGGCACCAGTCCACCATGCTGGACTTGTGAGCAGCAACGCCATGCCAAGGCTCCAATTATGTCACTGTACATTCACACACCATTCACACGGACCTGGGGATCACTTCTCCCTGGTCCTGGGGAACCCTTCTCCACCAAAATTGAGGGTGACACCCCTTTTCCGGCAGGAATGTCACCCCCACATTCACACAGCATTCACAACCCAAAAAAAATGACCTGCAAAATCAAAAAATTTCCAGCAAAAAAAAAAAAAAAGACAAAAAAAAAAAAAATTTGAAAAAAAATAAAAATTGGGGGAAAAACAAATTACTGCCCTCTGCGTGAGCCACGCCTGGGGTGCCCCCGGCCACGGCCCCGGCTTCTCAGGGGAGACTCATGGGGAAGGGGTAAAACCGGGGAAGGAGGATCAGCCCCTGATCTCTGCCCACCTGGTGGCCTGCCCTCCAAGGCCATGGCAATTCTGTCCAGGGCAGCACCAACTGTTGCCGTGTTGGCCTGGATAGCCAGGGTAAGGGCCCTCACATCCTGCCCAACGCCTGCTGATGTCGTCTGCAGTTCATTTAGGCAGGTTGTGAAAGCCCGGGAGTGGGAGTCCAGGTTCCCCAGCGTATCCTTGATGGAGGACAGGCTCTCCTCCATCCGCACCAATGTGTGGCTGACCTGTCCCAGATGGCGGGTCTGGAGGAACTGGTCCCTTCTCAGGGTGGCGGGCAGCAGATCGGCCAACCCCCTGGTGGTCTGGGATGACATCCTGCCTCCAGCTGATGCTTGTGGCCGGGGAGAAGGGGAGGCCCTTGTGAGGGGAGCCATGTTGGGGGAGGAGGGGGGGGCTCCCCCTTAGGGAGGCCTGCCTGCTGGCAGCCAGAGGGGAGGAGTCCTCAAAACCCAAACGTCCAGTGCCTGACATGGACTCCTCCTCCTCATGATTCTCCTCCTCCTCATGATTGTCCTGCTCCTCATGATTGTCCTCCTCCTCTTGAACCTCCTCCACGGACTCCGGCCTTGTTGGGGGGGCCTCATTAGGCTGCTGTCCTGGGGTTGGTGGGGTCAGGCCAGATGGCCCTGCACCCTCCTGCACATCTGTGGATGACACAAAACATTCACAGGTTGGAGGATCCACACACTTGCCACATATTCCCTTTCACCCCCTCCCCCACACATGCTACACACCTGATATTAAAAAAGAAAACAACTTACCTGGCACCACGGGCTGAGGACTGGAGTCAAAGCCGGGCAGGCCCTCAACTTCATGCCGATGAAAGGTCAGGGCCTCCGCTGTCAGGCTAATACGGCATGGTGGGCCCCCTCCTGTGCCCCTGGCATGGGCATGCATTCTGGCCAACTTCTTTTTGACCAGACGCCGGAGGACATTGATTTTTTTGTCAATCCCAGACCTGGTCCGTGTCTCCCCCTGCCCCGCAGAATTCACCTGGTCAGTGATCCTATCCAAAATCTCCCTCCTCCTGGCCGGGGTGGTGTTGGAGGTAACGCCCATACTCGCTAATGGCCCGGGCAAGAATCTGTTTTTCCACAACTGTAAAATTAAGCTTTCGTTTTCTCTCAGTCATCCTTCCAAAAAAAAACAGTCCCAGTCAACAAAATTCACGCACACAAACAAGCACAAAAAAACACACACACAGAGAGAAAACTACTCACCAAGAAACAGTCCCCAAAAAAAAAATACAGCAGGAAAAGAAACAAAAAGAAATATATCAATCAAACAAACAGTCTCTCAAACACTTATCAAAAACCACTTTCAAAAATCTACTAACAACCACTTGATCACACAGAACACTAATCTGACAACTACAAAACACACCGCAACGAACAACAAGAACAAAAGCACTTTGTTAAATGGGAAGGGACAAAGGGATGTACTTTTGCAAAGGAAGTGCGTTTGTGTGTGTCTATTTATGCTGTTTGCGTAGTTCACAACGTTGCCCTAGTCCATTTCCAATTTCACTGATTGCGCCGCTCCCGAGTTGTGAGCATGCGCACATCGGAGCTGACATGGTCTCGTTCAAGCGCGCATGCGCGAGCCGGCCGGCCCTTCATTTGCATGGGGTCACGGCTCATTTCAATGTAACACGCCCACGTCCTTCCCAATTTGTATTACTCCTCCTTACGCCTCTGGAAAAACGTTACGTATGCGCAATTTCCTGCGCAAAAGCTACGAAAATAGGGTGATTACGCGGCAAAATTGCGCAAGTCTAACGTAAAGGCGGTGCGCTACGCCGGTCCAATAATGCGCACATGTACGTGAATCTGGGCCCAGGGGTTTAAGCAATAACCAGCTTAACTGGGTCTCCTGATGAAGGCAATAGTTTTTGCTGCATGTGAGTGTCAGGTCGCAGTCTTCAGTATCACCCAAACAGGAGGGGAATGGTAGCAGGCAGGGATCAAGCAGAAGTGTAGTCAATAAACAAATTTCAGTAACATGTGGTTGCAGGTTGGCATCAAGCAAAAGTGTAGCTGGGGAACTAGCCAAAGGTGGATAATGAGTGGTAGTTAATAGAAGGACAGCTGCAGAAAGTTCATAGGAGGAGCAAGGAGAAAAAAAGTTATGTTGTCCAAGGAATCAGGCAGGGAGCTACCCAACATCTCAGGTGGCTCAGCAAGACGAGCTACTGCCAGATGCAACAGAGGTCCTGGGTTCCTATCTGGATCCTGACAGTACTCCTTCCTTCCAGGATGTCCCCTGGATGTCTTAGGGTCAGGTTTGTGAGGAACCTTCTCGTGGAATTTTCTTGTTAATCTAGGCTCACGAACATACTCCTTCTGGTTTTTATCCTTCCCTGTGAATCAGATATTGTCATTTGTTTCTAAAGATCCTGGAATCAAGAATTATTTTAACCACAAATTCTTCTTCACCCTGTACCTCAACAGGTGGAGGTTGTGGGAGAATTCTTCCAGAATTTTTTTTTTTCAATAAATGGTTTAAGTAGTCATATGTGAAAAACACAGTGAATCTTCACAACGTCAGGAAGTTTTAAACAAAAGGTGGCAGATTGATTTGAGCACAAATCTGGAAAGGTCACACAAACATTTGATCAATGTTACAGGTGAAACTCGAAAAATTTGAATATTGTGCAAAAGTTAATTTGTTTCACTAATGCAACTTAAAAGGTGAAACTAATATGAGAGAGACTCATTACATGCAAAGCAAGATAGTTCAAGCTGTGGGTTGTCATAATTGTGGTAATTATGGCTTACAGCTCATGAAAACCCCAAATCCACAATCTCAGAAAATGTGAATACTACATGCAATCATAAATGTGCACAGCCTATTGCATTAGGGTGTGCACCCCAAAGCTCAAACATACATGCATGTGTGTAAATATATATATAGGGCAGCAGGGCAATGGACAGTGTCAGTAGGGCAGAGGTTGGTGTCAGTAGTTTATTTTGTTATTACTTTTTTACAAGTGGATATTTCTTTCACGTGGAGTGAAAGAAATATTGTATTTCTGTGTTATCTGGTGAATGACCTATAGCGTGGCCTGAGTTAATGGAGGTTGTATCACCATAGAAGAATGTTGTGATTGTGATACCTTTACTGTGTAGGTTTGATATTGTGGTGTTGTGTTGGCCCTGGGAGTTGCATGGCTGGCTGATCTTATACCTTTCCCTGTGGCTGAGGTGCTTTGTGACTTAATGAAGCACAGTGGACCAACACCAGAAGATAACATGGCTCCTCAAATCAACACAGACTGTGGAAACTTCACACTGGAGTTCAAGCATCTTGCAGTGTGTGCCTCTCCATTCATCCTCCATACACTGGGTCCTTGGTTTCTAAATCAGATGAAAAATTAGCTCTCATCAGAAAAGAGGACTTTGGACCACTGAGCACCAGACCAGGTGTGTTTTTCTTCAGCCCAGGTAAGACGCTTCTAATGTTGTTTGTTGTTCAGGAGTGGCTTGACAAGAGGAAAATGACATTTGAAGCCCATGTCCAAAATCTGTCTGTGTGTGGTGGCTCTTGATGCACTGACTCCAGCCTCAGTCCACTCCTTGTGAAAGTCTCCAACACTTTTGAATGGCATTTTCCTCACAATCCTCTCCAGGCTGCGGTCATCCCTGCTGCTTGTGCACCTTTTTCTTCCACACTTTTCGCTTCCACTTAACTTTCTATTAATGTGCTTTGATACAGCACTTTGAGAACATTCAACTTCTTTTGCAATTACCTTTTGAGTCTTTCCCTCCTTATGGAGGGTGACAGTGATGGCGCAGGAACCCTTTGCATGTGTTATGGCTTAATTAGCTGATTAGAGTTGGAGCCTAGAATATTGCACCTTTTCATAATATTCTAATTTTCAGATTGTCGATTTTGGGTTTTATGAGCTGTAAGCCATAATCACCAAAATTATGACAAATCACAGCTTGAATTACCTTGCTTTGCATGTAATGATTCCTTCGTATATATTAGTTTCACCTTTTAAGTTGCATTAGTGAAATAAATTAACTTTTGCACAATATTCACATTTTTTGAATTTCATCTGTAGCAGATGGAACATTAACCTTAAAATTGTTGGTAAATAAACAAAGTTTGTGACCCACATTAAACGTAGGAGGTGATCTGTAATGTCTGTCAGCAGCCTCATTTTAACAATCCTGAGCCTCCTTCAAAGTCTCAATGAATTTCTCCTGAATCTCTTGTAATGTAATTAATATGTAAGTAATAGGTAGAATTTGATTTGAGATAGGGAGATCAGAAATGCAAATTGGATGATACCCAGTGTTAAGAAAAGGGGACTTTGAGAAGTCGAGCTATGTTTAGAACAGCAAATAGCAAATAAACACTTTTTGACTTAGGAAGATAGTCCACCCAGTCATTCTGAGGAAACAAAATTGCCCAGGTGCAGGAATCAATAAAAACATAGTAACATGTATTTGAAAAAAAATCCACACTTATATTTAAGTAAACAAGGTGTAGCTTAACCATGGAGAGAAGAGGCAGAGTGCGTGGAGACCGATGTACTCTATGAGCAAGCTGTCATACTCATGAGGCAGGACCCACCAGAGGTGCATGGTGGTGGAGGCATGTACGACCATCTATTGCATGTAAAGCAGGCACTGGAAAGGAGAGGGAGCGTATACAATGTGTTTCAGAGGCTCCACCTCCCTTTTCAAATCTCTCTAAAACTGAGTTATTAATTCCCTCCTGCCCGTGCCCCCCTCCATGACTTTTCAATCAAAATTAACAATGCAACCATCAGTCCCTTCCCTCACGCCAGGGTACTAGGTGTAATCCTAGACTCTGATTTGTCATTTCAGCCTCAAGTCCTCAAGTCAGCCTCAAGTCGTTGTCAAAAGTTTGTAGAATTCACCTCCGTAAAATCTCTAAAATGTGCCCCTTTTTAACAAATGAAACCACCAAACTCCTCATTCACTCCCTTCTTATCGCTCGCCTTGACTAGTGCAACTCCTTCTTTTTGGCCTGCCTCTCTATAGGCTATCCCCTCTTCAGTCTATCATGAATGCTGCTGCCAGACTTATCCACCTTACCAACCACTCAGTGTCTGCCAAACCTCTCCTCCCATATCTACACTGGCTCCCGATCACCCAGCAAATTAAATTCAAAGTACTAACCACAACCTACAAAGCCATCCACAACTCTGCCCCTAACTACATAACCAATCTTGTCACCAAACATATCCCAAACCGTCCTCTCTGCTCTTCTCAAGAAGTACTACTGTCAAGCTCTATTGTCTCCTCTTCCCATGCTCGTCTCCAGGATTTCTCCAGAGCCTCTCCCATCCTCTGAAACTCACTACCTCAACCTGTCAGGCTATCTCCTACTCTTGCTACCTTCAGGCAATCCCTGAAAACTCACCTCTTCAGGGAAGCCTATCACGTCTCCAACTAATCTTTTAACACTTCCATCAGCTTATTCCCCACAGTTACAACCTTTTGTACCACCTGCCCCACCCTATTAGATTGTAAGCTCTCCTAAGAAGGGCCCTCTTAATCCTTTTGTATTTTATTGTATTGTAACTGTATTGTCTCCCTGTTATATTGTAAAGCGCTGCGTTGGCGCTATGTAAATCCTGTATAATAATAATAATAATAATAATTGGGGGTGTATGTTTATGTGCACAGGAACTTCAATTGGGGCATCAATGTTGATGCCCCAGTTGAAGTCCCTCTTGGACGAAATGTGTGGGGCTTGGTTTTCACCATTTCTCATATTGCCCCTTTTAATATTTGTGATCACTTTTTATGTAACCTGTGGTTTTATTATAATAAAACCTTTATATTTTTTGACCTGCACCATTGTTCTTTCTCTTCCCCACATGTTGTTTGCAGCCTTCCATCTCTGCCTTGTCCCATCCCCTTAAGGGTCATACCCTTAACCCCCCAATTTATTTGGGGTTGGATACCTTGGATCATTTGGGACATCATTCCAGGACGTTGTGCACCTATGGCCCTCCATTGAAGATTTACTTCACTCGTTGATCCAGTTTGAGGAAGCCAAGCAGATTGTGCCCTGAGAGTGTTCATGCCCGATTGATCTTCTGTCGCTGACAGACAGATCCACACCTTCTGGTAAGCACATTTATATCTTCATTGAGTTTCTGAAATGTTTGCTTGCCTTTGAGGATCCACGTGGTCATTCCACCATTCCTTCGTTCACCAGCTTTTGATGGACTTTACATTGTTATTTTTGGCTGTGTTTGTTTATAACACTTGTTTTTTCATCCACTTCACCTTCATTGTTTTTTGTTACTTTATCACAATTTATTACAGTGATTTGCATTTGTTTCTATTTAGAGATCTCATTGCCTCTATTTTACTTAGCGCTACATTTTTTCCCCACTTATTTATTCTTACATGTGGAGAACACTAGTGTTGAGCAGAATATGCCATATTCGAATTCGCGATATATCTCGAATATATAGTCGAATATTCGACATATATTCGCTAAATACGAATATTCGTGATATTTTTTGGAAATGAAATGATTGCGAATTTTCGCTATCGCGAATGCGAATGCGAATGCGAATATTCGAGAAATGCAGAATGGAGCACTCTGATTGGCACAAAATATTCGTGATATATTACAATATAAAATAATTGCGAATATTCGAGAAATGCGGAATGGAGCACTCTGATTGGCTCAGAATATTCGTGATATATTACAATATAAAATAATTGCGAATATTCGGCAAATGCGGAAGGAGCACTCTGATTGGCTCAGAATATTCGTGATATATTACAATACACAATAATTGCGAATATTCGAGAAATGCGGAAGGAGCACTCTGATTGGCTCAGAATATTCGTGATATATTACAATACACAATAATTGCGAATATTCGGCAAATGCAGAAGGAGCACTCTGATTGGCTCAGAATATTCGTGATATATTACAATACACAATAATTGCGAATATTCGAGAAATGCGGAATGGAGCACTCTGATTGGCTCAGAATATTCGTGATATATTACAATACAAAATAATTTCGAAATTTCGAGAAATGCGGAATGGAGTACTCTGATTGGCTCAGAATATTCGTGATATATTACAATATAAAATAATCGCGCGATATCGCTATTTGCCGAATAATCGCATTGCGATTTTTCGGGAATATAAAATGAGCGCTGCAGCTACTCTGCCCAAGGTCTCTAATCATACCAGCAATGCTTTTAGACGTCGATGGGGATCTCTAGGATGTGATCTGTTCTAAAAAAAAATTGAAAACATTCGAATATTCGAAATAGCGAATATTCGCCGCGATATTCGCGTTATTCGCGAATACTCGAATATGCAATATTCGTAGCGAATATTCGCAATGCGAATATTCGTGAGCAACACTAGAGAACACTGGTTTACTGAACACTGTTGGAATTGCCTAGTAGACCTTGGACAGTTTTACTAAGCTTTAATGCCAAGCATGAGAATGCAAGGCACATTCTTGTGGTGAGTGCGAATCCTTAAGGGTGCAGAATCACAGAAACACAAGTGGTGTGGTGGAAGTATTATATCAAGTTGTTTTGAGAAGATTACATGTTTTTTTTAAGTTTGGAAAAACACTACAATTTATGGACTTGATTTCCAGGTGTGGGTTTTGGGTGACCACTTATGAACACTTGTATATGTTTAGAGATAACATATAATTTGCAGTATATATTTTCTACATTTTCTTTTTATTCTCATGTTTAAAAATGTTTTGACACTTTTTCACATGGTGATTTTGTTTATATTATTTACATGTATTAGATATGTTTATATGATTTATGAACACAGTGCTACAAATTTTTAATTTACATTTTTGCATATAACCCTCTATATACCCCATATTTGTGCCAGGAACAGCTTCGGCAGAACCCTCTGTGCTGAATAATACTAATAGAGCAAAGTTGTGAATTCTTAATTTCTAGATATTCAAGGTCCTACTGTAAATAATAGACTCTATATAGGTGTTTGTAGTTGGGTTGAAGAATTGACTTGATGGATACTGCTGAAAATCAATGGTGGTTCCAGAACTTGCAGCTAAACTTTTTAGTTTCTTGGTTTCTTGGTTTTAGATATGATGGGGAAGGTGTCTGATTTTTATTTGTGTGTATGGCACGCCATGTTTTGTTCAGCAATTACATATTAATTGCCTGTTTTGATGGGCAGCACATCTTATGTACACAGGATCAGAATTTCTGATGAAAAAAGTCAGACGGAATTTTTTCATCGGATATTCCGACCATGTGTGGGCCCCATCGGTCTTTTTTCGTTGGAGTTTAGAAATAGAACATGTTTTATTTTTTTTCCGATGGAACTCCGACGAAGAAAAAAACATGCATGCTCAGAATCAATTCGACGCATGCTCGGAAGCAATTGAGCTTCATTTTTCTCGGCTCGTCATAGTGTTTTACGTCACCGCGTTTTGGATGGTCGGAATTTGGTCTGACAGACAGCTTGAACCAAATTCTAACTAAAAATTCCATCAGAGAGTATACGGACATTTGTAGTTAAATATCTACATGTTTTTCTGCAACTTGTGGTTATTTCATTGCACATTATTTTATCTTTTTCCAGGAGTTTTCATTTGGCAATAATCGGTACTGATAAAAGCTATTTGTTAATGTTTATTTATTACAATTTCGATATACTGAATATGGTATTTTGCTATCATGATAAAAACATTTTAAGTAAATTCTTCATCTGGGTTATGGAAGAGCAAACTAACAAAAAAACAACCAGAGCCTCTTTGCAAAACTCATAGTTCTTAGCTCAACTGTTTGGCCTTGTACACACGAGGGAATTTTTCTGCTGAAAATGGTCCGACGGACCATTTCAGCCGAAAAATCCGCTCGTCTGTAGGGGCAAACGGACAGTTTTGGACAGATTCCTCCGGCGGAAAAGTTTCAAAGCATGCTTTGAAATTTTTCCGCGAGAGAGCTGCCCGTCGGATATGTCCGCTGGTTAGTACGCCTAACCAGCGGACATATCTGCCCGCACATGCGTCGTATCCTGTGAATGAATCCGACGCATGCACGCGGAAGTGTTTTACTTCCTGGTGCGGTGACGTGGCAGCGTCAACGTCACCGCTGCGTCACCGCGCTGTCCTCCGGCGGGGAATTTGATCCGATGGTGTGTACAGCCATCGGATCAAAATAGCCCGGCGTAAATATGCGCTGTAAACGGTCCGGGGACTGTTTACAGCGGATAAATTACATTGTGTGTACAAGGCCTTTCTGTCACATAGCCTGCATTAAATCATTGACAGATATAATAAGCTTTATTGGGTGATTTATTTCTGTCTTTCAATATAGGACACAAGAAATAATAGCTGCTAAAATTTGGTATGTCATTGGAAAGAAAGGGGGAAAATCAGGGACACGTCTTCATTTAATAGCTGCTTTCATTAAGTCATTAAGTGGAGCATGCTTTATTATTACTCAGCACTTTGTATCCCAACCATATATTATGCCTACCACTGAGGCTATCTGATGTTGAGTACATCTGTTACTTTCTCCTCTAGCTATGTGACATCTCCTCACTGCAAGATGCCTTTCCTATCTGTTAGACATAACGTATAACATCACTTCAACAGCACACATTTTTACTTAAACGTAATTTAGTATTAAGATACTGTATTATAAATGTGTAGGTAATCATCTTATTATTTTAGCTGCTAGGTGAATAATAACGTTGTTGTTAAAATTTCACTTTGATAAGCTACAAGTCATATGGTCCACACCTCTGTTTGTAAATTGATGCTGTATCGCTCTTGATTTAGGGTGCATTGATGCTTTTTTTTTTCCTCTCTGGTCTGTAAGATATGCTCTTGTTAAAAGATGGTAAAACATTTCATAAATAAAGAATAATAAAAAAATTCAAAACTGTATTATTTTTATTTATCATATGCCACTACGAGATAAAATTTCCATGCAATAAATGTATTGAAGTGGACCTGCATTCCAATTTATTTATTTTTGTCCATTGAGCAACACAGGAAGCTGTTACTGTATACTGGCAGATACACAAGGATTGAACATCGGCAAACAATAACCATAGGTCAGGCCAGGATAACACCTTGTACTACCAGCATGTCTAATTTTTTTGTTAAAGGGGTTGTAAAGACAAAAATATTTTCCTCTTAAATTAAAGTCTGACAGTAGCTGATAAAGTAAAAAATAATCTTTTGCATTATAACTAGTTTGATACCTGTTGAAATCAAGCCGTTTTATTCACCTCTGTCACTCCTGAATTGTTGTTCTCACTGACTTCCTGGTTTGCGGTGCGCATTCATTCTTGCTACATCACAGCCTAATGAGAACTACAGTTCCCATTAGGCTTAGCCTCCATGCCTGTGAGGGATAAGAGAGCATCTTCACGCAGGGCTGTAGTCATAGGGAGGGGGTGAGAACATTCTGCTTTCCACCATGCAAAACAGCTCAGGTGCTGGTGGAAAGCAAGAAGAGGAGAGACAGGAAATGGCATTTTCAAACCTGGATTACTGTATTTTGGAGGTCAAAAGGAAAAACGAGGTAAGTGATATTTAAATGCTCTAGCTTACAGCAATCAATTGATCTAATAAAAAACAAACCTTTATTGTTCCTTTAATGGATATACTTCAGTTATATTTCAGACAGGAGGCTCATATCTTGCATTAACTTTCTTTAATAATGCTCATAGCAGAATTCCAGAATTCAATACTATTAAGAAAAATTCACAAAGAGAACTTTACTACAAGTCCCAGAATCCTTAGGACCCGAAACCCCTCCCCTAGGAGACCCTATATAACTCTTGCACGTAACCAGGAACTTCCTATTTCTTTCTGCTCATGGCCAGTTAAGTACCCTTTTTATTGTCTTGTTGTTTGATTTTTATTCTGTTTCACTGTGTTGTTTGGCGGTGTCAGCGCTAGTTGCGCTTCGTTTTTTATTTTGTGCCAACCTGTTCTGGGGATTCGTGTCATGCCTTTTCCCCTGCTTGTGCGCTTTTCCCTGGGCTCCATTCTACCTCAGGGCAATTCGGGCCCTTTCTCGTAGGAGGGGGCGGGCCGATCTCCCTCCTAGCCACACCTGCGCTCGTTCGACCAATCACAGCGCGCCGGTGATGTCACTGTGACGCGCCGAGCGCCGGACCTGCTCACCGCTCTCCTCACCGCAGCATTCGGCGGCTGATCGTGAGGTGAAAGGTGCTGTGTGTGGGTTGGCTGCTGAGTGCACCTTTTATATCTCCCCCTCTATCTTTCCCTACAAACGGCCGTGCACTGTAGGTGCACAGTAGTCTATCCAAAGATATATATAGTTACATCTCAGGCAACCTGATAGGAAAACGGAGCACTGTAATCAGTGGTCTGTGGTTCTGATTGCCTGATCAGTTACTTCTAGAATTTAAAGTGGGGCAATGGCAGAAGGTTCCAGGAACCTGGCATTACATGGAGCGGAACAGGGGATCGTCCCTGAGACTCCACAGTTGCTCACAGCTGCTCAAATTCAGGAACTCAATAGCAAGTCTATTCAAGCAGCGCTAGCTTCTACTGTGACCAACCCTTTACCTCATCCTGAGGCAGTGAAAGTGGGTAAAGTCTCTTGCAAGAGGAAACATTTATCTACCCATATCGACTCCCCGGCAGGGGAAGTAAAACTCATGCTTGAGGCAGGACCCTCCTCGGCCTGCCGACCCAGCCATCCGAACAATGAGCGACCCTTGACAAACAAGGAGATCCCTAATAAAAAAAATATTTCTGCCCGCCGGGTTAAACCGGACTCGTTTAACGAGGAATCAGACGAGGATTCACCCGACGGATCTCAGATCCTTACATCGGATGATTCCGACTCAGAAATGGAGGCTGCTGGGCACATGGTTCCTGAAATGGAAGTCAACACAGACTTGCCGTCTGAGACTATTTTGGACTCTCTGGGTGAGCCATTTTTTAACCCTGAAAGTATCACGCACCCTAGGTCAGGGGACTGGGCCCCGCTTCCGCAAGTGTCACAATATGTGGAGCATTGGGTCAGGAAGATCCTAGATAGGACAAACCGCAATAAACTGAGGGCAGAATGTCCCAGGCCATTCGTTCCCCATAAAGTGGCCGTCACGCCAGAGATTGATCCGATACTTCTTAAGTATCTTACAAAAACGGGCAAGTATGCTAAAAAGGGCATTGAGCGTTCCTTTAAGTCGATCCAAGATCGCATCTTAGATCTTCTGGGACCCCTAACCAAGATTTTAAACTTGTCTGAACAGGCAGCCACCACCGATGAGCCGGTGGATTTACTGCAGTTACGGGGTTGGGCCCAGCGGGCCATATGCCTTTTAGGCTCAGCCAATACGACCTGCGCCATTGAACGGCGCAGGTCCATTTTGATGAAGCTGGACCCACAACTTTCTCACCTAGCAGAGTCTGAGTCAGGTCCCTCGGCCGAGGGCCTCCTATTCGGCGAGGATCTAATGAAAAATATAAATACGTTTGTGGGTCTGTTCAACAGCCTGGACAAGGCCCAATCCTCTCTGAAAACGTCCGGTTCGGGTACCCGGGTTTTTGCCAGGGCCGGCAGAGGTAGAGGCCGTTCTGCCGGCCGCGCCAATTACTATAGGGCCTACTCAAGGGCTCCCACTCAGGCCTTTTCGCCTACGCAGCAGCAGTACCCAACTACTCTGGCACAACTAGCACCTTTCTTCCCTCCTAGAGGATGTCCATGGAGAAGTCGCGGCGGCAGAGGCTTCCCGAGATCCCGACCTCCTATCGGTGAGTGTCCCACACCATATTCACATACCGATAGGGGGCAGACTGAAACATTTTACCCACGCCTGGTACATGATTACGGCAGACGATTGGATTCTGTCCGCAGTTCAGGGCTACCAGATAGACTTCATGACACAACCTACCATGACTGTGGCCCCGCACCCCATTCAATTCTCAGAACGCAGCGTAAACCTCATAGACATGGAACTACGGGACCTAATCGCAAAACACGCTGTCATAGAGGTAGATCCCGTGTCTCCGGGATTCATAAACAACCTTTTCCTGGTTCGGAAGAGGGACGGTGGATATCGTCCGGTAATAAATCTAAAACACCTGAACCAATACGTGGTTTATCATCACTTCAAGATGGAGGGTATCCACATGCTGAGGGACCTTCTAGTCCAGGGGGATTGGCTCGTAAAGATAGACTTAAAAGATGCCTATCTAACGGTACCAATGCACCGATCCTCCCAAAAGTATCTGAGATTCAGATGGCGGGGTCATACGTGGCAGTTTACCTGCCTTCCCTTCGGCCTTTCATCGGCTCCTTGGTGCTTTACCAAGATAATGAAACCGGTGATCGCCATGTTACGTCGCAGGGGAGTACGTCTGATAATCTATCTAGACGATCTACTCATTCTGGCTCGCTCGAAGTCTCAAGCCGAAATGCACAAACGTTGGGCGATATCTCTCCTGCAAGGTCTAGGTTTTCTCATAAACCACAAAAAATCTGTGCTATCTCCGGCCCAGGAGATGGAGTTCTTATGGTTTTCAGTGGACACCAGACAAGCGGTTTTACGCTTACCGCACCACAAAATGGTTCTGATTTGGAAGGAAATCAGGGCGGTTTTGCACAAACGGCAAATATCGCTCAGACTTCTGTCTCGTATAGTCGGACTGTTGTCGGCATCCATTCAGGCTATTTTCCCTGCGCCTCTTCACTACCGTGCCCTTCAACGCCTAGGAGCTCTACACTTGTGTCAAGGCCTTCGGTACTTGGACAAAATCACTCTTTGTCCGGACTCGGAAGCGGAACTCCGATGGTGGCTCCACTACGCCCTAGAATGGAATGGGAAAACCATTTTCAGCCCTCGACCGGACATTGTTTTGGAATCGGACGCGAGTCGCCTAGGCTGGGGAGCTCGCTGCGGCCCGGACTCCACAGGAGGGACGTGGTCCGTAGAAGAGTCCTCTCTCCATATCAACGCGTTGGAACTCCTGGCGGCATATTTCGCTGTCAAGAGTTTTCTCTCGCAGAGATCCAATTGTTGCGCTCTCTTACGCTTAGACAACGTAGCTGCGGTGCAATATATCAATTGCTTGCACGAAATCCAAACGATTGGCGGATATTGCTTCCGAACTTTGGAATTTCTGTCTCTCACGCAACATTACCCCTGTAGCGGAGTACATCCCGGGAGTATCCAATTGGGTGGCAGATTGGAACTCCCGTCATCTGTCCGATTCCAGCGACTGGACCTTGGACAGATCAGTGTTTCTGACGTTACACGACCTCTGGGGCCCATTGCATACGGACCTTTTCGCTTCCCTGTCTCAATCGACAACTGCCGAGTTTATACAGTTGGAGACCGGATCGGGAAGCCGTGGCTGTAGACGCGTTCCTGTAATGGTGGCCAGACGGCCTACATTACGCTTTCCCTCCCTTCTCAATGATCACCAGACTACTTCTCCATGTAGTCATCATGAGATCCACAGTGATCCTGATCACTCCTTGGTGGCCGACCCAACCATGGTTTCCTCTGGCCTTGGGGATGTCGGTCGACTATCCCAGGCTCCTTCCCCACTCGACTCACCTCCTGTCCAATCCTTCCAAGGGTCCACATCCTTTACTTCTGGAGGGCAGTCTACCCCTCCTCGCATGGTTAGTCTCGGGGTGCCAGAATCTAGTACTGAGCTTTCAGAATCAGCTAGAGACCTCCTCGCCTTGGCCTGGGCCCCCGGGACTAGATCGGCTTATCGATATGCCTGGGGGTTGTGGGCTCGTTGGTGTGATCAACGACAAATTGATCCCATTCAGGCCCCTGTCTCCACGGTTGTAAATTACCTTGCGGAGTCCTACGCTTCGGGCAAAGCATATAGCTCCTTAAATGTCTATAGATCCGCCATTTCAGCATATCACTGCCCGGTCGATTCCCTCCCCATAGGAAAGCATCCTTTGGTGTGTCGCCTCCTCCGCGGTGCGAAATTCAATCGGCCTCCCCGGCCCCGTTATTCCTCCACTTGGGACGTCTCCAAGGTCCTTTGACTGTTTTCTTCCTGGGAGGACAATGACCTCCTGCCTTTGAAACTGTTATCCCTAAAGCTCACCACTCTTTTATGCCTAGCCTCTATCAAACGTATCTCGGATGTGAGAGCCCTGGATGTTTCCAGACGACAATTCTCTCCGGAAGGAGGGAGATTCTCGGTAGTACGCAGGACCAAAACCCATTTGCACTCGGTTTTCTACCCATTTTTCCCGGCCCATCCTCGACTATGTGTTGTTCGATGCCTACAAGCATACGAAACTCTCATGGCTCCTCTTTGCCCTTCAAATTTTTCACAACTCCTGATCTCATTCGTGCAACCTCACCATCCGGTGACTTCTGCCACTTTGGCTAGATGGGTGCGCTCTGTCATGGACATGGCGGGGGTAGATGTCTCTCTTTTTGGCGCACACTCGACCAGGGGGGCGATGGCCACTAAGGTGGTTTCCACAGGGGGCTCTCTATCAGACCTTTTACTAGCAGCTGACTGGTCGTCTGAATCGACCTTTTGCGAGTTTTACTTTAGACCAGAGAATCATGCCTCTCTATCTGTACTGACCTCTTGACCGTGGTACTCTGACTCGTCTAGGGCTTACTTCGGCCGTCTGGGGGTCTTACTTACATGTATTTATATAGAAATACTATAGGCTTACACGTTTGTGGTATGTGATACGTTTACTGTTGCATGATCTATGACTAGTGCTTTAAACATGCAAGATATGAGCCTCCTGTCTGAAATATAAATGGAGATTTTCCTAGCTGGTGACGGAAAATATTAGTTATATGAAGACAGGAGGCGAGTATCTTCCCACCCTACCCACCCTATGATGCATATTCTTTATCGTTTCAGGATACTGAAGCTCTGCACATAGTTCTGGTTACAGTTTGAAGATGCACCTCTGGACCCCGTTGGGCCGAAGTTAGTTGCGCTCTCGGTTGAAGCGCTTTATGTTGAAGAATAATGGGATACGAAGTTTCTACGCCAGGATTCGCGAAGCCTAGAGGTTGTTATATGTGGATCACGGGTTCCGGTCCTGGTTGCCGCAGAAGGTTTGGACTTTTGTTCCAGCAGTTGGAGTTACACCTGGGGGTATTCGCATCCAGAAAGAGGAAGTTCCTGGTTACGTGCAAGAGTTATATAGGGTCTCCTAGGGGAGGGGTTTCGGGTCCTAAGGATTCTGGGACTTGTAGTAAAGTTCTCTTTGTGAATTTTTCTTAATAGTATTGAATTCTGGAATTCTGCTATGAGCATTATTAAAGAAAGTAAATGCAAGATACTCGCCTCCTGTCTTCATATAACTAATATTTTCCGTCACCAGCTAGGAAAATCTCCATTTTTGCTGTGTAAAGACTAAGCTATTATTTATTGGAACTTTTTTCCTTCTTCAATTCATTTTTAATTAAGACTCTTCTGTACATTAGTTCTGTGACATTGTCTGTTGGATTGCAGCTTTAGGGCATGATCATCCTCAGCCTTCCTTTTGTCGTACTATGTCTAGACCCTGACTGACTGGAAACTGCAGATATTTCCTTTAAGTGACCTGGGGTATTGGTCTCTGCATGGGGTTTCCAAATTCTCTTCAGGTATAAAGCCACTTGCACTGCCTCTGTATTTGTCCTGCGTCTTAAAGCTTACTTAGTAAGTGACCCAGTTGGGTGAAACACTGTGAGCTACGACATTTGCATAAATCATTGGGCACCTTTTTTCCCCGTTTCAAGTGGGTATTGCTGCAAAAAAGGTTAATGCAATGATATTGAGTGCTGGTTTCATCCACATGCATTCCATGCTCTCTTTCCCACAAAAATCATTGAATACACATCTCCCCACTTCTGCTCCTGCTTGCAAAGAGCCATTCAAAATTATTTTTGTTCATCTACGGTGACCTAAAGGATCACTAAAGGAAACATTTTTGTTTGCTGAAATTACTGTTTACAGGGTATAGAGACATAAAAGTTAACTGATTCCTTTTAAAAATGATTAAAAATAGATAAAAATCAATCATATAATATGCCTCTAGTTTCACTTTCGTTTTTAAAAAGGTTTTGTGTTTATGTTTAGTAGAGAGAGAGAGACAGAACAAAAACAAACAAATCCAGGGCAGTGTTTTGTTTTTAAATTGAATCCCAGGGCAGTGTTTTGTTTTTAAAATTAATCTGATTGGGTCTGAGGAGTTTTAGAGACACAGCTTGGACCACAGTGAAAAGCTGCCATGAGATTTTTCATAAGAAGCCAGACAAGCAGGAAGTGTGGAGATCAGAGAAGTATTACAGCTACTTCAAAGCAAAAACGAACAATGAAAATATAAAAACAGCACTGCATTAAGGTAAAGGAAGCTATTTAGCTAAAAAAAAAAATTCCTTTAGTGATCCTTTAAGTAACCTTTGGCCATACAACCCATACTTGCTACCAGCTGTTTGGATTCCATGTGCCCTTGCCTCTTACCCTAAAACTGTACATTACTCTTTGCTTCTAGACATGGGGCAAACAGTCCGACTGTATTGGGTATCCCCAGTTTACTTTCTACTAGCTCCTTGGATCCTGCAGGGTGCCTACTGATGGAGCCAATATCGGCAGCTTAGAGTCATGTTGCCTTCTGCTTTTGGAGTCAGCTTAATGTTTGCAATCCTCCTTATCTCCCTCAGCATTTATTCACAGTTCTCCAATAATGCCTTCTAAATAATACCATCTGAAGAAGAAGCTGTTGCTTCGAAACACGTTACCACTCATTATACATCAGCACACCAAAAAAAAGAATAGAAATAACAATGAAGCAAAGGTAGTATTTAGAACACACATGGATTCTGGATATAGTCTGACAATTAGAATTAGCTACGCTTATATCAGGTGGATATAAGATGATTGGGCGGGGGGGGTGGGGGGGGAAGAATAAATAGGGAGGAGAAAAGGGAAGGGATAGGGGTGGGGGGACGGAGGGGGGTCTAGGTGCAGCAAAAAAGCAGGTGGTCAAGATTCTCGAGAGTTAAGATAGAGCACGTTTATCCTTATAAAAAAAAAAGGGGGTAAAATTTAAAGATCTACGGGTAGGAGTGTAATAAGTTAACATGAAAAAGGGAAGGTGCTTACGTGTAATCAGTTTTCAGATACAGTGAACCTACAGGGGACCCGGATTAATTCAACTCATTAGCAATTGGTAGTCAATTTAAAAATTATCCAGGGTTGCCAAGTATCGTGAAAGTTTGTTGAACATTCTCTACTCATAGCTATCAGCTCCTCTATCTTGTATATATACTGAACTCTGTCTAGCCACTCTCTAAGGGATGGGCTTTTGCTTGACTTCCAGTACAGGGGGATTAAGGTTTTTGCTGCCGTTAGCAAGTGTCTTGTGAGCGACTTTTTGTAGTTGCTAATTGATAAGCGGTTTACATGAAGGAGACATGCTGCAGCATCTAATGTAATGTCTGTATCCGTGATCGATTTGGTCCAAAGTATAACCTGGGACCAGTAATCAAGAATTGGGGGGCAAGACCACCAGACATGCACTAGAGAACCTGTATCTCTATTACAGCGCCAACAGACGTCTGAGGCAGATGGGGACCATTTCTTGATTTGCACAGGAGTTATATACCAGTGTGTGAGAAGTTTGTAAGATACTTCCTGGAACCGTGTACTTAAAGAGCATTTGTGTGCGAACACATTAGCTTTCCTCCATTGGTCTTCGGTTATTTTAATGTGTAATTCCCTTTCCCACCCAGTCTTATGCCTAGATTGTGGTTGTTTGTGGGATTGGCAAAGCCAGGAGTAGGCTAACAAAGTTGTTTTAAGAGTCGGGGAACCCTCCAGGCATATTTGCTCAAGTTGGGTAGGGGACCTGCAGTATTCTGATTTGTGTTTGCCGTTCAATAGTAAGTTTTGTGTCTGGAGATAGAACCAGAATCCAGGGAATGATTCCCCTAGCTCTGATTTCAGCATCTGAAGCGTCTTGATTTTGTTTCCTGAGAGGCATTGCATGGCTAGAAGTTTTGGTGTGGCCAGGGGAGAACCAGGGAATTTTATGCCTAAGCCAGGGGGGAAATCTGGATTGTCTGTAATTGGGGTTAGTGGGCCTGGTACAGAGGCCAAGTCGTAGGACGAGACTGTTCCATGCCATACTGCTAGTGTAGTGGCTACTAGTGGATGTGGTATTCCAGTAGTCCGTCTTGAGCTTATGGACCAGGGAAGAAAGGAAATAGAATTTGTGTGACTAGTTGTTTCCAGTCTGACCCAGTCTTTGGTAGAGGAGTGACAGTGCCAGTCTATGATTCTCGTGATGTGGGCGGCCACATAGTATTTTCTGAAGTCTGGAAGACCTATACCGCCTCCGAGTTTAGGGAGAGTAAGGTGTGAGAAGCTGAGTCACGATTTTTTACCTGCCCATAAAAATTTCAATTGTAAGCTTTGAAGCTTAGTAAAAAAGGAGGAGTGTAGTTTGATTGGCAGAGCATTAAAATAGTAGAGCAATCTCGGTATGACCGTCATTTTTAGTATTGAGGCCCTTCCAAACCACGAGAACCACTTGGGGGACCATCTCCGTAAGTCTTTAGCAATGGATTGCAGGAGCGGTGTAAAATTTGCGGCGAATATACCGTCAATCGTCGGTGTCAGTCTGATTCCTAAATATTTAAGATTCTTCTGTTCCCATTTGAAATTGAGATTACTTTTCAAAAGTTCGTATTCATTGGGTTTGAGGGACAGGTTGAGTGCTTCTGACTTGCTGTTATTAATTTTAAAGTTGGAAATGTAACTAAAGGAAGCAAAAATATTTACCAGATTGGGTATGGAAATATGAGGTCTAGAGATAAAAAAGAGTAGGTCGTCTGCATAGGCGGCAACCTTAAATTCTCTATTTTGTATGGGGAAACCTCTTATATCTCTTGAATTGTGTATAGATCTAATCAGGGGCTCCAGGGATAGGATAAACAAATATGGGGAAAGTGGGCATCCCTGGCGCGTACCATTTGTGATTTTTACAGGGTCCGAGAGAATATTGTTTACTTTGACCAGAGCTTGAGGATTGGTGTACAGGGCACCTATCCAGCCGAGCATATTTTCCCCTAATCCTACATGCGAGCAGGTAGCCATCATATAGTCCCAGGAAACCCTGTCAAAGGCCTTCTCCGCATCAGTCGACAGGAGAAGGCCCTCGATTCCCATTTGTTTGGTATAGTGGATCATGCTCAAGGCTTTAGCAATGTTGTCCCTTGCCTCACGCCCTGGCATAAATCCCACTTGTTCTGGGCCAATGATCTTTCTAAGCTATACAGTGTATAAATATATGTACAACTCCTAGGGATGTATATATATTCTCTACACACTGTAAATTAAGCTAAACTGACTAGCCTGCCTGCCTGCTCTATCTAGCTATCTAAAAAGACTATGGGCCAGATTCAGGTAGAGCGCATCTTTGTGCCGACGTAACGTAACGCATATACGTTCCGCCAATGCAAACTAGTGAGGCAAATACAGTATTCACCAAGCACTTGCTCCTAAGTTTGCGCCGGTGTAACTTAAATGTGAAGGTGCAAGTAGGTGTAAGTGGAAGTGGGTGTGACCTTATGCAAATGATGGTCTAAGCCAGGATCTGACACTTACGCCGGCCTATCATACACGGAGCATGCTCAGTGACCTCGGTGTCTGATCGCTTCCCTGTGAGCATGCTCACAACTACCCCGGCCCAACTTCCTGAGATATGCATATTTAAATAGGAAATCAATGGCCGCACAAGATGCGCCCAGCGTAAATATGAGCCTAAGTTATGCCGCCACAGGAAGCCTATTTTCAGGCGTATCTAGTTTTGTGGGTACACTTTACACTTACGCGGCGTATCTCGAGATATGCCGGCATATCTCTACCTGAATCTGGCCCTATCTCTCTGTCTCTCTGACTGCTTTCATTGACAAGCCGGAACACACTACACGAGGCAGCCCAGCAGGCGGCCTTATATAGTGTGGGGCGTGTGCCAAAGCCCTGAGCCATAATTGGCCAAAGCCACCAGGCGCTGTGATTGGCCAAGCATGCGGGTCATACAACATGCTTGGCCAATCATCAGCGCGTAATGCCGCAGTGAATTATGGGCCGTTTTGCGTCACTCGAATTTGGCGCGAACGACCGATTTTGTTTGAAATTCGTCGAACGTACGAACAGACAATGTTTGAGTCGAACACGCGTTCGTATCGAACGCAAAGCTCATCCCTACTTTCAGGTTTTGCATAGTGATGAGGTGGTATTGAGGCCCAGGATTTTGTTCATGGCAGGTAGTTTTCATGTCAAACAGGACATTGTCCATTCATTACTCTGTATGAATCCAGCTCACCAAAATAACTTTTCCTCCATTGTCCAGATGTAGAACTTGGTGTGAGAGTCTGTCTCTCAGACACTGCTTCTTTCAGAAAGACCTATTTCCTTTTTGTCATTTTGGATGGACTCTGAAGGGTGCAACTACTTCTCATTACACCATCACTAGGTGGCTTAAACATATTATCTATCAAATATCTTTCAAGTATCTGGTTTTAAACACTAGGGGCCAGATCCACAGAGAGAGTACGCCAGCGTATCTACTGATACGCCGGTGTACTTTCAAAGTTCCTGCGTCGTATCTTTAGTTTGAATCCTCAAACCAAGATATGATGGCATCTGGGTTCGATCCGACAAGCGTACGCCTTCGTACACCTTCGGATCGTAGATGCAATACTTCGGCGTCCGCTGGGTGGAGTTCTCGTAGTTTTCCACGTCGAGTATGCAAATTAGTTTTTTCCGATGATCCACGAACGTACGCACAGCCGTCGCGTCTCTAGTCGGCTTTTTCCGGTGTATAGTTAAAGCTGCTTTTTTGCGGCCTATAATTAGACTTGCCATGTTAAGTATGGTCGTCGTTCCCGCGTCGAAATTTTTTATTTTTTTTTAATTTTGCCTAAGTCGTCCGTGAATAGGAATGTACGTAATTTACGTTAGTAAAAAAAATAACGTTGTTGCGACGTAATTTAGCGCAATGCATGGCAGGAAATTTCTGAATGGAGCATGCGCAGTTCGATCGGGTGGGGACGCGCTTCATTTAAATGAATCACGCCCCCTAATCGCCGATTTAAATTCCGCCGCCAGAAATACACTACCCCGCCGTAACTTACGGCGCAAAATCTTTCAGGATTCTAAATTACGCCAGGTAAGGTATGGCGGCGTAGTGTATCTCTGATACGCTGCGCCGATCTATTTCTATGTGGATCTGGCCCTGGGTTCCTCCTTTTTTGTCAAAACACACTCATAATAGATCTGTGAGTGTCTTTTAGGCTTTTTGGCTTCAAGCAACTGTTTTCCAGATTTGCAAGGCTACCATATAATTATATATAACCCAAAATTGCAGCGCTAAAATAGCAAGTAATAAAAACAAAATACAAAATAAAAAAAACTGTGATAAGTCCATGAGAACATCTAAAATATACATTTTCAAAACCGTGAGGAAATCCAACATAAATAAAGTTCTTAAATATACGCGACTCAGTGATGATAAACAATTGAACACCAAAAGTGCACCTTCCACCGTGAAAAAGAGAAAGTCTGTTCCCTTACCAGATGACTAGACTCCAAGTTATAGGAGCCTAGTAAAGTGTGGATGAGTGTAATACATACGATACGTCCTTTGGATATAAAACAGGATGATGGAAGTATCAATACAGATGGCTGCTCTCTCAATTTTTCTCTCCCAAGTACAATAAAATAAAGGAGAAGACGAGCACCAGCATAGCATAAAACCATGACAGTTTATTCAGATAGCAGAGGTCCAAACAGACAAGGTTAAAACTGTTTCCAAGGTAAAAAACAGTCTGCAGATCACATAAGAACTAGCGTGGTGATAATTAGCATAGACTCCAACCTACTAGTTTCGTCATAACTGACAGCATTGGGGGTATATAAGTATATATGTATCTATAAACGTATTATATACCATCAGTTATCTTATCAATATCTCAATTTAGATATCAGTGCAGGTAATTCTAAATCATAATTTATAAATACATAAATACAAATTAACTAGTTTTAAGGGTTTATGCTAGTTCTCTTTCAGGAAATGTTCTCTTCTTGCACTCATGCGCATGTATTTTTCGACTATATTGCACACTATATTATATTGCACACATGATTTTCCCATCATTGATTAGAAAATCATTTGCTTTTCCAAAAATTTCCAACTTGCCCGATCAATCAAATTAGATGGCTGCATGAAAATCGGCCATTGCTGCAGCCTACTAATGGTGCGAAATTCCAACAAAAATTCTTAAATAAGATTTTCTAAAGAAAATTCTTTTAGAATTGACCCTTGTATGGCTGGCCCTATGCCGCGTACACGACCGTTTTTAATGTCATGGAAAAAACAAAGGGCCAGATTCAGAGAGCCATTACGCCTGTCTAACTGGTGTTAGACAGGAGTACTTTCAAATTACGCGCGGCGTATCACTAGTTTGAATCCTCAAACCATGATACGGCGGCGTTGGGCTTCGATCTGACAGGCTTACGTCTTCGTACTCCTTCGGATCTACGCTGCAATGTTTTTGCGGCCGCTGGGTGGAGTTTGCGTCGTTTTCAGTGTCGGGTATGCAAATTAGCTTTTTCCGGCGATCCACAAAGTTACGAGCGTCGTTCACAATCGCGTACGTCATTTTTTTGCTACGTAAAGTTAAACCAGCTATTAGCTGGTCTAACGTTACGCGGCCCATGTTAAGTATGGCAGTCGTTCCCGCGTCGACTTTCAATTTATTTTTTATTTTTTACGTAAGTCGCTCGGGAATAGGAATGTCCGTAAACGACGCTACTCAAACAACGAATGACGTAACAACGTGATTTCGCGCAATGCACGGCGGGAAATTTCTGAACGGAGCATGCGCAGTTCGATCGCCGCGGGAACGCGCCTAATTAAAATGCCTCACGCCCCCTATTCGCGTAGTTTGATTCCGCCGGGAGAAATACACTACGCCGCTGTACCTTACGGGCCAAAATCTCTCTGAATTCCTCGTAGAGCCAGGTAAAGTACGGCGGCGTAGAGTATCTCTGATACTCTGCGGGAATCTAATTCTACCTGAATCTGGCCCAAAGTTTTTCTCAACGTGATTCTTGTCAAGCCTGCCTTGCATACACGCGATCGTGAAAAAAAATGCTTGAGCAAAGTGCGGTGACGTACAGCACGTACAACGCCACTAAAGGGGAAGTTCCATTCAGATGGCACCACCCTTTGGGCTGCTTTTGCTAATTTCGAGTTAGTAACATCTTGGTGAGAGACGATTCGCGCTTTTCATGCTTTTCAGTTACAGCGTGACGAATGTGCTATCTCCATTACAAACGCTAGTTTTACCAGAACGAGTGCTCCTGTCTCATAACTTGCTTCTGAGCATGCACGTTTATTTCCCCGTCATTAAAGCCTACACACAACCGTTTTTCACGATGTGAAAAACGACAACGTGAAAAACAACGAGAAAAATTTGAGCATGTTTTAAATTTTTAATGGCCATTTTTCACATCGAGAAAAATGCTCTGGAGCCTACACATGATTGTTTTTAATGACTAATTTGGGACCAATTTAAAAAATTCTGTTTTTCTCATCATGAAAAACAGTCGTGTATGCTGCATTAGGCTTTCTATGTAGAGCCACACCAGATTTTGCACTCTCCAGTCATAGGCTGCGTACACACGATCAAATTTATCTGCTGAAACTGGTCCGACGGACCGTTTCAGCAGACATCTCCGATCGTGTGTACGGGCTAGCGGACAGGTTTGTCCATCGGACAAATTTCAAAGCATGCTTTGAAATTTGTCCGCTACAAACCTGTCCGTCGGATCTGTCCGCTGATTAGTACACTAACCAGCGGACAGAACTGTCCGCGCATGCGTCGAATTGATTCAACGCATGTGCGGAAGCATTTTATTTCCGGTTTGGTGACGTGGCGGCGTCAATGTCACTGTCACGTCACCGCGTTCCCTGGCCGAGGGGATTTTCATCCGATGGTGTGTACAAACCGTCGGACGAAAATCCGGAGGAGACATTTTCGCTGGAAACGGTCCGTCGGACATGTTTCAGTGGACATGTCCCTCCGTGTGTACGCGGCCTGAGTAAATCAACCCCATGGCCACTTATTTTTTTAGGTATTGAAAATATTCATGCAATGGCGAGATTAAATCGGAATTTCACCCTAAATATAAGCCCTCCCATGTGATCCAGCATACTGGCGTCAGCGCCAGTATGCTGTTTTTTTTTTTAAATCCATGTACTTACTGTCTTATGCAGAATTTTATTTTTTTTACCCCGCGGTGGACGGCGCCAGTATAGCGCGTCACATCTTACGAAAGTACCCGAAAAGGACTCGGGTAATCTCGGCGAAAATGCGGCGCCTGCGCACAGACCTAGGAGCTGACTGCGCAGGCGCCGTGTTTCTCCGAGTCCTACGGCTATGGCGCGTCACGCCCTCCGAAAAACGCCGAAATAGGACTCGGAGAAATACGGCGCCTGCGCAGTCAGCTCCTAGGTCTGTGCGCAGGCGCCGCATTTTCACCGCGATTACCCGAGTCCTTTTCGGGTACTTTCGTAAGATGTGACGCGCTATACTGGCGCCGTCCACCGCGGGGTAAAAAATATAAAATTCTGAATAAGACAGTAAGTACATGGATTTAAAAAAAAAAAAACAGCATACTGGCGCTGACGCCAGTATGCTGGATCACATGGGAAGGACTTATATTTAGGGTGAAACTCCGCTTTAAGTCAGAAAACTTTAGAATGAGAGGAGTTTTGGATCCATAAATTGGGAGTCGAAGTGGGTAATAGTGACATATAAAGATAATAATGCTAGAGTGAGCTTTTTGCATTTGTCCTACTTAAACATAAGTGACTAATATAGGAAATTAATGGTTTGGAAAGATGGGTTTAAAGTGGTTCTAAAGGCAGAAGTCTATGCATTCAGATAAAACAAAAACGTCTGTGTTCAGCAGCCCCCCTCAGTCTCCTATTACTTACCTGTACCCCATCTCGATCCAGCAATGTTGCACAAGAGTCTCGGCTGTCCGGGACTCTCTCTCCTCATTGGCTGACACAGCAGCAGCATTGTCTCCCGCTACTGTCAATCAAAGTCAGTGAGACAATGAGGAGAGAGATGGGATGGGGCCGAGCCACAGCTCCGTGTCTGAATGGACACATAGAGCAGCGGCTTGGTTCAGGTGCCCTCATAGCAAGCTGCTTGCTGTGGGAGCACTCAGAAGGAGGGAGGGGAAGGAGTGCCAGTTAGGGCCCCGAGACGAGGAGGATCTGGGGTGCTCTGTGAAAAACCACTGCACAGAACAGGTAAGTATAACATGTTTGTTATTTAACCACTTAAGACCTGGACCAAAATGCAGGTAAAGGACCAGGCCCCTTTTTGCGATTCGGCACTGCGTCGCTTTAACTGACAATTGCCCGGTAATGCTACATGGCTCCCAAACAAAATTGGCGTCCTTTTTTTCCCCACAAATAGAGCTTTATTTTGGTGGTATTCGATCACCTCTGCGGTTTTTATTTTTTGCGCTATAAACAAAAATAGAGTGACAATTTCGAAAAAAATGCAATATTTTATATTTTTTGCTATAATAAATATCCCCCAAAAATATATATATATTAAAAAAATCTCAGTTTAGTAAGTATTTTTCTACCTATTTTAGGTAAAAAAATCGCAATAAGCCTTTATCTGTTGGTTTGCACAAAATTGATAGCGTTTACAAAATAGGTGATAGTTTTATTGCATTTTTATTATTATTATTTTTTTACTACTAATGGCGGCGATCAGCGATTTGTTTTCGTGACTGCGACATTATGGCGGACACATCGGACAATTTTGACACATTTTTGGGACCATTGTCATTTTCACAGCAAAAAATGCTTTAAAAATGCATTGTTTACTGTGAAAATTACAATTGCAGTTTGGGAGTTAACCACTATGGGGCAATGAAGTGTTACCTCATATGTGTTTCTAACTGTAGGGGGGCGGGGCTGAACGTGTGACATCATTGATCGCCTTTCCCTATATCAGGGAACAGACGATCAATGACAGTGCCACAACGAAGAACAGGGAAGGTGTGTTTACACATACCTCTCCCCGTTCTTCAGCTCTGGAGTAACCGATCACGGGACTCCGGCAGCGATCGGGTCTGCGGGTCCTGTGGCTGCGGTCACGGAGCTTTGGAACAGATCGCGGGCATTTAACAATCACGTACAGGTACATGATTGTGCCCAGCCGTGCCATTCTGCCGACGTATGCCGGCGTTAGGCGGTCCTTAAAGTGGATGTAAACCCCCCAAAAAATTATTTTTTTTATGTCACAATGTAGAGTATAAGATTTCCTATCATCTGTGCCCAGTCTTGCCACACAGAGTTAATCCACGGCTGAGTAATCCTCTTTTAAAGTCCAGTGCAAATTAACCGGACTTCAGATAAAAACCTGCCAAATTAGGTTAAGTCCGTTTCTCTGTTTTTGCTTTCAGTAACAGGTTATTTACAAATCTAGCGTGGACATGTTTATCATAACAAGAGGTGATCCAAAGTTCATTGTATATTACTAGGATGTGTTATGATGTTATATCACCTCATGTTATGATAAACAAAACATAACATATGATAAACATGTCCTAACTATATTTGTAAATAACCTCTCACTCAAAGCAAGAAGAGATATTCCAGACTTTTTGATTTAGGCAGGGTTTTATCTGGAAGGCTGTTCGTTTTCACTGAACATAAAAGAGGATTACTCAGCGCTGGATTAACTCTGTGTGGCAAGACTGGGCACAAATGATAGGAAATATTATACTCTACATTGTGACATCAAAAAAAAAAATATTTTTTTGGGGGTTTACATCCACTTTAAGTGGTTAACCACTTCCCGCCCGGCCAATAGCCGATTTACGGCAGGGAAGTGGTTATGAAATCGTGACTAGACGTTCTCAAACGTCTAGCACGATTTCAATGCCGCGCGCGCCCGTGGGGGCGCGCAGCGCGGCGATCGGTGATGCGGGGTGTCAGTCTGACACCCTGCACCTCCGATCACGTGATCAGCCGTGTCCAATCACGGCTGATCACAATGTAAACAGGAATAGCCGCCGACGGCTCTTCCTCACTCGCGTCTGACAGACGCGAGTACAGGAGAGCCGATCAGCGGCTCTCCTGACAGGGGGGGTTCGCGCTGATTGTTTATCAGCGCAGCCCCCCCTCGGATCGCCACACGGACCACCAGGAAAAAAAAAAAATACAAAAAAAAAAAATGACAAAAAAAAAAAAAATGACAAAAAAAAAAGGGGGGGGCAGTAAAAAAAAATTATGCCAATCAGTGCCCACACATGGGCACTGATTGGCAACATTGATCCATCAGTGCCACCCCTCAGTGATCATCAGTGCCACCCCAGTGTCTGTCAGTGCCACCCCACAGTGCCAATCCATGCCCAGTGCCCACCTACCAGTGCCCACCTGTGCCACTTATCAGTTCCCACCTGTCTCGCCTATCAGTGCCCACCTGTGCCGCCTATCAGTGCCCACCTGTGCCGCCTATGAGTGCCCACCTGTGCCGCCTATCAGTGCCCACCTGTGCCGCCTATGAGTGCCCATCTGTGCTGCCTATGAGTGCCCAGTGCTGCCTATGAGTGCCCATCAGTGCCGCCCATGAGTGCCCATCAGTGCCGCCCATGAGTGCCCATCAGTGCCCAATACCAGCGCCGCCTATCAGTGCCCATCAGTGCTACCTAATCAGTGCCCATCAGAACTACCTCATCGGTGCCCATCAGTGCCACCTCATCGGTGCCCATCAGTGCCACCATATCAGTGCCCATAATTGAAAGAGAAAACATACTCATTTACAAAAAAATTTACAGAAAAAAATAAAAACTTTATTTTTTTTTCAAAATCTTCGCTCTATTTTTAGTTGTTGCACAAAAAAAAAAAACCGCAGAGGTGATCAAATACCACCAAAAGAAAGCTCTATTTGTGGGGAAAAAAGGACGCCAATTTTGTTTGGGTGCAGTGTAGCATGACCGCGCAATTGTCATTCAAATTGCGACAGTGCTGAAAGCTGAAAATTGGCTTGGGCGGGAAGGTGCGTAAGTGCCTGGTATGGAAGTGGTTAAAAAAAAAACAAGACTCTAATATTACTTTAACTACACATTTTTTTCTTACATTTTAGTACATACCGAACATTTTCATTGTTCATGAATTGATAATTTCGTTTTTCAATAAATACGTTTATAATGAATTGCACCTGTGTGATGAACTATACACCCATTCCTTTTCTGGAAGGAGGAGAATTTTAATACATTTTTCTGTGGACACGGTCAGCTGTGTTTAAGTTCCATCAAGGCAGAAACATGGAGAGCTGTAGTTTTTGCAAGCTGTTTGCATTTTTATAATAAAGGATAAATAAAGCATAATAAAGGATACCAATACTTATTAAGGATAAATAAAGGCTGCGAGATTTACACTGCATTCTAAATGTACCGGCTGAATAATTGTCATTTGTTGGCTGCGTGTATGTGCTGAAATTCTCTCCTTAACAACTCTATATATATATATTGCTTGTTAACAAACTTTAATGAGGAATGCCTTTCTTATATGATCATGTAATCATTCCCTTTACATCCTGAGCATACAAGAATATCTGTAATTAAACATCAAGCTCTGAGCACACTTTGAAGAAAATCAGTGAGCAAGTACATGAGCAGAGGAATAAGAATTTTAACCACTTCACTACTGGGCACATTTACCCCCTTCCTGCCAAGGCCAATTTTCATCTTTCAACGCTGTTGCACTTTGAATTACAATTGTGCAGTCATGCAACACTGTACTTAAACTAAGTTTTTTATCATTTTGTGTACACAACTAAAGCTTTTTTTTTGGTGGTATTTTATACCACTTCCATACCGGGCCTACAGTGCCTGCCGCCGAGAATGTGTTTATAGCACGACAGCATCGCGACAGGCTGCCGACATCTCGCACTCGCTGGAATAGTAAAAGCACATTCCAGCGAGTGCGTCATAGAAGCGACGGGGATCCGACGCGGATTCCCGCCAATTCTACACGTGGGCGGAGTTTGTTATGAATCCTGAGAAGGAAGTCCCCGCCGGATTTTAAATAAAAATCCGGCATGGGTTCCCCCCTCAGGAGCATAACGGGCCCTTAGGTCTGGTATGGGTTGTAAGGAGACCCCCCCTACGCCGAAAAAACGGCGTGGGGGTCCCCCCACAATCCATACCAGACCCGTATCCAAAGCACGCCGGCCGGCCGGTCAGGAGGGGAGTGGGGGGCGAGCGAGCGCCCCCCCCCCCCCCTCCTGAGCCGTACCGGGCAGCATGCCCTCAACATGGGGGGGTCAGGTGCTCTGGGGCAGGGGGCGCACTGCAGCCCCCCACCCCAGAGCACCCTGTCCCCATGTTGATGAGGACAGGGCCCCTTCCCGACAACCCTGGCCGTTGGTTGTCGGGGTATGCGGGCGGGAGGCTTATCGGAATCTGGAAGCCCCCTTTAATAAGGGGGCCCCCAGATACCGGCCCCCCACCCTAAGTGAATGAGTATGGGGTACATTGTACCCCTACCCATTCACCTGCAAGAAAAGTTTAAACACAAATAAACCACACAGTGTATTGAAATATTTTATTAGTTGGCCGCCGGGGGGGGGGTGTGTATGATCGCTTTTATAAAAGCGCCCCCCTCCGGCGGGCTTCTGCGGGGGGGTGGGTGCCGCTGTTCTTCACCGCCGTCTGGTTCTCTTCTGCCGCCGGGGGGGGCGCTTTGATAAAAGCGCCCACCACCCGGCGGGCTTCCTTCGACATCTTCGGCGGCGGGGGGGTCTTCTCCCACTCTCCGGGGTCTTCTCCCGCTCTCCGGGGTCTTCTCCCGCTCTCCAGGGGTCTTCTCCGGCTCTCCGGGGGTCTTCTACGGCTCTCCGGGGGTCTTCTCCGCCCCCCGGGGGTCTTCTTCTTCTTCAGGACTCGCCGCCGCTATCTTTGTGTGTTAGCTCAATTACTGGCGGCGGCGAGTCCACGTGGTACCTACCGGAGCATGATGGGACTGCGACGTCACAAGACAGGCCTATATAACTCGCTGCGAGCCGCGCGCCCGGCATAACAGCGGAAGGAAGCGTCGCGTCAACATCTGGAGAAGAAGAAGAGAAGATGACGTCACAGAAGAGGGGACTCGCCGCCGCCAGTAATTGAGCTAACACACGAAGATAGCGGCGGCGAGTCCTGAAGAAGAAGAAGACCCCCGGAGAGCCGTAGAAGACCCCCGGAGAGCCGTTGAAGACCCCCGGAGAGCCGTAGAAGACCCCGGAGAGCGGGAGAAGACCCCGGAGAGTGGGAGAAGACCCCCCCGCCGCCGAAGATGTCGAAGGAAGCCCGCCGGGTGGTGGGCGCTTTTATCAAAGCGCCCCCCCCGGCGGCAGAAGAGAACCAGACGGCGGTGAAGAACAGCGGCACCCACCCCCCGCAGAAGCCCGCCGGAGGGGGGTGCTTTTATAAAAGCGATCATACACCCCCCCCCCCCCCCGGCGGCCAACTAATAAAATATTTCAATACACTGTGTGGTTTATTTGTGTTTAAACTTTTCTTGCAGGTGAATGGGTAGGGGTACAATGTACCCCATACTCATTCACTTAGGGTGGGGGGCCGGTATCTGGGGGCCCCCTTATTAAAGGGGGCTTCCAGATTCCGATAAGCCTCCCGCCCGCATACCCCGACAACCAACGGCCAGGGTTGTCGGGAAGGGGCCCTGTCCTCATCAACATGGGGGCAGGGTGCTCTGGGGTGGGGGGCTGCAGTGCGTCCCCTGCCCCAGAGCACCTGACCCCCCCATGTTGAGGGCATGCTGCCCAGTACGGCTCAGGAGGGGGGGGGGGCGCTCGCTCGCCCCCCACTCCCCTCCTGACCGGTCGGCCGGCGTGCTTTGGATACGGGTCTGGTATGGATTGTGGGGGGACCCCCACGCCGTTTTTTCGGTGTAGGGGGGGTCTCCTTACAACCCATACCAGACCTAAGGGCCCGTTATGCTCCTGAGGGGGGAACCCATGCCGGATTTTTATTTAAAATCCGGCGGGGACTTCCTTCTCAGGATTCATAACAAACTCCGCCCACGTGTAGAATTGGCGGGAATCCGCGTCGGATCCTCGTCGCTTCTATGACGGCTTTGTCTCCATCGCGGCAAGCCAGCTCGGCGCTGGCTCCCGCGATGGGGCTCGCAAGTGCTCAATCTCGCCGAGAAAGGGAGCGAGATTGACACAATATCCCAGTCACCTACTGTATTCTGGCACTTCTCTCCTACATGTCCAAATCATCATTCTTTTGCTAGAAAATTACTCAGAACCCCAAGACAATATATATGTTTTGTTAGCAGACACCCTAAGGAATAATTTTTATTATCTTGCACAGTATTTGCGCAATCATTTTTCAAACGCCTTTTTTTGGAAAAAAATGGTTTCATGAATTAAAAAACAACAAATCAGTAAAGTTAGCCCAATTTGGGGGCGTGGCCTGGCGCGCAGCGAGTATGGACGTGTAACTCCGGTGCTCCGTGAACCAGGGACACCGCGGCACGCAGCAAGACACCCTACCCTCTCCCGAACGATCAGAAGCGAGTCTCCCGACCTACTTGCCTGTCGCCATGAAGGGGAAACGCCGAATGGACAACAAGCCCCGGCACCTCACGGACTTCTTCTCCCCGGCCGGGGGGAACATGAGCCAAGATGGCGCTGAGGCCTACTCGCCTACGCAGAACCGACCTGGCACCAACGCGACTGGCAAAGGTAACCGACCCTCCTCCAAGCCATCCCCCACCACAGTCTCCTCTCCGCCTCATACCCCGTCCTCCCGCAGCCCCGCCAAATCTAGGCCGCGGCTGGAAGGTCGTGGCTCGGGCCTAGCGGTGAGCCCTGCAGATAGTCAGGCCTCAGAGTCTGGGGATGACACGCGGGACCTGCCGGACTCAATTGTGTCATATCCAACACAGAATCAGCCTGTACTGGATACGGTACTGAAGGACATGCTAATATCCCTCAGGAGCACCTTACAGTCAGACATGGCAGCATGTATGCATCGCATGAATAGAGATATCCAAGAAGTGGGGAGCAGAGTGACGCATATAGAAACTAAAATGGGGGAGTATGCCACTACAATTAATGACTTAGTGGATGCGAATGAGGATAGAGAGGCTGACTCGGAATGGATCAAAGCAAAGCTAGCTGACATCGAGGACAGGTCCAGAAGGAACAATATGAAAATAAGGGGGGTCCCAGAATCTGTTATGCAATCTGACCTTACCTCATATGCAACTACCATATTTAAGTCTATCCTTCCTGACCTCACTGACTTAGACGTCACAATCGATCGGATTCATCGCTTGCCAAAACCCTCTTACCTCCCAGATCAAGTGCCTAGGGACATAATTCTCCGTCTGCACTTTTTTCATGTCAAAGACAAGCTAATGAATGCCATGAGAAAGAAAGATCACATGCCTGAACAGTTTCAAAATGTCCAATTTTTTGCGGATTTATCCCAGTATACATTACAGAAAAGGAAAAACCTCATCTCAGTAACTAAAATACTCCGCAACCACAATATAATCTATCGATGGGGTTACCCTACGAAACTGTCCATTACGAAAGGCAATCGTGAATTTGTAGTGACATCATTGGAGAAAGGCCTCGACCTCCTCAGAGAATGGAAGCTCCTTCCTGATACTAATGATGACCTAGCGCTGGCTAGCACTCCACAACATGTGGACCCAGGTTGGAAGTCGGTTACTACCAGAAATGCTAAAACACACCTGTAATCCAAAAAGGGTGGCTTATTGCTTTGTTATTGACCTTGGGTCTTAATCCCTGAGTTCTAGGATGCCCGCACATGGCTGACTTTGACCCCCCTGTGCAAGTTGCAGCTTATTGCTGTCCCCGAGGGACCCGTGTCCCTCTTATTTGTTTTGTTTTGACTGTTATATTGAACTTTATATTTTTCCTCTTCTTTTTCTTAAGTCGCAGACGGATGCGAATTTGTGTTTTTGCTTTTTCTTCTCCCCATCTCCACTGGATGCACTCAACTGATATCACTCCGGATCCTTTACCGGGCTCTCTCCTTCGCCACTTGAACGGATCTTCACAAGCGGGGATACAACATCATGGCACTACAACCCGGCCTGCTAACTGTGAGTACCCCCTCAGCACTATTGCTCTGCACCTTCTCCATGAGGACACTGGCAATATGCCGAATACATACCTACTTTTAGTGATCTTCAAGGGGCTGAGCCCCCCAACGTGGGCACGCCCCTCAGTTCTACTGCCATGTCTATTAACTTCTTGTCAATAAACGCCAAGGGGCTCAACCACCCCGTCAAGCGGAAATCTTTATGGCAGGAAGCGTTATTACATAAAAGCGACATCCTTTGTGCCCAAGAAACACATTTTCATGCTGGGGCGCCTCCTAAATGCTCACATAAGAGTTTTCCACATGTATATACAGCCAATGCTGATTCTAAAACCAAGGGGGTTTTGATTGCGATCAGGGACACGGTGGCTTTCAAACTACACAATATGATTGCGGATCAACTAGGCAGATACCTTATTATCATCTGTGACCTGAACTCTGCTCCTTACACCATCGTAAATGTCTACTCTCCAAACAAACATCAAGTCAGATTTTTCAATAAGCTGATGACTAAGGTCTCCGCCTTACGTCAAGGTTCATTGGTTATTTGTGGTGACTTCAATATCACACCTGACCCAACCATTGACTCTACGTCCCCACCTAGCCGCCATCGCTATGCCTTACTCCCATCTATCCACAAATGGAATGTCTACGATGCCTGGCGCTGCCTTCATGCGACCGAAAGAGACTTTTCCTTCTTCTCTTCCCCACACCGCGTATACACTCGGATTGACCTCTTTCTGGTTGATCAACAAACTTTACTCAAAGCGAGCTCCGCCACCATTGCCAACATAACATGGTCTGACCATGCTCCTATCGCTCTTACCGTAGCGGGCTCTGCCGCTGCCAATCCCGACCGCACATGGAGACTCAATACATATCTGTTACAACAAAAAGCTGTAAGAGACAATCTTGAAAAGCATTTGGTTAATTTTTTTTGTGAGAATAAGGACTCGGTCCAGAGTCCCTTCATCTTATGGAACGCCCACAAAGCGTACATGAGAGGTATATGTATACAAGAAGGGGCGAGGAATAAACGGCAGAGGCAGCAGCGGGTTACTACATTATTAGACCAAATATCTGTACTAGAATCCCTAAATAAACAAGCGATGTCCCAACCTATCTCCACCCAATTGACCAAACTGAGATATGACCTACGCCTACTCCTCCTGGAGAACTTTGAAAAGACATCTAAAAGGCTTAAGATGCATTACTACACTTCAGGAAATAAAGCAGGAAAATTACTAGCGCGAACCCTTCAGGGACATAGATATAAACTCAAAATCCCCTATGTGATCCACCCCAAAACTAACCAAAAAGAATACCACCCCCAGCAAATTGCTAATGCCTTTAGTTGCTATTATGAATCCTTGTACAACCTAAAAAACGATCCTTTGACTGTACAACCTACATCCGATAGCATTGACCAATTCCTACAAAAGATATCCCTACCCAAATTATCCCCGGCCCAATCCCAAGAGCTGAATCTGCCATTTACTATTGCTGAAGTTTTAACTGTAATAAGCTCGCTCCCCTCAAACAAATCACCCGGCCCGGACGGCTTTAGTGGAGAATATTATAAATCGTTTCAACAACTACTCTCCCCGTTCCTATTGCAAGTGTGCCAATCTGCTGCTGCCTCTGCCTCTTTTCCACCAGAAATGTTAGAAGCTGTCATAATTGCGTTACCCAAGCCGGGGAAGGAACCCACCTCTCCTCCTAATTTCCGTCCGATCTCATTATTAAACACTGACCTAAAAGTTTACGCCAAACTGATAGCCTCACGCATGGTAGATATATTACCATCCCTTATTCATCCAGACCAGACCGGTTTCACCAAACATAGACAAACATCAGATGCAACCCGCCGAATGATCAACATTATTCACCTAGCCCAGACACAAAAGAAACCTTCTCTGCTCCTCTCACTGGACGCAGAGAAGGCTTTTGATCGAATCCATTGGCATTATCTGCTAAAGGTACTGGAGGCCTTTGGATTCTCAGACAGTATTTTGTCAGCTATACTTGCCCTATACTCTAAACCCTCAGCTAGAGTTTTTGTTTCTGGAACCCTTTCTACCCCTTTTAATATCACTAACGGGACCAGACAAGGCTGCCCCCTATCCCCCCTAATCTTCAACCTCTTGATGGAGCCCTTCGCCACCTATATTAGATCCCACCCGAACATCGTAGGCTACCGTATAGGAGATCATACACATTCTATAAGTCTTTTTGCAGATGATATCATATTGATTATGACGGAGGTGGGTTCCTCTCTGGCTGCGACACATGATGCATTGAGAACATTTAATGAGGTTTCTTATTATAAGGTCAATAATAGTAAGTCATTCATCTTGGGTCTTGGACTCGATGCTCCTACATGTTCACAGCTTAAGGCATCCTACCCTTACACCTGGAGCGCAGAAAACATACAATACCTAGGGGTCAAACTGACTGCTCGGGTAGCTGACCTAGTGGCAGCTAATTATGACGCATACCTAAGTGTCCTTCATAAGGCCCTGCAAGACCTAAAGTGGACAGAATCATCTTGGTCAGGGCGTTTAGCCGCCATGAAAATGGTTGTATTACCACGACTTATTTATCTATTTCGGAGCCTCCCTATACCAGTCCCCGACAGATTCTTCCACAAAGCGCAATCCATGGTGAATAGGTTCCTGTGGCAAGGACGGAAAGCCAGATGTGCCTTTCCAAAATTGACTAAAAATAAATTGGCGGGAGGGGTGGGCCATGTTCTCATCAAGGACTACTACGTAGCTTCCATATTAGCCCAAATGAAACACTGGTTCCCTGGGGGAACTTCTAACAGGTGGTTGGAATTAGAATCCGCACAATGCCCCCCTGATACCACTTGCTGTGACCTCATATTAGCTAGTAAATTCTTAAAAACCCTCCCATTAGGATTATCACCCACTATTCTCGCTTCTATTCAAGCATGGAAAAAACTTAGGCATGAACCACTAGAGGGCGCCAACACCAAGACTATACACCACCCCATTACGAGCCTACGCTTGTTTACACCGGACTTGAAGGTCTCACACTGGCACTCATTAGGTATTACTACAGTGGCTGACATTAGTATAGGACCAACTATCAAATCTTTCAGATCTCTTCAGGTTGAATATAATTTGGACAATAAGGAGTATTTTACCTATATGCGTATTTCTCATCTATTGAACACCCATGCGGAGATGAGCACTGAAATCCCATGGCGAGTGTTCCTATATCTGTCCAACCCACACACCAACATCAAGGGTATTTCCCTGTTTTATAACACCCTAGGCCACAAAACTGACTTTACTAAATCCCCTTCCATGCGAACGTGGGAATCTGATCTAGGAGCCACTTTCACATTGAATCAATGGCAATGTGCCGTTGCATCCGTATATAAAGCTTCCAGAAGCGCCAACCTGTGGGAAATGTCCCAAAAGATTCTACTCAGATGGTACATGACCCCGACCCGGATTACCGGGTTTGACAAATCGGCCTCTCCTCTATGTTGGAGAAATTGTGGCCAGAGAGGATCCCTAATTCATATCCTGGGGCTCTGTCCTGTATTGGGAAATTATTGGATGGAGGTGTTTAACTTGATAAACCAAGTGTGTAAAACTAATATTCCTAATACAGTGGGAATGGCAACCCTGTCCCTGGGGATAGATGCTATTAAGCCTACCCTTCGGATTGTGGCGACACACATACTCCTGAGTGCGAGATTGGAACTGTTGAGGCGGTGGAGGAGGGCGGAGACACCCTCCCTCCCGGACGTCATAAGGACGACCAATCTACATATCACCTATGAAACCATGTTTGAGGCCTCACAAAATAGATTAGCCGAGAAATACCACATCTGGACTCCGTGGAGAGACTGGTACACACACAACTCTCCCACGTAACCATTCTCTATATAACTGAGCAGCATCCGCTCTGTTCCTGTTTCTTTGTCTCTTTGTTGTCCCCTACTTCCCTTTCCCTCCTTTACCTGACCTCTACCTGATTCACCTGCCCTTTGCTTTCTTTCTTTTATACTCTCTTTTGTATCTTATTTCTCACCTCTTATATATACAGAAGTATAAATACAAGTAATTGAGACACTAGTTAAAGTCGTATGTTTTAGAGTGAACTGTAACTGCAATTGTTTCGTTTTGTCTGTTTTTCCCCCTTTGCTGGTTAAGTTGAGATTAGTGGCCCTGTGTGCCTAGGCGCAGCTTGTTCCCAAGAGGGGGCGCCGACACAGAGGTCCACACCTTTACCTATAATGTTCTTTATCTATAGTATATTGCACAATCGCACATTGCTTGGTGTATATGTTTTACTCTTACGATGAAGCTAAGTGATGTACATTCTTTGGAATATATAGTTCTGCATTAATCAGATATTGTAATAGATTCGCAAGATGTCTATCACCCGCTGTTTGCAAAGAGAAATGTTTGTATACTACTTCTGTTCTTCTTTTTTCCTCCCAAATAAAAAACTATTGAACGGAAAAAAGTTAGCCCAATTTTTTTGTAAAATATGAAAGATGATGTTACGCTGAGTAAATAGATACCTAACATGTCACGCTTTAAAATTGTGCACACTCATGGAATGGCGCCAAACTTCTGTACTTAAAAATCTCTCTAGACGATGCTTTGAAAAATGTTACAGGTTACCAGTTTAGAGTTACAAAGGAGGTCTAGTGCTAGAAATGTTGCACACACTCTAAAGCACGTGGTGATACCTCACATATGTAGTTTGAACTGCATTTACATATGTGAGCGGGACTTACGTGTGCGTTTGCTTCTGAGCGCAAGCTACCGGGGACAGGGGCGTTTTAAATGATTATTTTTTTACTTATTTTTTTTTATTTTTACACTTTTTTCCATTTAAATTTTTTTGATCACTTTTATTCCTATTACAAGGAATGTAAACATCCCTTGTAATAGGAATGGTATAAGATCGGGAAAGCCCCTGGCTACATGAGTGGCCAGGGGTGTGATGACATGATGTGCACGGGAACTGCTATTTACAGCATGGGGTCTGAAGGTCCTGTACAATATCCCGGACCTTCAGAGCGCATGCACCGGTGACATCACAGTCTGCATGCAGTGTGAATATCTTCTAAACAGTGAAAGTTTAGGAGATATTCACAGTACCTACGGGTAAGCCATATTATAGGTTTACCTGTAGGTACAAGTGGTAAAACTGATGGCTATCTAAGAAACCAGTGATTTCACCCAGACCCTGGGTTTTTCCTTATGATTTTTAGCTCCATCTACTGGCCTGTTTGATGCCACTAGACGAAGCTGACAATCATAAGGAATAAAAAATATTAGGAAAAATACTGGGATTATTCGTGACTGTGCAAATGCTTGAGACTCACTGAACAAGGCAATATTTTACCTACAAGGGCCCATTTACACTATTACATTATGGTAAAATGACAATATACAGTCCATGCATATTGATTGTGTTACTGTTTATTTTGAATAACCCCCCCCCCAATGTACTAAGATGAAGCACATGCATTGTATTGAGCTGCAATGTGTGGCAACACACCGCAGTGCATTGCAATACATATTTCAGAACACATCCAATGTTTGAGGTGTATTGGTACATTGGCAGCCCATTATTTTCAATGAGCTACCTTAATGCAAAGCATGGTAACATACAACATAAATTACCTTAATGCACATGAGCCCTAAATGATCTCTTTTGTGTTATCTAAATATAATCTTTTCTATAATTACCAAATGTTTCAAAGCCTATTCAAATGTAATATTCTCAAACCTGAGAAGGCACTTTTTCTAGGATATAGGTTATAGATATCGGTACTGCTATATGATATATAGAATACTTATGAAATTAGTGCTAACCTGTGTTTTTATTTTATTTATTTTTTATATTACATCACTTTTTTTTTTTTTTTTTAACCTGTGTATTTTATACAGCACATTTTTCTCCTCAACTGCCACTGTCAGTATGCCTTCCTTTCTTTACTTTTTTCTGTTTTTCCTCTTAATTCCTCTAAATCTCTGATCATCCAACAATATTGCTGATTTTTTAAATATTATAGGTTTTCAGGTCATGAATTAGACTAATTTAAAGCATATTAAGATTTCTAAGCTTGTGTAGCGTTTTCAATTTAAACAAAAACTACTTAAAAAGCATTTCAATTATTTTTATTTTAAGAGCTTAAGAGACATCCAGAATGAAAAATATTATCTACAGTAATTGCATTGTACATTTTCAACACAATCGGTTAAGCTTGACTTGTGTAGACCCTAACTCATACACATTACACTAATTGGTAAGTAACTCCTGTTCAGACTCTAGAGGTCAGAATTTCTTTGATAAGAGAGATAGATGGCCAGTCTAAACGACTTTTCTCCCCACTGAGTTCCGAGACTTTGATAAATAAGCCTTTTCATTTGAGTACGATGAGGACACAAATTGCTGCCTTGAGCTACAGGTTTGACAATCATAAATTTTATATAAAGAATTAAGATTAAATACAAAGCTTGATTTAGATTTTAGATTTTATTCTATAGATTAGTTTATATTTATCAAATTTTGTTAATTTTACTCAAGTTTTTTTTAACACTTTAAAGCTGGAAATACAATGTAAAGCAGCTCATAGGTGATTTCATTTCATTTCCTTCCACCATGGATGGAAGGAAAAAAAAATCACTTGATGCCCCCTTTAAAACAGTGTTCAGGGGGTAATGCCTCCCACAGTGCTATTGCGTTTTGCCGGCAGGGAGGGGCAGGCAGTAATAGCAGATACAAAATGCTAGTTGTTCCCAAGTTGATGGATGGTTCGACTTGGGTACAATCAGCCTGCCCATAGATGGATCACATCTCGGCTGGCCCCTGCTGAACAAGCCAAATTCTGATCCATATGTGGCCAGCTTAGGACTTCAGCTTTGATGGAGAAATCTCCACTGCTGGCTGTTGTATTCAGAATTCAATGAGGAAGGAAAAGAAGGCCTCCGAACCGCACATCACACAAAACCCTCACGTGAAGAATACTCCTCAGAAGTCAGTGAGGAAGGAAAAGAAGTCCTCACATCACACAAAGCCCTCATGTAAAGAATGGAAGCAGCCTCTTCACATGAGGGCTTTGTGTGATGTGGGGACTTATTTTCTTTCTTCATTGACTACTATAGAGCTGCTTGCACTCTCAGTGGTTTTCAGCATATAAGGACCTATTAGAGCCTGTAGCGGCATCCTTCATTTCTTTTCATGGAGTCACATTATTGTATCCAGAATACCTGGCTGGTTTGACTGACAATTTTTTAAATTGAACAGTTTTTTATTTTGTTTTTGTTTTTTTCATTAACAATATATGCATGTGTTAAAGATTGAACGTTGTCTGAAATAGTAAACACAATACAGTCCAACTCTATAAGAACCCATTCTTTTGGAGTGGTAAGAGGGGGCTTAGACTTCAGACATGGTTGACTATATCCCCACAATAAGAAAACCAACAAATAAGCTTCTATTACAAATGCTTAATGCTTATGTACTAGGTAGGGTCAGTTCTTTAGCATACATGGCACTGAGCAGGGTGCATCGACATTGATTCCGGTTGTTTAACAGAGCTTACGTGAAGCCATTGATGAATGCACTATATACCTTGGCAGGGTGATGTCATACCGTGCAGCATGTTAATTATTTAGTATACTGGATTCTTTTTGAAGAGAGGTGTGTTAGATATTTTATATCCGATTATTAGCATATTATAACTTATTATCTCACCTCACCAGCTCATGTACTGCCAATAGCTGATCTATTTAAACATTTTTATTGAATTACATTTTTATTGAGCTTTTCAACATACATAGAAAAGAAAAGGGTGTCGTAAATCGACACAACGACATATAAATGAATGTACGAATAAACAAAAGAGCATGACTTCAACAATACATGGCGGAGAGAATATTGAGCAGAATCAACAAAATAAAGTCAACGCACAGTGGACATACATCTCAGTCTAGTGGACATACATCTCAGTGTATTCAGTCTAGCAAACTCCACCAAAAAAATTAGAGGCATACCCACGTATATGAAAGACAAAAAATAAATAAAAATAAGGGTCAATTTACATGAAAAGAAAGGTAAGGAAATAGGGGGAAAAACTGGGTGAGATGGACAACAGGATATACAAACAATAAAATTACTGCCGACTTTATTAGGATGAGCTAGGAACGCCTGTCAGGAGAAATGAAGAGTAATCAACAAGAAGTTTAAAACTCAGAGAGGGCCTACTTCTTTATCCACTCCGTCCAAACCTTCCATTTTTTATCAAAACACCTCCTCTGCCCAGTCCTGGTAGCCAATATGGACTCATAGGTGTAATTATCTTGCGTGAGTGTGAGTACATCCGAGAGGTTGGGCACCACATCAGATTTCCAATTCCTCGTAATAAGTGATCTAGCAGCCAACAATAGGTGCGTAATTACTGTACGGAATTGTGGAGGGAAGGAATCTATAGTTAAACCTAAAAGGGCCAATTCCGGCTTAGGTTGAGTCAAGACACCTGTAATCCTGGAGATAAATTTAAATAGGCTACGCCAAAAGCTAGTCAGGTGTTTGCACCTCCATAGGATATACAGGAGATTACCCACATCCCCACATCCCCTCCAGCACAGAGGCGAGCTACCACCAGAAAATTTGGACAGTCTGTAGGGAGTAAAGTACCACCTCAGGGATATTTTATGGGCAAGTTCCCAATGGTTGGTACACTTGGAGGCCTTGTATACTGAATTAAGTGCCGACTGCCACTGTAGATCAGTGAATTCCTTGCCGAGATCACCTTCCCATTTCAAGAAAGGGGGAGATTTGATCAATGTACGTCTATGCTGGAGGAGGGTGTAGAAGAGGGGAATCCCCTTGACAGGGGAGTCCAAGCACGGATAGAACTTCCACGCCTGATCTGGTAGGGCTATCCGATGGGTTGCAATGGAATTAAGAAAATTAGACACTCGGTGGAATTTAAATATATCTTTAGGTGGTAGGCCGTTAGCAGACCTGAGAGACTGGAAGGAGATCAGTCGATCACCACAATACAAATCCGAGATGTAGGTAATGCCTTTATCCCTCTATATCCGGGATAGCACTCATTAAGGTCACTATGGGGATAGGTATGTCGACCATATTATCCTGGGTACTCGAAATGTCTCCCAGGGCCCTCCAGGCCCCCAGTGAGGCCCGGATGGACACAGGGAGCCCGTGCAAGGGAATAGGCCTTAACCTGTCCAGGAGTAGTAAGGAGAGCAAGTTCCCAGTGGGACATAAGGCTTGTTCAATACTACACCAAGGGACCTTTTGAGGATTGTCGAACCTGGGTCTAATTTGATTCAAAAGAGAAGCAAGGTGATAATCTCGAATATCTGTGAGACCCATACCTCCCACAGATCTATGCCTGGTTAGTAGTATTTTAGAACATCTAGGCTTATGAGCGCTCCAGACATAGGATCTCAAAATAGCATTAAGGGATTTGAGGTAAGAGGGCTTTATGGGAATGGGAAGCGAGCGGAAAATATATAAGATCTGGGGAAGTAACAACATTTTGAATGAGGCCAGACGCCCAGACCAAGATAGTTCAATTTTCGCCAACCGTGTAGCCTCCTTTGAGAGTTTATCTATCAGCAGGGGATAGTTGGCATCAGCTAGTTTAGAAGGGTCAGCTGTGATTTGGAGACCCAGGTAAGATATAGGAGAAGTAAGGGACAGTATGATGTCATCAGCAAACAGGTTTATTTTGTGGGATCTACCTCGGAGGGTGAAGCCAGTGATAAGAGGATGGGACCTAATTTTAGTAGCCAATGGTTCTATTAAAAGATTAAAAATCGAGGGGGACAGGAGGCATCCTTGACGAGTTCCGTTAGAGATATGGAAGGAACGAGAAAGGCAATTAGAGGTATATACCTGAGCTGTGGGATGAGAGTATAAGGCTAAGATTGCCATCAAGATGGGTCCCTGAAAGCCGAATTTAGACAAGGTATGGGACATATACCCCCAATGCACTCTGTCGAATGCCTTCTCTGCATCCAAAGAAAGGAGCAGAGAAGGCATTCGAGAGGACCAGGCATGTTGTACGATGCCAATGATCCTACGTGTAGCATCGGAGGATTGTCTGCCTGAAGTGAAGCCGGATTGATCTGAATTCATCAGGGATGGCAAAATGGTCAAAAGTCTTTGTGCAAGGATTTTGGCATACAATTTAACATCCGTGTTTAAAAGTGAGATGGGGCGAAAATTAGGGGGAATATCCGAGGGCTTGCCAGGTTTAGGTATGGTAACAATATAGGCTTTCAACATCTCAGGGGGAAATTGTGCGGAAGACATGGCTTGTGAGTAAACTGAAAGCAGAGGCGAGGCCAGACTGTCACTAAATACTTTATAGTAATCGTTCGGTAGGCCATTTGGACCCGGGGATTTACCCAGGGGTAGTTTAGCAATCACTTTACAAATCTCTACTTCAGTGATGGGAGCATTTAAGGATTGTAGTTGCGAGGTGGTTAGAGTGGGAAGGTTTAAGTCAGCCAAAAATGATTGGATGTCGTGGTCTGAGGGCTGGTGGGAAGCACTTTCATCCCGTATATTATACAGGGCCAAATAATAGTCTGCAAAAGCGTTAGCTATATCATTCGGATCGTATAGTTTACTATCAGTTACCAAATCGCGGACATAGGGTATCTTAGTGCGCGTCCTTTGATCTTTCAGGCGGCGTGCCAGAACCTTACCCGCCTTATTACCCGAGGAGTAATGTGACAATTTCAGGGCATGAACATATTTATTATGGGAGTCTAGAAGAGAGCGCCTAAGGTCGCACCCGAGGGCGGTCAATTTATTAGATAGGTCCAGACTCGGGGATGTCTTATTTTGCAATTCAAGATTCCTGATGTCCTGCAGTAGGAGATCTAATTTTAAGGACTTCTGTTGCTTAAGTCTCGAACTGAGCTGTAGAAGTATGTCCCGCATATAAGCTTTGTGGGCGCACCAGAGAACCGCTGGATCTGACACTGACCCACTGTTTAATTCGAAATATTCTCTTAAATGTCTAGTAATACACTTAACCTGCTCCGGTGACTGAAACAAACCAACGTTAGCTCTCCAAAGATATGTCGGGGTAGGGATCCCCTCCTCCTCCAAGGAGACGGAAACAGGCGAATGATCTGACCATGAAATATAATGGATGGAGGAGGAGGAGATCGCCTGGAGTATGGCCCGATCAACAAGTATCATGTCAATACGTGAATAGGTCTGATGCCTGGAAGAATAAAAGGTAAAGTCATGTTCACTAGAGTGTTGACACCTCCAAACATCATAGTAGTCCTCTCTAAGAAGTGTGTAATGTAGGGAGGGAGGAGTGCGTTTAGACTTGGATGTGGTGTCCACACTGTAGTCAACCGTCATATTGTAATCACCGCAAACAATGACCCCACCTTTTTTGACAGCCGCAAGTTTTTTAAACAGACGATTGACAAATCTAAGCTGATTGGAATTCGGGGCATACAGATTAGCAATTGTATATGTACGATTATTAAATTCCCCCACTAGAATTACATATCTACCAGCTGGATCGCAGAACACCTCCCCCATTGAGAATGACACAGAATTTTTAATGGCAATGACCACTCCCCGGTTCTTCTTATGTGGAGCAGAAGCAAAGAAAATATGAGGGTAGTGACTGTTTTTGAAGCAGGGGGGATTGGAGGCCAAAAAATGAGACTCCTGTACACACAGAATGTCCGCATGGAGTTTGTGGGATTCTTTCCACAGCGCCGCCCTTTTAGTCCGTGCACGTTAAATGAAACTACATTAAGAACCATGACACAGAAAAAAAAGAAAATGATAGTACCTCATGAGTAGAACAGCAATAAAAAAATTCAAATAGATTCCTGGATGTTGCGTCCAAGACAGAGCTCTTGCATCATCCTGGGCAGTGGGATAGATTCCATCTCTTAAAAGGGGGAAAAAAAACAAAGAAAAAACAAAGACAAAGAAAAAACTGAAGAGAACAATGACAGTTCAAGAAACAAAACAGCTCATTTGGAGCTAACCAAAGGAATAAAAAGGGAGATTCACGGTCGAATCTGAGAGCATGGAAAGTGCTTATGTATCACGGAGGGGAAAACAGTATAGTCAATAGGAGATCAGTAGCGTAGAGTAGAATTAGTCAGCCAAGGCTTTTAAGTAGAGCATTTTTTACCCTTCTTCTTGTGCGACACTAAGTGCCACGAATCCAGATCCGAGATTTTCGCAGACGGAGGACCAGAGTCTTGAACTTGTTCCGGAATAATGTCCCAGGTTCATAGCAGTGCAAGGCCCTCCTCCAAAGTGGAAATCACAGACGTGCGGTCATCCCGTGTGATGGTGAGCTTAGCGGGATAGCTCCATCTATAAACAATGTCATGGTTGCGCAGGGCCTTAGTGATTGGCAGAAGAGATCTGCGCCTCTGCATTGTGAACTGGGAGAGATCTGCAAAAATTTGAATGGAGGAACATTGCGCAGGTGGTTCCTTGTTCCTCCTGAAGGCTAACATGAATCGCTCTTTAACCTGAGAGAAATGGACTCGCATCAAGACATCCCTAGGGATGTTATCCGGCAGATGCGATGGCTTAGGGAGGCGATGGATCCTGTCTATATCAAGGTCTGCTTCCATCAGATAAGGCACAAAGGACTTTATAAAGGTCTGTGCATACTGTTGCAGCTGTTGGGGGAGGACAGATTCAGGGACTCCGCAAAGCTTTACGTTGTTTCTCCTGGATCTGTCCTCCAGGTCAGAAACTTTTGCCTTCAGCCATGACAGTTCATCAGTCTGATCATTTTGGGCATCCACAAGTGAGTTTAAAGAAGTGGCAAACTCACCCATTTTTTTGCTCGACGTGATCCACTCTGTCCCCCAGCTCATGGACGTCAGCTTTAAATCCCCTCATACACTCCGTCATGTCCGCATGGAGGGAGCTTCGCAGCATGTCCTTCAGCATGGTGTCTGAAAGCTGCTTGTCTGCAGTGGTGAAGGAGTTAATAGGCTCCGTGAGCTCCCTGGTGTCGTTCAATGAGTCCTGAGTCACCCCCGCACATCCGGGGGACAAGCAGGGCTTTGATTTGGCTGGACTGCGTGCCATTGGAGTGGAGGCATTCTGGGAGTTCTGAGTCTTGTTGTGCTGCTGGGCTAGGTGGAGCAGAACCAGAGCGGCTGGAGGAGGACAGAGAGGCGCCGCCGGCGCCATCTTGAGTAAGGCCGCGAGGCGTCGGGGGAAAGAAGTGAGATAACTTCTTTACCTGCGGCAAAGTTTTTCTTTTGTGGGTCATCCTCGCTAGCCGGGTTGTCACACGGAGCGGATCAGGCACTTTAGAGTGAGGAACGCTGCCTCGGCTCGTCGATTACCCTATAGTCGGCACGGAGCTCTCTGTTCAGGCAACCATTTAGGAGCTCAGTGGCCATGCCCCCTATTTAAACATTTGGTATTTGGGATATGGTATAATTGTGCCGAGAAAGATTTGTGTGCAGGTTATATCCAGCATCTTTATTAGCTCCTGGCTGTATTTGCTGTCTGGACATGGAGGATGAGGACAGATGTTGGTGACAAAATTGTAATTGTAAATGATGGAGGGTTTGTGCATTTCCAAAGACATTTTGTAAATTTCTTCATATCGTATTTGTATATTGTAGCTAAGGTTTTGCATCTATACAGCATTAGCTTTTTTGGAACCTCTTGCAACCACTTCTTCCGTGGCATAAGTTATGTATTTTTTTTCTAGGTTACAAACTGGAGCTCTAAAAATTTGACACCATGATTTTGATTCTGCAGGAAGGGTTTTGACATCATGAGGAAATCTTATTTAAGGATTCTCTAAAACATATAAAGAAAAATGGGTGATTTAACCTCCAGGGCCATCCCAAAATCTAAATACTGGTTTTAGGTGGTCTTTCCTATAAATGTTAGGTATATGTTCAGAAATATGTCTATAAAAATAAGTCTATGTAGGGTTTTTATTGTCCTACATCTCATCAAGAAAAAATGTACTCTCTTTCACTTATGCCCTGTACACACGATCAGTCAATCCAATGTGAACGATCCAATGGATTTTTCCATCAGTTAACCGATGAAGCTGACTGATGGTCAGTCGTGCCTACACACCATCGGTTAAAAAACGATTGTGTCAGAACGCGGTGACATAAAACACAACGACGTGACGAAAAGTTCAATGCTTCTAAGCATGCGTCGACTTGATTCTGAGCATGCATGAATGTTCATGGCAGATTCACCAGGTTAAAATAAAGAAATGAAAAGCCTGAAAAAACAAAAAAAAACAAAAGCACCGCCCACTGTCCTCTGGTCCCCGCCAATACAAAATCAGTTACTGGAGCCATATGCCAAAGAATTGAGAGTGGAAGTGTTTGCGGGTGCATCGCTTGCACCCCGGCTACTACCTAAACACGGGAAAATCAGCTTTCCAGTTTGCAATCAGCTGATTTTAAGCTGGGAAGCTTCCCATAGACCGCTGTGTGTCCAGTGTTGGGACACTCTTGCGTGAACAAGTGAACATCCGTGAACAAGTTTCAATTTTTTTAACCGATGGATAAATAACCGATGGGGCCCATACACGATTGTTTTGGTCTGATGAAAACGGTCCATCAGACCATTCTCAACAGATTGACCAATCGTATGTACGCGGCATAAGAAACTTTTGACAATCCCCGTAGCCCACATTTATCAAATATTAAACACTTAGAAAGCTGTATGTTTTTAAGGATGCCTAAATGTATTAAATTAGGGGGAACTCTATATCCATTCCAAGTCTACAGGTTACAACAAAATTGTCGAGAAGGATGTCTCCTCGATCTCTACAATAGTCTGTGCCTTTTGTTACACACCCTGGTAAGACTGCAATGCTTTTTACTGGTTGCATTTGAAAGTTAGAAAACTACATTATGGGAACTTACTGACTGCTGGAGAGTATCCTTTATTTACTGACTGGGAGTAGAATGAGAGCTTATTTTCTATATTCTATCAGGAAAATATGAGACGAATGATACAGCTTTCATTGCATTAAAGAACTTATTTGTGCTGTTAGTGTGGTTTCAGATTGATATACATTATGTAAACGTGGACAGCATAGTGGAAAATCCACAGTAACATTTATTGTAGCTTTAAAATAATTGGTTGTTACTTGTGAGTTTGGTGCTCTAACAGATGAAAAGATAAAAGGACAACTATTAGAAAAACATACTCAGCCTGCATTAGAAAGAGGCTGCTATTGGAACATGATTTAACTCTAATAAAGGTTATTACAATTTCAAAACAAAATGAAACATTCTGTAGCTGAACCAAATAAAGCTGTTGTTATTGATATTCACCCTTGGACCAATACTGAGGAATTATTTTCAGAAAACTCTAAGGAACTAAATTCTTTACTACCCTGGATAAAGTACATATCATCAGGTTGTGCTGGATAAGGAAAATAAGAATCTCATTGAATTTATAACCTTTATAAAAGGGCTTTACTGTTTCAAATGTATACCTTGTGGATTAGCTTCAGCGCTGCACAGTAAATTTTGGCGTGAGGTTTACCCTTAAAATCTGGTGTCTGGTGGGGGGTCTGGTATAGACTGGGGGACCTCACATTTTTTTTTAAACCGGGAAATGTTTTTTTTTTTTATATTCAGCTGTCAGCGGGGAAGCCTATTGACAGCTGATGACTCATCGGCTGTTAAGAACACTGCGAACAGCTTCCCAGTCCCCAGGTCCCTATCAGTCGCCCTACTCAATGTTCATATCCAAAAAATCCCCAAGACCAGCCCAAAACGAATCCAATTTATACTGCTAGGAGCAAAGATCGCTATTTGCAGTGCCTGGAATCAGCCCAAAATTTCCATAGAGGCAGCAAAACTGAAAATCTTATGGATAATTTCCCAGGAAAAGTTAGCCAGTATACTAATGGACAAAGTCCAGACATTTGAAAATATATGGGAACCATGGGCCTTCTTCGTTGATATTTCACTTACCCCTGGTATTCTCCCCGGTCAACACTCTTCCTTTCCTTCAGATCTCTTTTTCTCTCTCCTCACCTTTTCTTATTAAGCTTGACTGAAGATTTCAAATTTTTTGGCTCTTAATCTTTTTTCAGAAATGCTAACACGTTAGTCTGTCTAGATTTTCAATAGTGTTTACCAGATGCTAAGTCCCTCAGTGACAGTTTTTTCTCTGAAGTTCCGAAGTGGGTTGAGGTTGTGGATGGGGGGATTCCCCCTTGGCACAGGATGATACCTTTAGGGGTGCCAAGGGTAGGGACGACCCCTTTCCTCCCCTAACGCCGACCCCCTCTTGGTTCAAACACAATATTAATCTAACTGGTGGTCCTTATAAATTTGCTCCCTCATTGCCAGCTATGACCACTTAACGTTTTGTTAATGTTTCATTGCCAAGTTTACGACCCCTCACATCTCCAGTGCATTGTCATTTACTATGATGTGTTTCTTATCGTGCTCTACTGTCTTTCTTCATGTATGAAAAATAAAAAATCTTTTGAAAGTAAATAAATATAAATGTATATTGATTAAGTCTCGGTTTTGCTGTGGCGTTACTTTTTGTTTTGTTTTGGAACTCAAACCACCTAGATTTCAGAATCAGACGGCCTCTTATGTGTATCAAGGATATGAATAAATCAAAATGCATAGTGCCGTACTGTGATCTAGTTTTTTTAATGTTGTAGTCTGTGTTTGTTAATAAGCAAAAATACTTTTGTACTGTGTGGAGAAGGTGTGTTGTTCATACCTATGACCTACAGATGTCACTATTTACAATTGTTCATAACACTTACTTTACTCAATACAAATTAGTTCCAGTTCCTGATCCCATTTTGAATTACATAGAAGGCCGCACTTCTTTTGTGAATGCTTGAACTTCTCAAAAAAAGCACCCTACAACTGCTCTGCCTCCTTGACTACAGGACACCACGTCCTGGTCAATGATGTCACAGCTTCTCTCCATGTGACAATGTTCAGGACTAGCAATTGATCACTCAGGCATGAGCACTGCCATATAGGGATGGTCACATGATTCCCTATACATGAAAGCCCCAGCAGAAAAAGGAGGGAGTGCAGATCAATAAGTTTAAAGGGGTTGTAAAGGTAAATGTTTTGA